>JANIJR010000001.1:0-600000 GCA_030557995.1 Clavispora vitiphila
GATATGGTGTAATGGCTAGCACAGTTCGCTCTCACCGAGCAGATCGGGGTTCGATTCCCCGTATCGGAGTTCTTTTTTGCGCCCAGCGGATGCTCCAACACAGCCGCGAAAGAATACACCCTTTTCTCTTTCCCGTCGAAGTTCTCGATCATTCTTCTCTTTTCCCGTCGAAGCTCTCTATCATTCTTCTCTTCTCCCGTCGAAGCTCTCTATCGCCCGTACCCCGCTCACCCCATCACTTCCCATTGGGAGGAAAATAGTACCGTTCGGGCTCCACAGTAGCCGTCCTGCACACACTGTAGCAGGCACCCCGCGGTGTCTTCAAACTCTCCGCTACTGCTCCACCACTATCTTTCCCTACTACACTACCCCAACCCACGATGAAACACATTGCGGCACTCATCCTCTGGATGGTGTTGTGCGTGCCTGTGTTGTGTGTGAAGGAAAACCAGTTCAAAAACTGCGCCCAGAGCGGTTTTTGTTCCCGTAACCGCCATATTGCCCAATCGGCGGCTGCCAGCCCCTACTTTGTCGATCCGGCGTCGGTAGAAGTGACAAACGCGTCGGTGGCAGGAATTGTCTACAAAAAGTTGCCCAGCGCGGCCGTGGTGCTGTTGCCATTCGAGCTTTCACTCATGGTGGGGGACAGCGTGCGGTTCCGGTTGGATGAGGACCGCACCGGTCGCCTGGCGGGATCATTGAATCCAGGCCGCTACAGCGCGGCAGAAGCGGCGTTTGGGGCCCCCGTGGCAACCAGAACCAAGCCTTTATCTCCCGAAAACGTGCATTTGCACGAAGACGCCGTGGAACTCACGTTTGGCGGCTCTGTGGCGCGGTTGCAGTTCTCCCCTGTTCAATTGACCATCTCCCACAATGGCGAAACCCACATAGAGCTCAACGCGCGCAAATTGCTCAATCTAGAACACTGGAGGGCGCCCGAAGATACGGACCAGCTCTGGCCTGCAGAATCCGACTTTGACATGTTCTCCGACTCGTTTGCCGAGTCGCGCGACGACACAAAACCTTGGGGCCCCGAGTCGGTTGCAGCCGACATCAGACTTGTGGGCTATACCAACGCGTACGGATTAGCCGGCCATTCCGACTCGTTGCGGTTACATGATACAGTCGGGTCCGCGTGGCCGTACCGGCTCTTCAACGTGGACATTTTCGAGTACGACGTGGACTCACGCATGCCCATGTACGGGTCGATTCCGTTTATGGTGGGTGTGCGCCCCGGCGCAGCGGCAGGAGTGTTCTGGGTCAATGCAGCCGACACGTTTGTGGACATTTCCACTACAGACTCCACGGATACCCACTGGATGTCGGAAAGCGGAGTGCTCGATGTGATTTTCATGGTTGCAAAAACTGCTGCTGGTGTCAACCACAAGTACAGCTTGCTCACAGGAGCAGTGGCTCTTCCTCCGGAGTTTGCATTGGGCTACCACCAGTGCCGGTGGAACTACAACGACCAGCGCGACGTGCTCGACATCCACGCGCTCATGGACGAACACCACGTGCCGTACGACACCATCTGGCTCGACATTGAGTACGCCGACCAAAAGAAGTACTTTACCTGGAACCAAGCCGCGTTCCCCGACCCGGTGGGCATGGCAGCGCAGTTGGACCACACCGGCCGGAACCTTGTGGTGATAGTAGACCCTCACTTGAAGGTAGGCTATAGCGTCAGCGATGCGGTTGAGAAATTGGGAATTGGAATCCGCTCTACTGACAACTCCACCTACCACGGCCACTGCTGGCCGGGCGAGTCGGTATGGATTGATGCGCTCAATCCGAATGCTCAGCAGTACTGGGACTCGCTCTTTTCGCTCGATCCTGCTAACCCGTTGATGGGCGACGCCTCCAATATCCATCTCTGGAATGACATGAATGAGCCGTCCTTCTTCAACGGCCCAGAGACCACTTCCCCGCGCGATTTGGTGCACTACGGCGACTACGAAAACCGTGCTGTGCATAACATGTGGGGCATGGCGTTCCACGAGCTCACGTTTAATGCTCTCACCAAGAGACAGCAGCCCACTGCTCGCCAGCGTCCGTTTATACTCACACGATCTTACTTTGCCGGCTCCCAGCGCACTGCTGCCATGTGGACTGGCGACAACCAGGCGAAGTGGGAGCATCTCGTGGCTTCAGTGCCGATGGTGCTCAGTTCCAACGCCGTGGGTATGCCCTTCGCGGGAGCAGATGTGGGCGGCTTCTTTGGCAACCCAGATAAGGAGTTACTCGTGCGGTGGTACCAAACAGGCATGTGGTATCCGTTTTTCCGGGCCCATGCACACATCGACTCCATGCGCCGCGAGCCATGGGTTCCCGGTGACCCATACACGAGCCACATCCGCGATGCGGTGCGGTTGCGGTACGCGCTCATGCCTACGCTCTACACTTTGTTCAGAAATGCTAGTATTTCGGGTCATCCGGTGTGGACACCCATGGTGTGGGAACACCCGGACGTGGCAGAGGCTTACAAGGTTGACAACCAGTTCTACATGGGCGGCATTTTGGTCCGTCCCGTCACTCATGCAGGTGCAAAAGGGGTGGAGGTGTTTCTCCCGGCACACGAGCGCTTCTATGACTTCACCAATGGCGCGGTGGTGGATGCTCCGCCACTGGAGTTGTCAACGCCTGGGCACGTGCTGAAGGCCGTATCTCTTGGCGACATTCCGATCTATCTCCGTGGCGGTAGCATCACCACTAAGCGTGACCGGTACCGCCGGTCTACACGGTTGATGAGAAACGACCCGTTCCACATGGTGGTGGCGCTCGACAGCGCTGGCCATGCACAAGGCGAGTTGTACGTTGACGACGGCGAGTCGTACGCCTACACCAAGGGAGAGTACTTGTTGGACACGGTGACTGTTGCGGACGGACGCATTTCCAGTGTGAGTAGCGGTGAATTGAAGCCAGCCCTTTTGGTGGAGAAAATTTCCGTTTTGGGCGGGAAAGTGCCTGTTTCTGCCACGGCATCCCAGGACGGCCGCCTGTGGCCGGTCAAGTTCACGGCGCACCGGCACTACTCAGTTGTGGAAAACCCCGGCGTGGAGGTGGGACGCGACTGGACAGTGGAGTTTGGCTATGGGCATGATGAGCTCTAGGCCGTTGAAATATGGCGCTGGATAATTTTTTGCCGAATTATCGAAAACTACTAGACAGGTTAATCAAACGGCGCTGGCTCAGATTTATTGGATATCACTCCTCATGAGTGTTTTGACCCCATGATTGGTGCGAGGAAAGTGCGAATGTCTGTGCGAATGTCTGTGCGAATGTCTGTGCGAATGGACATTAGTGTGGGCCACGACGAGACATTGGTGGTCCTCAAGGATGGCGACTTTTCAAAGTAACGTTGGCTTGGGCCGCAACCGATATCGAAACCCTCAAAATCATGTATCGGTGGAATCTCTTGTCTCTTCCAAATGCCGCCTTTCGCACCAATCAGGTAACATACTGAGCCGTTCTTCGTTCTCCCCTGCTGACCATTGTGCCCTTGCGAGGAGACAGTGGAGGACTGGAGGTGTTGTAGTGTGATGGCATGGCGTCGCCTGTTATATGGGGTGGTTTACGCCATGTCAGGAATACAAGAAGCTTTGAACCGCCACTGTGCGGCCACACCGTATGTATTCTAGTATCCCTAAATTCCGGCCACAGAATATCCGGCCAGACAGAGGACGCGGACGAGTAGTTGCGGTTGGAGCACTCACCGATAGTATGTATCCCCTTAGGTGTTCTGATGCG
This sequence comes from Clavispora vitiphila, assembly GCA_030557995.1. NCBI lineage: Eukaryota > Fungi > Ascomycota > Pichiomycetes > Serinales > Metschnikowiaceae > Clavispora > Clavispora vitiphila. Next base: position 3,748 of record JANIJR010000001.1, read on the forward strand.
GTGGTGGCATGACTCTACACATTTCCGCCCCGGGCCCAAAGACGGCGTTGGGCCGGCAAATGTCGTTTCAAACGGCACCGAGGTTGCGAGCATCCACCAGGAAGGTCTAGGTGGGGCCGAGCACCAGGTGTTTCGATGGCCCGCGGCGTCTCCGCGGGCAGCGCCGGATGCTCGTGCAGTGATCTAATCTGGCTAACGGATTAGTCCCCGCTCTATGGAGGAAGAGCACCACCGACGTCCTCCTGCATTTTCTCGGCGCCGTTGCCGTGCTGTTGTTTCCCAAACCTTAACTGGGGCCGGTTTCCGATATACTGCCGCGTCCGGCACCGGCTCCTCTTTCTAGAATCTGTGAGGCGGGCGCCCGCGCCGTCGCTACTGTTTTGGCGCGCAATGTTCTGCACCCGGCGCAGGACTCGCACCGCCGCCCCAGCCACGCGCGCTGCGCACCGCCTAAAGCACGGTCGGCTGGGTCGACGCCACCGCAGCCCACCTCACGGGAAGGGTCGGCGCCAACGGCGCGGTTGCGAATATTTTCTGGTCCCAGATTGGCGCAGGGGCTGTGTGGATGCGGCGCAACCGCACCACCGGCCGCGCCGCCGGCGCCATTGTGCACTGGGGTGCCGGTGGCGGTGTCTGCAGCCTGGGGTGTCACTGCGGCGGCCCGGGCGCGAACGTTGGGCCCTGGCTCCAGGCGCGAACGTTGGGCCCTGGCTCCAGGTGCGGCGCATGGTTGCGCCCCGCGGGCTGCACCGCCGTGTCTGCCCTCAGCCGTGTTTCTGGCGCCGTGAATTCCCCGGCCAAACGCCGTGCCAGATCCGCGGCATAGAAGCCCGCACCGATAGCTGGTGCTGGCGTTGTGTATATGGACCAGGCCGGTTGGTCAGGGCCTATCTTCTCCTGCAGCAGCGCGCGCCGGGTATAGTAGAGTGCAAGTTAAATTTGGTATCACCACCAGCTTTTCCCACTGAGCAGCGCCCCAGCGGAGACAGCGAGCGACAAGAGCGAAACCGAGGCAGCCGGAACTCCCGAGCATCAACGCAGGCACACCAAGTGAGCCACACAAGCAACCCACCTGAGACCACGCAGACGCCGTCACCGGAGCAAGCGTGCGACGTCAACTGCGCCAGGGAAACGACAGTGGCACACAGTGACCGCTGCAGCCAGACACACCAACCAAGTGACGCTGCCACGCCACCACCATGTCCGTGCGCAAAGATGAGGGGGGGCTGAACGACTTTGTCAAGAAGCTCTTCACCATGCTCTCGGACGACACCTACTACGACGTGGTGCGGTGGACCGCGGCTGGAAACAGCTTCGTGGTGCTCAACACCAACGAGTTCACCAAGGAAATCCTCCCGCGGCACTTCAAGCACTCCAACTTTGCGTCGTTTGTGCGCCAGCTCAACAAGTACGACTTCCACAAGGTCAAGATCTCCAACGAGGAGAAACAGAACTACCAGTACGGCGAGGACGCGTGGGAATTCCAGCACCCGGACTTCCGCAAGGACGACCGCAGTGCGCTCGACAACATCCGCCGCAAGGCGCCGTTGAAGAAGGAGCCGGCGTACGAACTGAACCCGCACTACGATGCGCAGATTCTGCTGCTCCGCGCCGACTTGGCTCGCACCCGAACGGAGCTCCGAGCGCTTTCCGACAAGTACCGCGCCGTGATTGATCTGATGGTGGCGGTGGGCTCCTACAACGACCGCCAGTACCGCTCCATAGGCGTGTTGGTGCACTGTCTCAACCAGGCGGGGATCAAGGTTCCTCCGCTCGACTTGCCCAATCCGAGCTTGCTAGGGTTGGTGCTGCCGCGGCCGAACATGGATAAGATCAAGGACGACGCCAGTGTCAGTGTTGGCGCCGTTGGCAGTGTGGCAAATGTCCCCACGGCCCCGAGTGTTGCCAACGTGGGCACTGTGGCGAATGTTCCCACTGTCGCCAATGTGGGGAACGTGGGCACCGTCAGCGTCGAGTCTGAACGGCCCCCGCCCGTCTCGTTCGATCCGCCCGACGGGGTCCCCAAGTTCCACGTGCTTCTTGTGGAAGACGACAACGTGTGCATCCAGCTCTGCCGCAAGTTCTTGATGAAGTACGGCTGCCGCGTCACCGTCGTCACCGATGGCTTGAACGCCATCTCCACTGTGGAGCACACCAAGTACGACTTGGTGTTGATGGACATTGTCATGCCCAACTTGGACGGCGCCACCGCCACCTCCATCATCCGCTCGTTTGACACAAAAACTCCCATCATCGCCATGACGGGAAACATCCAGGACAACGACTTGGTCACCTACTTGCACAACGGCATGCTGGACATCTTGGCCAAGCCTTTCACCAAGGACGACTTGTACCTGATACTCAGCAAACATCTTCTTGCTGCACCCAAACAGCTGTTTGCAGAAGAGCCCGCACCAGAGTTCTCGCTGCTTCCGTTGGAGGAGGGCATTCTGCAGCGCATGGAGCCGATTCCGATGAACCAGACGCTCCTGCCGATGAACCAGGGCCTTCTGCTGAACCAGGGCCTTCTGCTGAACCAGGGCCTTCTGCTGAACCAGGGCCTTCTGCTGAACCAGGGCCTTCTGCTGAACCAGGGCCTTCTGCTGAACCAGGGCCTTCTGCTGAACCAGGGCCTTCTGCTGAACCAGACGCTACTGCCGATGAATCAGGGCCTTCTGCCGATGGCGCAGGCGACCGTGCCTATGCTGCGGGGGCAGCTCGCGCCGGCGATGATGGAGCCGCTAGATCCGCCAGCCAAGAAGCAGCGGATGCAGTAGCTTAGAGCGGTTTTGGGGTTGGATTGCCGACTCTGGGGTGAGGACTTTCTTCCTGGCCACTTTTTTTGGTGGGCCCGTTCTGGATCTTTGACTATGAGTGGGTTACGACTCGCTCTGAGCTTCAACTTGCTTTTTGGCTGGATCCTCCGGTAGGTCTCCCCTCAGCTTGGCCTGATCCAGTTGGGCTACTAGTTCTAGGTGACATTTGATAACAATCTAGTTGAAGCTTGGTCTTCATCTACTCGAAACTGTTGCTACTTGAAAGGGTGAGAGTTAGCTTTCATGGTTGGCCATAATAAGCCATAATTAGCCATACTTCGCTATACTTAGCTATAGTTGGCTATACTTATCTATAGTGAGCCATTCTTGGATAGACTTGGCTGTACTTCGCTATAGTTAGTCATTCTTGGATATAGTTACCTTTAGGTAACCCTCACGTGGCCAACTCACTTCGGCTGACTCATTGATATTCTTGCTTATGGCTTGGAAATACTTGATACATCGCTTGGTTATCCCAGTCTTTGAAGTGCACCTACTTGATCCCAGCCCCATTGTGGTTTTCCTAGTCTGGTTTTCCTATCCTCGGTCCTCCGAGTCTGGTTTTCTATTCTTGGTCTATTGGTTTTCTGGTCAGCCCACTGGCTCTCCGGGAAATTCCGCCGTGATACCCCAAATATATGCCTATTTCTGTTCCGGCTTGGCGAAGATAGTATTGAGTGCCAAGTCGCTGAACGAGTCCTTCCACGGTGCGTTCCCGGAACTCGGGAGCCGCTGCACGGTAATTCGAGCAAAATACATCAGTGCCAAGTCGTAGTCACATTTCGGTTCCACGTAGACATTCTTGCGCTTTCCTCTGCGACGACCACTTGCGACCTGGAATCCATCGGATGATTCTTTTGCTTCCGTGGCCCGCTTCGGTTCCACCTTCTCCTGCGTTGTTTCAGTCTCTTTCTCCTCTGTCTCTGCCAAATGCACAAGCGTGGCTAACGTCGGGTATTCCGCCAAAAAACGGGCTTTCCCTAACGTTCCCATGGTCACAGTCACGTCATTGCCCAAAATCCATCTCGGTTTTATTCTGGAAATGAACGTCTCCGTCACACTGCGAGGAGCATGCGGCATGTAGTATAGTGTAGCTTCAGTGTCTTCTTCGGACAGAACGTCTGCGACCCGGTAACCCAAGACCGATTCAAGAAGGTGCAAGTCATTCTGGTCAAAAACTGGATCGTAGACATTGATTTTTTCTGCTGAGACCCCGAACTTTTCCGCCAAAAGGCGCAAGTATGCAAGCTGGTAGAGTGCTTGGAACTCCAGTGTAGGCGATCCAAGCGCAAGGCAGTGGATGCGAGAAAACGAGACATTTTCGAGAGTTGAAACCGTCAGCTCCAACAAACTGGATTTAGAAACCGTTTCCTCGTGCCGTTGTAGCCTTTGCCGGACGGAGTCGATAAGACGAAGGTCCATGGTGAAGTTTGTAGAGATGTCTGGATGTGCCGATATCTCACTGAGTGGTGATCTAAGATATTTTGTCTCAAGTTCGCCCGAGAGGGCTTTGGTGGTTCGCAATGAAAAACAAATGAGAAAAAATTCGATTCTGATCAAATTTTCACAATCTGCAACAGAGGCCAAATTTGATGAACAAGCGTATTATGCGTGTTACCAGCAGAACCAAACTTCCACTCGAAGCGCGCACGTGCCTCTGTGCACGTGCGCTCTTTGATTTTCCTACTGGTTTTCTCCCTAAACGTAGGTTTACTCTGTGAGCTAATACCATCTTCTCATCTTCTTCTTCTCTCTCATTCTCTCCAAGTATGTGGTGTGTCTGCTTCAAAAGTCTTTATCCGGCTTACCTCACAGAGTCTCCTGAGTAAAATATATCTCTTCAGCTACTATAACCGAAATACAAAAGACGATTACTTGTTGTTTCCTTGGCCTAGCCGCCGTGGTGGTTGCTAATTTGTTGCACCTCAGTGGATTGTTTATATGCACACCATGTGGTGGTCACGTGCGCACCATCACCCTGCACCGACCCCATAAAATTTTGGTCTCATCGGATGGTCTGCCAGCCAGCTGCTCCGGTCCGCCGCCTCTCTCAACGAAACGCCACATTGTCGTCCGCTTCGCTTCCAGCTCCACAAAAGACCCAGTCTCAAACTCCTCAAATTATGCGCAAGTGTAAAGTTTTCGTTGGCAGTTCCCATCCCGATTTGGGCCAGCTTGTTTGCGACCGCCTTGGCATAGATCCGGCTCCTTGCACGTTAAAGAAGTTTTCCAACGGTGAAACATCGGTGCAGATCGGTACCTCTGTCCGTGATGAAGACGTCTACATCATCCAGTCAGGCTCTCCTGAGATAAACGACCACATTATGGAGTTGTTGATCTTGATTTCCGCATGCCGCGGCGGTTCCGCTTCGAAGATTACCGCAGTCATCCCCCAGTTCCCATACTCCAAACAGAGCAAAATGAAGAAACATCGTGGTGCCATTACCGCTCGTATGCTAGCCAACTTGTTGATCATGGCTGGTGCTGACCATGTGGTGCTGATGGACTTGCACGCATCGCAGATGCAAGGCTTCTTCACCAAGCCCGTGGACAACTTGTACGGTGCGCCAACTTTGGCTCGCTGGATTCGCCACAACATCTCCGACTGGGAAAATGCCGTGGTGGTGTCCAAGAACCCCGGTGGTACCAAGCGTGTGACGGCGTTGGCCGACTCGTTGAAGATCAACTTCGCCATGATTCACACCGACCGCCGTAGAACACACGACAACTTCCAAAAAACGAAACAGTTGGCTCCAGACAAGAACTCATCCAATATTGTTGGCGAAATACAGACTGCACGTGTGGTTCAGGGCCACGTTGTGGATGACGACTACCCACTTTCTCCAGCCGCCAGCCATCGTCCTGAAATCGAGGACCGCAACGTCTTGGGAGGCTCATACGATGCCACCAACTCTGACGATGAGGATGAACCAACTTCCATTGCTCAGGAAAAGTTGATTACCTTGGTGGGAGATGTGCACGATAAGGTAGCCATCATCTTGGATGACATGATTGACAAGCCAAACTCGTTTATCGCTGCTGCGGAGCACTTGCGTTTGAACTGTGGTGCCAAGGCCGTCTATGTTGTGGGTACGCATGGTGTGTTCAGTGACCAATGCTTGGAGGAGTTGAATGACTCCAAGTGCATCGACAAGATCGTTGTGACGAACACGTATCCTATCGGTGAAAAGCGCATTGCTGCGAACAGCAAGTTGGTTGTGATTGATGTGTCGCCTATTTTTGCCGAGTGTATCCGCAGAGACCACTTTGGTGAGTCCATTTCTGTCTTGTTTGACTCGCTCGCCGCTATAGAGTAAGGCTGGGTTTTGTACGTATTGTAATTCACGAGTTACGTGTTGATATGAGGTTGTGGCTTTATGGCATCGCTGCCGTCAAATGTATTTGATATGACGGTTTTTCCATCCTTAATCCAAGTCGTATGAGGCAACAGGCGTTCAGGTCCTCATTCTGCTGTGCGTGATAACTGGGTATTCGCTCCGAAACGCGATCAACCACCATAGAAAGCAAATTATGCTACAGCACCTATACAAATCTTTAGTACGTGTAATAGATTTTGAAGTTCGGATATAGCAGCAGTCTTAGCGGGATTGGGTGCAGCCGCACTGTAACTAGGTGGTGCCACGGGGAAAACTACAATTCCAGAAATGCAGATGTGACTTTTGGGCCCCACAAAGACTCCCCAGAAAGACTCCCCAGAAAGACTCCAGCGTCGAAAAACCAAACTGGCTCTGCTATTCCTGCACCTACTGTTTGCACCTAGCACCATGCTTTTCACGAGAACTGTACAATTTCAGGACAATGGACTCGGGAGAAGAGATGGGCCGGATCTCAGGTGTTTCCAAAACCACCTCAAAATGCGTGTTTGCGCCCGAGGCACGGAATTACGAAACTACTTTGTTACCGTGGAACCGTGCATTGCGATCCGTAGTCCACCAAAATGCCAGGCTCCACAATCAACCAAATGCAATTATCCGTCTCAGTGCATTGTCCACACATCACGCCAAATGCTAGAATAAACTCATGATACGTTACTCTTGGCCCGAAAAGCGTGCGAAATTGACCTCCTCTGCACCAATACTTAGATTCGCACAATGCTCCTACTACGTGAACCTGTGAGCGCGCAACCCCACGATCGCCAGCAATACACCCGTACCTCCACGCTCCACACCCACGTGCACCCACCACCTGTAGCCACGGGTCTACACCCAGCAGCCGCTGGGAAAACGGCCAAAACGCAGATCCGACCCAAGCCCGGCGAGCCCAATCCGGAAACACCGCTGCAGAGCCCCCGTGCCACCGCTAATCTGACCACTCAAAAGCAATCTCGGGGTCCACCCGTACATCTCTCACCCTCTCCCCCACTATCACCTCTGCTACTACTTTCACCACTTCACCCATGGACCAGCGCAACGCCAAAGGCACGATGTCGCCGCTCCTGCTCGATCCGCAGGACTCGGTCCTCACGAAAACCGCCATGGCGTCGATTGCGCCCATGCTCGAGACGTTTGCTCCCAAAACCTCTGCCGAGGAGAACAAGGACGGAATCGGCGCCAAACTCGGCACTCTGCCGCGGCGCCTGCTGCTTCTGGCGATCGGCGAGGCCATGATGGAAAACTTGGGCGGAAACGGCGCGGAAAAGGCGTCGCGCACCAACTCCACGTCGTCGTGGGAGGCGGGTATGGCCAAATTGAACCAAACCGCCCTGAACTCGCTGGGCGGCGGGGGAGAAAGCGACGGAGTGACGAAGATCGGCAAGATCGGCGTTTGCGCCATGGACGCCAAGGCCATGTCCAAGCCGTGCCGCCGGATCTTGTCGCGGTTGATTGAAAACGGGGAGTTCGAGACGATTATCTTTGGCGATAAGGTGATCTTGGACGAGAACATCGAGAACTGGCCCACGTGCGACTTTCTCATTCTGTTTTTCTCCACGGGCTTCCCGCTCGACAAGGCCATCCAGTACGCCAAGTACCGCAAGCCCTACATGATCAACGATTTGGTGTTGCAGAAGACATTGTGGGACCGGCGGTTGGTGTTGAGCATCTTGAACCACGCAGGCGTTCCCACGCCACAACGGTTGGAGATCTCGCGCGACGGCGGGCCGAACATCAACCGCGAGTTGCGCGAGAAGTTGGTAGAGGTGGGGTTGCCCCAGCACAAAGTGGATTCGCTCTGTAACCAGTCCGAGCCCGAATGGCGCATGCTTGACCCAGACACGTTGTGGGTGAACGGCCAAACAATGAAGAAGCCGTATGTGGAGAAGCCTGTGGATGGGGAGGACCACAATGTGTACATCTACTACCCAGAGCTGACGGGAGGTGGTGGACGGCGTTTGTTCCGGAAAATCGGCAACAAATCGTCCGAATTCGACCCGGACTTGTGTGCGCCGCGTACAGAGGGCTCTTTTATCTACGAGAAGTTCATGGACACAGACAACTTCGAGGACGTCAAGGCCTACACTGTGGGTCCCGACTTCTGCCACGCGGAGACGAGAAAATCGCCGGTGGTGGACGGAATCGTGCGGCGCAACACCCACGGCAAGGAAATCCGGTTTGTAACAGAGCTCAGTGCCGAGGAGAAGACCATGGCGGCTAACATCTGCAAGATCTTCCGCCAGTCCATCTGCGGCTTTGATTTGTTGCGTGTGAACGGCCAGTCGTACGTGATTGACGTGAACGGCTTCTCGTTTGTCAAGGACAACAACGACTACTACGACCTGTGCCTGCTGATCTTGCGCGGGCTCTTTATCGAGGCCAAGAAGTCGCGCGACCTCCTCAAGACCCGCATTCCTCTCATGTCGCAGATACACCTGTCGCAATTTGAGGAGAAGGAGCAGAAGTGGGTGTTCAAGGGCATGGTGTCGGTGATCCGCCACGCGGACCGCACCCCGAAACAGAAGTTCAAGTACTCGTTCCGCTCGCCGTTGTTCATCTCGCTCTTGAAGGGCCACAAGGAGGAGGTGATTATCCGCGCCGTGCCCGACTTGCAGGTGGTGTTGGAAACGGTCAAGGTGGCGGAGGAAAAGGGCCTCGAGGACCTCAAGAAGTTGCGCCAGTTGCGTGGCGCGTTGGAAAAGAAGATCAACTTCCCCGGCACGAAGATCCAGTTGAAGCCGTCGTTGAACGCAGAATACCCGGACGTGGTAGAGAAGGTGCAGTTTATCCTCAAGTGGGGTGGCGAGCCCACCCATTCGGCCCGCCACCAGGCGTCAGATGTGGGCGAACAGTACCGCCAGAACATCAAGTTGTTGAACCGTGAGGCGTTGAAGGACGTCAAGGTCTACACCTCGTCGGAGCGCCGGGTGATAGCCAGTGCCCACTTGGCCACATGCTCCATGTTGGCGCAGGACGACTTGCCCGACGACTTTTTGATTATCCGCAAGGACTTGTTGGACGACTCCAACGCCGCCAAGGACCTCATGGACAAGGTCAAGAAGAAGTTGAAGCCTTTGTTGCGCCAGGGTGCCGAGGCCCCGCGCCAGTTCACTTGGCCGCCCCGCATGCCCCAGCCGTTTGAGGTGATCAAGCGAGTGTGCGAGTTGATGAACTACCACCGTGAGATCATGTACCACAACTTCGAAAAGCACGACGTCAACACGTTCCAGGAAACGTGGTGCTGCGGCGAAGACCCTTACCTCTTCAAGGAGCGGTGGGACAAGTTGTTCCAGGAGTTCACCACGGTGGAGAAGACCCACCCGTCCAAGATCTCCGAGTTGTACGACACCATGAAGTACGACGCGTTGCACAACCGCCACTTCTTGCAGCGCGTGTTCTCCTACGACCCCAACGATAAGGCGTTGATGGAACGTTTGGCCACGGCGTGCGGAGACACCCTCAACTCTTCCGGTTTGGTGAGCGAGTACCCGATCAACATTTTGGCGATGAACAACTTCAAGATTCCAGGCGACGCCGCTTCTTCCGGCTCCAACTCTGCGTCGAACTTGCTGAACATTGCCAACTCCACTACCGCCTCTGCAGGCTCGTTGGGCTGGGTGTTGAAGGGCGCGGCGTCTGCTCCTACTGCAGAATTCTCCGAACTCAAGAGCGGAGACAAAACCCCGGACCTGAAGACCAAAAATAAGGCCCCAGAGAACCCATTCGACCACCCCACGTTCGCGCGGCTCAGAGAGTTGTACCGTCTCTCTAAGGTGTTGTTTGACTTCATCTGTCCCCAGGAGTACGGTATCAAAGACGAAGAAAAGTTGGATATTGGTTTGTTGACGTCCTTACCGTTGGCAAAGCAGATCTTGTCCGACATTCAGGACATGAAGAACCACAACAAGGCGGCGATCGTCAACTACTTCACCAAGGAGTCGCACGTGTACACCTTGTTGAACATCATCTACGGCTCGCAAATCCCAATGAAGATCGCCCGGAACGCTTTGCCAGAATTGGACTACTTGTCGCAAATTGCGTTCGAAATTTACGAGTCTGGCGACCCCAACAGCCCTGCGGACCAAAAGCACTCCATCAGATTGTCTTTGTCGCCTGGTTGTCATACCCAGGACCCATTAGATGTCAATCTTGACGATGACCACTACATTGGATGTATGCGCCGGATCAATTTGACCAGACACTTGGACTTGGACTTGATCAGTCAAAAGTTGAAGTCGAGGTTCCCCAGAGTTTCGTTGCCCAAGAAATTCACTCCCGTCAACATTTCGAGTCCGCTTGCCACCGCATTATGATGATATCTCACTACTGTTTTCTAGGATAATTATTAATCAAATATATTAAGGCTAATTACATGCACAGATTATTCAACGACAGCGGAGAGGGCAGTACCACGTGCCCGGCTCCCGTGTTAGCAAATCTGGTGTTAGGTAGAGTAAGTAAAAAGAATAAGTAAATAATGGATCTGGTTTCAAAACCAAGAATCAGCAATGCGAGGGAACTATTGAGGTGAAGCTTATGATTAGAATGTAGCAAGCTTAAGCCTTCTCGTAAGATTCCCAGTTTTCGATGATGCTCTTGATCTTCTCAGACTTGGTCAATTCGTAAACCTCTTCAAAGTATTCTTTGGTGATCTTGAATGGCTTGGCAGTCAAGTTAGGAATGTACTTGTCAATCAAGTCTTGAGGCTTAACGGAAGACTTTGGAATCTTCTTGCACAAGAATCTCTGGAATGGCTTGACACCAGACATCAAGTACGATGAGTGGAAAGGAACAGAAATTCCCTTCAATGGAATAACAGCAAAACCTCTTTGCAAGTCAATTGGTTGTTCCTTGGCCTCGGATTGAGCAGAAACCTCGGAAATGATTTCCTTCAAGTGCTCTCTCACCTCATCCAAAGACAATTGTTGTTGTAACTTGACAATGTCAATCTTGTTCAACTTGATCACGTTCAAGACGTTGGTCAAGGTGTCCAAGGCTCTCAAGTCACCGGCGGTCACGTATTGGGTGTTCTCAACGTTGTAGTTGACAATCTCCAACAACCAGCCAGTCTTGGAGGAGACTTCATCAACGACAAATCTCAAAGCAGCGTCGTTGAAAGTAGGGTTAACTCTAGTTGGGTTGACGGCACACATACCGTAGTTGGATCTACCCAACTCGTCTCTAGGCACAGCAACTTGCATGGTCATACCTCTGTAGAACACAACATCAACCAAAGACTCGATTGGCATAACGTTGGCCAAAGAGGACAAGGCAGAGTATTCACCCAAAGAGTGACCCGCAAACATAACGTCAGATGGAACCAAACCCTTGGACTTGATGTCCTCGTAGGAAGCTTTCTCCATCAAGGTCAAAGCTGGTTGGGTGAATTGGGTAGCGGACAACAAACCGGTTGGCGACACAAAAGTGTGAGAAGTAGTGGTGTGGTCGATATCCTTGAAGATCTTCTCAGATTTCACCTCACCATCTTCACCAATGGTCTCGAACATCATCGAGATGTAGTTGTCTCTAATCTTTCTACCCTTGGCACCACCAAAATGAATGGTCAACTCATTAGGGTTGTTCTTGACGATGTCAAGAATGGAGAAACCGTAGTTGTTCACAAAGTGACGGTCAGCCTTGTCCCAAACCTCTCTGGCGACTTCAGAAGAGTTGTACAATTCCATACCCATACCTTGTTCTTGAGAACCTTGACCAGTGAAAACGTAAGTGGTGACTGGTTGTTCGATCTCAGCCTCACCAACCAACACAGGGCTGTCGGTTTCAATGTTCTTGGTTTCAACCTTAATGATCTTACGACCGTTGATCATACCAACGTGCTCCAAAGTAGTTTGCAATTGGTCGTTTGGCAACACCATGCCAACAAAGTCTGCCTTGAAAGCCCTAACTCTAGAGGCAATACTGTTGGCGGCCCATTCTTCAACCAAAGCTCTGATGGAACCAGAGGAGTACATACCGTGGGTGATAGTACCTGGCAACTTAGCGTAAGCAGCGAAAACTCTGGAAACGTGGATAGGGTTGTAGTCACCGGAAACCTTCGCATAATGTTCATTGGTAGAAGGAGCCTTAGAGGTCAACTCCTCACCGGAAGAGAGAGGAATGACGTTCTCAAACTTGATGGCTTGTTCAATGGTGTTACCGTTTCTAGAGAAGTAGTCGGTGACTGGGTTACCATAAGAGACACCAGCCTCGTACTCAACAGTACCGATTTGGATAACCTCCTTGGTTGGCAACTCCACGTAGACCTTACCAGAGGTGTTGATGGAGGAAAAGACCTGAGCAGACTTGAACTTGTAGGTAGACTCGCATCTGAAAGTCAACACCTTGTTCAACAACTCAATGTCCTCGTCCAAGTGGAACCACTCCTTGGATCTCAAGATGGCAACGTCCTTGGCCGACTTCAAAGAAATCTGGTATGGGTCTTCAGACACCTTTTGGAAGGTGTTCTCAAAGTCCTCGTACTCACCTCTGTACAAAAATTGGGAGGTGACTTCCATCACTGGCTTGTCATCTCTGAAGATGGTACCAACAACCTCAACCATCTTACCGGAAGGTTGGTTCAACACAGCCTTAATCTCGGCGTTGGTGGTGACAACATCATCCTTTTGCAATGGTTGGGCACCTGGGATCATTCTGTAGCCATTGGACAAGTGGACCAACTTCAACAAGTCACCGTCGACGGTTTTAGGGAAGATGGCCATCATGATAGCCTTCCAACCGACAACAATGGCAAAGTCCATTGGCGCCAAGTTTTGCTTACCTGGTCTTTGCACAAATGCCTCACAGGTGTTACCGATGGCATGGGTGAATTCAGCGATGGCTTGGCCAGAAACAGTGACCTTGTCACCTGGAATGATTTCGTTGACGTCGATGTCAAGGTCGACTGGGACGGAGTGGCCGAACCACAACTTCCAGTAGAACTCCTTAATTCTGTCGTTTCTACCCTCCATCACTTCAACAATAGGAGCGAAACCATCCTCAGGCTTGTAAGTGTACAAGAATGGCAAAGCAACCTGCTTACCGTCAGCAGTTCTGTGCTCAATCAAAGAGAACTCGATTTGGGAAGCGGAGTTCAACTTGATCTCCACGACCTTCTTCAAGTCACCTTGAACAGATTCGAACACGGAGAGCTTAGGGTTTTCAGCATCCTTCTCGATCTCAACAACAGTGTTGGCCGCTGGGCTCAACACATCGTGGACAGAGTTGCTGGTGAAGTTCTTGCCTTGGATGATTCTGTCAGTGGAGATCAAAGCTTGCAACCAGCCCAACTTAGGACCAGCCAACAAGTCGAGCCACTCTTGCTTGTCAGGAATGGTGGAGCCGATCTTGTAGGTGACCTTGGAGGCGGTTTCAGTAACAGAAACACCAGCCACAGCCTTGGAAGCGACTGGGGCCTTACCACCAAAGTACTCGACCTCAGGAATGTTCTTGGCATCGCCGTTGTACTCGTCCGCAAGCAACTTGGCAATGTGTCCTTCGTGAATACCGTCCATGATTTCCTTGATTGGCTCGTTGACCTTGTTGGTGAATTGGGCAGCGACAGGACCGTGAAGGATACAAGTTCTTTGCACGTCCTCGTCGAAAACAGTCTCCAACGCCTCGGATTGCCACAAGGAGTCCTTCTTGAAGAAGAACTCGAATCTCTCATCCAACACTGGGACGAAAGGAGCAGGCTTCTGGCTTGGTCTGGCACAACAGAGCAAGAAGAAGTCACAGTCCTCCTCGGAGATCAATTGTTCCTTGGCAGCTGGGAAAGACTCAAAGAACTTGTCAGTGAAGGCTTGAGGAGCCTCAGTCAACACTGAGTAGTTTTGAATCAAAGACTCTTGGCCGGACTTGCTGGTGAATCTTTCCTCGACTCTTCTCAAGTAGTCACCCAAGAAGTTTCTCAAGGAGATGTCGGACCATCTTTGGTGCTTCTTGACGTACATCAACTCAATCAATCTGTTGGCCACCTCCTGGTAGGTCATGTCCTCGACATCACACACACCATTGGCGTTGCGGCCGAACCATGGCTTCTGGAAGTCCTTGTTCAACTTGTTGATGATGTAGTCCTTCTTCTTGGTCAACGCTTCCAACATCTTGTTCTTTGGCAAGTTGAAGATGGTGTCGTCCAATTCCTTCCACAACATGACACCGCGTGTGGCGATCTTGTGGATAGGCTCACCCATCTCGGAGCGCACAGTGATGATACCACCGGTAGGCTTCTTGTAGGTGTTTTCCCATTGGTCGTCTGGAACACCAGTGCACTTGGCAATGAGCTCCTTGGCCTCCAACGAGGTGTGGGCCTCCTTGGCGGTCATGACACGCGAGCCAAACAACACACCGTCAAATGGCATTGGTGGGTAGTTGAATTTAGCCGACCAAGAACCAGTCAAGTAGGCGTAGGTGTCGTCGGCAGAACCGAAACCGGAACCGGCCACCAACACGATGTTGGGGCATCTTCTGATCTTGGCGTACATCTGCAACACTGGCTGGTGGAAGTCCTCGAAGGAGTGGTGACCTCCACCTCTACCACCAGTCCACTGCAACACAATAGGGAAGGTTGGGTGGGCCTTGGCAATGGTGATGACGGAGTTGATGGATTCGATGGAACCTGGCTTCAAGCCCAAGTGGGTCAAGCCCAAGGTCTCGATGTACTCGGTGGCCACCTCGAGCGAAGGAACACCAGCACCGATAGACAACGACTGGATAGGGAAACCCTTGGCTCTCATCTCCTTGATCAATGGGATACCCCACTGCAACATTCTAGGGTTGACGTAAATCAAGTTGATACCAATACCGCTACCTGGGGAAACCTTGTCGGCAACCTCCTTCAACGCTCTCTCCATACCGGCGGCGTTGAAGTAACCACCTCCAGCTAACTCGATGTGGTAGCCGGCATTAATGGCAGCGCTGACAATATCGGTATTGACAGTGGTTGGGGTCATTCCAGGAATCATCAATGGAGCTCTACCGAGCAATCTAGAGAATTTGGTGTCAACATAGACCTTGCCGGCCTTGGTCTTGGCCAACTTAGGCTTGTACTCGTTCAACCAGTTGGGGGCCCACTTGATGGAACCGGCAGCTCTGTTGAAGATTTCTTGCTTGAAGCCGTAGTCGTCGTCCACCGCGTTGTCAAGAGCACCGGCAATGATGACTCTGGCACCAGTACCTTCCTTGTTTCTGTGGGTCAACACACCGACACCGGAAACGCCACCAGGACCAAAGTCCAACAAGTGGGTGGTGGTGAAGGTGGTAGCGCTTTCCCAGTGCACGGGCAACTGGGTGATGCACTGAACCACGCGCGCGGTGATGTCCAGAGTGGAGTTTTGGAAGTTGTCGCCGGAGTAGGTGTCGAACACAGGGATCTTGATGTCAGCGGCGGCGAACTCCACCTTCTCGGCCTCGGCGTCGGCCAAGATCATGTCGGTGGCGTCAGCAAGCAAGTGCGAGTGGAAGGGGGCGAAGATAGGCAAGAAACGGTTGGAGAATTTCAACTTTCTCTCGGAGTGGGGGATTCTTGCTTGGTCCAAGCCCGAAGGGGCCTTGTTGTTTCTGAGGGTCAAGTTGAGACCGTAGAGCGACTCTGGAGGACCGGAAACAACCAAGTTGCGGCCACCGTTGACCAAGGAGATGGCCACGTGCTTGTCCGCAGGCAAGTGCTCGTTGGTGGAGGCAATGAACTTCTCCACCTCGTCGCGCGACAAGTCTCTCACCGACAACATGGGCGATGGTCTGCCCTCGCCGTTCTCCAAAGAGTCCTGCAACATGGTGGGAGGCAAGGTGGTTCTGGGGTAGGTGGTCAAGCAGCGCGCACCAATGAAGAACAACAACGACACCGCCTTCAACGCATTGTCGAAGAAGGAGTCCCACGAGTCGGACAGCGCGATCGCCACCGCGGTGACCAAACCTTGCGAGTGGCCGGTGGCACCCACGAGGCCGTCTCTAAGCTCGCCGGGAGTGACGCCCAACGTCTTGCATGTGACCACGTAGTGGGCCAATTGAATGACGCAAATCAATGGGCACGAGACCGGCACAGACAACAAGTAGTCCTGGTCCGGGGTCTGGTCGGGGCTGTTCAACCAGGTGATGATGTCGAAGCCCTGGGTGTAGATCTTGTCGACGTTCTGCGTGTTTTTCACCAACGCAGACAACTTGGCCGCCACCTGAGCGAGCAACTCTGCGATCAAACCGTGGTACGTGTCGTTCAACTCGCGCAACTCTTCAAAGTAGTCGTCGGTGATGCCCTGGCCACCGAAAATGGCCGACGTCTTGGCGTTTCCGGCCACAGACTGCTTCAACAACTCAGAGCCGTTGTGGGCAAGTGGCGCGTTGGCTCTAATCACCGCGTCGAAGTAGTGTTTGATCACCTGCTTCGCCTTCAAAGCGGTGGTGGGGTAGGTTTCGTCCGCGAGCAAAGCGGCAGCGAAAGAGTGCACGTCCGCGTGGGGGAAGTATCTCGACTCGAACTCCTGCAACAAGAGCGCCAAGATCTCGGAAAACTCGCCGGTTTGGGCTGGATCGACCAAAGACGCGGTGAAACCGACAAATTTGGCAAACAACTCGGCGGGCGACGCAGGCTCGTCGTCCGACGCGAATCCCTCGGTCGCCACGGGCAAGGTTTTGGCGAACTGCTCCTTCAATTGCGAGTATTTGAAGAAGAGGTTGGTGGGCACCAAGGTCGTGAGCTCTATGGAGCCGTGCGCAAGAGAAAAGGGGCGATGCGTGGTGGTCATAATGTGTATGTGAAAAGGGAAGTGGGAAAAGGCGGGTGAATGCTCAAGGGGCGGATTTTGCAGTCTGAATGTGGTACGTGGACTGAAAAGGCGCTTGGAGAACCAGAAACTTGAACAGTGGCTGTGTTTCACAAAAGCTCGGGGAGCGGTGGTGATGAACGGGAGGTGCTAATGGGCGGAAAAAGGCCAAAAGCGGGATTCAAGGGAAAAAAAAAAAGATGCTCACGGCAAAAGATTGAGTAACGAGAAAAATTCTGGTTGGTGTAATATGCGTCTCGCGAATGGCCTCTACTTAAGCGTCCCCATACTTTTTTGGGCCTTGGCAGCTTCACTGTCTCAACAGCCTGTATGCCGGATGAGATGTTTGTTGGGATTGTCCCTCGGGGCCGTGTGCAGGAGAACGCCGGCGGTGGCGGCTGCTGGTGGTGAAGCGCGCCGTGCAGCAGCGATCGTGCGCCATGTTGGGGGCCCGGGATGTGCGTGGGTGCTGGGGAAGTGCTCTGCATGGCGTGGAGCGCAAAATGTCGCTGTTTCTCTGCAAAGTGGGCCCGTTTTTGGGCGCGCCTGCATGCGCGCGGGTGGTCGATGGTGGGACTGCTGATGTGCAGCTGTGTGCAGGTGGCGGCTTTGCGGTGACACCCGTGCCCCTCCCGTTTGTGGTTGTGGCACGTGCCGGGACCACGGACGGGATTTTGGGCGCTGCCGTTTTGGGCGTGGGGCCGCGATTGCGGTGTCGGGACTGTGCAGCGTGCGGTTGGCCGCAGGTGGGCCGCGTTTTGCAGCAGTTGGGGCCGCTTTTTATGGCGTTGGGGCCGCTTTTTTTGGCGTTGGGGGTGGCGCCAACCATACGACATTTGCGACATGTCGTGTGTCGGGCCCCGACATACATGGCCCAACGGGCATTGTTGTGTGTCGCGGACGAGATATTGGACCCGCTCCTACAGTCCGAAAAAATGTCGTGGTGGTGAAACGCAAAACTCGTAAATGCTCCGCCATGCCATTGTCTCAATTTCGTTACGCGCCACGTCCGTGCTGTTTAGGGGAGCCTGTGTCGCCTTGGCGAGCGACATTCGCTGCAGTTTACCACCGCGACATTCGCTGCAGTTTACCGCCGCGACATTCGCTGCAGTTACGGCGGCGACATGGGCGCATCCGAACCCCAACCGATCATGCGCTTGAGCGAAAGAGGCGAAAGTAGGCTGTTGACGCATAGTTTAGAGCATTTTCCGCGCCAATTTGGTGCAGCCCAAATCGGCAACTTTTATTTTCTCGCCGTCGATTGGATCTACTTATGGATCTACTTGTGGATGGCTGTAAAAGAACGCCTTTCCTTGTGCGCATAACTCGTGATATAAAAGGAGAGACGGTTCTCCTTTACCCTCAGTGACCTCATTTTCTTTCTCATGTAGGCCACCACCGCCATTCTCTCGCAAATATTCTTCATTAAAGCATTTTATTCAGCTATACACTAAACGCTTACTGCTTAGAGACGAACTCAACCAAGTCAACGACTCTGGTGGAGTAACCGTACTCGTTGTCGTACCAAGAGATCAACTTGACGAACTTAGGAGACAACAAAATACCAGCCTTTTGGTCAAAGATGGAAGAGTAAGAAGAGCTCAAGAAGTCGGTGGAGACAACAGCGTCCTCGGTGTAGCCCAAAACACCCTTCAACTCGCCCTCAGAAGCCTTCTTGATGGCAGCGGAGATCTCCTCGTAAGAAGCGGCGGTCTTCAACTTGACAGTCAAGTCAACAACGGAAACGTCGACGGTTGGAACTCTCAAAGACATACCGGTCAACTTACCGTTCAATTCTGGGATAACCTTACCAACGGCCTTGGCAGCACCGGTGGAAGATGGGATGATGTTACCGGAAGCGGTTCTACCACCTCTCCAGTCCTTGTGGGATGGACCGTCAACGGTCTTTTGGGTGGCGGTGATGGAGTGGACAGTGGTCATCAAACCCTCCTCAATACCGAAGGTGTCGTTGATAACCTTGGCCAATGGAGCCAAACAGTTGGTGGTACAAGAAGCGTTGGACACAATGTTTTGGCCAGCGTAGGTCTTCTCGTTGACACCGACGACGAACATTGGAGCGTCGGCAGAAGGAGCAGTGATGACAACCTTCTTGGCACCAGCGTCAATGTGCTTTTGGGCGCCTTCGAGGGTGGTGAAAACACCGGTGGAGTCGATCACCAACTCGACACCCTCCTTACCCCATGGGATTTGGGCTGGGTCTCTCTCTTGGTGGACGATAATTCTCTTGCCGTCAATGATCAAGGCACCGTCCTCGGAGGTGACCTCGCCCTTGTATTGACCGTGGGTGGAGTCGTACTTGAACATGTAAGCAGCGTAGTCAGCAGCAATGAATGGGTCGTTGACAGCGACGACCTTGATGTCTGGTCTGGAAAGGGCCACTCTCAAGACGAGACGACCAATTCTACCGAAACCGTTAATACCGACAGAAACCATTGTTGTTTGAAGTTGTTGTTGTTGTTTTGTGACTGTGAATGTCTGAAGAAAAAACACTATGAATGGCCGGTGGAAACGGGACCTTTATATCCTCCCGGATTGATCACACCACTCAGAACGTATCATGACGGTGCGGCGCATGGTTGTGAGCGCGCGTATGCGTTTAAACATCTGCGTGTGTACGTCCCGGTTCGGAGTGGCCGGAATAGGTTGGGTGATGTCAGAAAGAAGCTTCTGTAGAGGCATTGTGGTTGCGGTCTGTGTTAGGGGTCGACGGGCTTCTACACTACGTGGTTGATGTCGGTGCAACCCGACATTCATTGTTCGGTGCAAACGCCGAAATGGGACATCGGTGCAAACGCAGGTTTTACGACAATGCGCTATCCCCGACAGATCGTAGGGGCCACCACCACATTGGCTCATGCCACTGCGCACATTTGAATCTGGTGCCATGGTATGTTCGTTGTGGTGTATTGCGTCTGGTGAAGCGCCAAATGGGTGGGAAATATGCAGCCATGGCGGATTAGAACGACTGCGGGCCTGAGATTGGCCAGTGGGTGTGCGAATCACACGATTGGGCACTGCGACATGGGCTGACGACAAAACCGCGCCCGTGGTGCCGGACTAATAAACCAGCAACGTGATTGCCGTTTGCTATTTGCGGCAATTGCAATTAAGCAATTGAAGTTTGGATCGAACTGGGGCGTTTGTGTACTGAAATTGGGTTTGTTGCACTGGACAGAAGTGGGGTGCGAGGAGTGTGTGCTGGTTTCGGCGCAAACGTAGGCAACGAGAGTGTTTGGAGGTGTAGAGACTCCTAATTGGATGCAACGGCATAGCAATTTGAGGTGGTTATGACTGCTGCCAATTCTGGACTGAGGGGGGCAGGACAGAATTTTTTCGGCGCATCTTACAACGGCATGCTAAAGGGACATCAATTGTGTCGAGCATAAGGGAAGATGGAATGGTGGCAATTGCATGCATGGGGTAATGCCGTGAATCGATAACATACACCAATTGGGTACTGTCCTAAGAACCGATAAACTCGATTCGATGCAAAGCTTCAATTGAAATGCACTAATTGCAATACACTAGTTGAAATACAAAACGAATTGGATGCAACACCGATTGAAATACACCAAGCGAAACACAAATTGAAACGCAAATTGAAACGCAAATTGAAACGCAAATTGAAATACACCAAGCGAAACACAAATTGAAACACAAATTGAAACACAAATTGAAAGCGATCTACTTGGATTTGCAGCACTACAACCTTGGCACAAACTGTAACATTGACGAGTGCAAATCTACATGGACATTTCGTCTGGAAAATTCCCAAACCAAGACTCAACGACTGGCATCTCACCATCTGCCAACCAGCAGGTGGAGTATCCAATCCGGGATTCACAGCACGCTGTGTTTTGCAGTTTATGCCCGGTGCGAACGTGACCACAGCGACGCCCAGACCCGGGCTTCGGGTGCAAGGCATACAGCGGAGTGGCTGCGCGCCTTCGCTGCCCTACTTTGGCAACGCCATCACCTTGTTCACCTGCTGCGGGAACTCGCGCACCACGATCTCGCACCGCGTCTCCTTGCACAAGTCGCGCTTGTTGTAGTGCGGCACGCGGTGCAACAACTCCAACCCCGCGCTGCGCTCCACCGCCTCCACCGGCACCTGGAAACTGGTCAACGGCGTCAGGTTGTCGATGGGCGCGTTGGGCAACACAAACGCCGCCACCGCCACCTTGTCGTCGCCCGCACGCTCGCCCACCACCAACTTGAAGAAGTGCGTCGGCACCGCCACGTTCGGAGGCGACCCAATCACCTCGTAGTGCACCCGGTACTTGTCGTCCGCATCCTGCTTCGGGAGGTAGAGCGGCCCGGTCATGACGCGCACGCCGTCGTAGCGCGCAGTGAGGCGCCGCACAAAGTCCTCCACATGCGCCCAGTAGTCGCGGTTGAAGCCGTCGCCCACCTGCGGCGACATGTTGGCGAGGGAAAATGTCTCGTCCATGGCCTGCTGCGAAAACTTGGCGTCGGCCGCGGGCGCGTTGTGGCCGCGGTCGTAGCCGCTGCGGAAGTAGTCGCGCAACCGCGCGCGGAACTTGAGCGGCACCAGCTCGTCCTCGCGGAAAACCGACTTTTTGCGGTCGACGCCATTGCCGCGCTGGAGCGACTCCTTGGTGATGTGCTCCAAAACCCAGTACGGATTCCGGGTGGCCCGGTCGTAGCAGGCAATGAACTCCTGGTTTTTCTGGAGGTCGTGCACGGGTCCGGGGAATCCGTACTTGTAAAATCCTTCGGGGTTGATAGACGCCGGATCAAACACAGAAGAGGAGGAGGAGGAGGATGTGGCGGAAGGCAAGTTGGATGTCTTTTCTGCAGGAGCGGTGGGGGCCAGCGATTTGCCCCAGAAGTATGATGCGATTCCCACAGCGCCAAGTCCGGCGGTGTTGGTGAGGAGTTTGCTCATGGCGACATTGTGGTGAAGTGGTTGGAACTTTTGGTTTGCAGGCCATCGTGCCACGCGGGTGCGACATGAAACCTCCGCGACATTGATGTCGCGCCGTTGCGTGTCGCACGGTCGCGGGCGCGCTTGCACATGCAGCCCGCGGTTTCACCTCCGCCTTTGGCGTCCCGCTATCACTGGTCCCTGCCATTGCTGCATCTCCCGCATGCCAGAGTACATCGAGCTTGCGTCGCTCCACTCCCTGCCGCTTTCGGCCGCGCAGATAGCCGCGGCACTCCCTCGCTTGGGCGTGGACCCCGATGTCGCCTCGCTACCTCGGCTGGCCCGTTATATGCTCGACAAGATAGCTTCACTAGAAACCACTTCAGCCATAGATATTCTTCGAACAGCTTTGGCAGAACACCATGGTGACGTCAATTTTCCTTCTGCTGATTACCTCTTGATCCAGAGATTACTTGCACAAACCCCGGATTTGGATCTCACTCGCCTCTCTCTCTCGGGGAAAGATTCCATGGACTCCCCTACTTCCCAAAATAGGAAAACTCTGGACTCAAACCAGCCTGTTTGGAAAGATCCAGAACTTAGATCACTGCCTCAACCCGCCACCCTATCAGAACCAGAATCTCAGGTGTTTCTGGACCCCCAAGATTGGCTTCTCCAAGTCAAAACAGAAGCCGCACTCATCGCTTTCCATTCTCCCTATCCTGAGGTGAGGGCAGTGGTGGATCCGTACGATGATCCCTCACTTCCTGTGGAAACGCTTCGCGTGTACGTGATTGCTCTCTTCTGGACTCTCATTGGAGCCACCATCAATAACTTTTTTGTGCATCGGCTTCCCAGCATTTCCTTGTCGCTGGGGACTGTGCAGCTCCTTCTCTTGCCCAGTGGCCGGTTGTGGGAAAAGGCGTTTCCGCTCGGTAAAACCATCACCGTTTTTGGCCGGACTATCGAGCTTAATCCGGGCCGCTGGAATCACAAGGAAATGATGCTAGCGTCCATCATCTACTCCTGCTCCGCCGGAACTCCGTATGCGGTGTACAACATTTTTGTCATGAAGCTCGACCACTTTTATGGACTTAAATGGGTCTCGTGGTGCTACCAGATTTTGTTCGCACTCTCCACCCAGCTCCTTGGCTTTGCTTTTGCGTTCATGATGCTTAAGGTTTGTGTCTATCCCAAGAAATCCGTGTGGCCCACCTTGCTTCCCATTCTTGCGCTCAACAGGGCATTAATGGATGACGAGCAATCTACTTCCGTGAATGGGTGGCACATTTCTCGCTACAGATTTTTTTTCATTGCATTCGGCCTCAGTTTCGTCTACAATGTGTTCCCCGCCTATCTCTTCACTGCCCTCTCCACCTTTAACTGGCCAACGTGGTTTGCGCCGAACCTGATCCATTTAAGTAACGTGACAGGAACAAATACGGGTCTCGGACTCAACCCGTGGCCTACTTTTGACTGGAATATTCTCGATATCTACGGATGTCTCTCTATGCCTTTTTTCACTTATGCCAACCAGTACTTGGGTATGCTTGGCGCATTTGTCACCATTCTTTTGGTCTACTACACCAACAACAAGTGGACTGCTTACTTTCCCATCAATTCTAATCGCTTGTTCAATAATAAAGGCGAAGTTTACGATGTGAAGCAGATTCTCAACGAAAAAAGCGCTTTCGACGAGCAAAAGTATCTTAAATATGGTCCGCCGTATTTCAGCGCAGCGAACTTGGTCATATATGGCGCCTACTTCTGCTTATACCCTTTTGCAATTCTTTACCACGCAGTGACGGAGTGGGACTCATTGTCGCTGAGTTTTGTCAACATCTGGCACACCTTTCGGGAGATATTCCACCCCCACTCCACCATAGGAATCGACCGTTTTGAGAACGATCCTCACTGCAAAATGATGGGCCGCTACGAAGAGGTTCCAAGCTTTTGGTTCATGGCGATTCTTGTGGTAAGTGTTTTGTTCGCGATATCTTGTGTTTGGTTTTATCCGGTAGAAACACCAGTGTGGGGAATTTTTTTCACTGTGGGAATCAACTTTCTCTTTCTCGTGCCCATCACAGCGATGGCTTCGGTAACTGGTTTTACGTTTGGCCTCAACGTTTTGGTGGAATTGATTGTGGGCTACGCCATTCCAAATTCGGGGCTTGCCCTCATTACTTTAAAAGCATACGGATACAATATCGACAGCCAGGCAAGCAATTACATTACTGACCAGAAACTCGCTCACTATACGAAAATTCCACCGAGAGCAATTTTCCGGGGCCAGGTTATTTCTACGCTTATGAGCGTTTTCGTTGCTCTTTGTATCGCCAACTGGCAAATCGCAAACATCCCTGACATTTGCCAGAATGGACAGAAGAATCGGCTCAGTTGCCCCGGTGCCACCACGTTTTTCTTTTCCAGTATTCAGTACGGAGAAATTGGGCCCCGCAAGGTCTTTTCCGGCTTGTACCCAGTGCTCAAGTGGTGTTTTCTCTTGGGTGCATTGCTTGTGATTCCTTGTGCGCTCTTCAAGAAAAATGGGCCTCCCAGATTGGCCAAGTATTTTCACCCTACAATTATGATGGGTGGGTTCTTATCGTATGCGCCGTTCAACTTGCTGTACTTTACAGGCGGGCTCTACTTATCCTATCTTTTCATGTACCGCATCAAAAGAGACTACATCCTCTGGTGGGAGAAGTACAACTATATATTATCCAGTGCTCTTTCTGCGGGTGTTGCCTTCAGTGCGTTGGTTCTTTTCTTCACTGTCCAGTACAATGGTCAGGATTTAGATTGGTGGGGAAACCGAATCAGTTTTATGGGAATTGAGGGTTCTCACTCCCATCCTTCTTGGCTCCAGGCCAAGAATGCCCCTGGTGGGTATGTTGGGCTTCGGGAAGGTCAGTTCCCGTGATCACCGACGGAGTTTTTGGCCACCAACACTAGACATTCACTCCAAGTGCTGGTACCTTGTGTGAGTTGTCAGGCCCAAGTACAACCCTGCTGCAGCAAAGCCTATGATGAGCATGAGAAGTGGGCTCTTTCTCGCTGCCGGATATCGACCCTGTTGGAGAAAATACTGGACTATATGAAAGCGAACGAACCCAATGACGAGAGTCACAATACCCAAAACTATGCAAATGGCTGCAATGGGCTTGCTGCCCGACACGGAATGATCCGGAGAAGATATGATAACCGTGATGGTGCCGAGCCGGATGCTCCCTTCCTTATCGAGAAACCGGTTAAACTGGAGCAATGCTACTCCGTTGGAAATTAGCATTAAAGACGTTCGGAGCCATGCGAGAAACGTCCGCTCATTGGCAAGCTGGAGTTAGTGGTACCCCATATTATGAATAGGAATACATACATTGTCACGTGCAATGGCTTTGGTATGGGGTAGTTTGATCGAGAATAGAGAAACGATGGGCATAAGAAAGGAGATTAGGAGACTTCAAGATTGTGCAGGTGAGCTGCTTCAGTGTGCACTCTCATGTACCATTCAAAAATGTGATATCCTGAAAGTTTTGAAAGAAGATTGCTCACGACACTATCTTCATGCCAGAGTTGACACATTAAATTTCTGGTTTTGCCAGCTTTCCTCTATGATCGCTAACACTGGTCTGGAAAACGTCTACTTCTCTTACATGTTCTATATGCATTCCCTATCCCCACATTTTCGTGTTTGGCAAAGAAACAGCAATAGCAACGGGTATAAACAGCTTCCCACGTCAATATAACTACAGGAACGAAAACAGCAATAGAGTCGCCAGTAGGACACCTGTTTCGAGTGTGGGAAATGACACAGTTGAAGCCGTTGACACTCTGCAGTCTGGACTCTGCAATGCATGCGGCTTGCTGCCCTTGCAGCTGCAAACCAACTAGTGCGACATCACTAACAAACGCCTAAAGCTGGCCTACTGCAGCTACAGATGGGTTTGAAGCTTTCTGTAAACGAATCATACATTTCATAGTACTGAATCTAGTGGATAAGTGCATGGCATGCACCAACCAAAGCTAAAATGGCCATACCCGGCTTGTCAATAGATACTCCCTCTCCGGTTGCAGTTTCTACAGAAGGCGCAGGTGGCCGAGCAGGTCTATCTGACTGATACGGCGTTAAAAGTGGAGCAGGCTCGAAAGATGAGGTCGTGGGCTCCAACGTTGTGGAATCAGGCAAAGCTGTCTCTGGAGTTGAAGTTGTTCCCGAAGGTAAAACTGTTTCCAGAGCCAAAGCTGTTTCTGAGCCAGGGCCATATAACAGATATGGTGGTGTAATGTTCGCACACGCCAATCGAGAATTATTGGCAAAGTGCACCACCACCGATAATCCGCCAAAGAACGCCGGGCTGAGTGGATTCAACGAGAGGTATGGGTCAGTGTAGGAAGTGACGACAGAGGTTCCGTTGATCTCTCCGTGTTTCCCCGAAAGGTCACCAAGCTCCTTCAACGCATCGGTGGAGCCGTTTGTGGTTCCATTGTATGGGTTGAAGTGTAATAAAGTACCAGTGCAGTTTCCATCTGGAGGGACAGGCTTTTCGTGGATATGGTAGAGAAATGGACCACCAGACGCAGGAAGGTGTTGCAAGTCGACAGAAACATCCACCACTCCGTCTCGGGAAGTGAAAATCACTGAGCCGGAAATTGACTTTTCGAAAGTTGCCTGCAACCTCAGGCCTAAGGGTGAGTCTGCCACTTCTGGGGCAGGCTTGGCAAGAACAAGCGACAAGAGCAGAACAAACGTTAATTTGGAAGCACGGACCATTGAGAATAGGAAATAAGAGCAAATAAAGATGTTTTCCCGGCAATTGCGTCTTATTTATATTCTATTTTGTTCGGGCTGCCTTGAGGCGGGCATACCACTATTGTGTAAATTGGGGACAAGGTAATATGTCAGTGAAACATGCGGTTATGATTTGCAGCCACAACGGCCAAATACGCGGTGCACATTCTGGGTTGATGAATCGGTAATTATACGGCTTTAGCGAGATCTGCCCTGCTAGATCGGAAAACTCATCCGGGTCCGTCGTCTCTGCACCTTACCACTCAGAGAAGGTTGTCTGCAAAAGTGGTATGCGGCGTAGCGCGGGTTAGGCGCGCTGCGTAGGTCAATATGCGCGGTCTGAGATTGTAGGTTTAGGAAGAAAATTCCGGTCTTTTATTTTTTGGAGCTTAGGTCAGGGTTCGGGCACGGGCACCAAATACGTGGTGGAAACGCCAGGTCCAGGAGTGTGTACGGGGTCCACAATTCTGCAGAGAGAAGGGCCAGCAGACCAAAAGGGCGGAGAGGCCGAGAGCGAGAGAACGGCAAAAGAACAGAGGATGAGAGCGCAATGATCTCTGTTGGCTATATGCTTGAGTTTCATCACCGGGAGTAGTCCGATGCACTTACGTGCCAAACCGTCCGATGCAGTTACCGGTTAGTCGAAATTACGTCTGGAGCTGGTTCGCACCCACTTCAATGCACTCCATCATCTGTCGCTGATCACCTACCGCCGACTGATAACACATCTCCGTTCCTGTGCAGACGACCAAGTTATATATCAGGCTTCTTGATCAACCCTTCAACATCGTGCTCGCGAGATTACCCACCGACCAGCTTCTACCACACAGCCACGCCCCCGACCCTCATGCGCCTTCCTGTGCTTGGACGACTTTCCATCCTCGAGTGGCCGCTTCTTTTCATCTCGCTCCTTCTTTCTTGGATCGAGTATGTTTCCAGCATCATTACCCACCTTCTTCCGTCGCCAGTGATTGCCGCAATCAGTTACACGCTCCAGATCGTCTACAGGTGGACCCAGAACCCGGTTCGGCTCGAACACAGCGCCGGGGCCGAGGTTGGCCACTTCAAGTACGCCCGCGACGCCTCGGAGATCAGCTCCCGGCACCAGAAACCCGTGACTGATCTCCTCAACGCTCCAGATATCCAGCACATGTGCCGGGTGTTCGGCTACGATGTGGAGAGCCATCTCGTGCGCACCAGTGACGACTATCTCCTCACGTTGCACCGCATTCACAGGCCCGGCGTTCCTCGCAACGGCAGGGTTGTGTACTTGCACCACGGGCTTCTCATGTGCTCGGAAGTGTGGGTCACGATGCTTGAGAAGGAGCAGAACTTGCCGTTTGTGTTGCATGACCTAGGCTACGACGTGTGGCTCGGGAACAACAGGGGAAACAAGTACTCTTCCAAACACCTTCACCGCAGCATCAACTCCGAGAGGTTCTGGGACTTTTCCATCGACGAGTTTGCCCTTTTTGATATTCCAGACAGCATCAACTACATTTTGCGCGAAACCGCCAAACCCAGCCTAGTATACATTGGCTTTTCTCAGGGGACAGCACAGGCATTCGCCAGCATGTCCGTCAATCCGGACCTCAACCACAAAGTGGAAAAAATCATTGCCATTTCGCCCGCCACCACTCCCAAAGGCCTCCACTCCAGGTTCTTGGATATCTTCCTAAAGTCCAGTCCCAACATGCTCTACCTTCTCTTTTCTCGCAAGGCATTGATGCCATCGGTGTTGTTCTGGCAAAAGATCCTGTATCCTCCGTTCTTTGACCTGTCCATCGACATGTCCAACTACATGCTCTTCAACTGGCGCCTGAGCAATATCGACAAGGTGCAGAAGGTTTGCTCCTACGCCCATTTGTACTCCACCACTTCCGTCAAGACTGTGGTGCACTGGTTTCAGATCATCCGGAGCAAAACGTTCCAGATGTACCACAACAACTCGACCTTGTCGCTGCTGGTGCCTATGGCGTACCCGTTGAAGAACATCCGTGTTCCCATCCACCTTATATACGGCTCCAGCGACTCATTGGTGGATATCCACATGATGGAGGACCAATTGCCAGAAAAAAACACCACCAGCCACCTGGTGGAGGCACACGAGCACTTGGACAATCTTTGGGGGCGTGATGTAGCGGTAGAGGTGTTTCCGTTGGTTTTGGCGGCTTTGGAGCCTGCGACGGCGATTGCCTCTCCACTGGGTAAATAGAGAGACCTACTAATTCTGTGTTCTGTTGTAGTGTTTTGTGTTCTGTTGTAGTGTTTTGTGTTCTGTGGTGTTTTGTGTTCTCTGTGGTGTGGTTTTGTTTCTTGCAGTAGTCAGTAGTATATCTGCGGTTATTTGGCTCTACAATCTTTGCGGTGTATCGGAAGTGGCGTATTGTGATACTCTTGTTTAGTGTCAAACATGTCTTCTCTATGGATATAGAGGCCCGTTCTGTTTTCGCTTCCATTCTCCTCTCCCCTCCCTCCGTCCTCCCCCGCAACTACTTTTGTAGTTTTACAAAATTTCTGTCACGTTCGCACATATTAGAAACTCCACCCATGGCTAAAAAATACATAGACCGATGGTATATACACCACATTCCATCATAGTGTAGCGAGCACCATTTTCCAACCGCTCCTTGAATACCTCCCCGGAAACCGCCCCGTCCCAGCCAAAAAGCCTATTCTCTCCGTGGGAGCACAGGGACGTGCGGGAACCGGTCACACGACACGTTTCAAAGAACGCAATCGGAAACAGAGGCAAACCCATGACTGAATACGAAGCAGTCGAAGGATTAGCCAAGCAAGATCCTCACCACTCAAGCCACCACTCAAGCTTTCCAGCACCGCAACGTTACAGCAGACCTGCTGTACCGATTGCGATACACCAGCTGGGTGCGGTATGCAGTACAAAGTACATCCGGGCTAAGTTCGAGAGGAAAATTCGAGTGCAAATCTGAAAGAGAGACACCACCCGCTCATACCCGCAAGTCCACACAGCTTTTTTGCCGCCATGGTTTCCCACGGAACTCAGTGGTGGTGGTGGCCCGGCCTAGATGCACACCGGTATCACATGGACTGCACACGGTCCAGTGCGGAACGGCGACATTCATTTTGCACCTTCTTCTTGTGCAAAATCCAAGCGCTTGTTCTTCAGCAAAAAAACGGCCCCGGGAGTTTGGCAGCATCTCCCTTCTTCCGAATTTCGTGTTTCCACGCCGAACGTTTTTCATTTGTCGCGTTTTGAGCGTGGGTGTGCATAACGCAGAATAGCATGGCTACTACCGCTTCTCTCCAGGTACGTAAACGCATTTCCCACAGGGAACATCAGTGCTGGCTTGGCAGCCGGTGTTTCACTTTCTTTGTACTAACCTCAGGACGGTCTGGCTTTCTCCCCCCATTTCAACACAGGTATGTTTGTTTGTAATCTCATTCTCATCACCACTAACCGCCAGCATTGGACACCACAGAAAAAGTTCCCCGCGGGGTGGATTCGGTGTCAAATCGGGGCCAAAGCGCCCCTGGTGCGGAACGAGCGGAACGAGCGCAACGAACCGACCAAACGGCGTCCCAAAATGTGTCGGAGTCTTCATCCTTCCCGCCGCACTGCTCTCTCAAACAGTACTCGGTGCAGCTAGCGGCGCTACTACTTCTTGTGACAGACACCACCGACGACACGTCACGGATGCAGTACGAATCAGAACTCAAGCAGATGACGGCGGCCGTGCCGCAATACCACGGGAAACCCGAATCGCGCACTTATCCCAACGACTATCTCTCGGTGGTGTTGATCGAGTGCTACGTGCCGCTTTTGCAACTCACCAGCCTGTACTTTAATCTTGCGTTTTCGTCGCACGTCACCAAGTTCCTTGTGAGCTTGGTCTACAGCTTGGAGTGCTGGGAAATCTACCACCTCCTCCAGATCATTCCCTCCATCTCGTACTTCTTGAAGCTCGTGGACATTGACGTGACCGAAACGCCCCTCGGGCCGATCGTGTCGCCGCCCCAAAACCTCATGAGCTTCAACTTGCGCCAGGGCTTCCAGTACCCGTTCCCCTACCCCTTTTACAACTTCTCCTACCACACCTCGGACCCATATGGCTCGGCCAAGAAGTACGCCCGGGTGCATATCACGCCGTACATCGATATCCGGTTGAAGAAGACAAAGCCCCGTGTCGCGGCGAGAAGGATTCCCCGCATGAAACCCGACGGTAGTTTGAACTTACTGTATCCGTCCACATCGGCACGGACAGCCAAGAAAACCCGCACAGCCACCAACGACAGCGACACTGACCTGTCCCGGTTCAAGATCTACACCTTCATGGAGTACACGCCCCGGCTGATCGAGCTCGAGTTCCAGTTGCTCAAGGCCAAGGGAGATTTGGAGGACGAGGACAGCGGCTACGACACCGAAGCCGCAGCCGCGATCGACGCTGCAGACTTGGCCAATGTGGATACGCTGGCGTCCCGCACTGAAAAATTCGTGTTTGTTCCGGCCAAAGTGGCGGTGGTGACAACACCGCCCGTGGAAACGGCCCCAGCCAAGGTTCCGGTGGTGCACCAGTGCCAGTTCCTCGACCCGCAAACCAATCGCCCGTGTCTCAAGATCTTCTACGGCAAAAACGAGCTCCAGCGGCACGAGGAGTTTGTCCATGCTACTCTCAAAAAAATCTACCGCTGCGTTTACTGCGAGCAGCAGGGCAACCGCAACCAGTGCTACCCACGCCACGATTCGTTGGCGCGCCACATTCGCCGGAAGCACGGCATCACGGGACGCGAAAACAAGATCGCTGTGGAGTTGGCCAAGAAAAATGCAGAGATCGTAGACGGCTCTACACCCGCGGCGTTCAAGCCGATCATGCGTGCCTCATCAACAGAGAAGGACTCCACGGTATCTCCTCCGGCAGACGCGCAGTCCAACCGGCCTTCGCTTTCGTATGTGCTGGAAATTGACTACTCCCTTCCCCCGCTAGACATCAAGCCGCTTCTGCAGATGTCGTACGGCACGCTGCCGTTGTACCGGCGTGGAGTGTCAGAAGGCTTAACCGGAGTCAAAGGATCGGCAGGAAGGCCAGGAGTGGAAGTGTCAGGAGGGGGGGCGCCAGGAGTGGGAGCGCCAGGAGTGGGAGCCCCGGGAATATCTGGAATATCTGGAATACCTGGACTACCTGGACTCCCTGGAGTGGGAACATCCGGGGTATCGCCACTTCCAGGAATACACGGAGGCACAAACATACCCGGATTGCTGCAGCCGTGGTTTCCTCCTCCATCGCCATTGATGGAAGCCTCCAAGAAACCCATCAATTCGTCTTTCCAGAAATTTCGTTTTCCCAACAACTACCACCCTCCTGGCACCACGCCCTACGGTTCGGTTTATGGAACTAAAAATGTTTTTGTCAATACCCCGTTTCCTCTCCAGCCTTTAAACCAAACTCCAGCAATGGGTGCCATTTTACCTGGCCGCATGGGCATACAGGGAATGCCAAACGAGGACCAGGATCCGTCTCACGAGAAAGAAACCAAAGCATCTGATACCGCTAGTGGATAAGGTAACAGTCGCACCAAGCATTAATTCAGCCATGAACAGTCTACTGTACAAGGTGTACTAACCCCCCAAGAAGTGTACTCACTACCAGAACAGCCTACCATCAGCAAGGGAGCTAGTGGCATTACCAATAAGGGTTACTTTACCACGAATAAACGAACGAAATATAACGACACTGATACTGTAGCGTCCGAGAAACTTTCTAGTTTCAAATTTATACGTCGTCTAGGTGAAATGTTCACGATTATTTTCCCTTTCCGGTATTGTACTACCTCGCTTGCACATATAATCGTTCTCAGACCTCACTCAACCTCCACCTGCACACAAAACGGCTGCAAAATCACCCACGGCTATTCTTCCACGACATTTCGTCGTCGTGGCACCGACACTGCAACGACATTCACTCTATATAAATAGTCGCATCCCCTCTCTGATTTTTTCATTTTTATATTTTTACCCTCACAGCACTCCTCTCTTCCCGTTCCACATTCCTTTTTTGGAGTATGCCACCTTTCTCCACAATGGTCGTGTACATCTCAACTACACCATCCAATTTTGCAGTCGGGTACTCACCACCTCGAGCCCGCAGTATAGTTAAACATTACCAAATAGCCACGTGTCCACTTTGATTCATTGCCTACCACCAAGTATTCATCTATTGGTGAATCTTCTTGCCCAACACGCCCACGAAAGTTCTTCCGCATACCCCAATAGACATTTTCTTTCCTTTCCATCTCCTAAAAGGCCGTTTCCATGAGCCAGATTTCCCTGAGCCCTTCACACCATCCAAGCTTTGACTTGTACTCTCAACATAATTTGGATCGATTTCCTACGGGCTCTTCGACCCGTGCATCGTCACAAAATGTCTATTCTCCTTCAGATCACCGAGATAATACAGCACTTCCAAATCCCGGTGAGCTAAATCGCTCGTCCCAATACGGATCTCCTGCTTCCACGGCATCTCCACACGAAACAAAAGAGGCAATATCGGCCAGAGCTACCTCGGACGTGAGCCCCTGCTTCTCTGACAAGGTAGACATTTTAGTGACTGCGGTGCCGGAAACCATCACCGACTACACAGAGCATCTATTCAAAATCGCCACCCTTTTGGCCGAAGGAAGTCTCACACAAGAGAACCAAGAAGCTCTCAAGGCTAAATTCGAATCCCTTGCTGACTTGTTGCCTCAGTTTGTCGAGACGGAAAATCCGGCAAGGTCGCGCTTGTACTTGGTGGTGGAACGGTGCTTCGACGTTTTTATCAACATTTCAACCAACTTGGAGAACATAGAGCTTGCCACTATGACCATCCGACTCTTGACGTCAGTAGTCATGAACTTGAACTACTGGGAACTCTACAACTTGCTTCAATGGAAGCCAGCCATTTACCAATTTTTGACCCTCATCAACTTTGACTTGAACGAGTGCTACTTGCAGTTTGTAAAGAATTATCAAAAGTATGCCTACAAGCAGTATGCAATCCCTGAACTGGCGTTGCTCAAAGCGGCTGAAGTCAAGGAGAGAATGAGGCGAAATACGGACTCTTCTTTATCGCCGACACCCGAAGAAGAGGGCGATAAAAACCCCGTTTACTTCATAACCAAAGAACTCAGAGATGACCACGATAAATTTGTGTTGGAACAAA
This sequence comes from Clavispora vitiphila, assembly GCA_030557995.1. Lineage (NCBI taxonomy): Eukaryota > Fungi > Ascomycota > Pichiomycetes > Serinales > Metschnikowiaceae > Clavispora > Clavispora vitiphila. The sequence continues at coordinate 37,586 of JANIJR010000001.1, forward strand.
TGGAGGAGAAGGAGAAGCCGATTCCCCGAGAGCGGAGAAAGATCCGGGTGGATGCGAAGCTTGCAGCGCATCGGATCATAAAACGAACAGAGAGTGAGCTTGCCGCCACCAACAGATCGTCAAACTATGACCCGGACGTTATTCACGAGTGCCAACTTCCGTTGTCTTCCGACGACCCTACGAGGTTGTGCTTACGGCGATTCTCGCGGAAGTACGAGTTGATTCGGCACCAAGAAACTGTGCATTCGAAAAAGAAAAAGCTCTTCAAGTGCTTTGTCTGTGTCAAACAAGACCCGGCAATTGGTCCGCGGATCTTTACCCGTCACGATACTTTGGCCAAACATATACGGGTTAACCATCGGATTTCAGGCAAGGAGGCAAAGGCAGAGGTGGCATATTCCAAGAAGCACGCCGAGATTGTCGAGGAAGGCGACATTACGGTTCATGTGGGGCGGCGAAAGACCAAAGTGGACTTTGAGTTACGCGCGCATATGGAGCGAAAGGAGTCGAGTCGCGAGGGAACTGACGGCAGTGTGATTTTCGACGATGAAGACTCTCCCGCGGGATCAGTTGACTATGGAGATGGAATGGCGGAGGATTAGTCCACGTTGGAATGGACCGTCTTGCCTCTGCAGTCAAGCGGGAGGCACGAAACTTTGATCCGTGACAACTCGTCACAGACCCCCAAGAGACACTTGAAACACACTTGGCAGACAGACACATGGTGGAAACACCATGAAAGAAAGGCATGTGGCAGAAGCCACCCGGCGGAAGGGCACTTGAGGTGGCTGAAGCCCTCTTAACTCGGCTCTAATAATGTCTACCCCGACAACCACAGAAGTAACAATGACAGATACCCCGACAGAGCTCCAACAGTAGCAGAACTAACAGAACTTCCACACCCGCTTGCTATGAATACACGTTATGATTACTATACACCGCTAAAACTGCAACAGGCGCTCGTACTCCTGCTGCTCTACAATCGCCGCCTTCACACTGTCGTCCAAGTCCTCAAACACCTCGCGCGGCACCAGCGCCAACCCCGTCACCTTGCGCCGCACATCCGGATTGAAGTACCGGATCAGGCACTCGATGGTCTCGTCGTCATCTGCTACAGCCGCCACCTTGTCGAGCCGTGCCCGCGTGGGCTGACTCGCCTGTGGATAGAAATTGAACCCGCTGTAGGTGTCCTTCACGCCCCGGAGCCACACCTGGTTGCGCTGCTCCGTCAACGTCTGGTTGAACTCGAGCGTCTGTAGCGACACCTGGTACATCCACGTGGGGTCCGTCTGGTAGTTGACCAACGCCGACCCCGTGACCTGGGCCTGGTACGGGTTATGGTCGCCGGTACCATAACTGGGCCCCATGGTGGCGGCTGCCTCCTCTGGGTCCGCGTACTCACCGGGCACGTCGCCGCGTTCGATGGCCTTCTGCTCCCAAAAGTCGTCCTCCACCTTCTTTCCCCCCACAAGCATGCGGGCGCCAAACTCGCGGAAAATGGACCGCGCCGTGACCAAGTTGACCGACCGGCCCTTGTACGACGTGGGAATCAAGTGGCGCTGGATCAAGTCCATCTTTTCCTCGTGGGTACACACCTTCTTGAACAACGACAAGTGGGTCTTGAACAACAAGTACGAGTCGCGGAACCCCACCAACCGCGCCGGCTCGGTCGACACCATGTACTGGCGGTCGCCCTTGCCCAAAAGCGTGAACGTCTTGATGCGGAAGCGGCGGTCTCCCTGCAAAAAGCCGTTCTCGTCGATTTTCGCCACGCCAAGCGGGTCTTCGTCGGCAATCACAACCTCGTCGTTCTTGATCTCAATCTCGTTGCCCTTTTCGTCGAAATAAACATCCTCGGGCCGCGGGATCTTGGGCTTGCGTCCGCGCTTCTTACCTTTGCGCTTCACCGGCACAGCCTCGTCCTTGGCCTCGTCCTTGACTTCGTTGTCGTCGTCGTTTTCATTCTTGCTCACGTCAGGCTCGTTCCCGTCGTCCTCGTCATCCTCCGGCTCCTCGGTGGTGGCTTTTCTCTTTCTGCCGCGTCTGGGTTTGGCTGGAATTTCTTCGTCCTCTTCCTCCTCCTCTTCGTCGTCGTCGTCGTCTTCGTCATCGTCGTCTTTGGCGTGATTTTCGTCTTCTTCCTCTTCGCCGTCTCTGTACTCGTCGTCGCCTTCCGGATCAAGGTCCAAGCCGGCCAAGTTTTTGCGCGTGCCTCTGGAATGGCGAGGCGACCGCACGTCCGATTCGTCCGCCAGGTCTGTTTTGGTCATGGTGGTGTTTATGGAGGGTGACGCGGTGATGAAGAATATGAGGAAGATGTGGGAGGCACGGGTGCGGCCTGGAGGATGCTTGTTGTGGCACTTCCAAGACACACTCAAAACCAAAGTCCATTGTTTTGGGAGTAAGTCGGAGGATATGAGAGCGTGAATAGGCTATAGAGGTGTTCATAAGAGTCTTAATCGCAGAGAGTCTTGCTGGTCCAGAGTGTATTTCCATTCCGCCAAATCGCACATTCTGCATATCCACTTCACTACTGCTTTAACCTCAGAAAAATATCGGCTTCTTTCCCGGGAATAGCTGCTTCAGTGAGTGACTAAGAGCTGGTATAGCAGTATCACGCTTGTCACTATTGAATCCAGTGCCGCTCATTGGAGTGTGCAGATGACCGTAGAGTAAGATTTTCCACTGTTCCTTATGTGAAGATTCCTTCCCTTTTTAGCTTAGAGATCCAGTACTTAACGATCAACGTGATATCCACATGAAAGTGGCGATTAAAAGTATAAATCATGGCCAGAATCTGTCTACTACGCTTCATTAAACCTGAGACCATTGACCTGTATTATTCGAAAATAGATTGCCCACCTATTAATTGAGCAACAGGGTCAAAACTGAACTACTCAGTTATGAAACTCTGAATCCGATCAAATTGTTGCCGTTAGCTTTCATTAACTGCAACTTTTTACCTGTAGCGAAATGCCAACCTTTATGAATTGTCCCAGCCAGCTTCTGATATTTTGTACTCATCTACCCTTGATGTGCCACGTATCCAAGCTATCCCTCGTCTTTGTCTTCATACATTGGTTTATATACAAGTGGAGGCTTCTTACTCAGCCGCATCCTTCTTCTCGTCCTCCGGTTGCTCGTTCCGGAACGCATCCTTTCCGTCAAGATACTTGTCGAACGCATCGTTCGTTTCCGGGAAAGGTCTCTTGCCCAACAACCGGATCATATCCTCACGTGTGATGAACTCCTTCTTCAACAACTCTTGCGCCACGAGCTCCACCTCGTTCGACTTTTCTGTCAACAACTCCTTGCACTTGCTGTAGCACTCCTTCACAATTCTCTCAATCTCCTCGTCGATAATCTTGTTCGTCTGGTCACTGAACGGCTTGGTCAAGTTGTCCTGGCTTTGGGTGTCGGCGTAGTTCACCATGCCCACTCTCTCCGACATGCCGAACCGCAACACCATAGACTGCGCAATGTTGGTCACCTTCTTGAAGTCGTCGTGCGCCCCACTGGTGACTGAGGCAAAGTTGAGCTCCTCAGACACACGGCCACCCAAAGTCATCACCATTCTGTCGTAGAGTTGCAATGCGGTGAAGAGATACTGGTCTGGGGGCAAGTACTGCGCGTATCCCAACGCACCTTGGCCACGAGGAATGATCGAAACCTTGAGCAATGGGTTGGCGTACTTCAAGTACCAGCCACACACGGCGTGGCCTGCCTCGTGGTATGCCACTACACGCTTTTCCTCTGGGTCCAAGAGCTTCGACTTCTTCTCCACGCCGCCAATGACTCTTTCGATCGCCAACTCAAAGTGTCTCAACGTCACAGCCTTGGCGTTGTACCGAGCTGCAATCAACGCGGCTTCGTTACACACATTGGCAATGTCGGCACCGGAAAAGCCCGGTGTCAAAGCCGCCAACCGCCCGGACAAGTCCTTGTCGATGTTCTCCACCAACGTGATCTTCTGCAAGTGCACATCGAAAATCTCCTTCCGGCCCTGTAACTCCGGGTTGTCGATGGCAATGTGACGGTCGAATCTGCCTGGTCTCATCAACGCCTTATCCAAAATGTCAGCACGGTTGGTACCCGCCAACACCACCACGTGATCCGACGTCTCAAACCCGTCCATCTCCACCAACAACTGGTTCAAGGTGGTTTCACGCTCGTCGTTGGAACCACTGGCGTTTCCCTTCGATCTCTGCTTTCCAATGGCATCGATCTCGTCCACAAACACAATAGAGGGCGCGTTTTCCCGCGCGGTCTTGAACAAGTCCCGCACACGCGACGCACCCACACCAACAAACATCTCGACAAACTCCGAGCCGGAAACAGAATAGAACGGCACTCCGGCCTCGCCCGCAGTGGCCTTGGCCAAAAGCGTCTTACCAGTACCTGGAGGGCCCGAGAGAATGGCACCTCGAGGAATCTTGGCGCCCAACTTCTCGTACTTGGCTGGATGCTGCAAGAACTTCACAAACTCCATCACTTCCTGCTTGGCCTCGCTCATGCCGGCCACATCCTTGAATCTGACCTTCACGTCGGTCTCTTGGTTGAATTTCTTGGCGGTGGACTTGCCGAAGCCCAAGGGGCCGCCCATGCCGCCCATGCTGGCCTTTTTCGTCATGTAGTAAATGGCTCCGAGGAACAACAACGTAGGGAGGAAGTTAATCAACAACTTGGACGTGCTTCCTTCCGAAACGTACACCACCGGGAGACGGAGCAGGTCTGGGATGTTGTACTCTTCCTGCACCGCACGCAAGTTGCGTTCAAACAGCTCCACGCTGCCAATAGAGAAATAGTAGTCACCCTGGTGGGAGTACTGGGCGCGGCCATTGTCGTTCAACTCGAGAAGCGCGGTTCTGTTGTTAATGACGATAAGTCTGGACACGAGATTCTTGCGCAAGAAATCCGCGGAGAATTCCTGGAACGAGATCTCGTGATTTCCGTTTTGCGACGACATGTACATTAACATCAACAACAAACCGCCCGTCAAGCCCAAGAGGAAGAGACGCGCGTTTTGGCCAGTGAGGTCGATGTCGATGTACTTGAACTGCGGCTTGTCCTTCAGCGGTTCGGACTTCTTGGGTTCTGGTTTCTGGGGTCTCTTCGAGTTGGGCATTTCCGAGTTGGGCTTGGCATCAAAGCCCTTGGACGTGAGCAATTCGCGCACCTTGTTCAATTCCTCGCTGTACATTTTGTACTGGAGGTAGTTCTCACCGCAGAGCGCGTTGGACAACACCTCGCCCTCTTTGGCATAAGGCACCTCCCAGAAGGTGGAGAAGACGGAAAACCACGCGGACACGACATCCTCGGCCATCACAGGAGGTGGCAACTCTTTTGCGGCCTCCACCAACGCAGCAGCATCCAAGTCCATGTGTTTTTCGGCATAGAGGTCAAACAACCGCTGCACCAGCTCGTCGCTGAAGCGCACGTCTTGCGCAGTATCGATGCCGTTCAGAAGGCGGTAGAAAACGTCAAATGCCTGCTCCACCTCGGCGGCGGAGAGCGGCGCGAGCAGCGGGTGCTCCTCGCTGAAGAGGGCCACCACACGCTGCAGCACGGTTTCGGGGCTCACGGCCCGCAGCAGCTGCGCCACCTCGCACTCGTGCACAAAGCGGTCCAACAAAAATGGCAACAGTTTCTGGTACCGGCCCACGGCGGCTAGTTCCAAGGGGTTGGCCACTTGGAGCACCGCAGGCTCGTTTTCGGAAAGGTAGTTCTGGAGGTCAATGACGCGGGCCTCCTGCGCGTCCACTTGCGGACGCAACTTCCACTTGTCAAAGAAACCGGCTCTGTCGAAGCGGGTCCTGAGCTCGTGCAACTTCTTTAACTCCTGGGCGAGTTTGTCCTCATGCTGCTTCTGGTTGTGGCGGGGTGGCGAGGTGCGGAAAAAACGAGCGGACAAGCAGGGGGAAAAGAGAGCGGGCGCGGCGGGGGTGTTGCGCGCGACGAACCGCACGGCCCAGCGCCGGGTGAAGGCGGGGGGTCGGGTGCTGGCTCGAAACATGGTTTCTGGGAAGTAGTAGGCAAGGTTTGCCGTTGCATCCTAAACGGGACGAGCGCGGATGGGTGTGGTGTACGGGTGCGGGTTGGGGTGCCGGCGAGGAGTAGTGTGTGGATGTTTGAGTCCGGTGCAGTTGGCTAGTTGGTATAGTTGGTTTAGATGTTTAGACCAATAAACATTATGACTGTTTATTTTTTTAAGAATGTTTATTAAATGGTGTTATTTATTCTGAAGATTTACCTAATTTCAATGGACCTAAGATAAACCTTATTTATCAGGTGATGAAATATTAAATAATCAATATTGATTAATAGGTTTTATAGAAGGTAAAGGTCGTTTTTCTTATGGTTTAGTTGTTTTGTTGGTTTAGTTGTTCAGTTGTTTATTTGTTCAGTTGTTTATTTGTTCAGTTGTTTATTTGTTCAGTTGTTTAATTGGTTTAGTTGGTTTATATGTTTAGTTGTTCAGTTTTTTAGTTGGTTCAGTTAGTTTAGTTGGTTCAGTTAGTTTAGTTGTCAGTTGTTTAGTTGTTCAGTTGTTCAGTTGTTCAGTTGTTTAGTTGTCAGTGGTGTTTTACCGCTCGCTACTCCCTCGTGGCTACGACTAGAGGAGGCCGCACATTGCAGTTGGGGTTATCACATGACAGTTGAAATCACACATCGTTACACACGTCGCAGTGGGAACCGCACCACCACAATAACCACCGCAGTCAGTTCGGGTGTACTGTCCATGTGGTTCTGATAACACTTCCCCGCGTAGCAGATCAGCGGGCCGCATCAAGGATGCAAGTGAATCAAAACCCCGACCAGAAAAAAATAGCCGCAAGTGGCCGCAGCACCGTTCCCCGAGCGATGGTAAGGCACAGCTGAAGACATGCGGGGTACAAAAACTGGGTCAGCCATACGCTATTTTTACAAAAAATCATCCCTGCTGCGGCCCGTACCGACCAGAAAATATCGTGGGAGATACGCACTCGCAACGGTATCTTGCAGATGCGGGTCGTATGCAGAGACCCATGCACACCCAAAGGACGCTTTTCACCACGGGACGGTCTTTTCACCACGGGACGGTCTTTTCGCCACGGGACGGTCTTTTCGCCACGGGACTGTCACGTTTGTGTCGCTTGAGCGACCGAGGGGTAGCGATATCGATCACGTGGAGAGACAGGGGTTGGTTGTTTGTGCTGGAGGTCAGGGGCGAGACGCCTCGTGCGGTAGGAAACTCATTCGCGCGCAAACCGCCCTCCTGAAGCGGTGCTGCCCACACAAAAGCTGGCGACTGCTCTTGTGGGGAGCTTGGGCGGCCGGAACAGGAGTGGCACCCAATCCACCCCACGTGATAATTACAGTCAGCCCTATCACACTTGCATTACTAATAACCCGAAGACTGACGGAACGCAGCCTGCTCGTTTCCGACGATCCCTAATCTTGCACCAACGTGGCACATGGCCGCCTATATGGCCACCTGGTGGCCAGAGAAGAAATGGCCCACGTGGTGGGCAAAATAATAGCCGCCCGCACCAGAAAATTGCTCCTCCCGCAAATGACAGAAGTTGATCAACGTGATCAAGAAGATTAGAAGCAACCACACGAAAATAAATGTGACGGTCCCCACGTCGTACACCATGTTTGGCATTTGCGGGACACGCACTTGCACCGCCATTTCAGGAACTTAAGACTGTGCCAATATTGCCTAGAAGGGAGCATACCCACTTGGCTGTGCAAGAATCGGGTGGAGGAAATGGTGAAAGGAAAGGGCCCTTTTTTTTTTGCGTGAGGTATTTTTGGGGCATAAATATATCCCACAGCCGTTCTGATTAATTGCGTCTGCGTTTGAACGGCCCATGTACAGAACCATTACAAATATGGATCGTCCTGGTGCGTTGATATGCGCATGCACAGGTGTTCGCGCAGATTACATTAGCCTTTTTATGGTCTTGTACATTTCTCGGTTGAGATGGAAACTCTGCTGCACAACAAAGGCGGAAGAGCGGCGGTACGCTTGGAATACCGTAGCAGCCGAGCAGTAACGAGCGAGTGAGGTCCGGCGAAAAATGGAGACAATGACCGTGTTTGTGAATATTTCGGGAAGCGCACAACAGAGATAAACGCTGCCGCACATAGCCCGCAGCCGGATATCTTCGTTTCCGTGTAGGAGAAGACGCTGCTTGGCCAGAAAAAGAGGCAGCCACGTCTCGGAAGATGTCTGCGTTCCAAAACGCACCACAACGAGCTTGGCAAGTGACTTTACTGCTGCTGACTTTGGCAAAGGACGGACTGTTGAGTCCAGAATGGGAACTAGTTTCAGATCGGCTCAATTACGCAGCGATCGACTAGCCGGTGTGACCAGCACCGCCAATGGAAGCTTCGGAGACTAATTCATTCAGTAACAGCGAAAAGGGGAAAGCAGTCTACGCTATTTGATCTCACACCCGAAAACAACGGTGAAAACGGAGTCATCGGAACATCCAACGTTCGGTCTTTTCTGACCCAGCGTCACCCATCCTGGTTACCGATTCCTTCGTTAACTGCAGTCAGACATCCTAAATGAAAGCACGGTTGGGAACTAGGCAGTGCTTTACAAGGGTCCCGCTGAGAAGATCCATACCTGTAAGCGTGCGGTGCAAGCGCGTGAGCCTGTGACCGTGTAAACCTGTGACCGTGTAAACCTGTAAATTGGTGAATCAGTACCCGTAAGCCTGTACACCTGTAAATTGGTGAATCAGTACCTGTAAGCCTATAAAAAGTAATCCTTCAAACCTAACCTGCAAACCTAACCTTCAAACCCTCAGACCTCACCTGCAAACATGATGGCTGTGATCGCAAAAAAACAATGCACGGAACACCACTCACCTTCATGCAGCGCTGAGTCCGCCGCACTCTGTCCGAGCGCGACTGTCGCCGCAATCAAGCCTTCACCAATTCGCACCACCACACTGCAAACAGAACACCACAGAAACCGACAGAAGACAAAAAAAAACCCGGGAAAAGAAACAGAACGTCAAACGAAACAAAAACCAAGCGGCCGCCGCAGCTTCACCGTCCCCGCCGCCGCCGCCGGCCCGTCCGACCTGACTCGCAGTTCCCGGCACATACACTCGGCCGATGCGGCGCATCTGCCGGGCTCCGCCACTTTCGGCACTCCAATATTCCCCACAAGGTCAAATCGTGCCATCGCCGCCGGCTCTGCCACACAGACCTCCGTCACTTCCGAGCCACAATTATTTCTGCAGCCTCTTGCACCACCCACAAATCCCCATACCATGGCTTCCTCACCTCAGGCGTCGGAAGACCTGGACATTGACGACTTCTCCCCGTCACCGCGGGTTCTGCGCCACTATACCAGGGAGGATGCAAACTCGCTTGTGGGCGGCGACGCCAACTCAATGTCGAACCTGAAAAAAGTGTTTCTGTTCTCGCTTCCGTTCGGCGGCCTTCCGTTCCAGCTCAAAATGCCCTTCTCCAACCCCAAACCAGATCCGGCGTTGGAGCAGCTACGCTGCCGGCTCGAACGCAAGGATACACTCACCACCGTGGACGAGGCCAAGCTTTTCCACACCCGAGGCACCGAGGATACCCATCTCCGCGCCATGCGGCACCTGATCCGAGAAAACCTCACCGACATTCTACCCGACTTCATCCGCAAGGAAAAGTCGTACGAGGCGGTGTTCAACGAGCTCGACGGGCCCATTGTGATCATGGGCGGCTACAGAGGCTCCATCTTGCGCGATGCCCGCACGCGCAAGCGGGTGTGGATTCCGCTCAAGGCTGGACTCAATTTGCGCAAGATCAACTTGCTTCTTGGCCCCAGTCGCATGGACGAGCTCCATGCGGAGGACACGATTGTGGCAGACGGCGTGTTGAAGAACATCGGCCCGTTTGACATCTGCAAAAAGCTCATCAAGAAGTTGGACCACAACCCCAACGTCACCGTCAAGGACTTTGGCTACGACTGGCGCCTCTCGCTCGACATCTCCGCCGACCGCTTGATCGAGTGTCTTGAGGAATTGGTGCGCTCCACAGGAAAACAGCCCATAGTGATAGCCCACTCAATGGGGGGACTCGTGGCCCATGGCGCACTCCAGCAACGGCCGGATCTTTTCCGGGGGATAGTATACGTGGGTGCGCCCAGCGAGTGCTTGAACATCTTGGGCCCCCTCCGGTATGGCGACCTGGTGATGTTTTCCGACCGCATTCTCACGTTCGAAACGAACTTCATGATGCGGTCCTCCTTCTACTTCCTCCCCATCAGCGGGCGGGTATTTGTCAACGCCGAGACGGGCGAGGCGTACGACTTGGACTACTTTGACCCGGATACATGGGTGGAGTACAATCTCAACCCGCTCGTGGCCAAGGCGAGAAAACTGGCGGAGGAGGAGCCTGCAGAAGAGAAACTGCCACAGCCCGAACAGCCGCCGGAGGAGACGACCGCATCGTCTCCGTCATTGTACCCATCGCTCACGCAGTCGCTTCTGTCGCTCGGTTCACGCATCAAAATCCTCCAGCCCACCATCCGCCGCTCCAAGCCTACGATCTTGACCAATCTGCAGATGCAAAAGCGCTACTTGGCCGGCCGGTCCAGCCCACAACCGAGCCTAATCACCAGTGACTGCAGCATCTTCAAGTTCCATCTCTCGTTCGCCGAAGCCTACAACTATCTTGCAGACACCCTCCGGCGCGCCAAGGAGTACATGGTCGGACTCGAGTACAAGCCAGAGTTGGAGCACAAGTACCCGCCCATGGCGGTGGTATACGGCAACACAGTTCCACTGGTGCGTGGATCCAAAGTCGCCAGCGAGCAAGACATCAAGGACGGCAACTACTACGAGTTTTTCTACGGGCCAGGCGACGGTGTGGTGCACCAGCGGTGGCTCATGCCGGAGGGGAAGGGATTCCGTTCCTATGATGCGGAAACAGGCACGGGCCAGATTGTGGGAAAGTTTTCCAGCGAGTGCGGCCATGTGAATCTCATGTGCGACTTCAAGGCGATAGCGGCGGCGTTGAATGCGATTGTGGAGGCAGACAAGCACTGGACGCGGGCGTTATAGAATGGGGTCATGGCGGCGTATATCTCGTGCTACTTAAACTGGAACAGGGCCAGCCAGGAATGACGGCTGACTTAGACTGGGAGACGTAGGATGGCCGCCGGTAATAAACGGTATAGTAACGGAGCAGTAGGACAGTAGACAGTGCCGAGTACGTGGGGCGGTAAGGTGCATCAGCCGCAGTGTGCAACAAGAGGCCCCGAACCGCGCGGACCTTCTGGAAGGGCGCAAGACCAACCGAGTAACACCCCACTGCAAGCATTATCAGGAAAAGCTTGGCTCCAGCCCGGAGCTGCAGCAACAGCCAAAAACAGTGCTAATCCTCACACTCTTCATACTGCACCGTGATCCAGAGCGAACAGCTCTGGCACGACACCATGATCTGGTAGCCCCCCAGGCCGTCGGGCGTTCCGGCGTCCAAGTCTTCCTCCGTGAGCTCGAACGACGCCTGCGCCGTGCACCGCGGGCAGTCGCGGCGCCACACGCAGGGCGCGCCGTCGTCGGCGGCAAACGACTCGAGCGTGTACACGTCGAGGCCCGCGCCGGTAATGAGAAAACCCAGTTTTTTGCACGCCTCCTGCAACTCGGCGTCGTAGGCGGCGCGGCGCGCGGGGTCGGCAACCGCGCGGTATGCGGCCTTGATGCGGGCGACCGCGCCCGAATCCGCGCGCCCGGTTTTGTCGGGGTGCGACGCGAGAAGCTTGCGATGGTACGCCGCCTTGATTGTTTCCGCAGAGGCGAGGTGGTCCACTCCGAGGACAGAGTAGTGGTCCATGGCGGAAAATTGAGCAACAAGTGGGAGAGGAACAGGAACAGAACAGAAACGGAGCAGTAACAGAAAAGAAACGGAACAGGAACGGAACAGGCTGCCTGAAGGGAACCGCAGCCGGGGCCAGAAGTGAACGTGGTAATGCACACTAAGGAGCGGAGCGACAGTGGTGGCTCGTTGTCCGCGAAAAACCGCTTGCCCATCGTGGTGATGTGCGTGCGCGCACCACACCACCTTATACCGGTGCGATGGCCCACAAATTTCTCACCCACCATGTCCAAAAAGGAATTCAAAACCACGCAGTTGCGGGTCGCCGCGTGCTCGGAAAAACCCGCGGCCGTGGTCGGCTCGTTCTTCAACGGCCTCCACGTGGACGCCGCCACCGCATTCGACCTCTACTCCCACAGTCACAAGGGCGGCTACTTGTTGCACGGCCAAAACTCCACCTTGGAGTACACGGCCCACACGGCCGCGGACGACGCCAACGACTACGTGGTGGCGCTCTACGACCCCGCGCACAAGGCGGTGGAGCTTTTCCGCGCGCCCTTGGTCCACGGCCAAGTGACGTCGCTCGAAAACAGAGTTCACAAGGGCCCCAAGATCAAACTGCGCGGCGCACGCAACGCTGCGCAGCGGACGGCGTTGGGCGAGGCGTTCGGTACCAAGAAGGCCAAGGCCGCCATTGCCAGCTTGGAGCGCAACCGTATCGACGCCGACAAGTTGCACGACATGGAGTTGGACATTGTGGACAACGTCAAGGAGCTCACGCTGGACTTGCCTACGCGCGAGCAGTTGCAGGACGTGGGGGTGCTGGTGAGACCCACTCCCGCGGTCAACGTGGACGCCACCGCCGTGGAGGACGTGTACGCTCTCCACTCCATCATTCCAAAGAAGGAGTGGGCTGCGGTGCGGATCCAGCCCGTCTTGGACGAGGAGGACGCGGAGAAGCGGTTGGAGATGATGCCGTACGCCAAGAGCGCGTTTGTGGCCAAGAACTTGCCCAAGTACGTGGCGCTCCACAACACCGAGAAGGTGCAGATGGTGTACTATGCGTCGTTGTTGCTCGGCATCTACCACAACCGCCGTGTGCGCGACAAAACCTCGCTCTTGGAGCGCTTGGGCAACAAGCCCGCGGAGGTGTTGGTGGACGGGGCGTTGAGCCGCTTTGCCGTGGCCAGAACCACCGCCGTGGGCAAGTCCAAGGACCGCTCGTTTGTCATTGACCCGTTCCACGAGGACAAGTTGCTCTGCTACTTGATTGCGCTCCTCTTCCACATCGAGGGCTTCACGGTGGAGATTCTCCCGTTGGCCAACGAGTTGAACATGAAGCCCACCCGTCTCATTGGCTTGCTCCGTGCGTTGGGCGCGGTGGTGAAGCCGATCGGCGTGGGCATGGCCGAGGCCATTGGGTTGTCGAAGAAGGAGGCGGCCACCTACAAGGTGGCGCAGTTGAAGGTGCCGTTCAAGTTGCCCGAGATGGTGAGACGCGGAGGCAGGCGCTAATGCATAGCTGGCCGAGGGCAGCAAATACACATTGTTACGAGGATGAGGAGGTGTAGGGTGTAGGACGACCGCAACCGGCCAGACTGGGGCACATTGTAAGAAATCGTCGCATTGTAAGAAACATCTGGTGTTCTGTCTCTGCGGTGACTTTTTTCCACTTTTTGTCGACGGTGGGATGCGTGGTGTTCCACACCAATCGAGCACTACAACTACTGATAATCCAGCACCTGTGATGTCCGTCTCGGAACAATTCTCCTCAGACCATCTTTGATGCCCTACTCTCGTTAGTCTCAAAGCGTCATCTCAACGTCAAAAATCTCGATACCTGAATATACTCTACTGCAGTCGGATAGAGGCCGCATCGCGATCATCAGAGTGCGGTACTACACCCACCACATGTCCGAATCAGAAAAACTCAGCGACTCTCTCGCCCAATTGGCGTCGGTCGAGCAGAAAATCGGCGAGGCCGAAAGAAAAGTCGAGATCTTCCGCATCAAAAACACCCAGTCCATCTACGCCGAAAGAAGAGCCATCACCACCACCATCCCCCAGTTCTGGTATATTGTGCTTGCCCAGAATGACGACTTTGCCGACTACGTGAGAGCAGAGGACTTGAAGTTCTTGGATTTCCTCGACGACATCTATGTGCATTTTGACATTGCAGACTCCGACTCTGCCAAACACTACCGGGACTTTTCCATCACAGTATCGTTCAAAGACGAGACGGGCGTCGTGCCCACACAATCGGTGACGAAAAAGTTTTACGTTTCGGAGGAAAACGGCGAGGAAAAAATCACGTCAGAGGCGGTGGATGTGCAGTGGCCCGCCGAATTGAGTGAAATATGTCCAGCCTCCATCCGCCGCACCAAAAACGGCGAATACACCAGCGACCAAAAGAAAAAGTACCGCCAGGGGATGAAGTCCTTCTTTGCGTGGTTTGAGTGGACGGGACGCAAACCCACCAAGGAGTTCCGTTCCGGCGAGGACTTGACCCGGCTTCTTCTTGACGATTTGTTTCCGAATGCAGTGAAATACTACGCCGAGGCACTTCAGAACGACCAGCAAAGCGACGAGGACAGTCTGGAGGGAGAGGAGTTGGATGTGAGTGATGCGGAGCCAGCTCCAAAGAAACACAAGGGAGAATAGATGGTGAGAGGAGAGGAGAGCTAAAAGGCGAAGGATGATATAAAAGCATAAAAAACGAACAATGTGTGAGCAAAAGTAGGGAAAATGGTGGGGCAGCCGGCACATGTATAAGTATGTAGTGGAAGCGGCGGTCGACCGCAGACAACGGTGCCTGGTGTGCAAACAAGCCTTCTCGTGAGTCTACCTGAAGCGTCTGAGTGAGCGCATTTCGTTACATTCGTATCACAATGATGTATCAGTGCCAAATGTGCCTCACCTCAACTAGTCGCACACCAAAGTACAGAAACGTCACACCAAAGTACAGAAACGTCACAGAAATGTCACAGAAACGTCACAGAAAAGTCACAGAAACGTCACAGTGCAAGCCCAGAAAAAGCCCCAAAACAAGCCACCACACCCAATTCCTACGGACTGTTTTCGACGTGGCGCCACTTTGCACCTCATTCGGTCGCAGTCGCACCATTCAGCCGCGCGCTCGCATTCGCAGTTTGGCGCGCTCGCATTTGTCTGCGCTCGCATTCGCAGTTTGTCTGCGCTCGCATTCGCAGTTTGTCTCTACCGTTCTCTTCCTCCCATGCGGCTTCCCATTCGTCACCCCATCCGACAGTTTGCCCGCTCCATCACCTCCGTCCAGGACGTGGTCATTGTGGGCGGCGGCCCCGCCGGCCTCACGCTCATGGCGGCGCTCAAAAACTCGCCCAAAACCAGCCACCTCTCGTGCACGTTGGTGGAAGCGCTGAGTTTGGCGCCGGTGCGGGAGTTTGCGGCGTCGCCGCCGGAAAATTACACCAACCGCGTGGTGTCGCTCACGCCCAAGACCGTGCGGTCGATGCAGACCCGCGTGGGCAACTGGAACCACATCCACGAGGACCGGATCAAGTTCTACGACAACATGGTGGCGTACGACTCGCAGGACAGCACGGCGCGGATCCATTTTGACAGCAGCGTGGTGGTGGACGACGCCGGCAACAGCGGCGACTTGGCCGCCATGGCGGAAGTGGCCAATGTCCAGGCGTCGTTGTTGGCGTGGATCGACGAGATGAACGAGTCCTTGCCAGAGGCGGAGAAGAGCACCGTGATCGGGGACGCCAAGGTGGTGGACATCGCAAAACCCCGCGGAGGTGCCGGGGCTGAGGCTGCCAAAACCGAGACTGCCAAAACCGAGGCTGGCAAAACCGAGACCGCCAAAACCGAGACCGAGAATGTGGTGGACTGGCCCGTGGTCACGCTCAGCTCGGGAGAACAGATCCAGGCGCGTCTTCTCGTCGGCGCCGACGGCCAAAACTCTCCCGTGCGCCGCTTCGCCTCCATTGAGTCCCGCGGCTGGGCCTACGACCGCTTCGGCGTAGTCGGCACCCTCCGGCTCCAGTACGAGGACTTCCGCTCCATTGCGTGGCAGCGGTTCCTCACCACCGGTCCGTTGGCCATTCTCCCCATGCCCGACGACAGCGCCACATTCGTGTGGTCGTCCACGCCCGAGCTCTCGGCCATCTTGCTCAAAACCTCCGACGCCATCTTCCCCCACCTTCTCAACGCCGCCATGGTCTTGGACGAAACAGACTTGAACTACATCTACAAAATGCTCGACGCAAACCCGGACGACATGCTGGTAGTGGAGGACATCGCGTGGCGCATGTCCAAGATCGACCCTGCGGTGCTCGAAGACCAGTTCCCGGTTCCTGTGGCCGAGGTTCTTCCAGGCTCTCGTGCTCGGTTCCCGTTGCGCTTTCTCCAGGCTGACACCTACGCTGCGCCGCGCGTGGCGTTGGTGGGCGACGCGGCCCACACGGTGCATCCGTTGGCGGGCCAGGGCCTCAACATGGGCCAGACCGACGTGGCGGCGTTGGTGGAGGCGATCGAGGCCGGAGTGGACCGCGGCCTCGACATTGGCCTGATGCTCGTGCTCGAGCAGTACGTGGCCACCGCGTGGCCCTCCAACCACGCGTTGATGGGAGTATGTGACAAGTTGCACAAGATCTTCTCGACCGACTTTGGGCCGCTCGTGGCGCTCCGCGGAATCGGGTTGAAGACGATCAACCTGGTGGACCCGGTGAAGGACTTTATGATCCGCGCCATCTCGGGGCGGTAGTACGAGTTTATGACCATGTATGATCAGAGAATATGACACCAATGACCACACAGAAATGGCATGAGACAGAACTCCAACGCAGCACCCCACACTGTGTTGCGTGTTGTAGCACACATACACTAAATTCTCCGGGCACTTGCTGCTGTTCTCACGATGTCAGTCTCATGGATGTATAGCCCGATTGTAGTACAGGTGAAGTAAAGAGCGGAGGCGGAAGGGAGGCGGCGGTGCTACAGCCATTACGAGGCGCAACCGGGGAGAGTGGAGATCGCGGCGCCAGAGCAACCCACAACAGGCGCCAGAGCCCCATCGTCCACACAGGACAAGCCGTGCCAGCAATCTTTCTGCCGGCACCACATCCATATACAAGAACGGCCTTCTCACACGTTCCACACACCACCCCAGCACCTCACCATGCACAGAGTACGGTGGCAGCTGCTTGCGATTGCGCTGGCCGCGCCCCTCTGGAACAGACAAGACCACGGGCCGTTCCCGCGGGAAAACCCCCGCCCACTTTTGCGCGAGGTCCACCCCACCCCCGAAAACATCACCGCCAAATTCCGCCGCGTGCGCGACAAGTACTCCGCACCGCAGTACCCCATAGTGCTCTGCCACGGCCTCTCCGGGTTCGACACCTGGAACCTTCTCGAGCTGCCGCAGGCGCTCTGGAACCCCGACTACGCGCCTGCGCGCGACGTGACCGAAAGCGACGACCGGTTTTTCCCCGCGCTTGCGGTGGACTACTGGCACGGCATTGAGCGGGCGTTGACGGCGGCGGGCGCGCAGGTGATCACGGCGCGGGTGCCGCCGTTCGGCGCCATCGAAGAGCGGGCGCGGGCGTTGGACGCACTACTCGAGCGCCAGTGCGCGCGCCATCCGGCGCGGCCCGCGGGCGAGCGGCTCAAGCTCAACTTGGTGGGCCACTCCATGGGCGGGCTCGACGCGCGCTACCTCATATCCAAGGTGCAGACAGCGGAGTCGTCGTACGAGGTGGTGAGCCTCACCACGGTGGGAACGCCGCATCACGGCTCCGAGTGCGCCGACTTCGTGGTGGAGATGGCACCAGAAGTGTGTCCGCGCGCGGTGGAGGAGTTGACCACGGCGCACCTTGCCCAGTTCAACGAGGAGGTGCGCGACGACCCGCGGGTGACCTATTTTTCCTACGGCGCGGCGATGGACCCCAGTGGGCTCCGGCTTTTCCGGCCCACGTACGAGATCATCCGCGGGCGCATTCTTGCGGCGGGCGGAAACCCGGCGAACGACGGGATGGTCAGCGTGGAGCTGGCGCGGTGGGGCGAGTATGTGGGGACATTGGAGGGGGTGGACCACTTGGACTTGATCAATTGGACCAACCGCGCGCGCGCCGTGGTGGACCGGGCAATTTTCAGCCGCGACACCAGTTTTAGTGCGGTGGCGTTGTACTTGGACATTGCCGAGACGTTGAGCCGACGGGGGTTTTGAAATATGGCCGGCATGGGCCCAGAAAGTGCGGTAGCCGGGATCGGGCAAACACCTCTGGCGGAGACAGATGCTGTGACGAGAGTGAGTAGTTGAGGGCAGACAGGAACAGTAGATTGAACTAGAACGAGGACAAGTGGATGCAAGTGACCACAAGATTAGCCTGCTAGAAGCCAGGTGCATGTCTCAAGATTGAACTACTGAAGACAAGCGAAAGATGCCACAGCATTAAACTACTAAAAGACAAGCGAAAGATGCCACAACATTAAACTACTAGAAGACAAGCGAAAAACGCCACATCATTAAACTACTAGAAGACAGGTGCATGCCACGGCATAAAACTAGTAGAAGACAAGCGAAAGATGCAACATTAAACTACTAGAAGACAAGCGAAAGATGCCACAGCATGAAACTACTAGAAGACAGGTGCATGCCAGTAAAGGGACCCAACAAGTCTACAATATATACTACAGAAGTGCGCCAGACCCAGTAATGTAGCACACTACAGCAGACCCTATTGATCAATCGTCACCACCTTTGTGTAGGAGAACTCGTCCACTCCCCACTCTGCATTGAACCGTCCGTACCCACTGGCCTTGACGCCTCCGTGCGGAACGGTGGCTTCGTCGTGCACCGTCGACCCGTTGATATGGACCGCGCCGAAATCAAGCCGCCGTGCGAGCGCGAGCGCCTCCACCACATTGGCACTCCACACCGCGGCCTTGAGCCCGTACGCCAACAGATTGACCCGCTCCACCACCTCGTCGGTGTCGGAGTAGCGGAACACCAGAAGCACCGGCCCAAACGTCTCGTCGGTGGCGAGCGGCGCGTCGTGCGGCACGTTTTCCACCACGAGCGGCGGAACCACCCACGCACCGCCGTCGGGCCGGAGATCGCGTGCCGCCGCCGCATTTTCGCCCGCCGCGCCCGCAGGATACACCACTGTCGCGCCCCGCGCCTGTGCGTCCGCCACTAGCAACCGCACTTTTTCCGCGCCCGCCTCGTCCCTAAGCCCAATGGCCATGTCCGGCGTCGGCGCCAACGCCGCCGCGTGCACCTTGATCCTGTCAACAAACTGCGGGTACACCGATTCGTGCACGTACACGTTGTCCAAGCACATGCATATCTGGCCCTGGTGCATCCATGCCAGAAGCACCGCCAGAAACGCAGCGCGGTCCACATCAGCATCGGCGCGCACCACCGAAACGTTTTTTCCCCCCAATTCGAGCAATACCGGAGTGACACTGCGCGCGGCCGCGGCCGCCACTTCCGCGCCCACCGCAGTAGACCCGGTGAAGTTGACTTTGCGCACATACTTCAGCGAGATGAGCGACTCGGTGGCACGTTTCTGGTGTTGTGGAGCAAAATGCACAAGCTGCACCGCCTGCGGATCGACCCCAGCCGCCAAAAGGTGCTGCACGTAAAGATATGCTACCAGCGGCGCTTTTTCTGTTGCCTTGGCTATCACGGAGCAGCCGGCGGCCAACGGAGCCGCGAGCGCGCGCGCCCAGAGCACAGTGGGCGCGTTCCACGGCGCGAGCGAAAGCACAGGACCCACGGGGGTCCGGAGTGCGAGCGCCAAAGGCGCGGCTGCTGCGTGCGTGACTGTTCCTGGTGCGCGCGCAAGCGCCAGAGCCGCCAGGAGAAGGCCGTCGGCCGCGCCCCGTGCGCACACCTCGGCGAACGCGCGCGCGCCGCCCAACTCCATGTGGCGGTCGACGTACTCCGCATGGTTTGCTGCAACCAAATGGGCGGCGTCGCGCAAAATGGCGGCGCGGTCTGCTACAGGGCGCGCGGACCACAGAAGAAACCCGGCGTGGGCGTCGCGCGCAATTTGCTCGAGCGACACCGACGGCGGAAGCGGCAGGTAGTGGTGGAGAATTTCGCCGCGGGGGGAAAGCACCGGGATGCGGACGGAAGAGAGCACAGGTTTTCCGTTGAGAACACAGGGGACTGTTCGCATGTGGCGGGTGGGAGAGAGCTGAGCCAGGAAGACAAGGATGTGGCGCGAAGGAGAGAAATTCACATACAATTGCGAGATGAAATCGGCTCGCAGTGTTCAGGTGTCGGAAGGAAAATGACTGGACTAGAACAGTGGCGCGCGACCGCGAGGATGGAAGACAAATACGGCGAAAAGAACAGACAGAAGTGGAGCGGCGGAAAGGATATATTTAGCAGGAACAAGGTACAGAGACGAGACCGAGTGTACGAAGACGAGACAGGATGTACGAAGACGAGATAGGATGTACGAAGACGAATAGAGTAAATCATCTGTCTCGATTGGTATCAGATGGACATAGTTATTAAGTAGAGCTACCCAAGCAACTGTTTTTAGGACCACTTCGACTAAAGCTAAGAATCGATGTGAATTAGAATCGAATTAGAAGTAGCAGGAATACAACCACAATTCAAACTTCAACGACACACCTCGTAACCCGTCGAGCCCACAGCAAAAAAAAAAAAAACGCTCTTGAATGGAACCGGACCCGCCCAGGGCTACATCGGAAACACCACTCCTGGTGTCTACTCGCTTCTCGTTCAATGATGTATTAGCGATACATACATATAGGTTCTATACATACATAGCATTCCTCGACGGAATCAACAAAAAATTACAGTTGCAGACTTAGTAACCGAAAGCAGCCAACTTCTTAGCAGCGTCAGACTCAGCGTTGGAAGTCTTGGCAGCAGCCAACTTCTTGGCAGCAGCAACCTTCTTGGCGTAGTATTCGGCGGATCTCAACTTTCTCTTTTCCTCCAACTTGTCGACAATAGACTCGTACTTCCAACCAACGGCAGCAGACAACTTACCGACGGTGGTGTACTTTCTGCCTTGCTTCAATCTCAAGACTCTCAAAGCTTGTGGAACGACAACTCTCTTCTTCTTGTCGTATGGAGGTGGAACACCCTCGAAAACCTTCAATCTCTCCAAAGCAGCCTTACCTCTGGCGGTCTTGTGAGGAATCATACCTCTGATGGCCTTGTACAAAACTCTGGATGGGGCTCTGAAGTGGAATGGACCCTTGGTTCTGTTGTATCTGGTGGCCTTTCTCAAGTAGTCGTGGAACTTCAACTTGTTTCTGAAGAACTCACCAGAGATGTTCAAAGCTTCACATCTGACGACAACGATCTTTTGACCGTTCAACAATTGCTTGGCAATGATGGAAGCCAAACGACCCAACAAGTGGCCCTTACCGTCGATGACAACAACTGGCTGGAAATCAGACATTATGTGTGGTTTAGTTTGAAAAGAGGATTCCGTACTACTTGAAAATTTTTGTGAGGAAAAAACGTGAGACTGTCGCAGTGCCGGGGTGCACACAGCGCAGCGATGGTCTTAGTGCAGGAAGGGTGCGCCGGAATGGGGCCGGGACTGCGCACGTGCACAGAGAGGGCACGAGCCCTAGACACCGGTCGCCAGAAGGTGGTTTGGACCCGAGGGCCAACAGAGTACGGAGGGGATTTGTTTTCGAGACAGAGGGGTGGAGGCAGAGAAAAAGCGATTAATAATGACAGAGCCAGAGCATGAGAAAGGGATGAGAACAAGAGGGAAGAATAGATAATCGATTAGGGTACTGCATCACCCAAAGAAGAGAAGAAGAGTGTAGCGCAGGGTAGGGTGTTTTAGTGGATTAGTATGAATTAGTGTGGATTGGTGTGGATTGGTATGGATTGGTGTGGATTAGTGTATAGTAGTGAAGATTAGTGTAGAATAGTGCAGAGTAGGGTGTATTAGAGTGTAGAGCAGTGTAGAGCAGTGTAGATGTAGACCAGTGTAGAGTAGGAGTAGCATAGACAAGCTTAGAGTGTAGACAGTTTTAAAGTGGCCCAGATCGGCACTCTAAGACCACAATTTAAAGCCCCCATCAACTAGCAAAAACGCCGCACAAATATAGCCGTCGACATCCACTACAACATCAGTAATCATATCCTTTTATTTCTCTAAACAGTAATCTCCCCAGCCTTAACCATGTAGTTAAGAATGGCAACGATGGCCTTCAAAGAAGACTCGTTGGCATCGGAGTCAACACCACAGCCCCATCTGGTGGTCTTCACACCCTCAGAGTCCAAGTAAGACACCTCGATGTAGGTGGCAGCCTTGTCTTGGGTACCGGAGCCCAAACTGTGCTCACTGTAGTTCACAACCTCCAACAAGGTGCCGAACTTGGTAGCAATGGCATCCACAAACGCAGAAATAGGTCCATTACCCTTACCGGAAATGGAAACCGCTTCTCCGTTGACCAACAACTCGGCAGTGATCTCACGGTTGGAGTTGGCACCCTTACCCTTCGTGCTGGTGTAGTCCTTGAGCACAAAGGTGGAGGTACCGAGGTACATGTATTGCTTCTGGAAGAGAGCGTTGATTTCGTCCGTCTTCAACTCTCTGCCAACCTTGTCGGCCTCGTTTTGCACAATCGAAGAGAACTCAACCTGCAACGATCTAGGCAAGTCCAAGCCCAAAGATCTCAAGATCACCCACGCGGCACCACCCTTGCCCGATTGGGAGTTGACTCTGATCACAGCCTCGTAACTTCTGCCAATGTCCTTAGGGTCCAATGGCAAGTAAGGAATCTTCCACATGTGGTCACCTGCAGCGTATCTCTTCTCGGCCTTTTGGAAACCCTTCTTGATCGCATCCTGGTGAGAGCCCGAGAAGGCGCACACCACAAGAGAACCTCCGTATGGCGCACGTGGGTGCACGGAGATCTTGTTGCATCTCTCGGAAATCTCAATCAATTCCTCCATGTTGGAAAAGTCCAATTCTGGAGAAATACCGTCGGTGTACATGTTCAACGCAACAGTGACCAAGTCCACGTTTCCGGTTCTCTCGCCGTTACCGAAAAGACAACCCTCGACTCTGTCGGCACCAGCTAGCAAGCCCAACTCGGCAGCAGCAGCGCCGCAGCCCCTGTCATTGTGAGGATGCACAGAAACACAGATCTTCTCACGCTCGGTAATATGGGTGCAGAAGTACTCGATTTGGTCAGCGTAAACATTAGGAGAGGCGACTTCAACAGTGGCTGGCAAGTTGAAAATAATAGGGTCTTCCACAGTAGGTTCCCATGCGTTCTTGACCGCCTCACAAATTTGCACAGCAAATTCGGTAGGAGTGTCACTGAAACATTCTGGGGAAAACTCAAGCGCCCAGCGGGTCTGTTGTTGGGCTGGGTCGTCTTTTGTCAACGATCTCACCAACTTGGTGGTTTCGATGGCCTTGGCAATGGCGTCTTCTTGCGACATGTTGAACACCACATCACGGAACAAGTCCGAGGTGGCCAAGTACACATGGATAGTGGCTCTCTTGGCGCCAGTCACAGACTCGACGGTCCTTCTGATCAAATGCTCTCTGGATTGGGTCAAAACCTGAATGCTCACGTCCTCTGGAGCGTTTTCCACCGCGTATCTGGTGAAGTCAAAGTCGGTTTGGGACGCGGAAGGAAAAGAAACCTCGATCTCCTTGAAACCCATCTCAACCAACTTCTTGAAGTACTCCTTCTTCTCTGCCACGGTCATGGGGTCGGGCAAGGACTGGTTTCCGTCTCTCAAGTCGGTAGAAAGCCATCTTGGGGCTTTGGTGATTTTCTTATTGGGCCAAGTTCTGTTGGGAAGTGACACACCCTTGAACTGAGCGTACTTCGTAGAAGGGTCTCTCAACATGTTCTTGTAGGTCTTGACGTTAAACGCCACCTTCTGGAACAACACATTTGTTTTCTTAAACATGGTTGAGGAAGAATAGAAGTCCGGTTAATTTCCGAGGCTTGCTGACAGTGCTTATATTTGAAATTTTCTCAGGCGCGAAACCGGGCCGGGCCTGCGGGGTCGAATTACAATGTACGGCGAAATACGTGAAAGAGAGAAACGGGAAAAAAACGAGATGGAAAATGTTCTTTGAAGCGTTTTGCGTGGGAATGTCTCCGATCCATATTATTCGTTTGCTTGTGGTTGGCTTTAGTTTCTATCGGGTTCGAGAAGTGGTGTGACTCAGGCCGCTTCTTCCGACCTGCAGATGGCTGCGGTTATCGTTTACCGAACAGTGTTACCGCCGGATTTACTCAGTTTTAAAGTCGACCGGTGGGTCAGTGATGGGCAATTGAAGCAGAAAACAAGAGAGTATCGATACAAAGTTTTCGCTGAACGTGCTCGCAAGGTTTGCGAAGATCTGACGAGTTGGAATATGACGAGTTGGAATATGACGAGTTGGAATGCGTAGGATTGACGAGTTGGAATGCGTAGGAATGCGTAGAACTGCTTTGCTGGAAAAGCCGAATTACAAAAAAGCGCTTTTGATACAGCGAAAACTTTACAGACGATCAACTTGGACATTCATGGCTTCCACCGCCGGATGCCTCCTATCAGCAGTGCTGCTATGTGCAGAATATTCATGAGGCAAAACGTCACCAACCACTCAGAAGACAGATTTTACTCAGCACGATAAATGGGGACAAAACGCTCGAAAAGCATGCAATTGTGCCGGTTCGTGATAAGAGAAAATTGCCGAGCGAATTAACCGCATGACCAAGAAAAGTAGAGCTTTTGCTGAAAAATGAAACCCCACCAAGGGCCGGGTGAAACACCCGTGCACCCGGTTTGCACCCTCTTAAGGGCGCTTTTTTGCTACTGCTTAATCAATACATTTTGCTGGTTCAGCCGGAGAGAGAGAGGGGGTCGCTTTCGCGATTTGCCCAGGGTCTGTGCTGGGTTGCCACTTCTGGTAAAAAGTTTGCCCGAAATCGCCATTTTCTTCCCCCACCGTTTCCCGATTCGGACACCGGTGAAAAACGGCGATGGGCTCCACATTTCCCTGTGCAGAACCTCATCAGTGAAAAACTCATTTTTCTACCGCAGAGAAAGAATTTACTACACCCCATTCTTTACCCAATTACAATGGCCAAGTCTTCCTCTAAGTCTACTAAGTCTGCTAAGGTTTCCAAGAAGCAAGTCGAGTCTTCTTCCGACTCCTCTTCTTCTTCTTCCTCCTCCTCCTCCTCCTCTTCTGAGTCCGAGTCTTCTTCCAACTCTTCTTCTTCTGAGTCCGAGTCCTCCGACTCTGAGTCTGAGGAAGAGAAGGTCGAGGAGAAGAAGGAAGAGAAGGAATCCTCCTCCTCTTCTTCTTCTGACTCCTCCGACTCCGAGTCCGACTCTTCCGACTCTGAGTCCGACTCTGAGTCCAAGTCTGAGTCCAAGACTGAGTCCAAGTCTGAGTCCGACTCTGACTCTTCTTCCTCCGACTCCGACTCTTCTTCCTCCGACTCCGACTCTTCCTCCGACTCTGAGTCCGACTCCGACTCTGAGTCCGAGAAGGAATCTTCCAAGAGAAAGGCTTCTTCTGAAGAGGCTTCTTCTGAGGAGCCAGAGGCCAAGAAGACCAAGGTTGAGGAATCCACCGAGGAGCCAGCCACCTTGTTCGTCGGTAGATTGTCCTGGAACGTCGACGACGAGTGGTTGAAGAGAGAGTTCGAAGAAGTTGGAGGTGTGATCTCTGCCAGAGTCATGATCGAGAGAGCCACCGGCAAGTCCAGAGGTTACGGTTACGTTGACTTTGCCAGCAAGTCTGCTGCGGAGAAGGCTTTGAACGAATTGCAAGGCAAGGAGATTGACGGCAGACCTGTCAACTTGGACATGTCCAGCGGTAAGCCAAAGACCCCCGCCAACAACGACAGAGCCAAGAAGTTTGGTGATGTTCCTTCTGCTCCTTCCGACACCTTGTTCGTCGGTAACTTGTCCTTCAACGCTGAGAGATCTACATTGTTTGACACCTTCGGCCAATACGGTACCGTTGTCTCCTGCAGACTCCCAACCCACCCAGACACCCAACAACCAAAGGGTTTCGGTTACGTGCAATTCTCTTCTGTCGAGGAGGCCCAGGCTGCTTTGAACGCCTTGAACGGTGAATACTTGGACGGCCGTGCCTGCAGATTGGACTTCTCCACCCCAAGAGACAACAACAACTCTGCCGGTGGCCGTGGTGGTTTCGGCGGCCGTGGCGGCCGTGGTGGCCGTGGTGGTCGTGGCGACTTTGGCGGCCGTGGTGGCCGTGGCGGTTTCGGTGGTCGTGAGAGATCCGGTCCTAACTCTGCCGCGTTCTCCGGTACCAAGAAGACTTTCGATTAGGTAGCATAGGCATTTCTACTGTTGTATATTATTATTAGTTGATGCATGGAATTTCGTGAAGCACTTGTGTAGTGGCAACCGTGAGGTATTGTGTTGCGGTTCTTTTCGATCGTATTGGTGTGCGGTTCTCAGGTGCCATCTGAGGAGTCGCGTTTTGATCGGTTGCGCTACCGATGCTTGATTGGTGGGACGAAAAATAAATACAGAGGTTTTTCGAAAGTAGGTGGCAGTTTGGAACCGTTTTCGGCGTCCCGGAACTATCGCTGTGCCATTGTATTTGTGAACACGAGCTGCTTTGGTTCTGTCGGTGTACCACGCACCTATATTCTGCATCTGTAGTCAATGTGTGCTCTGCGCTGAGGACATTTAGTTCCCACCTCCACCCCATTGTCTGCACACGGCCCCGTTGTCTTGCGCGCCCATCTCCTCTGGGTGCAATCGATCTGCACTCTGGACTGTATCCTCGGTATTGTCTGCCGCCTGTGTTCGCCCGAAGAGGACACGGCGGAACTTCCACCGTACACGCCCGGGGCAATTTTGTTCGGCCGCGCCGCTGATACGAGATCCACGGCTTGACGTTTGCACCGAGTTTTCCTCTGGTGCAACGTGCACTTTTCTCTGGCGGCAAGGCGACCTCGCCGTGGACCCAAACCTCGCCGTGCCAAACCTCGCCCGGCACGGCTTCCGAGCCGGGGCCTGAATTCCCAACCAATGACAAGTACAAGAGTCTGGCGGGGATGTGGCTGCCTGCACACGGCCGCAGAGTGCGCCTGGCCCGGCTTCACTGGCATTATCTGGGAATCTGGGGTGGGGCCACTTTGATGTCGATGCAGTCGTCAGATGACGCAGCCACGGTGCATTGTAGCGCAGCAACGACAATGGGAGACGGCGACGCTATCCGCACTAGCCACCAAATACGACCCAATACGAGGGGTCAGTACCGGCCGCCGGAAAAAGTGTTCGTGGTGACCGACTGCGACCTCAGAAAAAAGACATGCGGAACAAGCACAACCAATACAAGAGCGCCGGGACACAACCAATACAAGAGCGCCGGGACACAACCAATACAAGAGCGCCGGGACACAACCGCAAACTCAACCGCAAACACAACCGCAAACACAACCGCAAACACAACCGCAAAACCACAAAACCACAAAACCACAAAACCACAAACTCAACCAACACTGAACTGCTCGCCCCGTGCAGTCCCGGTGTCACTCCCTCTCGTGTGCAGGCGCAGCGGTGTCGCGAGCTTCGCTCTATGTGACGCCCACATACACTTGCACGTGACGCGGTCGCTGTAGGAAATCTCCCCAACACCCGTCGGAACCAGCTGTATCGCTTGTGCAAAACCACCCCCGACCCGCTGCCACTTCTGCACCCGCCAAAGCGTCCCGAAACACCCCCCTCTCGGCCCACCATGAAACGGGCCGTCGCCAACTTCATCTCAGGCAAGGCCAAAACCCAGCCCGAGTCTTCGTCTGTGGCGAAGCTCGACAGCAGCTCGGTGGAGGACTTCTACATCCAGCTCGACAACCCCCACAAACTGTGGCTCCCGGGCGAGGAGATCAGCGGCCAGGTTGTGCTTGTGAGCCGAAAAAACTTGGCCAATATCGCCATTGTGTTTTCCCTCCAGGGCTACGTCAAAATCCACGCTCTGCCGCAGTCCAAGCTCCGCCCGGTGAAGCACACCTTGTTCAACCACGCCATCAAGATCTACGGGCCCGAGTCTGCGCCCGCGCTGCCGGGTCCCCAGTCCGACTTCGTCAATGGACTCTACAAAGGTGAGCACAGATTTCCTTTCATCGTGAAGCTTCCGAACAAGCGCGTGTTCACCTCCATCGACTTTGGCAAGGGTGCCATAGTCTACGTGCTCAAAACATCGTTGAAATCGGCAACCCAGCCGACCGAAGCCGACCTGCCGGCGTCCACCCCGTCAAACCAATCCGATGTGTTCTTCATGACAAAATCGCTCTCCAAGCTCTCTCTGCCGTCGTTCACCTCGGAAAAGATCATCAACCTCGTCAACCCAATCGACGTGTCCGGGCTCCCGCCGCCGAAACCGAAACGGCTCTTCATCAAAAACCCGCGCAAGTCCCTCAAACTACTGCGTGTCCAGTCGTCCAACTCCACTTTGAACACCTTCTCCACCTTCTCCTCCAACGACTCGGACAACACCGCCAACCCTAACCCGTTGACGCCCAACCTGCTCAACTCCCACGTAGCTGCGTCCGCCGCGTCTATCGCGTCCAAAATCACAGACCTGCCCAAACACATTCGGGTGTCGTTGGAAATCGCCAAGCGCGGCTTCTTGAAGGGTGAGTTGATCCCCATCAAGTTGACCATCAACCACCTCAAGAAGATCCAGGACTCCAAAGGTATCATTGTCACGCTTGTGCGGGTGTGCCGCCTAGATTACGGCCTTGACGGTTTCTACGAGTCCTTCCGCAAAGACTTGCAGCAGCTGGTGATTCCGCTTTTTGTTGACCCGAAAACATTTTCGCTGGAAATCAACACCAGTTTGCGTGTTCCTCCCGACGCCTTCCCCACCATTTCTGGCTGCCCCATTGTGTCGTTCCAATACTTCATCGAAGTGATGCTCAACCTTTCTGGAAAGTCCTTGAGCTTCGACGCGCCTAGTGAACACCCCAAATCCACTCTGATTCCCCTTGAAGAGCCCGGCGCCTCGCTGGGAACAGCCTTGGGCACCTATTCTTTCCACCCGTATCAGGTCAATCAGGACCGATCTGACTTCATCAACACTGACCGGTTCAAACGCCTGAAGAAGTTTCTCCTGATCACGTCCGAAATCGTCATTGGCACCTACCGCCTGGAACAAGCATCTGCACCAGCAGTTTCTCCGGAAGCTTGGGCCCCTCTGATTAACTCTCCTCGCCGGTCTCTGGTTTCTAACAGCAGTACCGGCTCCCCTGCTCACTATGCGCAGCCTGGAACGCTAACCCAGGGAATCCACTCAATTGCAGAATCGTTACAGGTGGACGACTTTGCGGTGCCGTCGTACATCGAGACAACCAATACCCCTACAGGATCGCATGTTGGAGATATGGAAGCTCTTGCTACAGCTCCATCGTACGAAGAAATTCCGGCAGTTCCCGCGCCGCCAGTACTACACAATCTCTCTGAGAAAGAACAGATGCGTCGACATGAGGCCAGCCTCTTTCCTTCGGAACCTCAATTTGACGATTCTGAACATAGCGAACAAGAAACCGTCAGCCCCTTGGATCACGACAGTAACATGTTTATGGTTGCGGACGAATCGAGCCCTACTATTCATTTCCAAGCAGAAACCGTCCTGAATTTAACCAGTAGCACAGTCCCCGATTTGTACGAGGGCTCTGTCCCTCTGGAAGCTACCGAGAGGCCCGAGGAAATGGTCGAAACCGAAGACTTCGTACCAGAGTACGACAACAGTGGCAACCCTCGCTTAGTGACCGCTACGATACTGGAAGGAAACACGTTTTAGATAAACATTAATATGCTTCTCGTATTATATACATTATAATTACCCTCTGATACAGATAAACATCAATACGCTTGTTTCAGCTACAGTATACTCGCCCTTTGGTATATTGTTACAAATCCCCGCCTGACATCTATTGGTTGCTTTTGGCAAAATACAACTCCTTCTTCAATGAGTTAACCGTATCGTTCAACTCGTCTCTCTCCTGTTTGATGATGTAGATGTCTGCCTCAAGATCCCGGACTCTCATTTGATAGTGTGCATTAGCCAAGTCTTCCTCTTCACCTTCATCCGAAATTTCTTCCTGCAATGGTGGACTTGACAGCTTCCGGAAAGAACCAGCCTCCAGTTGCATTGACGAAACTCTTCTAGATTTTCTCAGCATCTTCAAGTCTTTGTTCTCACGCGCCAATTTTTCAATCAAAGCCTTCTGGGTCTGCATTTCTTCCTGGTTCACGTTAAGGGCCTTGCTAGTATTGTTCACAGACAGGATGGCTTCACGGTACTTTTCTTCCAAGACATTCAATGATTCAATTTTCGCATTCAATTCTGACGTCAACTCTTGCACCTCCTCAGCTGAAGATTTCTGTTGATTGCGGCAAGTCAAGAGTAATTCGTCAACTTGTTTTTGCAAGCCGGAGACAACACTGCTTTCCAGAGTATCGAGCAGACGGGCCGCAGTGTCAGCCAGCTTCGAAGTTTGCCACAATTCAACCAAGCTTCCCAACTGACTAGACAAGGAGGTCGTATTCTTTTTCTGAGTGCCGGACTCTAACTCGCGAGAACCATCGACATCCGCATCGACGTATTCCACATCTGCGTGGAGGCTCTTGTACGTATTGAATTCTAGTTCCAAGTTTTCAAATTTGTGCTTCCAGTCAGCAATTTCCTGGTGCAACACCAGTTCCAGCTTCACTTGCACCGTCAAATCGGCAATTCGTTCTTCCTGGGCTTTGATCACATTTTGCAAGGACGATAGCTGAGTTATCTGATTCTCCATAAAAGGTTCGAATCGGTCCAACTTTTCGCGGTATTGCTCGTTCTCGTTTTGCAAGTACACTAATTTGTTGGCCAAATCAAGATTTTGCAACTTATACTTAGTGGTGGTGGTAAATCCCCTTGAAGAGGATGTACCTTCTTCACCAGTGATTTCAAGGTCTTGCGGGTTAATTGCACCTCTTAGTTCTTCAACAAGAGCAGTCTGCTCTACTAACTTACTAGAAAGAGCATCCGCCTCTTGTCCTTTCTTGGAAAGCTCTTCGACTGAATTCTTGAGAACAGACTTTTCTTCTTCCAAAAGACGAATTCTTTGCTCAGCCTTGTGGCTGTCTGCTTTGAAGGATTCTTTCAAACTCGCGATCTCAGCTTTCAAGTCAGTAATGAGCTTATTGGTCTTTGCATCATTCTCCTTTGCTTCAGGTGCAGTTTCCGGGCCAGAAGAAAAAGAAAATAAATTTCCTTTTTCGGAGGCCATCACCACCGGTTTTGCCTTTTGACTGCTGCCTGCAGCTGAAAGGGGTTCGTCCGTTATTGAAGGAACTGGGTAGGCAAAGTCTTTCGCCAAAACTGGCGTTGTACTCTTTCTCGGGCCATCTGATTTGTGGTCTTCATCTCGGGAAACAGATGCATGGTGACCAGACGTCATTGGCACTCGACGCACATTTTCAATTTCAGCCGCCTCGGTATCTGTGTTGATATCGGCCTCGCTGATGGCCGACGAAGGAATAAGAACATCGACAAAATTGTCACCGACAGACTCTTCTGGCTGATACTCTGCAGGCGCAGTGGCCGTTTCGGCGTCTTCCGTCTCCGTGCGAGTGAGGTTGGGGTCTAGTGAGTGCTGGATGCGTTCAAGGGAGGTGTTGGGGGTGCGGAAGTCTTCAATTCCCGCGCTCAAACTTTTGCGGTGGCGAGTGAATGCATCCTCGGACGGCGAAGGCGAAGGAGGTCGTTTGCTAATCACTCCAGCGGCGCCTCCTGCAGAAGCAGCCATCTTCTTTGGAACTCCTCCGTGCAAGAAATGATCAGCGAGAGGAATGTCCAACACGTAAATCATCGTTCCCACTTCGTGGCCATCGTAATTCTCGTAAGTGTCGAAGTTCTTTTCGTCGTCGTAGATGTAGTCATTCTTGTCTCCGCCCATGATCACCAACTTGTGCAACTTGGGAATAAAAGACATGGAGTGGCCGCAGCGAGGGCCGGGGCCAGCCATAGAATATTGCTTGCCCAACAATTTCCAGTGGAACGTGCGGAGATCCAAACAGTGCAACGTGTCGTAGATGGTGCCGGAGAAGTCATTGCCTCCATAAACGTACAACTTCTCGCCCACAAGAACAGCAGAGTGCTCATTAACCGGTAATGGAACATCGCCAGTCGTTGGTATCTGCAGCCATGTGTTCTTCA
Organism: Clavispora vitiphila; assembly: GCA_030557995.1. Lineage (NCBI taxonomy): Eukaryota > Fungi > Ascomycota > Pichiomycetes > Serinales > Metschnikowiaceae > Clavispora > Clavispora vitiphila. The sequence goes on from JANIJR010000001.1 coordinate 69,601, forward strand.
AAGTGTCGTAGCACCACAAGTCGCGGGAAACCTTCTCATGGTTATAAACACCGCCGAAAATGTAAATCTTGTGCTTGAAAACAGACATGGAGTGGTTGGTCAATGGAGGCGGCTTGAAGTTGTTGACCGGCTCAGCAATCTCCCAGCTGGCCTTCGACAGCTTGAATGACGTCAACTCGAAGTAGTACAAGTCGTTGAACACGTCATTTTCCAACTGCCCGCCGAACAAATATAGCCTGGAGCTAGAAGTGCTCAACGACACCACGCCAATCAGGTGACCGTACCGGCCGCGGGGCTTGTTCAAAAGATGCGATGGGATGGTGTATTTGTGATTGTTGATGTTGAACATGTAGAGATTATCGTCGGGATAGCCATTGAAGTCGGTGTCAACCGTGTCTCCGCCGTAAACGATATAGGCATTGCCGCACAAAACGGAAGAGTGGCCCACACGCGCAGGAGGATTGGTCTGGTTGGCCACATCGATCAACTCGGTGCTGAAACCGGTGATGGTGTTGTCTCCTGACACCATGGGGTAGATTTTCCATGTATCTCCGAATACAGAGCCTTCTTTCAATCCGCCCATGATGAAGAGCTCATTTTTGTCCGAGGCAATCGTCAGCGCCGCATGTCTGTACCGAGGAAACGGCGAGTTGTACATCTTGTACCTCTTCCACGGAGTTGTGGCGGTTTGATCATAGTTTGCCGAGGCAGTGGGAACAGGCAGAAGCAGCCTCGGTTCTCTTTCTTTCTGTTCTTTTTCCGCGATTTCCGGCTCGGGCGACGGCGTATCAGTGAATTGCGACAGCACTGACGGCCGGCCAAGGTAAGAGTGCCGTACGGTGGTTCGGACTGGACTTTTAGTAGGCATCGTGGAGTCTTCGGCGGTTTTCTTTTTCTTTCCGAAGTGGAAGCGAGCCATGCGTTAAATTAGGAAACGGGTCGGGCAGAGTGAGCTGAGAATGGAGTGGTGAAGTTGTTTTTGGACCAGGGCTGGGGTGGGGAAACTTTTATACTATGTCCTCACCTAAGAAAGCGAAATGTTCCATACCGGGTCTGTACAGGACGCGGGGAGAAAGTGGATCATGGCAGGAAATTGGCTTGTGATGAGTGAGGTGGCGATATAATTTTTTTTTTCATTGAATTTTTTTTTGGGGGGAGAACGGAATTTTTACGTTGACATCGATCATCCTACTCTGTTGCCCTGGTGAAGTCAATCAGACGTGGAAATGTAGATGTGCTGGAAGTGTGGAGGAGACAGGCAGTAGTTAGGTTACCCGATTTGGAAAGTGCACTTTTCCTGAATAGGCAAATGGACAAAGACACCGCAGCCTAGTCGTATCGTTGGCCTAAAAGGGAAAGTGTGCATGTTTCCCGACACATCTGGAAATAAATGATTGAGTGAGCGAAGTTTGCAGTGACTTGGGTGAAATTGCTCTCCAAATATGGTAAAGGCTTGTTTCAGGTGACGAACCGAATGTCTTTAGGTCGGTGTTTGGTCCTGTTGCACTGCTTGCATACGATATGAGCTGTTTTCGGTGGACCTGTTCTAGAATTGAAGAAAGACTCATTCTTTTATTTTTGTTATCACATTAGTGTTCTTTCCGCAGCTTGGCCCAAGAGACTGAAACGAAGGTGATTTCTCACGAATTGGGAAATTTGTCGAGGTTGCGACAAAAGCCATAAACACCAATACAGCCCGCATTTTCGCCAAAAGCCACCCAAACGATGAAAGACCACACATATAGCCGCTCAACTCCACAGAAGGAAACTCTACCACCAGGATCGCCATGTTCTCCTAAGTCACCGACGTGGCTGCAAAACGTGGTAAACGCACGACTCTCCATACGAATGTTTCTCCACTCACTATCCACGCTCACCACCCATGGGTTTCGTATACGACCCAGACGTGCAATTGGCACAGATATTTCCCAATCCAGCATCGCTTTCCAACATAGATTCTGTGATTAATCATCTCCGAAAACAGAAAGCCCACTCCAATGCTCAAATCGCTTCTCAAATTTCCCAATACAAGCAACCAGTCCATGTTCAGCTGGACATTGTCGATCTCACAAAAAGCATCTCTGATGTTCGACAAAAGTCCGCTGTGGCACAAAAGCACATTTTGGAAATGACTTCCAGCATCAAGCGCTTGGATACCGTCAAGAAAAACCTCGTCTTGTCAATGAAAGTTCTCCAACGGTTGCAGATGCTTGTGAGTGCGTTCAACACGCTCACAGAGGTGGCACAGTCTCGCGACTACGAAAAAATTGCAAGCTATCTAGGTGCTGTGAAAGAACTTATGGTGTTTTTCAAACCTTACAAGTCTATTGACGAAGTGGGCGCATTGACGCAGCAACTCAGAAAGACACAAAACAAACTTGTTGAGGACGTGTTCATTGACTTTGAGGAGTCTTTCACCAACAACATCACCAACGATAAACTCGTATATGGATGCGAAGTGCTCGAGCTTGCGGACAGCAAAAATAAGGACCGGCTACTAACGTGGTTCTACAATATGCAACTCAAGGAGATCCTGTCTATTTTCAGCACTACCGACGAGGCTGGTGGCTTGGAAAACTTGAGCAGAAAGTTTATCTTTTTCCATAACATCTTGAAAAATATCAGATCAAACCACATGAAGGTTTTTCCTCCACTGTGGCAAGTTGATTTGGAACTTTCGAAGTTGTTCTGTAAAATGACAAACCAGGATCTTTCAACCCAGCTCTCTTCGGTTCCTGCAACAATTCTTCTAGAAGCTCTTACAAAAACCCTTGAGTTTGAAAAAAGCTTGAACGACATTTACAATACTACTGACTTTTCCCACATGATTCTGGGACTGTTCGAACCGTACTTGACAACCTGGGTGGACGAGCAGGACTCGATTCTCAAGTCTAAATTCATTGAATTTTACTCCGCCCCTAAAATCCCCAATGAATTTGCAAACGCAACATCAGCAAAAGAGCTATTGGCAATCATGAAAGTCAACAACGTGCCCAATTTTGCTGATTCCTCCGTTGAGCTTTTCAAAATTTTCCAGAAGATTTTGCTGCAGATTATTAAACTTTCAAATGGGCTGATTTTGGTAGACTTGGCTCAAGTATACTCAAAGTACCTTAGCGAGTATCATTACAAGATTCTTGCCCCCATCATCCAGCAGATCGAAGGTAGTCCCAAGGGAATTGAGCCCATAAAATACTTGACTATGATTTTGAACACCGCGGACTACATCAACAACAATATCGACGACTTGGAAGATAAGTTTGCAAAGTTAATTGATAAAGCTCACAAGGACAAGATCAGTTTTCAACCCTCAAAGGATTTATATTTCGAGTTGATCGGGAAAACCATCAAGGCGTTGACATCCAAAATTTCTAGCGATCTACAGTTCTCCTGGAGACAATTTGAAAATCACAATTGGCAAACCATGGAATCAGTCACTGACACGTCGGCATATATGGACGACTTTGTGCTGGTTCTTGAAGAGAGCTGTGGTATAATTTTGCCCTTGATTATAAGAGAGAGCTACATGAGAAACTTTTGCGATCGTCTTGTTGAGTCAATGATCAACACTTTCATTAGCAAACTCGCCGTGATCAAGCCGTTGACAGAGATCATTCTGGAGCAAATTTTATTGGATGTATCCGTGTTGAAGACTTTCTTCAAGCCGCTTCCTCTCTACGCCGATATTAATTTGGACAAATCAAACCTCGGTAAAGAAGGTACAGCTTCAATACCCAAGAACTACACCAGGTTCGTGAACACCCAGTTTTCCAAATTAGAGACATTGCTCAAGTTATTAATGACTCCAGTACTTCCCGTTGACAGCTTGACAGAAAGCTATCTCGATTTAATTGGCGATAAGTCTCAAGAGAACTTTGTGGAATTCTTGAAATTGAAGAATATAGAGAAGTCCCGTCAACAAAAATACGTGGAGACATTCAAGCTCCAGCTAACCTTGCATTCTGACCTCGTTGATAGCTCGCCCATTTTCAGTGTTTTGCGCCCCCAAACCCAGGCACAGGAAACATTGCATCCATCTTCACAGGCACCCCCCGCCAAAGTTGATATCCGAGACTTTGTCAATAGCAAGTCACCTGAACCTCAGTTTTCTGAATTTTTGAAAACAAACTCCGCCAAAATTCAGAACATTAAGATAAACAACCGGTTGAAGGATCTTGCGATTAATGGTGAGAGCCACGTCAACAAGTTCAATGAGAATTTCAAGAATTTTGGCAAGTTTTTCCGGAAAGACTTCAACCAAGAGGAATAAATAAAGTACTTCACTGTCAATGAGCTGGAGCTGGTCTCGTGATGGGAAATTGGTCATTTTCCATACTGACCGTTCTTGTGTGGCAGTTTCTATTTCGTTTTCTATACTGAAGCCTATCCTTTCAAGTACGATAATAAAAGTTACACATGCTCGACTGTCCTACTGGACATACACTAGAATAGTCTCTGGACCCATTGGTTTCAGCCAGGAGTGCATCACTGGATCTGGATTTGATTATCATCCTACACAGACTATCTCCACATTTAACCTCAGCGCGACTACACTCGTATCACCTTCTAACCAAATGTCCAAGCTCGTCAAGATATGTGGTCTACGCACCACTGAAGCAGCGTCGAAGGCCGTGGAATCGGGTGCAGATATGCTTGGGGTTATCATGGTGCCCAACAGAAAGAGAACTGTGTCCCACTCAGTGGCGAAAGAAATTTCTCTGCTCGCAAGACAAGCGAGAGAACAATCAGACCGTAGGTTCAAGTCTGCGGCCGAGCTTGTTGCTCACGTCAAAAGTCAGAATATAGACGACTACAACCAGCACTTTGAACTCTACCACCAGCTTTTGCTAGAAAACGGCCCTTTTTTGCTGGGTGTATTTCGCAATCAGAATATAGACCAAGTGTTTGAGCTTGCAGAGCAATGCAGAGTCGATTGCATCCAGCTCCACGGAAGCGAGGATGTCACACCCTACTTGGAGCGCAATAGCGATGGCAAATATTTGATTGTCAAGAGATATGTGATCCCAGACCAAATTGAAGAGATGACTCAGTTCTTCACCACAGTGTGCGACCGTGCAGGGCAAGGGTTTGCCTTCCCTCTACTTGACTCTGAGGCTGGAGGAGAGGGCCAGACGATCGACTGGACACTTATAAACGACTTGAAGGGCAAGTTTGTGCTTGCGGGAGGATTGAAACCAGACAACCTCGACGATACAATTCCATACTCCAAAAACGTTTTTGGGTTTGATGTGAGTGGAGGAGTCGAAGATGCAAACGGCGACAAGAATTTGGACAAGATCGAGCAGTTTGTGCGCAACGCCAAGAGCATCTAGACAGAGGGGGCTGAGGTACATAGTGTCAAATACAGAATAGGATATTATCATTACTATAATTACACGGCTAATCCTCCGAGTCCCAGTTGCCCTGCTTTCTTTGCTGAGGCACCTGTGGACCTCCAGCCCTCTTGGCCATGATGATCTGGTCAATGGACAAAATGGTTGTGGCAGCCTCGGTGGCAAAGTTGATGGCCGATTGCTTGGTAGATAAGAGATCGAAGATGCCGGCGTCGGCAGCGTCTACCAACCCGTCATCCGAGGAGTTTTCCACGTCCACACCCTTGTTCAAGCCCAGGTTGTCGTCGGCGGAGTGAGCCGCGTACAACTGACTCAATACCTCGGTGGCGTCCATGCCGGAGGTTTCGGCCAACACCTTGGGCACAATCTCAAACGCCTTGGCATAGTGCTTGATGGCGAGTTGCATCAAGCCGGGGGTCTTTTCGCCGTGCTGCGCAATCAACTTGGCCAACTCGATTTCTACCGCACCCGCACCCGGCAAAAGACGGTTGTCCTTGACCAAACCCTTGATGGCGTTGACACCGTCATCAACGGCTCTCTCGATGTCGTCCAAGCTGTTCTGCGTGGCGCCTCTGAGAATGATGGTGGAGGTTCTTGAGGTGGACGCCTCCGACTGTCTGAACACGGTGACTCTGTCGCCTCCAATCTCCTTGGTCTCGATGCAGTCGATGGAGCCCATTTCCTCAGGCATCGGAGCACCCAATCTGGGCAACGGCGTGGCGCCGCACACCTGGCAGATGCGGCGCACGTCGAACTTGGAAGGCACCTTCAAGATCAAGATGCTGTACTTGTTGAAGTAGTGGAGCGCCAACTCGCCCACGTTGGAGCCGGCCACCACCACGCGCACGCCCGAGTCCGCAATCTCCTTGCACATGGCATCCAACTGCTGCTCCTCGCCCTTAGAGAAGTCTAACATCTCCTGCGCATTGTGGAGCAACACCGTGCCCTTGGTTTCGGTGGTAGAAATGTCGATGGGGCAGGTGAACACCACCACCTTCGACTTGGCCGCAACATTCTTGATGTGTCCCTCTGGCTCACGGGGAAACACCATGCCCTTCACGACCTCGGAGTTGGACAAGGACGATCCCATGATCTTCACCACGCGCACATTGTCAATGTTGAAGGTCTGCGGCTTCTTGGGGTTGAGAATCAACTTGACAGCCTCCACCACAAGTCCGGAGATGGTGTCCTCCAAGCCGTACTGCTTGGCGGCGATCACAGGGCGGATCACCTTGATAAGGTGGGCTGGGTCCACCAACTGGTCCACGGCGTCCACCACAAGCGTCTCCAACACTTCCTGCAAGTACTTGTTGGCCAACTTGAAGCCTTGGACAATCTCCGGCACGCTCAAGCCGAGGTGGATCAACTTCTCTGCGATATTTAGCATCTCGCCCGCCAAAATGAGCACCAAGTTGGTGTTGTCGCCCATCTCGAACTCTTGCTGCTTGGACGCCATGATCAAGATCTTCACGGCAGGATGGACGATTTCCAACTCGTTCAAGATGGTGGCCGCGTCGTTGGTGATGAATGTTCTGTCGTGTTTGTTGACGAGAATCTTGTTTCGGCCACTGGGACCCATAGAAGTGAGCACAATGGAGGAGATTTCACGCACGGCCTCGATGTTTCTGAGAATGGCGCCATCGGACGCGGAATACAGCGAGTATCCTTGCTTGAAAAGCCCGGAGTTGGGGGCCGAAGGCAATTTCAACGACATTGGTGGTGCAAAAATTTTGGTGGAGGTTTTTGTTGGCGCGGGAACACCAGTATGGTCACGTGGACAAGGTGGGCACAGGAGGCACTCGATGATATCACCATTGGAATCGGCAATATCGTGTTGAAATGATTTGCGACGGTGGGATATGTGCTTTTCAAGTTATTGGTTGGTCGGAGAGTGAAGCGATGGGAGGGGTTGGGATGATCCGAGGATGGTGGAGGCGAGCTCACGGCAAATAATCAGCAACGTAGCCAGCGGCTAATATACTACGGTATTCATGCTTACGGTGTTTCTTAGTGGAAATCGCTGGCCGTTGTCTTCCCACACTTTTGCCTTCCACTGTTTTGCCGGGGTTGCTGCATGTGTTGAGAACAGTAAGCGGTGCGCACATAATGGGTTACAAGGTCGATAACAACATCCATATTCTATAAGAGCCGCAATCCAAGCCGCGACCAAAACGCACATAACAGACCAGCGGAACAACACGATGGAACCACGACTAACGTGTTTTGTTCCAACGAGGTGTCAACTGGGCCAGCCACAGATGGTTTTACCAGAACACCAGAATCAGTAAACAACCGAGCTAGCGATCCAGAAAACAAGCAAGCCACCAAGCTACTTCGCCAAACAGATTCCACCAAAACTAGCAAGTCAACCTGTAAATCAAACCCGCTCGCGCCCACCTGTGACATTCTAGATTCCTGAATCCAGATGCAACGCGACCGCGGTTACTTCAAGTCTTCAAGCGAAATCTCGTCCACCAGCTTGTTCACAAGCAGCGCAAGCGCAGACAACGGCCCCCGCGGGTCTCGTTCTAGCTGCGCGGAAATGACCGTGTTGTAGTGGCGCAAGATGGCGTCATACTTCTTCAACCGATTCTCCTGGTCCGAGATCTTGCGCTCGTGCCGGTCCATGTTGTCCTGCAACTGTTTCTGCGCCTGTTTCTTGCGCTGGCGACACTTGGACGCTGCCACACGGTTGCGCTCCAACAACCGCTCCTTCTTCCACGCCGCAGTGCCCGGAATCGGTCCGTTGTTGGGGTTGAAGATCACCTCGTTGTTGTAAATGAGCAGGTGGTTGAGCGGCGGCACGCCCGCCATGCTGGAATCATGCTCGGGATCGGCAAAGGGCGCGTGCGGGCCCTGAGGTGCGCGCGGGTCGCGAGGCGCCTGCTGCAGCGCCTGCGGCGGTTGCAGCGCCTGCGAGAGTTGCGCAGGCTGACCGTAATTCGGCACCACTTCGGGCGTGCCCATCAGCAAAATGCGCTCCTCTGAGGCTGACAACATCGGCTCCACCAGGCGTGGGGTGCGCTGCTGCGGGTGGCCCTGAATGGGCTGCTGTGAATGCTGCGGATGCTGGGGCGGCTGCGGGTAGGGCGGGAAATCGGCCAAGTCGTCCAACAGGTCCTCCTCCATGAAGAACGCTGCCTCGTGATTGACAATCTGGCCAATCTGACCGTTGGAGATGGAGATACGCCGGCGGCGGGGCACACCGGACTCGCCTGTGTACGGGAGGTACATGGTGGAGTCGAAAAGCGGCGGGTTCGTGATGGGGTAGGAATTCATGTCGAACGGGTTGTGGAACGCCAAACCCTTGTAGGCCACAGGATGCTTTGCGGGCGGTTGCCTGGGCGGGACCGCGGACTGGAGGTCGAGCAGCAGGTAGCTGTGGGGGTCCTTCTTGATCGGCGCATCGAACAGTCCTTCAAAAGTGTCCTTGGGATGCATCATTTGGAGGGCGATGTGGTCAGGAGACGAGGAGTAGAGAGGACGTAGGAAGTCTGGTGCAGTCTAGTGCAAAAGTCTGGTGCAGTCTAGAGCAGTGAGTCTGGTGCAGTCTGGAGCACTAAGTCTGGTGCAGCGAGGCAGGAAGAGTCTGGTGCAGCGAGGCAGAAAGAGTCTGGTGCAGCGAGGCAGGAAGATTCTGGTGCAGTGGGGCCAGGCAGGAAGAGTCGGGTGCAGAAGAAGGTCGAATGGCGTCCAACCTGGTGTGACGGGAGAGTGGGGTAGCACCAAGTGGAGGTGGAGTGAGTAGAGTCGAGTGAGGCAAAGCACACAGACGGGCGGATCGCAAGACTCAGCACAAAAACAAGCTTGGCAACTCTAGGCCTAAGACGGCAGTAACAGAAACGGGCGAACGGTGTATCGGGACTCGCCAGGACCAGCGTGGGCTTAGATAGGTGGAAAGGAAACCGGAAATTAAAAAATCTCACCAAATGCGCATCCACGGGCCCGGTATGCACCACCGCCCACCGCTCCAAAATAAGGCCGTCGGTTCCGGGCGGACCGGCATATGTGTCTGAGGCTCGCTACCGTTAGATTGGATGTGGGGCGCCACTTCCACAATGGCTGTTTGGCTGTGTGCAATCTCGCCTATTGTCGGCGGCGGGTTGTTTGACGGTAGGATTGGGTGGTTACGCTACTGTTTGTGGACCGAGTGTGGTTATGGTCCTGGATAGGGTCCAGGATTGCGTTTGGTTTAGGTTTAGAGCACAGATAAGGTTTAGTTCATGTGGGTTTGGCTGGCTTGTGATTAGGGCGTTTCGGGGGTTGTGTCGGTTACGCTTGTGTTTAGTACCTGCTTTGTAATCGCTTTACTGTGCGGTTGGCCATTGGCTACCGTGGGCCTGGTTCCAGTTGGTGGTGTCTACAAGGGCGTGTGTCTTGGCGTTTCTTGGTGCGGTGGTTGTTTCTTGGTGCGGTGGTGCGGTGGTTGTTCCCTGGTGCACTTGGGGTGCGGTGGCTTTCTTTTCTTGGGGTGCATTTTCTCAAGTGTGCAGTGGCGTCCCCTGGTGGTTTGTGTGGGCTTGCTTTTCTTGGGGCGTGATATTTTTTCTTCGCATGGCATGTGCGTGAGATCGAGCCGATGCGGTATTTTGGGCGGCGGCCAGTGCGATAAGAGCTTTACACCCCAGCTCCAGCTCCACACAAGCCGCATCGGGACTTTCGGCCTATACACCACCCGACTCCACATTGCCGAAACGCCAGACCACCGCACGCCCCGAAAACGATATTCGGGGATGCGCTATCCGGACTTTGGAACACGGGGCTTTTGTGTGTGGGCCGGTTTTCTGGTGCACTCCAGTTCCAGTTTTCGCGTGCAACTGCTGCGCGGCCGGCGTTTCCTACCTATAGCGACTCGTACATATGTGTGGCGCCCATAAGCAGTACGGTGAGTCAATGGTGGGGTTCGGTATACAGCGGTCGCCACCGTGTGTCGCGGGCAAGATTTCTTGTCCCCGGGCTCCTACTGCGCGAGGGATGAGCGATAGAGGCGTGGAAGGCGCAGCAGGACGATCCACCACTGCGTCCGGGGACGACCGGGGACTGCGACTCGTATGCGGAACCCGTGGTGCGGCTGCGACGGTGCGCCTGGAACCCGTGGTGCGCCCGGAGCCCGTGGTGCGGCTGCGCCTGGTAGTGCGGCTGCGACTCGTAGTGCGGCTGGTGCGGCTGGTGCGACGGTGCGAAGGTGCGAAGGTGCGGAGGTGCGAAGGTGCGGAGGTGCGACGGTGCGACGGTGCGACGGTGCGAAGGTGCGGAGGTGCGACGGTGCGACGGTGCGACGGTGCGACGGTGCGACGGTGCGACGGTGCGACGGTGCGACCGCCTATCGGCCAGGTCTGAGACCGCACAATACCACAAGCACCCATACCGAACTTAGGCCACACAGACCCGCAACCAACCACAGCCCCGCGACCAGCCCGAGCCAACCCGTAGTGCCCGTCTCCACCTCCCCTTCTGGCGCCTTCTGGTTTTCCTGCTTTCTTCGGGTACCTCCCGTCGTCTTCCATCACCACGTTGCACTGCACCGCACCACTCCGGTCCACCGGTCGCACCAACTTCGCACTGCACTTGACCGCCTGTGCCAACCCAATCCATGGACTACCCCGGGCTTCTCTCGCTCTTGCAGACAAACTTCTTGAGTTTCGGAAACCTCGAGTGCTTGCTCCACACATACCACCCGGACCGCTACGAGCTCTACTTCGATGTGGTGATGGAAAACCAGCGCGGAGCAAAGTTCTTTGCTATTCCCCTCTTCTCCCGCAAGTCGCTCCTTCCGTGCATCGACCCGCCGCCGTACCAGCGCTTGGACGGTCTGCCAGTGATGGTGCCGTACGACTCGATAGACAACTTTGCGCTACCCGATTTGGACTGGTGCTGGCTGTGGGATTCGTGGCACGTGTTGATGTTGAACGATGTGGACGACCAGGGCTGGCGATATCTGACAATGTTCCAGCGGCAGCCACGATGGCACGGCAACTACTACTTTGGCGACTTTGTGCGGCAGCGCACGTGGATTCGCATGCGGCATCGCATAAGGGTGCCAGAGGGGAGAGAAAGCGAAAATGCGACCCACAGACCCGTGCCCAGGGACAAAACGGCAGAGAAGGCGACAGTATCTGAGAAATCAACGGTGTCGGAGAAAGGCATTCTGACCCAAAGTGACTCTGAGACACTGGAAGTGGAATCACACATGTCGGCGGACTACCATCTACAGCATTGGCAACGTTTACACACGACGAATGTGCTGACTACCCATCTGCCCCTGGGTGGGCCAGACGATGCTGCGACAACTGAGATCGAGCTTCGGCCCATTGACGTTTCGGAGAGTGAGATACAACTTTCCCCGTCTCAACCGCAGAGCACAGAGCTTGTTCGGTTCAGCACTGCCAACACCGAGTTTGAAGCGGCCTGAATGTTGAGATAGAGCAGCGCTATGCAAAAGGAACAGACAACAAAACAAGCTTTACCGCAAACAAGCTTTACCGCAAACAAGCTTTGCCGCAAACAAGCTTTACCGCAAACAAGCTTTACTGGAACAAAACAAGCTTTACTGCAGCAAAACAAACTTTACTGCAACAAAACAAGCTTTACTGCAACAAAAAACTTCACTGCAAACAAGCTTTACTGGTAACAAAACAAACTTCATTGCATCAAACAAGCTTTACTGGTAACAAAACAAACTTCGCTGCAACAAAACAAACTTCGCTGCAACCAAACAAACTTCGCTGCAACCGAATAAACTTTCCTCGCAACAATAGAGCACGAGCCTTCCTAAAAGGAAAACATACTTTTCAATAGGAGAGAGAACAAACATCGCTATATACATTGCTACCAACAAAGGTCAACCACATCTGAAGATTACAGACACACCTACACAGCCGACCACAAACGCCATCACGGTAATCGCAAACGTCACATCTTTTGCCACAGTTTCAACAGAAGTGAACTACAAACGGGACAGGCGAGTCCCGAATCGACACGAAATTACGGAAATACATAATAGGGAACTGAAAGCTGGGTGCGACATCCACGACATTGTAGCGCGCAACACCACTCTGTCTCGACTTCTCTAGCCGTTTACTCTTCACTACTACTGCTTTTTCCTCTTCCTCCATTCCGCCTTCTACTCCGCCGCATCTATGTCCGACTTGGTCCTCGCACTCATTGTAGCCCGCCACGCTGCCGCCACCGGCCAATCTCTACAAAGTTTGTATTCCGCCGCTCGATTCCTCTCTCCATACTAACCTCAGACTCTGCTCTGACAATATTAGACGCCTGTATTCCTCCCCGCAAACGCCGGCTGCGCTCTTCCGCGTCTATTTTGTGGAAATACGGCCTCGGCGGCCCGTTGTACCGGCGGCGCACCCGAAACCACCGCGCTGCTGCGGAATTTGACCCCAGAGACCTTGCTGCGTTTGTGGGAGCGTTCAAATACGCGTGCAAATTGGCTCCAACCCAAGAGTTAGCCGCCACTATCACTGGCTGCAAAAACGTGTTGTACCAGGCCGACTGCGCGTACTTGGCCAACCGCGTGGCCCCATTTATAGCGCATCTCTTGGGATGCGTGGTCAATGTTTATGGCCACCAGTGTCTACCGCTGGATGCTGCGCGCCACGTCAAGGATGCGCTCGTAGACTTCCTCTTCACGCTTTTTGCAAAAATATCAGCCTCGTCGTTGCCATTGACCGACCAGTTGGTTGCAATATTGGTCCAGGCAGTGTTTGAGTTCCGGTTCGGGCCAAACGCATGCGAATCCACCAATTTCGCCCTCTTTGTCTCGCTCGTGCCCATCTGCACCACAAAGAAAGCTTTGCACCCGGCTGTGTTTGTCGAGCTGTTCTGCGTGTGTCCCGCCGAGGTGATAGAGGTATTTCTCGACGTGCTCTACCACTACTGCTCCACCTACGATTCGTCCCGAATGGCCGCGATCAGCATCAAGATAATGGCGTGTCTCGCGGTGTTTGACGAAAAGGGCCCGATCCACCACTTTGAACTCCAGGCATGGACATGACAGCCTTGTTCACCGCCGGCATGAACCCAAATGGCAATCACCTTACGGCCTTAATCACATTGCGGCTAAAGACATACCCCAACCCACTGGCGGCGGTGGTCAATGCAACCCCCATGCCGAACCAGTCAAAATACCCTGCAACGCTGCTCCCGACAAAGTATTCGATTCCAGGCATCATAACCAATCCTCCGATATAGAACATCTGCAAAGCGGTGTTGATCTTTCCCAAAAGACTGGGGTGCACCGTGTGTGTGCTGATTGATAAGTCGAGAAATCTTCTCACGGTCTTGGGCTCCGGTAACGCCTGGTACCGATAATAAAAGCCCATGAGACTGAGCAAAACGTCTCTCCCGATGATGGTTGCGCCTACATAAAAGGGCATGATGCTCTGGCTTGCAAGTGCCACCGTGGTCACGGTCATAAGGAACTTGTCTGCTGCCGGGTCCAAAACAGAGCCGAGCACCGATTTCATGTTGAACCGCCTAGCAATCTGGCCGTCCACGAAATCCGTGACACAGGAGTATACAAAGAGAGAGATTGCCGCGGTCGGCTGGCTCGTAGCGATGAAATACCCAATGAAAGGCGTGGTAGCAATGCGAGTCATGGTGAGAATGTTAGGAATGGTGTAGACCTCACTGCGGAAGTCCACTTGAGCCAAAGCAGATTTGGGCAACGTTTTCTTTTCTGCTGGTTTCAATCCACTAGTGGAGTTGGTGGAGTTGTATCGCTGTTGTAGAAGGCTCTTTGAGCTGGCCAGAGTGCGCAATGCAATTGCAATTGGACCATACAATGGTTGGCGGGCTGAGAGACGCCCAGCAGCTGAAGAACGCCCAACACTGAAAGCCGTGGGAAAAATTCTGAACATGGTAGAGCGAAGAAAAAAGATGTGGAAAGAAAGTCTACTCAAGCGCGCACCCGCACTAATACCCCAATGTGAAATTTTATCTATTTACTTTGGCAAACCTTTTTCGTTGATCAAAGACTGGCTCGTCTCTTGCGGACCGGAACCGATCTTGGTCAAAATGATTCTGCTGACACCCTTGTAAGCCTCGGCGTCGAACTCGATCGAGGAGTCTTCGAAGCTGGAAACCTGGTCTGCCACCTTCTCCCAGCCGGACACTTGGTGGAAGTACTTGTGGATCAAACCCAACACCTTGGCCTCGTTTTCTTGCTCGTAGTAGATCACGGCATTAGGACCGGCGTCGAAGGTGTAGGCGGCGATGATCTTACCTTCTTGTTCGTTCAACCGGTGGATCAACTTGATGATCTTCTTGGAGGTGTCATTCAAGTAGAAGATAGGAGGGTAAGAGTCCAAGCACACAGCGTGGAACGAGTTGGAGTCCTTCATCGTCAACTCGCCAAAAGTTTGGAAATCACGCTCAGCAATGGATTTCTTCATTTGTTCAAATCTCTTGGGCACAACCTCTTTGATCCGCCACTCGAACAAGTCGGAGGTGGCAACAGTGGATTGCATACCGGTGGTGGAGGGGGTGTCCTTCTTGTCGTCGGAAACAACCAAAATTGCCGCCTTCATAGTGGGCCAGTGCTCCAATGGCGCAACTTCCACTGCCTTGGAGTCTTCACCATTGTCCAAATCTCCCATTTCCCACGCCACGTAGCCGCCAAACAAAGATCTGCACGCGGAACCGGAGCCCTTTCTCGCGATCTTGGAGATTTCAGACATCAGCTGAGGAAGTTGGTACAACTTAGCAATGGCCACCACCAACGCAGCAAAACCGGCAGCAGAAGAAGCCAAGCCGGCGGCAGTGGGGAAGTTGTTCTCGGAAACAATGTGCAAGCCCCATTGGGACAACTTGGGCAACGATGCGTCCTTTTGTTCCAACTCGGTTCTCAACTTTCTCAAGTCCTTCAAGCACGCAATGGTTCTCTCGCCCTTGATCCCCTCTTCAACACCATTAAGCCACAAGTTGTCCTTGGTGAACTCTTCGCTTGTGGCAACGGACGTCAACGTTCTCAAGTCTTCCTGGGCCAAAGTGACGGAGATGGAAGAGTTGGTGGGCAAATTGAGCGTCTTGTCTCTCTTTCCCCAGTACTTGAGAGTCTGGCAGTTAGTAAAAGTAGCCTGGTGCGATTCTGATTCAGAAATGAACATACAGCGATATTGACTGGAGCTGTGGTGGAAGCAGTATACACGGTCATGGTTGTGTTGTTGGCAGAAATTTTACTTCTCGTTAATATTAAACGAGTAGCCGCGCGTTCTGCCCACCGCGCAGATAACTGCCACCAGCGAAGAAAATTACTCAGTATATCAAAAAATGATTTGAAGCGGTTATTTTCAGAACTGGAATAGCCTTCACACCACGGAATAAGGGTACATTAGAAACTTACCGGAATGTGAGCAGGGTACGGTAAGCATGCGAGAAGTATACTATCTGACAAGTGTGCGAGAGGTAAATGTCACACCAACGCAGTCCTGCTGGTCTACTTTCGCCATTTTTTTCGACATATCTTGTAGTTATACAGCTAATTAAAGAGAAAGCGTTCACAAGGGGAGACATCACTTTCTTCTCCATCTCCACAATCTCGCTTTGCAGTCACCACTGCCCGTGGCAAAAATACCCTCCGTACCATGAGAGTTGAACGACACAGCTACCGAGATGACCGAGTTGCGGTGGCCTTGCAACATCAACAATGGGTTGCCCGAAGTCTGGTCCCAGAAAATAACACCCCTGTCCTTCGAGCCGGACAAAATGTATTGGCTGTCTGGGGTGGAGCACACACTCAAAACAAAGTCTTTGTGGCCCACGTACGTGACCTCACAGCTGGACTTCTTGGCAATTTGGGTGTTGGCCCCGGCGCCAGCCTGAGCTGCATCGACCTTGCCCTCCAAGTTCCACAACTTGACGGTTCTGTCCAACGAGCCCGAGGCTATTTGGTTGCCGTCGGCGGAAAACGCTACAGAGTAGACAGAGTCCTGGTGGCCGTTGCCGGACTCATTGCTGGAGTCCAATCTCTCGACGAGGAAACCAGTGGACGAGTCCCACACGCGCACAGTCTTGTCCAAAGAACCCGCGGCAATCAACTTACCGTTAGGAGACACGGCAACGGTGGTGACGCCATCTTCAATGGACAAGGTCAACGAGCACTGAGCAGATCTCAAGTCCCAGATTCTCACGGTGCGGTCACCAGATCCGGACACCAAGCGGTCGCCGTCAGGGAAAAAGTCCAACGAGTAGATATCCTGCTCGTGGCCCCGCAAAATCTTGATGATTCTCTTGGTGGACAAGTCCCAGATACGGATCAACTTGTCCTCGGCACCGGTGGCCAACAACTTGCCATCTGGCGAGAAGCACACGGATCTGATGTACAAGTCACCGTTGGCGTTGGTGGCGGCAGAGTTGGCAGCGCCATTGACTCCGTTTTCTCCGCCGTTTTCGGCATCGCCTTCACCGTCTGCAGAAGCGTTGGAGGCAGAGTTGTCGTCGATCAACTTGGCAATCAATGCGCCGGTCTTGACGTCAAACACCTGGGTGGTCTTGTTGCAACCGGTGGCAATGTACTCGTTGTTGCGGGAAAACTTGACGCAGCACACCACGGAGGAGTGGTCCAACGACTGCATCAACTCCACATCCAAGTCGCGCTTGAACGCAGGGTTGTATAACACGTAGTACTCCGGGTTCTGTTTCTTGAACTCTGGGTTGGCCTTGGCCACGTCCAAGTCCGAGAGGAACAGCGGGATATCCTTGACATGCAAGTTCTTTTCCTGTGGCTTGACAATGTACTGCGACTTGTCAATGACGGTCAAAGCCGACGAGAACTCCAGCGCTGCCACTGGCTCAACAGCATTGCCCACGGCCACAGGCTCCGACTTGGGAATGCTGGGCGAGGTTTTCGCAGACTCGGGCTTGACCGAGGCCTTGATGGCTGAGACCGCTGGGGGCTGCACTTGCTGTGGGGGAACCTGCGGCGTTTGTTGTGGATGTTGTGGCTGTGGGGGCTGTGGAAGCTGTTGCGGAGGCTGCGCGGCCTGCTGTTGTGGTTGTTGTGGCTGCTGTTGCGGATGCTGGGGGTAAGGATAAGGGTACTGCGACTCGCCGGGCTGCTTGTGCTGGATCTGTCTGTCTCTGTTCTCCAACTCGGCCTTCAAGCGCAAAATCTCCTCCTCGTACGCATCCTTGATCTTTCGGTGGGCCATTTCCAACTCATACACGGTCTGGCGGATCTGCTGCATCTCAGCCGTCTGCTGGCTGCATTTGGAGTCGTAGTCGTCCTTGATTTTCGAGAAGTTGGACGCCTCGTTGAGCGCAAAGTCAAACTCCTGCTTGACCGCGTCCAACAACTCGTTCAAACGCTGCTGGTGTCTCTGCTGCTGCTGGTGCTGCAGATTCTGCGCGGGCTGCAGTTGGGCGGAGCTGGCATAAACCGACATGGCGGGAAGGTTTTTTGGGGTCCTTTTTGTGTTTCTGTTTGCTACGGCGGCGGAATGGGCGCAGCGGCACACGGGTCACGGAGTGGGACGGGAATGGACGGAGGTAAGGAGGTACCGACAAAAAGAAATATGTACACTCGACCGGAGGGGAGGGGGCGGGTGTGAATATTACCGATGGCGGTGGTTGATACGAAGAAGGTGTGAGGGAAAAAACAGGCCAACCTGAAAATTGGACCAACCGCGTGTGTGCAGGACGATTGCCTGGTTGTGTAGTGATAGTGGACGGTGCGAGTCCTTTTTTCGCTTGTTGTTTTGTACAGTTTTGGTTGGTGCAATGCTGTCTAAACACTGGCACGTGCGTGGCGTAGAACGGGAGCGGTACGGGTCTACGAACATCAGCGCCCCCAGTAGCGGGCGGCAAACACGCTTCCCGGCGGTTGGGCAGCTGGAGACGGGGAATGATCCAGTGGACAAGACAAGACTGCCGGGCTGGACCTGCACATAACACGGGTCCCTCCAGTTGTTTCTTGTGGTCGACCCCAAAGTAGGAGAGACGTTGGTCAAGCGCTACGAACGAGGCCATGCTAGCCGCGCCGCCAGACTCGAGCGGGTGGGCAAAGGCCGTGTCCAGCTAACCCAAAAGCGAACGAGTCGACAAATGCGGCTCGGCCCAATTAGGCAACATGGGGTGCGTTACCTCACCCCAAGACGGCACCGTGCCGGCACCAGGGGCGACTGTGCTACCCGGGCGCGGAGACTCGCCGAGGCCATGGTCACGTGGCCCACCGCATCGAGGCTGCTTACGTAATCAGAGGGCCGTTGTCGTCGGGCGAAGCACTGTGGGCCTCTGGCCGACGAGCGAAGGGGCTCATGTGCGGAGGGACTCGTGTTGAGGAGCTCGTGTTGAGGAGCTCATGTGCAGAAGCCCGTGTCGGGAAGCTCGTGTGGAGAGCCAGTCAGGTGTTGTCGCATTTGGCCACACATCCATACATCCCCACTCTCGACCCACTCTTGTCGCGGTGCACTGGTGTCACCCATCCACTGGCAATGGTGTATCTTGGAAACACCCCGTTCAGGGGCAAAAAAGAGCAGGCGGCGTATGACAAGACGTTTGCGGGCCGCTACCAAAAGCTTTTGCGCAAAAACCACTTTGTGTACTTTGGGCTTCCGTTCATCCTCAGCATTGTGGCCGGGTCTCTCTATCTCCAGAAGTTCACCGCATTGAAGTGGGAACGGTTCGATGAAAAATACCAGCAGATCAACGAGGACGAGATGCTCAACATGATCGAGAAAAAACGTAGTTTCGACAAGAAGGACGACTACTACAGGCTCCAGGGCTTGTTGAAGGACCACGACTCCGAAGTGAGTGACGACTACGAGATTGTGAGGGTGTCACGGAAAAAAGAGGACGAGCCGGTGTGGTGGAAGTCCTAGGCGTCCATGGATGCTTTTTTTTTCCATGTGTTTTTTTCGTGGTGGAGAGGGTGGTGATGGCCGGCAGATGCCGAAACTACTGGTTTGGAATCTCCGCGAAAATTTCCCTCACCTCATCGCCATGGTTTCCTTCTCCTGTGAGGTGTGCAATGACACTGTGATCAAAAAAAAGTTGGACCAACACACTCAAAGATGCCGTGGGGCCTATTTCACCTGCATTGACTGCTCCACCACTTTCAGCGGCACCGACTACAGGACCCACACTCTGTGCATCTCTGAGGCTGAGAAGTACGAGAAGGCATTGTACAAGGGAAAGAAGAAGGCGCCAAAGGCCGAGCAAAAGGCTGAGCCTGTTAAGAAGGCCAAGGAAGATTCTAAAGCCAAGGAGTCCCAGGCCAAGGAGTCCCAGGCCAAGGAGTCCCAGGCCAAGGAACCCAAGACCAAGGAACCCAAGGCCAAGGAGTCCAAGAAAAAGGCTCTTGACTTGAGCAAATACGGCAGCGGCTCGTTGTACAAGATTGTCAAGAGCATTGCCAAGGACTCGAAGAAGGATAAGAAGGAGGTGTTGCAGAGCTTGCAGGTGAAGGAGGAGAACGGCAAGTTTGTTCTTACGTTGTAAATAGATATACATGCATGGATGAAAGACCCGTAGACCTTGTCAGCAAGTTCGCAAAAAGTCGCATACTTTCCAGTGAGACTTGGAACTCAGATGGAGTCACATTTCGAACGTTCACGTCGGAGGAGATATCTTAGAAGGGCATCACGGCTCAAACCAAATTCCACAGACCAGACTGTTGGATTTTCATCGACTTTGAAAAAGACCCCAGATTCGCAGGTTGCATTTCAGATTGCCATCCTAGCGACTTGAGTAGACCGCCGCTACACTTTAAAACATATCATAGACGTAAGATTGAGCATACCATCGCGCGTGTGTCGCCGCAGACCCAAACGTACCGTGATCCCTTTACCCAATGGTTAGCGCTTTGCACTACGGTTCAACGCCTTGCTCATTTTGGCGTAAAACTGCAGAAGCGTGTTGTATGGAAATATGAGGTTGTCCTTCAAGTACTCCGGCAAACACGCCGCCACGGCGCGTGCATCATCGGCCTCGGAGCCGTTCAGCTCCACTGTCTGGAGGAAGCTGGGCACATACGTCACCTCAGCCGTCAGCTCGAACTTCCGCTTGATCACAAGCCGGTACACCACGCTCACCGCGTCCGTGTCGTTGTCGCTGGTGGTGGACAGCTGCTTCACATCAAAGTAGAACTTGGCGCGGTCCTCCTCGTAGCTGATAATGCGCACTCCCGTAAGCAACTCGAGCATGTCGAGCGTGACGCCGATGGTCTTGAGCTCGCCCGCCAACTCGTGCTGCGAGAGAAGCGAGGCGTTGCGCCCGCGAATGGGCAGCTCATACATTTCTGGCGCCGCCCGGCCGCGCTGCGGCGTGGAGGAAGCCATCGACGGCGCACGGGTATCAGGCGCGGTCTGGGCCCGCTGAAGCAGCGCCAGGAGCGCGTCGATGCTGGTCTGCTTGTTTTCAAGCTCGCGGCGCAACTCTGCGATCAACCGCGCGTCTGCGTCCATCTGGAGGCGGGCCGTGTGCTTGTAGCGGTCGAAGAGCTGCTGCTGCGACCCCACAAGCAGATTGACGAATGCAACCACCTTGTCCAGGGTGTCGGCGGCGAGAATGTCTGCTTCCGTGACCACTTCAGAGGGTGTGAGTGCGGATGCCGGTTCGGCGGTCTTGACCAACGCAGAATGGGAGAGAGTAGCGGCGCGGGGTGTGGTGGGCGAGCTTGGTTTGGGAGGCGGTTTACCCTCGCGTTCTAGGTCTATTTTGCCGTCGGCCTTTTTCCGGCCTCTCTTGGCGGGTGGATCCAGCTTGGCGATCTTGGCGGGTTTGCGGGTCGGCAGCACGAGCGCCGCAGCGGGGCGGGCTTTGGAGCGCGGCGACTTGCGCACGCTCTCCGTCTCTTTGGGGCGGGCAGCTTTGGGGCGGGCCATGGAGGAGTGGTGGAGTTGTTATGGTTCGCGCCGCGGTTTTGAGATGCGTGTGAGGCAGGACGAGTTGGAATGAAATTACGAGAAGTTAGGAAGACCACGGGCGCAGAGAGGTGCGGAGGTGCAATTCACTGAGAGCGGAGGGGTTGCCAATTGTAGAGGTGCAGTGGTATAGCGGTATAGTGGTATAGCGGTATAGTGGTATAGTGGTATAGTGGTATAGTGGTATAGTGGTATGGTGGTATAGTGGTATAGTGGTATAGTGGTATGGTGGTATAGTGGTATAGTGGTATAGTGGTATAGCGGTATGGTGGTATAGTGGTATAGTGGTATGGTGGTATAGCGGTATGGTGGTATAGTGGTATAGTGGTATAGTGGTATAGTGGTATAATGGTATAGCGGTATGGTGGTATAGTGGTATAGTGGTATAGCGGTATAGTGGTATGGTGGTATGGTGGTATAGTGGTATAGTGGTATAGTGGTATAGTGGTATAGTGGTATAGTGGTATAGTGGTATAGCGGTATAGTGGTATAGCGGTATAGTGGTATAATGGTATAGTGGTGCAACAGCACCGTCTCCACTGCAATGACTCACGCAATGAGAGAGTGGCACATGAAGTTGCGGGCCGACTACTGAAAGCTACATCGCTCAGGAACAACCTCGCCTCCGTGTCTAGTGATCCATACAACAGTGTACAGTAGACGGCTGAGGCAGGAACTACTCGATGCACCCATGGCCGCAGAAAACAACCGCGGCCCTACAAAGCCTGGCATGGGTCAGTAGAAAGCCAAACCTCACAGACACACAGTAGACGCAGCCCAGAAGAAGAGCCACCATTTTTTCTGCCAGTGGAGGGAAAAAACTCCGGAGTGTAGATAGCCCCACTCACCAGCACCAGCCACTGCGGCCCCGGCCCAGCAAAGACACCACAGCCAAAACGAAAAATACCCACATCCAGCAAGAGAGCGAGCCAGGCCCTCCTCCTCTCGCCCGTGGCCCGGCTGTGCACCGCCAGCAACGCCGGCGCCAGTGACACCAGCCACCAGCCACCAGTAGCCAGTAGTCACCCGGCGAAGTCGCGCCGCGCGAAATCCAAACTCCATCTACTCCACCATGTCTTTCTCCGCCGAGGTGTTCAAAAAGAAATTGGATCTGCTCCAGGAAACACAGGAGTCCATCGTGTCCATCTCGCAGTGGGTGCTTTTCCACCACCGCCACGCGCGCGACCTCTGCCGCCTCTGGGGCGATTACACCCTCCGGGCGCAAAGGCTGGCGAAAAAGCTCTCCTTGTTGTATCTCTGCAACGACGTGGTGCAGGAGGCCCGCCACAAGCGCAAGCCCGAGTTCTCGGCCGAGTTTGCTCTCATTCTCCCCAAGACCCTCCACGCGGTATATCCCACGCTAGATGGGCCCATCAAACCCAAGGTGGACCGTCTTGTGGGCGTGTGGGAGCTGCGCAACATCTTTGGCGCCAGCGACATCAAGGCGATGCGGGATGCGATTGAAAAGGCCAAAAAGGGCCACGCGGTCGACTCTGCCGCCGCAGAGCCCGAGCGGCCGCCCACTGCAGCCGTTGCAACTGATTTGGTGCATTTGAACAACTTGTACCTCCACTTGGCGCAGTTGCAGGAGACGTGCCAGGCCAACTTGACGCAGGTGGGCATCCAGTCCAAGACCTACTTGCCGCACGATCACCTGGCGCTGGACAACCTCCCGCTGCCTGCAGTGTACATCTCCAAGTTGAATGTGTTGGAGAAATTGTGCAACCTCACCACCAAGAACTTGGCCGACATCAAGTCTACACGCCAGGAGATCTCCACGGTGTTGGCCGGGTTGCAGAACCTCGTGGCCGAGGGAAACTCTACTGATGCGCTGAAGCAGGCGATCATAGCCAAAAAGCTCGAGCGGTTGAACACCACACGTGCTGAGTTGCGGGAGATGGTGGAGCCGGCCGAGCATGAGGAACCAGAAGTCGAGTCGCCTGTGTTTGAGCCCCTGGCGGCCGATTCCACCGACGGAGACTTGGTGCCTACGTATGAGGACTCTAGCGACGACGACGAAGACAGGCCGGTGGTGAAGAAACGGAAAATGTCTGACTCGCTGGCGACATCGCTGTCTCTGGCTGTGTCGCTGTCTCTGGCTTCGAAGAAGGTGGCGTTTTCCGAAGACATCCAGATCAAGGAGTTCCACCGTGAGGAGCACACTGGCGAGCTCAAGATCGTCAAGAGCGACACGGAGTCGGAGGACGACTACGTGCCGGAGTATGATGAGCCTGAACCTAGTGATTTGAAGGAGTTCGAGGCAAAGCACAAGGATGATGTGGAGCTCTTGCACGAGAAGACACACGACGACAAGTCGGGGCTCCTTAGTTTGTTGTCGAAGCTCAGCTAGATGCCGCCGTTATTGCGCCCATGAGACTTTTTGCCAACCGACTGCCTTCATTGCGACTGTGTGCCACTGTCCCGGTACTGTTACTGAAGCTATTGTTATTGAACTTCACCATGACCTTTGTGACCGTGGCTGCTAGCGTACTCTCACCACGTACTTTCATCACGCATTCAACTGTGAGTGTGCTGTGAATTGAATGTATGTACTCGGATGTACCATGGCTGTGACTGTGGTGCTTTTACCCTGTGTCATTGATCATGTCCTGTCCTACTGCCTCATTGCGACTGTGTATGTCTACTGTCACTAACTACAACTGTCACATCCCAAATTTTATTCCGTTCCGATGTCCTTAATTAAGAAGACGATAAAGATCGCTGCCACCCTTGCTCTCGTAGTGGCAGTAGTTTTGTTCCTGCGGAAGTGGCGTCACCGAAAGCTTTACCGGCATGGAAAACCGCCGCCTTGTGTCAAACGGCGTTTCCGACCGCGAGTCCACGCTGCTTTTGCGCGAGCTCAACGGCGAGCCCCGAGCCCTTTTGCTCGTTTCAGACGCCGCCGCCACGCTGCCCTTGCGCTTGCGTGACGTGTATATACATAGTTCGTCACAAGATCCACAGTTTAAACATTCGGGCAAGTCTCGTGTACACTTTTTCTTAAACTTGCGGCACCGTATGCAGCTGGACAGAGCCTTGTTTGCATCCAGTGCATCTAGCTCGATGTTTGAAAGATCATAGGAATATATGTTGGACTTTTGCTGGAGCTCTTGGGTAGTTAGCGATTTGCGCTTGAATACCACGATAAAGTCTTTAAGATGGCCAGTATGGGCTGTGTTTATATCCGGCGATAGTTCGGGGGATTTGAGATCGACTTGGAAGTTGCCCACGTAGTTCTCCAACTCGGGATATTCATACAATTTATCTTGGAAGTGATTTTCATCTGTCACGGGCTTGATCTTGGAATATGCCATGTTATCTCTTGTCACGGGAACAAACCACAGTAACAGGGTGCTGTGCTGAAGGAAAAGAATACGGGATCGAAGACAACCAAGAGAAGATGGGTGTATCAAATGACAAAAAAAGAAAAAAGAAAAAAGAAAAAAAATCTTTATCCGAACCTGTGCTAGTAAACGTGCATCTGAGGCAAGCATATATTTAATTCAGATGATTAGATCCTCACAATTTCCTACGCAGGTCGGAGTCAGTCCGAGTCGAAAACCGCGCGTCTGTCAGAAATGAGTCAATGACAGCGGTCGCGATGGTTATGCCGTTCCGCATCTGTGTTACGAAACCCGATGAGACCCATCTTCTGCGATAAAAAAAGAAACCCACAAATAACCGCTGCAGGGTCTCCACTTCCACGTTACTCACCCTCTGCGGAGAATCGCTTTGGCCGGCCTTAAAGTCGATTGCAATGGGTTATTAGGCATTCGTGGAAATACCGGTCTGAAAAAAGGCTCCTTCTTCAATTCAGCAGGGAATAATTGGGCAAAAAGACGCTCGCCGCGCACCACTTTTTCCGGAAGGGGCATGTCGCGTTTGAGATTTTCTGCGAGGCTGCGGAGAAGCCGGGTGGGTTGCGGGTCCGATGCTATTTTCAACTGCCCAAACGCCGCAGCCAATCCCTCGGTGTCTGCAGGATCTGCCCGAACCGGAAGATCGGTTGATAAGACAGAGGGTTCCGATGTCAGCAAGAACTGCGGTCTTTGCGGCAGAAGTCGTGCTCTGGTCAACGCCGGGAGCGTTTCATACATGAGACGGCTTCCAATGTAGAGCAATTGCTTTGCGCGTGTAAATGCCACGAACAAAAGGTGGTGGGTCGGAACGTGGGTGGCTTTGTCGGAGGGAGGCATGAGAAGCTTCTCCCACGGCGCCCGAAAGTCATGCAGGCCAAGCACAAACACCACAGGAAACTCTAGGCCCTTTGCCGAGTGGATGGTGGAGGCTCTCACTGCGTTGGCAGTGGACGGTGGAACTTCATTGTTGTAGGTGAGAAGAAAGTGCTCCATAAACGTGTGGCCCGGCTGGGCCTCGCGGGCGTACAAGCTGTACGAGTGGTGCAACGAGAGATTGAACGACGCGAGCATTGCGTTGCTTTTCTCCTTGGAACCCTTTTCCTTGGTGTGGCTGTCGAACACATATTTGTGGATGCCGGCGAGCGCCGCCATGCGAGTCAAACACTGCACCAACTCGAGCGGGGTGTACGCCAACGGATTCTGCGCGTGGAGCTCGCGCACCCGCAGACGCTCTAGCTGCACTTGATTTAGGAACTCGGCGATCCGTTCCAACAGCTGGGGGTAGTTCCTGTAGATGCGGTGGAGCGCCGACTCTTTCGCCTGTCCCTGCTCGATTTTTTCGAGTTCGTCAAAGAGAAACGCCTCCAACGCGTTGGTGCTGTTGGCATAGGGCGGCTCGCTGCTGCACTGGAACACCTTGGCCGCCCGCACCCGACTGCCGTAGTCGGTATCTAGCACAGAAAGCAACGTCAAGAGCGAGAACTCGGCGCCGGCCTCGCCCACAATCACGCTCACCACGTCGCGGTAGATGTGCATTGGCGAGTCGACCCACGCATTTCCGGGCACTGCCCGGGCGCACGCAATGCCAAAAGTGTTTGTGAGCACCTGCTCCACCTCCTCCGCCTCGGCGTTGGTGCGTGTCAACACTGCCACGTCCAGAAGCTGGAGAAGGCCCCCCAGACAGCAGATCAAGCGTGCAATCTCCGTTCCGATCGCCATGAGCTCGGCCCGGGTACTGGTGGCGTGCATCAACACCGGCTGAGCTGCCACGCCGTCACGTGAAGACACCAAGCGGCCCAACGGCACTAAATCGGGCGGGATAGCACCAGGACACAAGTCCATGGCCGCGTCAAGCACCGGCTGGGTGCAGCGGAACAGCTCCTGCAACGGCACATCCACCACGTTTGTGGGAAAGAGCTCGCGAGGAAGCTCAGCCATGGTCTCGCGGCGGGCGCCGAGAAACTCGTAGATGCACTGGCGAGGGTCGCCAGCCACGGTCAAGTGCTTGTGGAGAGCCGTCAGGCCCGTTGTGGGGAATGTCACCACTGCCTTGATCACCTTCAAGAGCAATGGGTGGATATCCTGGCACTCGTCGACAAACACAGCCTTGCATGCGTCAAGAAGGTCCACGGGGTTGTGCGGGATGTCTGAGCCGGAGAGGTCCAAGGTGTCGGTGGCTGCTGGATCCGAGTCTTGCGCCGTGTTCTCTGGGCCGGCTGATGCACCCTCGGTCTTTGGCTGGTTCTCTGCTAGGAGCTGCACGCACTCGTGCACTAGGTCGTCAAAGCACGCCACGCCCTGTCTGCGAATATAACGCACCACCGCCCCGAGGTAGTCGGCAGAAATACGGTGCTGCGCCGCCGCCTCCTCCACTGTCAATGCGCCGCTGGCGATTTTCTCGAGAACCAGCCCCATCACCGCCGGCGACACGGTGCCCTGCACTCTGTGGTTTTCGAGCAGCATCAGCTTCGCCAGAAACGTTCGGGCCATGTTCCGCCACGTCTGCTTGTCAAACACGCGCCGTCGCGTGCGGTGGAGATCGATCACCAGCGCGCAGAAGGAGTGGAACGTCGAAACCGTGACGCTCTTTGCATATTCTTCGCCAATGGCAGTGGTGAGCGCCGCTCGGACCGCATCCACCGACCGGTTCGCCATGCAGAGCACTAGCACCTCGTGTGGTTTTGTGCCGTTGGCAAGGATGTGGGCGATGCGTGCGGTGATGGTGAAGGTCTTGCCCGATCCGGGGCCGGCGACAATTCGCAAGATCTCGCCGGGATTCGCGGGGTATGTGATGGCGCGGTGCTGGCTGGCGGAGAGCGAGACGGTGTCGGAGATCAGCTCGCTTTGGGACGCAGAGTCGGAGTCGGAGTCAAAGATGTCGTCTGACTGGCGGGCAGCCGCGTAGAGGGCCGCAAGGTCCACCCGATCCATGGTGTGGTAGTGGTGTAATCGGTGTGAGGGGGGGCAGTACTGCGGTGTTATGTCGTGTACGGCGGTGTACTGTCGTGCACTGTTGGGTGTTGTAGTGTGGCACTGCAGTGCGGTGATGTAGTGTCAGTGGATAATAACCTCTCTCCAACGTCTCCTAGCCTGCTATACCAGGTGTAGAATGTATTCTCTCTGCTGCCCCAGTATTCCACTTCCGGGAATTTGGTTCTGTTGACTGATTTCTTTCTTGATGCTCGCTCCATATCTGATCGGCGCGCGTCTCTGTGAAGTAGTTGCACCAACCTGCCAATCGGTTCTATTCCCACCGATAACAGTAGTTGCTGTTTGCCTCTGTTAAAATTGCCTCTGGTGACACAGCTGATTTTTGCCTCTTTTTTTTTTAATTTCCGGCAATTTTGGCGGTCCATTTTTCTCGGGGTATGTTCTTAACTGCGCAATTCGCTTTCTCTACGTCGTCTTCGTCTGTGAATGTAGACGAGTCTGGTTCACTATCAACCCCACAGTCGACTTGGTCTCAAGTTTCCGGCACCTCTTCGGCATTCCTTTTTCACATTGGTTTGTTTCGTCTCATGGCTTTTTTCCCGCTACCTTCCCTTCTGTCCTCCTAAAATCTCTCCATCCACACCTTAGTCCCATGGACATGTGCGTAGAAATCCATGACTGGAAAAATGTGCATTCAAACCGGCAACAATCACCTCCCTCTTCATCCCCCGTGTTTTACGATATCTTCGCCACTCTCTTGGGCCAACCCAAATTACCCTTAAGCCTTATTAGTCCACTACTGTATTTCGCACTCGCAGTCGAATATCAACTTACAATCTCCGATCTACCACCCCACTGCAGTCGGCTCCACACCATTGAGCTGTACTCATTATCGATTCACTCCCTTCACCATGAGCATTCTGTATCTACAGTCGATCCTTCCTCTTCTGGAACCGCCGTCCCCCGCCGAAACTGGTGGCGTTGCTTCCCCACAGCCCACCACTGCTGTGGAGAATCTTGAAAACCTCTCGGAAAGAAATTTGGGGGTGCTTATGGCCCGTTTCGACGGTTTCCGCGAGAGAGTATCGCCGTTGCGGGCCAAGTTGGAACCCATCGAAGCGTTCCTCGCCGACTTCAACCTGGAGATCCACCACCTCTCGCAAACATTGCTTGCACTTGAAAATAAGTCGTCCCGCCTCTCGTCCAAAGCCGACTCGCGCAGGGAAGTTGCGGATCGCCTCAACTCGGTGGTCCTAGACTTGGTCATTCCTCCACAATTGGTCGAATCGATCATTCGGGACCCCATCGATGAGTCTTGGCTCGAAAACATCCGCTTCATTGCCGAAAAGCAGCAACTCATTGCCAAAATCAACCAGGACGAGCTCCCTACCCATTCTTTTTACAAAGACTCGCGTGCTTTTGAACAGTTGCAGCACGGCATTGCATTGTTGGAAGCCAAGGCAGTGGAACGCATCCGTGATCACCTCATCAACCAGATCCGCTTGATGCGCCGGCTGGTGAAGACCTCGTCGCAAGTGGTGCAAGAAAAACTCTTGCAGGTCAAGGAAATCTACGTTTTTCTCGAAGACCGCCACCCGGCACTTGCAAAACAACTTCAGCTAGCGTACATCTACACCATGAAGTGGTACTACACCACCCGCTTTGCCAAGTACTTGTACGCGTTGCAGAAACTCAACATCAAGATAGTGGATAGCCTGTTTGTATTGGACGGCACGACTCAGCAGGCAGATACGAAACTGGGGCTTTTCGGCTTTGTTGATGCCACTCTTCGTGATACTCTGGCCGCAGCCTCTGCTCAGTCGTCTAACCGGCCCACAGTGGCAGAATACTTTCTGTCATATGCAAAGAGAATGGAAATCCTTGCCGAGAGCAACAAGGCGGAGCTGCGGCAGTCGATTCCGTCCCAGATCGCCGAAACAACTCCGTTCGCCTACTGGATGGAGTTTTCGTTCAACCAGTGGTCCAATGCATTGTTGGACAACATCATTGTGGAGTACTTATTTATGGTGGACTTTTTCTACGGTGGAAGCGAAAAGTTCCACCCTATTGCCGACCTTGATCCCACCTTGGACTCAACTTCTCTTCCAAATAAAGACTGGTCGCATTTCATGTTCCTGGATGTCTACGACTTGGGACGCGGGTTTGTTTCATGGCTAGTCACTTCTCTGCATCTATCATTGAGTCTGCGGATCGCAGCAAGCTCCGCCAGCTATGCGGTCGGAGGTAAGAATGCGACGGCATCTTGTGATAGCTACGCCATCCTCATCATGATCAGATTGATTCAGAACCAAGTGTTTGCTCTCCATAATGAGTTCCGTATTCCTGTGATGGAAGATTACCATAATCTGGTGCTTTTAATGCTTTGGCCCCACTTCACTCGCATCATTGATATCAACTGCGATGCACTCAAAAAACATATCTTGGGTTCTACTTCCTACTCGTATCGCCAGTTGCAGTTGAGTCAGGCGCCTATCAACGCTACTCAGCAATTCTCCCAATTTTTGGTGGGTTTGCTCAGATTGGCGTTTGTCCATGAATCCCACGAAGAGAGATTTGCTCAGTTTGAAGGTGAGCCGGTATGTTCGTCGATTGTGCGCCTTCGAAACGACTTTGAAAGTGCGCTCACAAAAACCAGCACCCATGTGTTTGGCTCGGGGAAGAGCAAATCGGTGCAAAAAGAAATTTTCTTGTTCAACAATTACTTCCTCGTGGTGACGATCTTGCGGAACGAGTTCGAGGTGGAAGCGTGCAATAAATTTGTCAGGGAACAGATTGAACACTTTGAGCTCCTTTGCAATGCTTACAAGCCCAGGTGATATAGCGGATTAATAGACATATACGATGCCATTTCCCAGTTCCACTGTTCCCGCCCTGATTCATAAGAATTTTGTCTATTTCTAGATACACGGTCCCGACCGATGGCATTATTTATGGAAGGTCTGCAAGCTTGGCGAGCATGCCACATAACTGTAAGTACGTCAGCACACCTTCCAATACACGCATGTGCACAAAACCAATTTCCTTGATCATATCCAAGCGCTTCAGCTCGCTCACGTTAGGCAATGTCTTGGCCACTTTGAATGACAGCGTGACAATGTCGATCGCCGAATAACCCTTGCGCCACAACGTATCGAGCAAATCAATGGCAGAATCGATATCCTTGTTCACCACCACACAGTCCAAGATTTTCTTGATCACTAGCGGGTGGGGCTGGTCCACAATCTTGAACACATTTGTGTCGTTGACAAAGCCAAATCCAGCGACCGTGCTTTGCAAGTTGTTGATGGCCTGCCGCATGTCACCTTCGGCGGTGAAGATGAGGGCCTTGATGCCCTCAGAGTTGGCCTGGACGTTTTCCATCTTGATGATCTCGAGAAGTCTCTGCAATACCTGGTCGTCGGCAAGCTTGTTGTATCTCAAGATCGCACACCGAGACTGTAGCGGCTCAATGATCTTCGACGACTGGTTACAGGCGAATGCAAAACGGGTGGTGTTGGAATACAACTCCATGGTTCTTCTCAACGCCTGCTGTGCTCCCGGGGTCATGGAGTCTGCCTCATCCAAGATGATGATCTTGTGTCTTCCGGGGGGCAACAGAATCTTGGTTTGAGCAAACTGCTTGATCTTGTTCCGCACAACATCAATACCTCTGTCGTCGGACGCGTTGAGCTCCAATGTTGCCTGGTTGTAGAGCTCGGGCCCTAGCAACTCGTACGCCAAACAATGGATCGAGGTAGTTTTTCCGATACCAGGAAGGCCCGAAATGATCATGTGGGGCATGTTTCCATCTTGCACAATGAGCTTGAGACGCTCGACGGTTTCCTCGTTGCCGACAATGTCGTCGAGTTTATGCGGTCTGTACTTTTCTACCCACGGGAGCTCGAGGGAAAGCGAAAAGTTTTTGGCCATGATGTGGAAAAGCGGTGGAGGAAATTCTTTTCGCGCGGACGCGTTTCTGAGTGCGATTTCGTCTGTCGCAGCGTCACAGAATTACTAGTTACTGGACTCTCGCGCAGGATAAAGTCCAGTTCAGCTCGAAAGGTAATTCGGATCCGAATGTCGTAGCGATAAATACAGATTCTAATGGCGATTGTGGGCGCCGCTCGTTCTATTTCTATGTCCTCACTACCGTTTCTCATTTTCTTGCGTCCGTTTCTCCTCCCGTGCCGCTTTTCCTTTCTTCTGCTTCGGCTTACCCTTTCCAATGGGCGCGGAGGTCTTCAAAAACCGAATCACAGGCTTCTCGTATCCGGCGCCTACATCTGGATTCTCGTCAAAGATTCCCTGGAGCCAAGGAACCTCCACATCGGGCACATGGACATTGATGAAGTCGAACATGGCCTTGCCTTCAGTCCAACCCTCTTCCAAGGAAAGAACCCCCACGTTGGGCGTATTCAATGTTTTCAGTAGCTTAGCCATGGATCCTCGCGGTAATTCCACAAGCTTCACTCTGTCCTCGAGTGATCGTGAGGCGCAAAATGTGAGAAGAGGAAAACCACTGGTGAGAAGCGGGGTGGATATATCGCTCTTGGCCACAAAAACATACTTCACGTAGCTTCTTGTGGCTTCGCTGCCCGGTTGTTTCTGCCGTTTCCTCCGTTTGTTCTGTTCCCCACAGAACAACTTCTCTCTGTTGGGTGCGGCTTGGTCTTCAAGCTTCTTAACCGTTGAGTTGAATCCCAAGGTTAATTTATCGCAAATTTCCGGTTTTTCCGCTTTGGCCTTACCTTCTGACTTCTGTAGTTCCACGTATTTGCCGTATCCAGATAGAAGTTGCGTCAAGTACTCGGTAATAGTTTTAGCTGTCTCCGGATCGGTTTCGGGCCACTCATACCCTTTTGTATATGGATTATCGAGGATTGGTTTGAATACCTCTCTTCTCTTTATCTCAAGATCTTTTAATGATCCAGCTCCTGGCTTTGATCTGGACATTAATACCTAGAAAATGACGTGAAGCTTTTCCTCTACATCATCGCCTGCAGATAACGCAAGTATCTCTTGGCTTTGGATTATCTACGTGGCCGTCGTTCTTTAAATGTCTCGTTGATTTTTTAGATATTTTAAAATAGAAATACAATTAGTGCTTTGATTAGAAACTGCACCGTTTCAGCCAAATTACTTCTTCTCTTCGTCCTTTTTGCCGCCGTACAGTGGAGACTTTGGAGAGTAAGAAGGAGAACCAGGGGAATATTGAGGAGAAGTAGGGGAGTACTGTGGAGAAGTAGGTGAGTACTGTGGGGAAGTTGGTGAGTAACTTGGCGACGTTGGCGAGTAACTTGGCGACGTTGGTGAGTAACTTGGCGACGTTGGTGAGTAACTTGGCGACGTTGGTGAGTAACTTGGCGACGTTGGCGAGTAACTTGGTGACGTTGGCGAGTAACTTGGTGACGTTGGCGAGTAACTTGGTGACGTAGGCGAGTAACTTGGTGACGTTGGCGAGTAACTTGGCGACGTTGGCGAGTAACTTGGCGACGTTGGCGAGTAACTTGGCGACGTTGGCGAGTAACTTGGTGACGTTGGCGAGTAACTTGGAGACGTTGGCGAGTAACTTGGAGACGTTGGCGAGTAACTTGGTGACGTAGGCGAGTAACTTGGCGACGTTGGTGAGTAACTTGGCGACGTTGGCGAGTAACTTGGTGACGTTGGTGAGTAACTTGGCGACGTTGGCGAGTAACTTGGCGATGTTGGAGAGTAGGTTGGAGAAGTTCCACCATATCCAGGCGAAGTTGCACCACCAAACGAAGGCGATGCACCACCGTAAGAGAATGGAGACGAAGGAGAAGCCATAGACGATTGGCCACCATAAGAGGTAAGAGAGCCAGAAGCGTCAGATACATTAGCAGTATGAATAGGTGAAAAGCCCGCACCTTCTTCAAATTGAATCTTGTCATCTTCCATCTCGTATTCTCTGTATGGAGTGGCACCTCCATCGTCGGCATAAACACCATTTTGGTTAGCGGCGCCAACTCCACTTGGGCCCACCAGTTGTAACATCTTCTCATCCACCATAACATCGAATGCACCGGTACCCAAAGGAGGCATTTGTCCGAGAATAACGTTCTCAGAGATACCACGACAGTCATCCAATTCAGCTGCCGCACCAGCATCCAAAAGAATTTCAACCGTTTCTTCGAAAGAACATCTCATCAATGCACCAGTCTCAGCTCTGTTGATACCATGACGGGTAATAGCCATCAAATGACCACGCGACGTCATCACATCGACCAATAAGGCCATATGACGGTAATTGACATAAGAACCATCGAAAGCAATGACATTAAGAATTTCCTTGTACAATGCCGAACGTGTTGCTTCGATACCCAAGACCGACAAAATCTCAATGAAGTTGTTGGAGTAAGTACGCGACGAGTCAACTCCAGGGACGGCAATAACGTCTGCCAAGTTCACACCATCGGTTTCCAAAACCCACTCTTGCTTCTGAGAAAACTCACCACCAACATCTGGAGTGCTCATCTTGTGTTGCATCATAAACACTCTGGTAATACCTGGAATACCACGCAAAGAGATGGATTCTAACATATGAGCTTCCACACGCTTCAAAATTTGATCTTCTTCGTGGTCACCTTCTTCTTCCAACTTTGGATCACGAATAACACGACAACGAATGATCAACTTATCAGCAGTATCGTCAGACCAAATGACGAACAAATCCTCACCAAAGTTCTGCGAAATCTTTTCAGCCACTTGAGCCATAGTCAACTGTTTATCCAACATCTTAGCTCTGTCCAATTCAAGACGAAGCAACCAAGGAGATTGGTTGTCAATAGTCTCCTCGACCTTCTCATCTGGAATGGCGAAGTAAGCCTCAACGGTATCATAATCTTCTTCAATAACAGTACTTCTTGGGTCTGGGTCGTAGAAAATTTCCGTGGCCGACGTGACATTTTTCAAAGTTGTGTGTTCAATAGCGGATTGAACCACCTTGGCCTTCTCGATATCGGAAGCAATCTCTGGGTCCAAGTAAACCGTAAGTGCTGGTGTTTTAATGTTCTTTGCGACGTTAAGAATCTCTTTAAGACGAGGAACACCCAATGTGACATTCTTGGAAGACACACCGGCGTAATGGAAAGTGTTCAAAGTCATTTGAGTAGCGGGTTCACCAATAGATTGAGCGGCAATGACACCGACCATTTCACCTGGGTGGACAATCGACTTTTGGAATTGAGTCTCAATTTCGCCACAAACCCACTCAAAGGAGATCTTGCTCAATTTAAATTCTTCAATAACACGACGAGCTGCCAATCTCGAACGCACCAAGCATTGGAACAACAAAGTAGCATCTTCTTGTGCTTCTTTCGCGAGACGAGATTTACCACGAATAACGAGAAGCTTCGAACAGAGTGCTTGAACACCTTCCACAATTTCTTCAAGTTTCAAATCAGATGCTCTTTGACGGCCACTATGGAAAATTTGCTGCGCGTTTTGAATAATACGGCGCAAATTGACTGGTAATGGCCAGTTGAAGTCACCGTTAGGGAAACAAATTTCTCTCAAGTACTTACGATCCTTGAGCAACTGATCATACTCCGAATCCAAAATCTTCTGTAGTTTGACGTCACCCTTAATCTCCTTTCCGGAATCAAGAAGTGCATCAGAGATAGATTTCGATGGATCCAAAACATCAATTCTGTAACGCTTCTCAAACTTAGCATCAGATCCAGGAATAGTGTCGACTGACTGTTTCTCAACAGCCGTACCATCGATACCATCTTCACCATAGATGAACTGGATAATGTCACCCAAAGAGTTTCTGGTAGTACCATCGTAATGCACCATGATATCTTCCAATGCTTTAACCAAACGACGTTGAATGTAACCTGTTTCGGCTGTTTTAACAGCGGTATCAATAAGACCTTCTCTACCTGCCATAGCGTGGAAGAAGAACTCTTGTGGGGTTAAACCTCTCAAATAAGAATTCTCAACGAAACCCTTCGATTCTGGAGAGTAATCATCCTTTGTGAAGTGAGGCAAAGTACGATCCGCGAAACCGAAAGGAATACGCTTACCTTCAACAATTTGCTGGCCAACACACGCGGACATTTGAGAAATATTAATAAACGAACCTTTGGAGCCAGATGTCACCATCTGTTTGACGTTATTCAAATCCTTCAAGTTCATCTCTGCAGAACGGCCAGCGGTATCACGAGCCTGGTTCAAAACACGTGAGACATTATGCTCGAAAGATTCTCTCAAAGTCATACCAGGTTCGGGTTCTAATTTGTTTTGTTGGGCGTCCATAATAATCTCTTGGACCTTTTGCTTGGCCTCTTGGATTGTAGTGGTAACATCCCTCATGGTATCCTTATCAGCAATAGTATCACCAATACCGATAGAGAAACCATTATGCAAAAGCCAGTAGTTCACAACCTTTTGGATGGAACTAAATAATTGAGCACAGACTTGCGAGCCCTTTTCTCTCATGACAGTATGAATTAAACCACCACCAGTAGCACCAACAGTTTTCTTGTCGACCACTCCAAAGATAATTTCACCATCCACGATCAAAATACCTTTGTCCTTAGAACTAAGCATATCATTTCCATCGTCAAATCTTTGCAAGTGAATACCCTTTGGAATTGCCATGGACAACAACTGTTTACCTGACCACAAAGGTTTTGGTTTGATAATTGCCGGTGGTGGAATAACACCGTCCCAGTTAGGAATCCAGTACAACATGTTCATGACTTGCTCATAGTCGATGAAGTTGTCACGCAATGTCATTTTACGAATACCACACAAAGTATCTTGGACGATACCCATGACTGGTTTATTCGATTGCGGAGAGACGATTTGTAATGGGACCGCACAAATCTGCGATAATTCGGCTCTAGTCTCTTGAGACTGTGGAACATGCAAGTTCATCTCGTCACCGTCGAAATCGGCATTATAGGGCGATGTAACAGACAAGTTCAATCTGAAAGTTGAGTACGGCATAACCTTGACTCTATGCGCCATCATCGACATTTTGTGCAAAGATGGTTGACGGTTGAACAAAACTGGATCATCGTCCATCAAATGACGTTCAACTTTCCAGCCATATTGTAAAGCTATGTCTCCAGCTCTTTTGTTGTATCTCAAGTCGATACGGTCACCAGTATCACGAATAACATATTTGGCACCCGGATGCTCGTTAGGACCGTTACGGACATATTCCGTCAACTTGTGGATATTATATGGAGTGACAATTTCCGGATAGGACAAGGTTCTGGCGATAGACAATGGCACACCGACTTGATCAAGATCAAGGTTAGGGTCACCAGAAATGACAGTACGTGCAGAGAAGTCCACACGCTTACCCATCAAGTTACCTCTCAATCTACCCTCCTTACCCTTCAATCTCGCTCTGATGGACTTGATAGGACGACCCGTCTTCTGAAGGGCCTGAGGTTGACCGGCAATATCATTATCCATATATGTTGCGACGTGGAACTGTAACAACGCTTCGAATTCACTGATAACGTGCTGAGGGGAACCATCCATTTCGAGTCGTTGAACATTGATATTCGCTTTAAGAATATCAGCCAACTTGAATGTCAAATCATCCTCACCTCTAGCTGTATCATTGAAGGCAATCGAGGGTCTGACTGGTGGGGGTGGAACTGGCAAAACAGTGATCAACATCCACTCGGGTCTGGCGTAGTCTTCGTTGAAACCCAACCTATGGCAATCTTCAGAGCTGATGTGCTTCAAAACGCTCAAGATTTCCGAAGGGTTCAACAAACGACGCTCAGGCTGTTCGTTTTCGTCAAATGCTTTGTTCTGCTTCCACGTACCCCACAATTTCAAACCATCTCTACGGACAGTAGGTTGGGTGTGACCACAACCTCCTCTTCCTGAAGTGACCTCGCCCTCTTCATTGATGATGTCAGCCTCACAGACCATTTTGGTCTTACAGACATTCCACACAGCATTGAATCTCTTCTTTGGGTCCCTGATTCTAATAGCCTGAGCCATTAGAGGGTTAGTATCGTCCACCAAAAGCTTACCACAGTGCATACACACACACTCGCAAACCTTCTTGATCTTGGCGATGAAACCGATGTGGAAAACGGGTTTAGCCAACTCGATGTGACCGAAGTGTCCAGGACATTCGGCCATGTCTTCACCACATGTTTGACACTTGAAATTACGGTCAATAGAGCCCAAGCGGGGGTCGTTCAAACCTCCGTCTCTGGGCTTCTTTGTCGCTTGGTCCATTGTTTCCGGGTACTCGATTTTGGCAACCGAGATTGCCCGCACTTCCTCCGGCGATAACAATCCGAACTGGACTTCCTTGACCGAACGAAGAGGGGCACTTGAGTATGGAAATTGGCGACTCATACTACTTGTGGGTGTTCAATTTTTTTTTGTTTTTGGAGATGCAAATCCGGCGTCTTGTGCAAAAGGAAACGTTCACGCTTCTTTATGATTTCTGCTGGAGATGGATGGAAGAAACAAGCTTCGTATGAGTAAGCGCTTAGCTTCGGGGGTGGAAAACGGGAAGAACGCGAACAAGCGGGATAAAGTAAGTAAAGGGGAGCGGGAAAAAAAAGTGACAAACTACCTCGAGGGACCTGAACCGAAATATCCAATGGATTTGTCGATGGGTGGAGCGATGATAGAGGTTGTGACGAGGCGTGAAGACCGAAGTGGGATTCAAAGCTTTTGTTGTGAGACGAAAAATTCGTTGGAGTGGCGAGCGCGGGTACTGACAATTACGCGCATGTCTGTGGCTAAAGCGCCGGTGCGTGCGTAAGTCTCAGACCAGACATTTTCGCGTGGGAGGATTTAGAGTGGCGGGGTCCAGTGGCGAGTCCAGCGGCCAACAAAGAACCAATTGAAAAGAAGTGCACAAGACGGAGAAACGAATCGACAACTCCAAAAGTTTGAGATGGGAAAAGTACGAAAAGTCGAGAATTGAAGATTGGCTCGAAAGTGTTGGGAAATGGAAGAATACCCGAAATTTGACACATCTGCGCTTCTTCAGATTAACCTGGGCAACTGTCCATCAATCTAATGCGTCGAGACCAGTGCAGCGGCCTCGTTACATCATTTCCGGTTTCCGCGAGTATTACCTCATTCAGCATAACCGTTGCCCCAAGAAAAACGAGAAAAATCTTTGCGAGCGCAAAAATAGAAAGAGCCGTTTTCTCGGTGTGGGGTGGGGCGGTGGAGAGAGGTGAAATTTGCGAAAACTGGAGCCATACGCGTTAATGACCGAGAATGCACCAGTGTCTGTGATAGACCCGCATTTTGTGGGGCAGGTCGCCCGCATTTCGCAAAATCGCTTCGCAATGATTTGCTTCATGCACAACCCATGCACAATGTGGGGTATTTTTGCGAACGGTTTTTCCCCACCAAAGGGTATATAGACCCCCACCATCCTCCAGAACAAACAATTCTCTCCATCAATCATCCCAATCATTGCTTCTGATATGTCTATTGCTCAAACCTGGTGGAAAGACGCCACTGTTTACCAAATCTGGCCTGCTTCTTACAAAGACTCCAACGGAGATGGTGTCGGAGACATTCCAGGCATCATTTCCACCTTGGACTACGTCAAGTCTCTCGGTGTCGATGTCATTTGGCTCTCCCCAATGTACGACTCGCCCCAAGACGACATGGGCTACGACATTAGTGACTACAACAAAGTTTACCCCAAGTACGGTACCATTGAGGACATGGACAAGTTGCTTGCTGAGGTTCACTCCCGTGGCATGAAGTTGATTTTGGACTTGGTCATCAACCACACCTCTTCTGCTCACAAATGGTTCGAGGAGTCTAGATCCTCCAAGACCAACCCAAAGAGAGACTGGTACATCTGGAAGCCAGCCAAGTACGATGCGGACGGAAACAGACACCCTCCAAACAACTGGGGTTCGTACTTCTCCGGCAGTGCTTGGAAGTACGACGAGCTCACCGACGAATACTACTTGCACCTCTTCGCCGAGTCCCAGCCAGATCTCAACTGGGAAAATGAGGAGACTAGAAAGGCCATCTACGACTCGGCCTTGACCTTCTGGTTCGAGAAGGGCGTCGATGGCTTCAGAATCGATACAGCTGGTATGTATTCCAAGGTGCAATCCTTCCCTGACGCTCCGATTGTCCTTCCAGACTTGGAGTTCCAGCCTTGCTCCTTGTATCACCAGTCGGGTCCAAGAATTCACGAGTTCCACAAGGAAATGTTTGCAAATGTCACCTCAAAGTACGACGTCATGACTGTCGGTGAGGTCGGTCACTCTTCTCGTGAAGATGCTTTGAAGTATGTCAGTGCCAAAGAGAAGGAGATGAACATGATGTTCTTGTTTGACGTTTGTGAGCTCGGAAGCAACCCTGCGGACAGATTCGATTACACTGGTTACCAATTGACCGACTTCAAGAAAGCGGTGGAGAACATGTGCAAGTTCATTGAGGGTACCGATGCTTGGTCTACTGTGTTCACCGAAAACCACGATCAACCCAGATCTATCACCAGATTCGGTAACGATAGCCCAGAGTTTAGATTCATCAGTGGTAAGATGTTGGCTACTTTGCAAGCCACCTTGACCGGTACTTTGTTCATATACCAAGGCCAAGAGTTTGGTATGATCAATGTCTCTCCTGACTACCCTGTGGAGGACTACCTTGACATCAACACCATCAACTACATCAAGGCATACAAGAAGACTTATGGTGACAAGGGCTTTGATAAGTTGATGAAAAACATCAACTTGGTCGCTAGAGACAATGCCAGAACCCCAGTTCAGTGGGACGACTCTGAAAACGCTGGTTTCTCCACCGGAAAGCCTTGGATGAGAGTCTGCGACTCCTACAAAGAAATCAATGCCGCTTCCCAAGTCAACGATCCAAAGTCCTTGTTCAACTTCTGGAAGAAGGCTTTGGAGTTGAGAAAAGAGTACAAGGATCTTTTCATCTACGGTTCTCTCGAAATTCTTGACTTCGAGAACCAAAAGGTCTTTTCTTATTTAAAGACACATGGCGATGCCAAGGCCTACGTGGTATTGAACTTCTCCACTGAGCCAGTTAAGTTCGAGAAGCTCGTTGAAGGTGACTTGAAGCTCGTGCTTACCAACGTTGAGCAATTGGATGAGGCAACCTTGTCTCCATATGAGAGCAGAGTTTACATAGTTAGCTAGATGTCATGATCTCCCGGTTATGACTATTTATGTTTACAGCTCGAATAAAAAAAATTTTCCACAAGTACATGTGTAATGGCAATCATCACCAGACGAGAGCAAAATTTATATTGGAAGCTAGATATCTCGACTTGAACGATCATGACATGCAACAACTTTAATGAATTATCTTACAAGTACATTCAATGTATATGCTCTTAATTGATAGCTGAACCTGCGGAGGCGACCAACAATCCTAAATTAGTAAATCCGTCATTAAGGTCTGCAACAACGTCGTCCAAGTAAAAACCCACTAATACTACGGCGTAGATCAAAATCAAAATCACGCCCTTAAAGTAGTTAGACTTTCCTTCAGCGTAAATGTAGGTGAAAAGATAGATAGATATCAACGCAGCAACAATGTCCCATCTAGGAAAAACTAAAGAAAATATTTTGTCAATGCTGTCAAAGTTCATGTAGATTGAGTAAATCGCCAAGCATGGGATTTGGATTAAAACAACTTGCAATGCATAAGCACTACCAATTTCCATGGAAAGCGCAACGTTTCCACTAACGGCAAACGAGATGGCATTGACAAACTCTGTAGTATTCGGAACTAAGGCGAAAACTGTCAACCCCAAAAACTTTGGGTTTATTGGAAAATGAGAGAGAACTGCATCCACATTATCGACCAATATTTCTGCAATTACAGCATAAAGAATAGTTGCACCTAAAAGGATTACCGTCGACTTCTTCTGTGACCAATTGGGTGCATCGTGACCGCCAACTCCTTCTTCTTCCTGTAATACTAAATCATCCTTGATGAACTGCTTACTGGATCCCTGCTTTGGGGTGGAAGGAGTCTTTACCTTGTCTGTAGGTTTGAAATTGGGTCTTGGCGATGGAAAACCTTGCGATTGATGATCCGAAGTCCCTTGTTTGCTTCTACTCAGAAAGTTGTCAAGACTTGTGATGCTAGGAGATCTCAAATCTCCTGGAATAGCCTTGCTCTGCTGGGCCTGTTGCTCGTGTGAGTTTGTGGCCCAAATTAAGGAGGCATGTGTTCTCAAAGTGAAGTACAAGCCGCAGACATAGGCCAAAAACAACGCCAAGGCAACAAGCATTGCAAATGGACGGAGAACAGCGTAGTACAACTTGTCTGTTGAGATTGGTGGTTGAACAAATCTGCACCTAGACCAATCACGGGTCTTCGAGTCTCCTTCCAAACACCGAATTTCGTACATGCCATACATTTGATGAAAACAAGAAGGAGCAAACATAGTAACCATAGCAAACAAAAGCATTGTCGAAGAAACACCGGCTGACCTAGGATTATATCTTTGTGTCTTCCTCTTAAGAGCTCCTCCGCACATGGAAAGACCAGGTAAAAGTAAAACACCTCCCAAAATCGACCCAATCATAGATCCTTCAACAAGTTTCGCCTTTCCTTGATTTAATGCAACACAATAGAGGAAAATCTCCACAATTGTGGAGAAAAAGGCATTGATAACAGCACCAACGCCCATAGATGATTGAGCCGAAATGGAAGCCACGGCCTGCCCAATAAAGTAAGCCAATGGGATGATAGAAAACAAACAGCTGCAAAAAATAAAAGACTCATCTGTAAACCATTTATTCCATCCCAAGCTCTCCTTGAGGATAAAGTAGTCAAATATGACGAAAAAGACGACAACCAACAAGTTGATGAAAAAGATATTCGTTCCGTCGATAGTGTATTTGTAGTAGTGAAATCCGCAGCATCTGTAGGTACAGAGGATGATTGATTGGTGCTTGTAAGCCTTGCTTCGTTGCGGGTCAGCTACCTTTTCGTAATACGTTTTCTCTTCCTCGAACCGTAATGCAAGTGGTTTTCTTCTCAAATGGTCACACATAATGCTAGTAACATTTGCCAATGGGATTGTGAACACAAATAACCAACACAAGCAGGCAATCGCAATAAGAATCGGTTGTAAAATACCGTAAAAGAAAACGTAGAACAAAAACCTACCTGATGACCAACTTCCCCGGCCGAACAAGCGCCTCTTTATGTCAATTGACTCGTCTGCGTCAATGGAGCTGTCCACTGCGTTTTCATTCTGGTTCTCAGTTTCATCTCCGAGAGAAGAATAGGCATCGCGCAACGGTCTTCCCTTGTGATCTTTCAACAAAAGCCTTCTCGACTCAGTGTTTGTCATTCGACGCGGAGGGGCAAAAAACAATCTTCCTTCTTCTTGTGATCTCCATTGGTGGAATTCGGAAATGGTTCTGCCGTCAAGCTCGTCCTCCTCTAAGTAGTTTTCGTCCTTATTAAGAAGAACAAATTTTCCGAATGGGTAAAGCCAGTACCGACCCAACTCAAGGAGCAATTTGGCATAAGGCCGCAGTTGTTTATGCCATGCGAAACCAGTCAACAAGAACACTGTCACTGCACCGAGAATGCAGAGTAGATATAGAAACAACCCCACGGTGCAACTCCAAAAAAAGTTGGAGACATAAACACCCCAAAAGATTTGGCCATTAGGTCTTCTTGGGTCAAAATCATGAATATCCTCTTCTGCCCTGGCAGCTACCGAACGGTTTTT
Organism: Clavispora vitiphila; assembly: GCA_030557995.1. Taxonomy (NCBI): domain Eukaryota; kingdom Fungi; phylum Ascomycota; class Pichiomycetes; order Serinales; family Metschnikowiaceae; genus Clavispora; species Clavispora vitiphila. The sequence goes on from JANIJR010000001.1 coordinate 112,841, forward strand.
CTTGTAAATAGACGGTTTCCAAATCTTGATACCAAAAGGATGGGTCGAGTTGATTGCATTCTGCCTATCCTTAAGCGTCAAAGATTCAATGGTTTCAGAGGACGATGAAGACCTCACTGAATGAGAATCTAAATCGGCTTCTATCTCTTCATCGTTGGAGAAATGCCCCATTTCATCCTGGTCCAATGGCTGTATGTCTTCCGTACCCTCATTCGAAGGGGTGTGATCCAGCACTACAGACACAAGTCTTCGTGGTTTCCGATCCAATTCATCTGATTGCTCCAAGTTCATTCCATGGCTTTCAAGCAATTTGTTTTTCTTTTGCTGGTACAAGTGACGAAGAGCATCATGGTATCCTTCGAGATATCTTTTTTCTGGTTTCGTAATGTCGTCCGATAATGTTTCGTTTATATCGTTTATCTCTTCAGCAACATCATCGTCAACGGAAAATATAAGCTTCAGGCCATTGGCAGACAGGGACCGCTTGATTTGGGGTCTGGATTTGAATCTCTTCAACTTTCCCTCCCGTGGATTCATGGAAGGAGACGCATGGCCACTGGCAAGCAGAACTGACCGTTTTGCTACGTCAGAATCACCAGTATTTGACATATTCGGTTCCAATTCGCCAGTAGTAGGTAATGTTAGGGAGAAGGCTATATGTAGCGGGGGTAACACAAGGCTTGTAGCTGTAGGCGGTAATTGACCGTTTCTGCCTGATCAGAGAGAAAAGCAATAAACGGATATATTAAGCCTGCCCTTCTGGGAATGTCACCACTTCCTTGGTCTCAGTTTCTGGCAGCGGCAAACGGGTTTTCCGGTGGTGCTACTAATTTCAATTAGAAAATTGCGCGGCCTCATCCGGATAAATTGAGATATCAGCACCGCGTACACCAGCTGCAGCTCAAACTCTCTTTACTAATCTCTTCATAATTGAGACATGTCTATTGATGAAAGACCTTCCGTTTTATGTCTAGCGGTAAATTACCTCTCATTCAACTTTACACAAAAACCTAGATTGAAGCTTGAACTGGGAAGAAATCGATCACTTGGAGATGCTATATATCGCTTAATTGCCTAAGCGTTGACCCCGGCCTCTAAAAGCTGCGGTGTTGGAAGACGCATAGCCAGAACTTTTTGCTGTACTTGTCCTACTGTCGGGTTTGGAGTACAGGCGACGTACCGTGAAAGCAGTTTGTCTGACGGTAGAGGTTTGTGGGTATCTCAACAATTTGTACACGAAAAGTGGTGCTTTCCAGTACCCAAGGTCAAAAATAGCGGGCGAGAACTCGGAAACAACGTTCATACCATTGGATCCGACTCTGTTCTCCTTATTGGTTGAGGGATTGAACTTTCCATAGCAACCGGGTAAAAGATTGTAGAAGGGGAACGTGTCCGACTGGATACATAGGTACAAGTACCCAGCGAGAAAGCCCTGTAAAGTTTGGACAAGCGAGTACCAGCCCGAGAAACAAGAAATTGCTAAGTTGAAAAAGGGCAAGTAGTAGCATCTCACAGGAACCAATCCGAAGAAGTTAGTGATGCTACCCATGTTCTCACGCAGGTACACGAACGTGATACAGCTCACAAGAACCATGTGCAAAGGATGGGAGAGGACAGCAATGTCATGCATACCCATTAAAAAACCTGACATCATAATAAAGAATCCGCATACAAACACAAACCACAAGTAATCGGCGAAATTGTTTCTAAACTTGCCCTGTTCCAAATTGCTGGACAACGTGTAGAATTGGTAGATACTAAAGATCACTGTGGCGCCATGCTGGACAAAAAGACCATCGGGAACAAAGAGTGTCACAAACATGAACGGGATATTTCCGATGTATGATGTTAGCGCTTCTTTCACGGTGTGTCCCGAGGGCCAGGAATTTAAGAAAAATTTGTCCACGGAAAAAAGTTGAAGGGAGTATGCAAATGAAATTGCAAGGGATGAAAGTGTGAAAAAGCGGGTTACGGGAGGAATTCTCCGAACCTGATCGCTTATGCTAGACATGATGAATAGGAGTTGCTGTTACACCTGTAGGGGCGATCGAGAATTGGGGTTCGCGGTATACAGGTGTTTTGCCCTTGTGTTCGTATCTTCGATTGGTATAACGGTGAATTTGGCGATATTAAGAGATGTAAGGATCGTTCTCTTTGAGACACGGCTAGACAGATAGAGGGCTCACATTATCTTCATTTTGAAAACTTGAGTGTGGGTTTATATTCTGGTGATCTTACTGCCATTGGGGAGTATGCACCCGTACCTCTTGGCGGTGTTATATTGTAGGCAAGGCAGCGGTGGAAACATCATCTCCTAAAGGATGAAGTTGGTTCGTGTTCTCATGAACTTGCCATCGGCAACAAACCACCCGATCACTGTTGAATTGAAGAACGGCAACTCTGTCAATGGACAGCTTCTTTCCTGCTCTCCGCTGATGAATCTTTCCATGAAAAACATCAAGCTCATACAGCCTCATCAGGATCCACAACTAATGCAATTTATGAATATCAGGGGAAACCAAATCAGACAAATCTTGCTACCGGATGATCTTGATGTTGAGAGCTTGGTTGCTCGAAGCTCTATCAAAATGAAGGGACCGGGCGCTGGACCTGGAAAAGTGGTCTCTGACCGTAAGAAGCCATTCAGAGGAAAACGTGCCTTTTAATGATTGAGGATGAGATCATCGTCGCTGTGGCGATCTTTCCGTAGGAGCTGTTTAGAGAAGCTACTTATGTTGCTTGAGGCTGTGTTGAATCCAGTGATTCGGGAGACATTTTTGAATGACATAACGAAATAGAAGAACTACAAGTCAGAAAGAAATAGAAGAATTACAAGTTAGAAGGAATGAAATCCTACACGTAATGCTGTGTCAGAATCGTATTGTTCCATATATACAAGGTTGATGTACCCGAACTTAGTACCAGGTTCTTTGCTTCTTTTGCTTCTTTTTGAGCTGTGCTTTGTAGGTTGGTCTGGCGGCGATAATGGTCTCGTCCATCTTGGCCAAAGCCTCCTCTCTCTTCTTGAGCTTGTCGGGCAACTCTCTTTCCCATTTCTGTTTCTTCTGCGTCAACACACCTCTCATCCAGTTCTTTTGTTCGTACTTATCCTCGTAGAACTTCTTGTGTGGAAGCGGGGGCAAAAGGTCCTGGATGCCAAACTTGCGGGCCATCTTGAACAAGTCGGCAGATCTTCTCAATGAATACTTAGAGCCGTGCCATCTGCCAGTGTCGGGGTTCTTGTTAGGTAAGAACGGATTCATTTGGGGGTCGGCGATTGTGGAAGGCTTCTCGGCATACTTGGCGAAAGGTCGTGGAGGGTATTTGATGAAGAAGTTGTGTAGTTTCTGAGGAAGCTTTGCGAACGCTTCTTTGGCGGTCAACGACATAGTGGGATGTATATTTAAATGTGTGGGCCAGGAAGCGATTTGGTAGTGAGGAAAATTTTCGCACCGTGCCGGACTGGAGTATGGTGGAGCCCACCAGAACAGCTCCGTCTGAAAACAATACAAACGAGTACTCGGCTGCTCTAGTCCTTGAGCGTTTACTGCCGGATTCGTGTTTACTGCTGGATTCGTGTTTGCAGAAATCTCCATGCTTGTTGTTGTACAGTATAGACACAGAGAAGATCAAACATAATACGGTGTAGTTAGACAGAACGTCCGTGTACATGAAGCAGTGAAATGTCATGATATTTTATGTAATGAATAATTTTCGCTTGTGTGAAAGCCCGACTGGTTTACTTGGCAATGTGCTGCAAAGCCTCCAACACTTCCAACTCGATGTTAGCCTCAGCAACGACAACCTCATCGGAGGAAGCAGCTCTCTTTTGAGCGTCAGCAATCAAAGACTTGATCTCAGCGGCGTCGAATTGTTCTGGCTTGAACGCTTCAATGGCAGAAATGGTCAACTTGTTGCCTGGTTGCACGGTAGCGATACCACCAGAGACAAAGTATTGCTCGGTCTCACCGCCCTTGGAGATGATCTCCAACAAACCTGGTCTCAATTGTTCGACAATAGGAATGTGGTTGGCCAAAATACCCAAGTCACCGTTGACGGATGGCAAGTTGACTTGTTGCACCTCGGACTCAGAGTACAAGGTTTGGTGTGGGAGAGCCAACGACAACTTCAAAGCGTCGGAGCCGGTGGCTTCGGTGGCGTATGCTCTTCTCACCACGTTGGTGGATTGTCTGGCGACCTGGCGCAAGGTTTGTCTGAACATGGTGTTTTGTATAAGCGGAAGGCAGTCTTTTCACCAATGTCTTTTTGATAGTAACCCGAGCGTGGATTGGGGTGTGCGCACGACCTGGGTTTGCGTGTTCCTATTGGCCAGTGTCGGCGGATGGAGAAAAATCGCCACAGCGATAAAATTATCGCCATATGGGGCTTGGGCTGTGGGCACGGACCGTATATTGGTGTGCTCTGACTTCTCTGTCTTTTATTTCCTTTGTGTTGTGAGAATGTTGGGGCGAGGTGTTGTAGCTACGATTGTGGGTGCAAAGCGAGCACTTGCAACGGTTCGCAAAACCTCACTATAGATGACCTGCGGCCCCACGGAAAGTACAGCCTGTGGCCACTCGTTGTGTTGTATGTTCATGCTAAGTAGAGTATATACGCCAACTAAAGAGTTGATTCCGAACAGTGAAGGCGGAATGTGCCGCGACTACATCACCATATGCGCTCTCTGGCATAGCTGTCAATAGCGTTGGTCACTAAAGACGTCTGTAGCGGTCGGTGAAGCCCTCAACGGCAACGGTCAAGGGGTCGGGCTTCTCAATCACCGTTTCCAAACTGGTTCAAAAACGTATCAACATCGAATTCCTCTTCTCCGCCAACACCGGTATCGAAGTCTTGTCCCAACAAGTCCATGTTCAAATCGTCAAGTAATGATTCGCCGTTCCCAATGACATTGTTCATGTCCAAGTCCATTTTGTCCATGTTAGAGTCCTTGTCGGCTTTATCCGCCTCCTTAGAGCCTCCTTTGTAACTAATTGAAGACAAAATGTCAGACGGGTTTGGTATATCCAAGTCTCTGCCCGCATTTTTATCAAAATCGAACCCTTGGTCCATGAGTATATCCATATCTGGTGCTGGGTTGCTGTTTGCATTCTTCTCTTTCTCCTCGCGTTCTTTCGCTTCTCTCTCCAGTCGTTCCCGATCTTGCCTTTTGGAGTTTTCTTGGGCTATCCTTTCCTCCTCTTTTGATTCGTCTTGCTTTCTTTTCAATTCTTCCTCTTCTTTGCGTTTGCGCTCGGCCTCCTCTTTCTTCTGCCTTTCCACTTCTTCCTGTAGCTTCAACTCTTCTTGCTTTTGCTTGCTGTCGACAATCTGCTCGATGCACCACCGTGCATCGTTGAATTTTCTCACCGTGTCATCTAGAATTTGATCAAACTGGGATATGCTCGATGCTAGTTGGTTGGTCACCTGCGGGGGTATTAGTTGGTTGTTGGGGCCAGCCACAATGTTACTTTGATTCTTATTGATGTTTATGATTTCGAAAATGTAACCTGAGGTTCGGAGCACATCGTTGAGTGCGGTGGTAAGTTTCGTCTCCAAATTCATGATGGCTTCAAAATCTAACGACATCCTCAGCGATAAGTACTATGCTAATATGCCGGTGAAGGCAGATTAATGGAGCAAAGACTATCGAAAGAACACAGACAAAGGAGTGAAACGAGATTTGCCCCCAGTGTGTATTATTTTTACTGAAAAATTGGTCTTCGACTTATTTTGTTGCGGTTCACTCATTTTCTGATGGTCGAAAGAACTTATTTCCGGTTGTGTCTTCCAATTTACACAATGATTGAGGACGCGGACACACTTTACGAAATAAAATTTGCAAAGAAAAAAAATCTAAGAGAAATGGTATATAGCTCAATTAAAGACCACAAGCAGTAGCAAAACCACCGAACCTTATCGCTATTATAAACTTTCAAATACGTGGTGATCTGAATTGTAGCTACATAGGATGGCAATATAATGTCCGCAGACTGCATATAAAATGTACTTACAGCTTGAATTACATCTACGCCAGCATTTGAATTCCTCCAGATCTCACACGCGAGCCCCAAATCTACTAGTTGCGTCTGAAATTCTTCAATTGAAAAAAAAAAAAAGAACGCACGTAAATATATCTCTACACCTTTACGATCAGTGTGTTTTTGTACCAGCCATCTCACGTGAATATAGAACGCGAAAAAACACCGCGTTTTCTACGTGATTTATATCACTCCGTTGATTCTCTCATCTCACCTTCCAATGTCGGAGCTGTTACTTTCAAGACAGGGTCCACTTGCTCATGTGTGGCTAGCATCCAATTATGATAAAAAACTATCCAAACACCAGCTTCTCAGCACGAACATTGTTACTTCCTCCAACATCATCTCCAGTAAACAACTCCATTCGCTGAATGTGGCCAGTGACGCGGGAAACACAATCACGTTGCGTCTTTCAGGACAGTTACTTTTGGGAATTGTGAAGATCTATTCGAGAAAAACAAAGTATCTTCTTGACGATATCAACGAGACCTTGTACAAATTGAAAAACTCATTCAAGTACGCCAGTGGAGCAACCCTAGGCACCTCCACTGCCATCACCGTTAACTTGCCCCCACAACAAACTACATTGACAAACCTTTCTAGAACATTACTTCAGGATCAAGTCACAGACCTCGATCTATTCTACCAGGACGACTTGCGCTTAGACGAGCCAGAAGAAACCACAGATGCAGACGCCCTTTTGTCCCTGGTGAGTTCATTTGGTCGTTCAGACGAAGTTGCAGATTTTGACCGCTCTGTTGAAGTTGCAAGAGGCGACGATGCAATGGAAATGGATTTTGACCTTAACCTAGACGATTCGATCGAGCAAGGTAGAGATATACAGGTACCCATGTCCGAAGGCGACACCTCTATCCTTGATTTGGGTAAGGAACAGTCGGAAGAAGGTATCGATACAGCTCTCGACTTTGATTTGGACGAACCTTTAGAGACAATCGAAGAGCAGGCATCCAGTCCTCATCTGGCTGAAGAACCGCTCACCCCACAAGCGGAGACAAGACCACGTCGAAGACTCGTTGGAGTTATGGAGGACGGCGCAATCAAAACAACGAAGAGAAGATTGGTGGTGGATAATGAAGAAGACTTAGAAGGAGGATTACCCAACAACGTGCTCAGAAGCATTCAACACATGCAGACCTATGGTGGTTTCTCCGGAGAAACATTGACCCTCAAGTTGTCAGAGCTGGACAAGATTAGCTTGATTTACGACCTCGCTGAAACTGCAAACATGAAAAGAAGACGGATCTGGAATCTGGATGAGCAGCTTAGGCAAACATGTGCCGAATTGGCGGACCAAGAGCAAGAACAATCGCTGTCTCCAGTCCAGACCACAGACTATGACTTTGACAATAACTTGGACTTTGATTTGTCCTTACCGGGACTAGGCTCGGATGATATCCTTCAATCTGAGGGTGAAGAGCAAAATGAGGGCGGCTATCTGAATGGTATTGAGAATCTTAAAGGAACCATTCAGGTTGCTGAGCATTTAAGAAAGACATTTTTCGACCAACCGACAGTCACATTGCAAGATCTCATACAAAAAGACTTAGAGGACCGCCAGAACACTCCTCTCGGTGCTACGAGGAAGACCGACACGGGAATAAAAGTCAGCCAAAAAAGAGAGGCTACCAGATGCTTTTTTGAATTGTTGGTATTGGCTTCCCATGATTGTGTCTCCCTTGACCAAGATAAATCAGAATTGACGTCCCAGTTAGGAACGGATTTGTCCATCAGACCCAGGGACAAGTTAATTTCAAATTTCGTGTAATACTATGCTATTATCGGTACAAACCTGTAACATCATTCCTTGATGAGATTGCTTAATGCTTCATCCACGCTGCTATTTTTTGAAGAGTCTGTATGAGATTGAAGCTTAGACTCTTCTATGTCCCATATTTTAATGTCCCCATCATCGAAAGAAACGATGAAACGGCTACCTTTGTCGTCGAATTTGCTAGCAAGGGATTGTGCTTTTCCTTTTGGGACACTGACTGTAGAAATAGGACCCATGGATCTTACCAGGAAGTCCCAAAATTCAATGCATGCACCTACATCTGGAAGCCTCAAACATCCAACGGTCATTAACTGAAGCGGATGATTAGGACGCGGATAAATACCGGTCACAATAGTCGAAGTAGGAACACTGAGCACAAGAGAAGACTTTTGCAAATCCCATACTCTAAGCTTCCAATCATAATGGGAAGAAATTAGAAGCGAAGAGGTCGTGGAAAATGGTATTTCGGCAATTCCACTTATACTTTGCATGCTGAAGGGGATTTCACTCTCCAGGCATTTAAAGACAGAACTGATATTACCATTAGTCTTATTATTTGAAAGTCTGTAAATGACACCATTTTTTGCACCAATGACTAGCTGGTTGAGAAAACGATACTCTGGATCTTGACTCAAGCGATCATTACTGGCAAAAAATTGCGAGTGACGTATTAATAGAGCCGTGCTCAAGGAAGGCTGGTCTTTGAGACGGTTAGATCCGAAGGAAAGTTTGATAGAGTCCAACTTCGGAAAAGCGAGAAAATTGGGCGACCATGCGTTAACAACTCCGTCGCTGGATATAGAAATGATGCTGGAACTCTCTTGATTAGACACTTCCAATTGCAAGATCGAAATAATCGGAGTAGTGTGATGAATGTAGAGTTTTTTAGGCTTTTCCACAATTGAAGACAATGTAGTTGTTTGTAGAGTGGGAAATACGGCAATTTTGGAGGGCTCAACTTGAGTTAAATCCCAGATGACAACACGTCCATTTCTCAAGCCTGCAATAATCCGATGTGGATTCGCTTTCTCAAATTGAATAGTGGTGATCTCACTCGTACATTGAAGGAAAAATTCAGGAACAAACGGATCTGCTGATGTGTTGAACACCACTGCTAGCCCAACAGACGAGACAACGTTCACAAACGCCAGGTCCTTCTTTTGCTTCAAGGGTTTTGCCTTATATGCCACTAGTATAAGTTCGGGAAACTTCGAGCAGACATCAATGGAAGCTATTTGACGATTTAGAAAACTCGAGAGACCAGAAGCAGCGTTGAAAGGATCCTTTGCTTCAGTGTTCGTCTCCCCAGATGCTTTACGCCCCATGCGAAGATCGGAAAAGCGAAATTCAGGTACAATACTTGACAATTTATCCCGCAAAGTTTCTTCTATTTTCTCTGGATTTTCCTTCACCTCTTCCCGCGGAGGTTTCTTGATATCATGATCATTAATTGGTTTTGGCGAACCGTCTTCGATTTCGAAGGTTGTTGCATCCTCAAAATATGTTTGGATAGCTTTATCAAATTTTTGAATATGGTCATTGGATGCTAACGGAGGAGAAAAACTTGTGACCTCAGTTGCGGTAGTAGCGTGTTGTGGTAGATCCACTTGAACTGCAAAATCGACCTTTATGGAAACTTGAGGCGATACAAGAGGCAGTGTCGTAGCCAACAGATTGATTTCACCTCTCCGTTTTCGGAGCTCTTCTAGTCGCTGCCTTTTCTTTTCTAGAATTTCCTTCCTGTCCATGTATGTGTGATCGAAGAGGTTTACATCAACCGATCGAAAACAAAAACTTTGGAACTGCAGATGGAGCTTGTATACCCGTCCACCTAGCTTATCTAACCCCACTAAACAAGACTGAAGCCGCCTTTTTTTTTTTCTGGTATATTCCTCTCATATAGAAAAGAATAGATATCCATGGACCAAATCGAGTTGGTTTTGCAGTCTCGTTACTACGCTGATTGGTGTCGAGTTGAGAACAACTCCAGTTCCAGTTAGGGCGCGCGCCTTATCCAACGTGGAAAAATACCTAGAAATATTATTAGAGAGGGACAGGATGGATATTGATGATATATTGCACGAGTTCGAGGCTGGCGCTCGTTCTTCGACAGCCAGAGAACCCGAATTATTTCACAAACAGTTGGTGACAGCCATGCTCAACGAGAGAATGGCCCCCGACCTTTTGCCCTACAAGGACGAGTTGATGAAAACGGTTTTGACTCAACTTCTGAATCAGCAGCAGTTTCTTCTAGACTCTTATGAATACGGAGACTCAAATGCAGAATCGGGAGTTATGACTTCTGATTTCAAACTCCAGCTCATGATCATCGAAACCGATATTGAAAGGTTAAGCTACTTGGTGAGGCTTTACATCAGAACCAGATTAGCCAAGATTGATAGTTTCCTCATCTACTACATCAATGAAACCGAAGAGCACAAGGATACCACCAAGTCTTTACTATCATCTCAGGAACGTGACTATATGCACAAGCATTTTCAGATTTTGACCCAGCTCTACAACAACAGTTTCCTCAAAAAGTTTCCTACATTCTTGACGTTGTTAGATGACAATGCCGGAGGCCAGCAGATGGTGGATACCCCCGATTTGGAACAGCCTGTATTCATTCGTGTACTTAGCAAAGTGCCTATTGTCCTCAGCTTGGGAAGCGAAGGTGAGCTTGAGCTAGTCAATAATGGTGTCTATGTGGTCAGGTACCGTCTCATTAAAGAGTTTTTAGAGTTGGGTGACATCGCGTTGATATGAGCACGTTATCCAGACTACTCAGCATATTCGCATCCACCAGGACACTCGGTGTTACCGCCATCAACAAACCATTCCTGCAAACACCCAAAATGTCCCTTGTGGCCACAATTCAAACCAACAACAACACTTAGCCCTCGTGATGGCTCATTACAGTAGACACAGCACAGTTGTTGGCGAGAACAATTATCACAGTACCAATACCCGAATTTTTCGCTGGCGGGGCCAAATTTTTCTCTAGAAACTTCGTTCACAAGAAGCTTTTCACACCAGCAGCAATAAAACCTCATATCAACCTCTTTACTAGCAAATACACTTAGCTTGTATTTCAAGCTTGAAGGCGCTTCTTTCACAACATTCACTGCAGTTGTAAATAGACATTTCTTGCGTAGTGTTTCAATGTAAAGACCCAAACACTCTAAGCAGCCCTCATCAGATAGAATTTTCTCGGCAAAACTTCCTTTGAAAAGATCGTGGAAAAGAAGAATGAGGGTGGAGCACATGATAACATCTCCTTGGTCGTTGGCATATGCCACTGCCTTTTCAAGCATGTTGATTAGGCTCCAAGGAGTGGCTGCCGAGTCATTTTGTTCTTCAAAAGCAAAGGTGTTCTTTTTGATCGCTTTGGTAAGTTTCGAGGGTTTGGGCTCCGCACTGGAGATGCTGAATTCATCAACTTTTTCCAAGCTCGTAGAGGTGAGTGGGGCCTGCAGCATATGAAAGCCGGGCCTGGATACTCCTATAGATGATCTCGCAGATGTCAAAGAGCTCCTATGGGACAGAAATGAGGGGCGCATTCTCGGTGCCGAGTGCAATGAGTTAGCAACACTTGAATATCTGTCGATAGCACCTAAAGGTCCCAGGGATGCATAAGATGCGACGCTCCCGAGAGCGGCCAAGTTTTCGTCATCAAGGTCAGTCGAAGTACCTGGAATAGGCCATGTTTGATGCGAGGGAGAGGAATGCTGAGAGGGGGACATTCTGGCTGTGTGTTTGAACAGCGATCCCCCGCTGGCTAGAACATCAGGAGATACACTAACAAACAGATGCGAGCGGCGAGAAGATATGATATCGATGGCTTTCAGTTTCAGCGAGCCAATGGTAGCCATCGAGGGTTTCTTGTGAAGGGGAGTATTCGAGTCTAAAGAGCTGCTCACCGCATCTGAAGCTTTGTCTCCAGTTGGGATAGGGGCAAATTTGGGCAATGCTTGATCGAGACGCGAGTTCTCGGGTTCATTGTGTGAACCCGCCTCGGTGGTTTTTAGGGCCAGTTCGTTGTGTTTTTCTGACCGTGATTCATTCAAAGGATAGTAAGGCTTTGTAGATTCTTTCGAAGAACTCAAAATGCTCATTTTGTTCATAGAGGTGGCACTATCACTTCTGCGCGGGCCACCGCCGTAGTTGGTGGTCAGAGTAGAGTTTGAATTGAGCGATCCGACAAAATTGCCCAAGTACGACGAGATGGACTTTGTGTCTGAAATAGCCTGATCAACGTCACTATGGCTATCGTGTTCAATGATGGCCTTGTCTAGGGGCAAGCCCTGTAATTCTGGGTCCACGCGGGATTCTTGGTCAAGCACCACTGCAAGCATTCGCCAAACCTCGCAATCTCTGTAGCGTTGGGCGGTGGCAGCAACGCGTGCATTTATCTGGCACACGTCAACCAACGTGAAGCCGTCGGGAATAGAGATGTGGTACTCGCTGGAGAGAATTTCGAACACCGCATCGTCTGCGAGTGGAATTGGGATCGGCAACGCGACAATGTACGATGACAGCGATGACTGGGTTTTCTTGGAGAGGTGATGATTTGGCCCGAGCGACAGTGAATCTTGGGTTGTCTGAGACGAGTTGCGGTGTAGACTTGGGCGTACAGGTTGCTGGAGAGGCATGAAGTCATTGATGGTGGCGCGCTGGTGCAACACCGGCGACTGGGATTTCATGGACGACACGGTGAACTGTGTACTCTGGCGCACAATCGGCGGCCGATCTATGGGTGGCGTGAGACCCTTCAGATGCATATCTGCCGAACCTGGGAGCGAGCCGTAGGGGAAGTGGTCTTGGTGAGGCTCGTCGGATTTGGGGTCGTCGTAGAATGAGGTTTCAGCGGAGTCGAGATCCCCAGTGGGCGCCGCATCAAATTCTGCAGCGTCCTGGCTCACGAATGCGAGGTTGGCGTAGCCCGTGGTCCAGGTGGTGGCCACAGGCGGCAAGGACTCTACGGGGCGAGTGATGTTGGGCAACTGCGCGTCGTCCAAGTTGTAGGAAATGAAGGTGTTGGACTTTGTGATGCACCACAACTTGCGGCGGCGCAGCGGGTTGGCGGCCCAGACGAAGTTCTGCATCGGCTTGCCCGAGGACGTGGTGATGATTTCCTTGGGAATGTACTTGCGGCGGAGGTTGTACACCGACACGGTGGGGTCGTCGTTGAGGTAGGAGCAGGCAAAGTCGTGGGAGTAGAGGGAGGAGGTGCGATCTGCGGATGCGGCGGCGGCATCTTCCAAGTCGAACGCATCCAGGTCCGGTGAGCAGTCGTCTGTGGGCACCGGGCTCCATCGCACCTTCATCACCGGACTGTAGGTGCTGACCACCAGTTCTGGCGACACCGCGTGCAGAGCCTGTTCGCTGAAGTCCCACGCACACACCTTGCGGTCGCGGCCGCCCGTAAGCACGTACTCTGCCTCTGGGTGGATGTGGAGCGAGAGCGCAGGCCCGGTGTGGAAAGTCCATTTGCGCTCAGGCAAGCCAGAAGTGGGCCCCGGATAGCGGAGATCAAACTTGCATAGGGAGCCCGAGTCATGCACCGACAACACCGTCAATTTTCCCCGGACCTTGGCGTGGGGCAGGCACTGGCACAGGCGTACCGGGTCGGAGTGGGATGCGGCCGCGAGCTTGGCCACGGGTTTCTGGGTGAACAGCCGCAAGTCCCAGATCTTGACGGTGCCGTCCTGCGACCCCGACACGAGAAGCAGTTCCTGCTCTACAAAGTCCACCGAGTTGACCACGCGCTTGTGGTCGTGGAGCTTGTACGACAACTTGGCTCTGCCATTGGGCGCCACGGTGTAGACATGCACTGCACCACTGACAAGGCCACACGCCACCATGTCGGCGTGGCACTTGACGGTGTTGACGTTGAAGAGCTTTTGGGGCGTACGGCCGTGGTTGGGGTCGGCGAGGTTGACGTCGGCCACCACTGTGGTCTGGGCCGCGTTGAGCGCCAACAACTTCAAGTAGTTTTTGCCGCCAATGACCACGTGCAGCAGGGGCGCCGCCAGCGTTGGGTCTGCGGGCGCGAGGACCGGGAGCGGGTACTGGAGCTGGGAAAGGCAGGCGACCTCGCGGTCGCAGATGTAGCGGAGCTGGTGGCCGGGGCGGGTGCGCTCGGGCCGGGGCGGGCGCGGCGGCTCGGAGCCCATGGTGCCGTAGATGTTGAACGCGAAGCGCGCGAGGCTCAGCTGACTGGAGCCCAGGGAGCTGACCATGGGTGTTGGAGTGGAGGCGTAGAGTGTGGAGTGTAGATGGTGTGTGGAGTGTATGGAGTGTCGATAGTGGAGAGGTGGGGAAACAGCTGGAGTGACCGGAAGTGGGGCGGAAAAAGCGAGTCGGAAACGTGGCGCGAGGACGTAGACTGGGAGTAGAGTAGGGGCGTTGGAGAGGCGGCGGAGAGGCGGCGGAGAGGTGGCGGAGAGGTGGTGGAGAGGTGGTGGAGAGGTGGTGGAGAAATAGCTGGGTGTACAGTCAGTGGGTGCGAAAACTCTAGGTGTGCGTTCCTGGGCTGGAAGAAGAGCCCAGATCGGAAACTTCGGAAAACTTTAGGAAACATCTTTGGGAAACTTTTTAGGAAACGTTTCAGGAAACTTTTCAGGAAACTTTTTAGGAAACTTTTCAGGAAACGTTTTAGGAAAACTCCACCGGAAAACTCCCATACAAAGACTTCAAACACACACCCCAATAGTAGAGTTGGGCCACTAGCACTGCGGCGGCGGAGAACCAAGAGTACCGGGAGAGTGCCTGGGTTGCAATGTCACACTTGCAGTGCCCACACTCGCAAGCTGTAACCGAGGGGGACACGAAGAAGCTGATGACTAGGGGAGACGTCAAGTGCTACGAGAGGGGGCTAGTTGTCAAAACACTACACGCAACAAATCGAAAATGCAGCGCTCCCCAGTAGCTCACCAGCAGTTCCAGCCAGAGCTCTGTAGAAAAAAACGAAGTTACACATGGGGCGCACGCCCCAAGTTGGACAACCAAGGTGTAGTTGGCTGTGGCCAGGAACCCGCTGCACTGCGCATTGAGCGCAACGGCCCACCACTGTGGCATACAGCACACCAGTGCACACACTCGTAGCTCGTAGCACATAGCAAACACTCGTAGCTCGTAGCACACACTCGTCGCACCCAGCACCCAGCACCCAGCACCCAGGCACGTATACCGTCACCTACAATCACCGCTCACGGTGTATGTACACTCCGCCACTCCACGGTCCCCAATACCCCATCGGTGCAAACACTTCGCACCGCACGCCATATGGCTCTTCTTCCGTGGCTCACGTACTTGGCCAAAATGTTTGCGGCCGTGGGCGTGTCGCTCGGCGGCCTCGTGCTTGCCGGGCTCTACACGTTCCAGGACTCGTTGATCTACCCCGCGCTGTTGAACGACGGCCACGGCCACTGTGCCACCCCCGCTGAGCTCGGCATGCCCTACGACAACGTGTCGCTCACCACCCCCGACGGAGAGACGTTGCAGTGCTACGCGCTCAAACACGACCCGACGTCGCCGTCCTACACCAACAAGACCGTGGTGATTCTTCTGCCCAACGCCGGCAACATTGGCCACGCGCTCCCGTTCGTTTCGCTCTTCTACAACAACTTTGGCTACAACGTGTTCATCTATTCGTACCGCGGCTACGGCAAGTCGTCGGGCCGCCCTCTGGAGAGCGGCTTGAAGACCGACGCACGCACCGTGTTGGACTACCTCGCCGACGACAAGCAGTTTCTGCAGTCGGCGTTGGTGTTGTACGGCCGGCTGTTGGGCGGTGCGGTGGCGGTGTACATGGCGGCCACGGCGCCGTCGGCTGTGCAAGCGCTCGTGCTCGAAAACACGTTTTTGCTGATTCCGAAGGCCGTGCCGCACATCTTCCCGTGGCTCCGCTACTTCACGCGGCTCGTGCACCAGAGATGGGACTCGGAGCGGTTGGTGCCGCAGCTTGCCGACGACCTCCCGGTGCTCCTCATGAGCGCACGCAACGACGAGATTGTGCCGCCCCAGCACATGGACCGCATCTACGCGCTCTTGCGCTCCACAGACAAGACCATGTACCGGTACGAAAACTCGAACCACAACGACACCGTGCTGCAGCCGATGTACTGGGAGCGGTTGCATGCATTTATCCAGGACAAGGTGAACCCGCGGGGGCTCTGAATTTGCGTTAGTCAATGCGACGGTAGCAGGTGCGTTATAGGGTAGTTTTTCAATCTGGTGTTTTACAAATCATCGTACAAGCCACTTTAGTATCACCGATGGTGTGAGAGCACTGATAAATGCGACACGTCGTAGCGTTCAATAGTGCCGCGGGAACCGATTATCAAAGATTGGCATCTCCTGTTACCCCGGGTTTCTCATAATATCCTGTTACCCCGGGTTTCTCATAATATCACTGCCTCCGGCTTTCCACCGTCTGCGCGCTACAATCCATCTCTCTCATCATGAACGTTATATGTTTAGATATACAATACACCCCTCGTGGCCTAGACAGTGATTTGGGCATTTCCCTTGGCATTGAAGGTGTCATGAGACATGAACTCCACCTTTTGGTCGTCGGCCAACTTCAACACCTTCTTAAATCTCTCACCAATGGTAACCAACTTGGACTCGTCGCAGTCCTTGGTCCAGATGGCCACTCTGATGTTGGCTCTTCTGATGTTCAAGACAATACCGTTCACCTCGTTCTCATCGTCCTCGATGGTTTCACCAATCACAGCCAACAATCCTCTCAACCACAAGTCGTTGATCACCAGGGTGATCTCTCTCTTGTTGCTGAAAGAGTATTGCCATCTACCACCCTTGGCGTTCTTCTCGTCTTCCCACTCTGGCTTGATGCCCTCCTTGAACAAGTGGTAGTCCGACTTCATTGGTAACTGGTTGGCCACAGGAATGGAGTTGTAGATGCCCCAGAACTCCTCCACAGAAGCAAATGTGATCACCGGCTTCAACAAGTCCAGCCAAGTCTCAGACTTGTTGGTTTGTGGCTTGGTGTACCACAAAGTCCACTTGTTGTTCAATGGGTGCTTGGCGGTGAACTCCTCCTTGCTGCTCAAGACGGTCTTCACGTCCAAGGACAATTCTTCGGTCTTTTGGGTCAACTCTTCCGACATCTGGAGGCAAACGTTAGTAACAGGAACAATTAGAAAGACAGGCATCACCTGGTTTCCGCGAGAAGCGGGAGGTGGTGGTACATACTGTAGCTATAAGTGATGTGTGGTGTAGGATTTTTTATGATCACAAAAGACGATGGTGGAAAAAAGTTCTCGTGCGCGTAATTCTCGACACGCTGCACGCTTGCAGACGGCACTGCACGCGTAATTACTAGCACCGGACTACGGACCGCCCCACCACCGGCCTCCAGCCATGGTCTCCGACCTTAAAGGCCCCGGTAGAGAAACAGCGCAGCAGATAAAGCAATAATATGAATTCCAAACTTGCGGTAGCGTGCACTATAAAGCGCGCAGGCGAAAGGGGCGACCGTCGCATCCATTCGCTACGCCATAGGTATATAAAAGAAACCGGCCGGTCCGCCAGAAACGTGACCTAGAACAAAGTCCACAACAACATCAACACGCCAAAGGCGCCCGAGTACGCCATCTGGTTGGCACCGCCAACAGTAGTTTGCGAGTATGTGCGGATATTGCCGGTGTCACCGGAAAGAGAGCCCAAACCAATAGAGCCGGCAGCAACGCTCAGAGTGACAGATTCGTAGGTAGTCATGAAAGACTGGACAAAAGTGGTTTGCACTGTGGCCAACTCACCGTTGGTGGTGATGGTGACCCAGATGGTAGTGTAGGAAGCGGACGACAGCACGGACGACAGCGAATCCAGCAGCGAGGAAGACGATGTTTTGTCGGCCCTTTCCTCTACTAGAGCAAAGACCGCAGATAGAAACGACAAGACAAGGAAGGCGGCGCTAAAGAGCTTCATGGTGCTAGAGAATCCGATTGTATACAAGCACCGTGAATGTAACTGGGGCGAGAGGTCACGTGGACAAAGGGGTACGCCGCAAGGTGAGGCGGAGGGGAGGAGCACAGATGCAACAGTGTGCAAGATACACAGGAGAGTGAAGAAACACTAGCAGATTTGACATCAACCCAACAAGAATGTTCTCGCAGCTTTTGGTCGGCCATGTGATTGCCAGTGAGTGCCAGTGTGTGCGAGTGTGTGCAGTGTGGAAGAGCAGGAGAGGAGGAGAGTGTACGAGAGTGCATGGTACGTGAATGTGCCAGGCGGAGTAAAGAACAATATGAGCATCGGTAGATGAGATTGGTGGTGAGATCGGTGAGATCGGTGAGATCGGTAAGATCGGCCAGATGCGAGCGGCGGACGAGAACGGCCAGACAAGATGCGAACGGCCAGACAACGGCCAGATATGTAGATGGGGTGGTAGTCTGACATCCGATATCGAACCAAGGGTCCAACGCTGACAGCTGTATGCCGGACATCGACTGGCTGGGCCCTGCCGGTGCTGGACGAACCGTCACGGTTGGAAGGAAAACAAGACGGTCACGGTTGGAGCCAAAACAGATGGCAGATCCAGCGAATGGGGCCCCAGAGCCAGACAGTCCCGGCCACAACAGACAGCGCCCACCAGCCAACCCCAGCGCCGCCTGCAGGTCACTATCACGCCGCAGGTGCCATAGATAACAAGAGCAGCTTCTGCTACCGCCGTAGTTCCGGTCAAAACAGCCACAGAGAAACCGAGCCACAGTGAATATCAGCCCCAACACCGCGAACGAAGTCTCCGTTTCCAAACCGTAGAAAATCAGCAACTGCCGGGCCTTCATCTTCGCCTTATTTGCATCTCTGTCGTGCATGCTGAGCGCGACTCCCACATCGTTATCTCCCCACCATGAGTCTTCCTCGAGACATCGGCCAGCGCCGCATGTCGATCGCAAAACTCACGGTGCTGCCGTCGCCGCGCCAGCCGTCCCTGTTTGGCTCCAACGCCCGTTTTTTCAACCGCGACCACTCGCCTGCGGACGAGTTGGCCCTACCTGCCAACTCTCCTCCACCTCAGGATACGGGCAACAACCTTGCCGCCGGGTTGGACGATCCTCGGCTCGTGGAGCTGGTGTCGAAGCATCTTCGCACCGACGACAACTTGGCGTGCGAGGGCGCCGATATCACTCGCGACTTGTACTACTTGAGCGCTGATGCCAGGCCCAAACCCAAACGGTCCCGCAGCTGGTCGCTGGCGGACCAGGAAGATGTGCGGCGGCGCGGGTCATCTGCCAGTCTGCTAAATGTACCTGGTGGGTTTCGCCGCCAGTTTGTGTTGGCGCGGGCCTCCAAAAGGCCGCCCAACTTGCTCACCAAGAACTTTGTGGAGTTTTTGAGTATCTACGGCCACTTTGCCGGCGAGGCATTGGAGGACAACGAGGACGTGGCGTGCCACTTTCTGCCGGTACACCCGTTCCAAAAGGACGACAACACCACCCCGCTTCTTGAGGGCTCCAAGTTCGTCAACCCGGCCGGAACTGCAACTGACACAAAGGCGTACTTCTTGTTGTTGAAGGCGTTTGTGGGCACGGGGGTGTTGTTTTTGCCGCGGGCTTTTGCTAGCGGCGGATTGGTGTTTTCGGTATTGACATTGCTTGCGTTTGGCGTCCTCTCGTTCTGGTGCTACTTGATTCTCGTCTATGCCAAAAACGCGGCCCACGCCTCTGGCTTCGCTGAAATGGGTCTCAAGTACTACGGCCGCTGGTTGCAGCAGCTCATTTTGATCTCGATTGTGTTGTCTCAGATCGGCTTTGTTGCCGCATACATTGTGTTCACCGCAGAAAGTCTCCGTGCGTTCGTGGCCAACGTGTTCCACTGGAACTCGGCCGACATTGACATTTTCTGGCCCATTTTGCTCCAGGCGACGGTGTTGACGCCGATAACACTCATCCGCGACATCACGAAGTTGTCTCTTCTGGCGCTCATGGCCAATGCCTTCATCTTGCTCGGGTTAGTTACCATCTTGTACTACACTATTGTTGAGCTTGCTGCCAACCAGTTCGTACCGGGCCCAAACGTGCACTACTTCTTCAACCAGTCAGAATTCTCCTTGTTCATTGGCGTGGCAATCTTTACCTTTGAAGGAATCGGCCTCATCATCCCGATCCAGGAATCCATGATCTACCCGCGCCACTTCCCCAAGGTGTTGTTCAAGGTCATTGTAACAATCTCCCTTCTCTTCGTGTTTATCGGCGCCTTGGGCTACATCACCTTCGGCGAGACCATCAACACCGTGATCTTGTTGAATCTCCCTCAAGATTCGCCGCTGGTGGTCATGATCCAGTTACTCTACGCCATGGCAATCCTTCTCTCCACACCAATCCAGATCTTCCCCGCAGTGCGCTTGATCGAGCTGAGGTTATTCCCTCCCTCGCTCTCGGGAAGAAACTCCTTGGCCGTTAAGTGGCAGAAAAATTTGATCCGGATTGTGTTTGTGGCCCTTACGGCCACCATTGCATTGTACGGTGGCCAAAACCTTGATAAACTAGTGTCGTTCATCGGATGCTTCGCTTGCATTCCGCTTGTCTACATGTATCCGCCAATGCTCTACTTGAAGGCTTGTTGCGACTACAAGAGCCACCCTAAGTCCAGATCGAAGTTTTGGTTGGCAATGTCGAGTTACACCATTATCGTCCTTGGAGGCGTGTCCTTGGTATACACCACCTACGACATTTTTGCACACTGAACATAAGTATTAGAAAACAAAAATACCGACCGGCTGATCCAGTCATGTCCACAGTCTATAATATATTTATTCGTCACTCAATGCGTCCACAACCCACTTTCTCGTCTCATGAACCAGAGCATGCAAATCGGCCTTGGCTTGCTCGGAATATTTCTGCACATCTTTGGTCAAGGAGCACAAGGATGCCGCAATTTCATTCTGCTGCTTCACCGCGTCTGGGAACACCTCTCCTTCCCAGTCCAAAAAGCCCTTCTTCAAGTTTGCGTATGTTTGGGGCATGTTGTACTTCACAGTGAAAAGACCAACAGTTCCGGTGGCCAAAAACCGAACTGGCAAAGCTCTTTTGCAGACAAACACAGACACAGCCAAAACTGGGAGCAAAACGTCCATAATCCGAGGCACAACGGGTTCTGCAACGACACTATTGACTTTAGCCTTGAGGAAAGTAATTTCATTGCACAAGGCAGATTTTTGGGTGGCAAGCTCGGCGTTTAAAATGGAAAGCTTATCATGGACCATTAATCTGAACGTGTTCAAGTGTTTTTCCAAGTAGGGAGTGGATCTGACGCCCATTCCGTCCACCAACGCGATGTTGCCGTGGACAGATTCCTTCTGCTTCAATTCCGGAGTAATCTCAGTGTTGTAACCTGGAGTGGTTGTTATTAGCTCCTCGTCCTCATAAAATAATCTCTTGCCTGCCATTTTTGGAGTGAGTATTTCTGCGGAGTGTGAGTGTTGAAATGAACAGTCGCACTGAAGTTTTCATTGGCTGTTGTATGTAGAACCAAGTGGAGGTGTATCCAATGGGCAAACTATTAGTGAAATAAAAATAGATGCTTTTGCCGGAATACGAGATAAAACAGAAGGCGGGCTATCATTCTCTTCAAAAGGCGAGGCGTCTGGGCTCGTGCCGTGGAGGACGCAATGCCTATGGTTGCACCTGGTGCGGTCGCACATAATCTACAATCATGAGCAGATTTATTAAAAGCAAAGACAGAAACAGGCCGACTCCTAAATAGCCCATTTTTTTTTTTTTTAAATATAGAACATAGACTAAATTCCAAACCATAGCACATCACAGCAGCTGAATTAAATACAGCACCCCGTTACTCTTGTAGATGTCTTTCATTTTCCTCGAGCAGCATTGGCACGATCTATAAATACGTCATTACACCGTTATCCAATTCACGATTTCCTGAAGAGCCCGCGCTTCTTTTTCTTCCCCAGGCTTTCCGGCGCGATATTCCCCAATGGTTTTGGGGCGATCTCCGTCTGGGGCACCTCGAGCGTGATTGGAGCAGCATTCTCGCCGTTGGAACTCGACAATTCGCCAGATGGATCGGGGTTCCCCAGAGCTCCGGCATTCGCAGGCAAACGAAGGTGGTTTCCAGGCAGAGAAGCCATCGGATTACTGGGCAGAGACATTTGGGGCAGAATCCCTTGGCTTCCCGGCAGAACCCCTTGGTTTCCCGGCAGAGACCCTTGGTATCCCGGCAGAGACCCTTGGTTTCCCGGCAGAGACGCCATTTGTCCACCAGGGTTCTTTTGTACGGGCGAGGTGGGTAGCACCAGGCCAGATATGGTTGAGCGGTGCTTAGCTTTGGTCGCGGTGGGCATGGGCATGCCACCTCTTCCGCCATAGTCGATGTTCAACTCCTGGCCGGGGAACACAGAGCGGCGGTTGTGCTTTTTGGGAAAGTTGTTGTATTGGCCCATGACTGGGTCCTGGAGCTGCTGCGGTTGCTGATTTGCAGGATGGCCAGCAAGTGGAAACGAGCCCATACGCTGGCGCTGTGGAGGCGCACCCTGGGGCACTCCGGTGAAGGTATGGAAGCGCTGTGGGTTACGCAATTGCTGCGGCAACGCATTCTGCGGCATTCCGTTGGGAGGCAAGCCGTGGGGTGGACGCTGGTCGTAGGACGCCTCGAAATAGCCGGCAGAGGCGTTCGTAAGTGAGTGGGATGGGCGGTAGTTGCCATTCGCACCATTGACATCGTTAGCACCGTTGGTACCGTTGGCACCGTTAACCATACCGTTGCCATTGTAGCCGTTCATGCCGTATCCGTCGCCTTGCGGCATTGGCATCTGCATTTGCATCTGCGGCATTTGCATCTGCGGCATTTGCTGAGCTGGATGTTGCATTTGCTGAACTGGATGTTGCATTTGCTGAGCTGGATGTTGCATTTGCTGAACTGGATGTTGCATTTGCTGAACTGGATGTTGCATTTGCTGAACTGGATGTTGCACCTGTTGTTGCACACCATGGCTTTGCTGCGCCTGCGCGCTCTTCTGGCTGAGCTCGCGCTCACGCTCGGCCAACGCCTGCTCGCGGCGCTGGAGCTCCATCTCCTTTTCAACCGCAGCCTTGGACTGAAGCAGCTCGCCGTTCAACACCGCGCCATAAGCGGCCACATCGGCAAACTCCGACAAGTCGGGCGTCTGCGGCACCGAGTTGGAACCGTTATTGGGGGGAGTTTGGATATTGTTTGGGGCTTCCCGAGAAACCTCTTGTGCGTGCACATGTGCCGCAGGAGTCTCTTGGACAGCCACCTGTGGGACAGGTGCCACCTGCACTTGAGCCAGGGCTTGCCGAGCAGCGCTCTGGAGCTCCTCAAGCTCACGCTGCTTTCTCTGCACCTGCTCGTGCACCTCTGCCAACATACGCTGCTGGTGCGCCTGGGCGTCGGCGTACTCCTTCACCTGGAGCTCGTAGCGGCGCGTGTTTTCCTCCAGCTCCGCCACGAGCGCCGCAAGCGCATTCTTCTTATTGGCCAAGGAAGACTGGATTTGTTCGAGCTGCGCCGCGCCGTTTTTGATTCCCAGCTCGCACTTTTCGCGCTCCACGCGGAGATGGGCCAATTTGGACGTAAGCAGGTCCACTTCTTTCTCCCGGCCCGGAACGTTGCGCACAAAGAAGAGCGACGAGCCGTTCGCGTTGAGCTTCGAGTACTGGTGCATCACGGAATACAAGTTCTCCAAGTATGGAGTACGCACGCCATGGTCGTCACCGAGCAAGATCGGCTGCAACAACAACAAGTCAATGTCTAATTCCTGGCGGTGGTAGAACTTGTAGAACAACAGGTTTGCGTTGGCGTACGGCACCGCAGTCTTTTCGTCCACTGCCGCGTCAGGGTACACCGCCAGCCAGTTTTGCACCAAGTTGACCTCATTCTCAAAGCCCTTGACGAGCTTGCAGTCCATCTTCTTGATGATCTTGAACACCTCGTTGACCAAGCCCGAGATCAACGGCTTGGCCAAGATCTGCGCGTGCAACCGCGCCGGCAGCGGGTCCTCAAAGAGGATAGACAACGGGTTCATGACAATGCGGGGTAACGCAAGCTTCCACTGGTACGTCATGAACTCGTGGCCGTTGTTGGATTTTAGCAAGCTGACGTGGCCGTTGGAGTCCTCCTGCACCATCTGCAACAACTTGTAGAAGCGGGCAAACGGTTCCGATACCGCACCACTGGTTCCAGAGCATGTGCCTAAGTACACCCGGTGGCCTCCGCTCACCACCAGATGCACATATGTATTAGAGCCAGGAATGCGCTTGACGTTGGACTCGTTCATGATCGAACAGACCAGCAACTCCTTGAACTTGGGGAAACTCATCAGCACAAACGGCTCGAGGTTGACGCAACCGGTGGATTCCACCACAATGAGGGTTTCGGCGGTGACGTGGGGCACCAACAGCACACACGCCTCCTGGAAATTCTGTAGGGTGGTGACGCTGAGAATGACAAAGTCGAACTTGGCCGCCGGATCAAGGTGGCGCATGGACGGCACCAACTTGGCCGGCACCAAGTCTGATCCGGGAAGTTGCAGGTCCCATTTGATGGCACTGGTGGGGTCGAGCGTGTCGTTGACCATGGTCACGGCACACGACTGGGTGAGCTGGAGACGCCATGCGTAGAACGCCAAGTTTGGGTTCAGGCCCACTGGAGGTTAGTACGGTGGTCCGGGAGAGGATTTGAACAGGTGGAAACATACAAGTCAACAATTTCATCGACATTGGGAAATGGCTAGGGCGGACAGGAAAAAGGCAGGCGGTTCTCGGCGGCGTTCGGCAGCAGAGTCTGAAGAAGAAGAGGCTGGTGCTTTTTTGCCCGACGTGGCTTGTCTTTTCTGACGGGAATGGTGTTGATCTTCAATCCGGCACCGCAAGCGGCGGAGCGTGGTGCTGCGCCAATACGCACTCCGCTCCATCAGAGAATTGCCCTCGTAGCACCCTCAGGGTCGGTTCTGGACGCACGCGGTCGAACGCGGGCAAAGCCGGCGCGAGCGGCGGCCTGTAATCCACCGTGGCCGCTGATGTGTCTACATTTTTGTCTCTGATTCGTCCGGAACCCGGTGCTGCCGTGGCTGCGGTCTCACCTGCCACCAGAACCTTCGCTACAGGGCTGGGCGCGCTTGACACTATGTGCCCGCGATGTCATTCTCATTTGTCGCGGCGGAAAATATACCGCCCAAACGGCAGGAGCCACGCTACAGAAACAGCCCACCGGCACAACGTGCCACAACGGGGCTACAACGGCCAAACGCGGTCGGGGACGTAACCGGGTCACTCTGGCCCGCCTGGCCCGCCCGGGCGGGCAAGCCATTGTTGCGTGAAACTGGCGGAGTAAAGTGGTGTCCTGCAGACGCACGGGCGCCGGCGAGGCGGTGCGACCGCCAGACGAGAATAATTTTTTTTTTCCCCACAGCTTTTTTCCTCACGAGCCATTCCGGAATCGTCGTTGGGCCCTGTTGGTGGACCCAACTTGATGGCTCCGGCCAGCGTGCCAAGGCGCCCTTCGTGCGTCCTGGTTCCGCCGGTGGTGGCTTGTAGATTAATTATGAGGGTGTATCTCCGGTTGATGAGCCAAGCGTTGACTCTTTCGGTCATAATCCCTTGAACATGCGTAGCGTAGGTTTGAAGTTGTTGGTGTAGAGCACGGCTCGGTTTGTCTGCGCCAGTTTGTCTCTGTTTGTCTAAGGCTGCCTCCGGTTGTCTCTATTTGCCCCAGGTTGCCTCCCTTCTTGGGGTCTACTCTTCCCTCTCCTACTGCACACTCACCACCACATGAGAGGAAGACTTATTCTCATTGAGGGTTTGGACCGCTCCGGCAAGTCTACGCAGGCCGAGATCCTCGCCCACCAACTAGATGCCCGCCTCATCAAGTTCCCCGACCGCCTGACCCCTGTGGGCAAGCTTATCGACCAATACCTAGTCAACGCGGACTTTCACCTCTCGGACCAAACCGCTCATCTTCTTTTCAGTGCCAACCGCTGGGAACTTGCGCGAGAGTTGGAGCAGACACTCAATGGCGGCCAGAATGTCGTTTTGGACCGCTACATCTACTCCGGCATCGCGTACTCCCTCGCCAAGGCCATGTTGAACGATTACGACTGGCTCTATTCTCCTGACCGGGGCTTGCCCAAGCCGGACTTGACGCTTTTTTTGACGATTGGGTTGGACGAGTTGAGCCAGCGCAAGGGCTGGGGCGACGAGCGCTACGAGAAGCACGCGTTCCAGACCAAAGTGAAGCAGTGCTTCATGCGGATTCTTGACCCCGCGGCAGACAGCACCATATCCGTGGTGGACGTGGGCAATCTTCTGATTGAGCAGGTGGAAGCAAAGCTTATGGCGATAATAAACGAGAGAGGGTTGTGTCAGCCCACCGCCGAGCCGCTTCTCCGCTTCACTTAGTTCAGACAGCCGGTTCTACATCAGCACCATGGTCTATGTGTATTCTACGTCGACAACCCATCAAGGTATGTCAACCGGTTGAGCACCTTTGATTTCAGAATCTCCTGAAGCTCGCCCCCTAAATATATCTCGTCCACCACCTGGTACAACTTGTAGAAGTTGAACACCAAGTCGAGCTCACACACATTATCAAAATATGTGTCCAAAATCTCAACGAAAAACTGCACCGACTCCAAGTAGCTGAGCTCATTATCCTCGTAGTCAATCAGCATGATAAAGTACAACCCCGCGTACCGTCTGTACACTAACTTCTTGCTCCGGAAGTCCACAAAGTTTGATTGGTACTTCAGATCTCGCAGTGACACTAGCCGGTGGATATCCTCCACCATGAATTTCTTCTCAGCATCCATCAACGAGTTGTCAAACCATTTTGCGAGCCGGATCTTTCCTTGCCGATTGAGTATTAGAAAGTAGTGTATTGACATTGGTGATGTTGGAGTAAAGATCACTGGTGGAGCTGATTTGGGCGTAGTGCATGGAACACAGAAGGACTAGTGGTGGAACAATAGTTCAGCGTATAATCGTCGGCAGAAATTGCAAGGCATAATCAGCAGCTTGTTGAAGCAAGAAAGAAACGACCCGAAAAAGAGGATTTGGAAAGTCTTTTCTCTGTCGAGAATCGGGTTAGACTCTGATTCTTGCCTCACTCTCACCAGGTTGGACTCTGGTTCCTGCCTCAATCTCACCTTCAATATGGCGCGTCTACCCCAATCTTGTTCATCATGGACGAACCAGAGACACACCAGCAGTTCGAGATCAAAGAGGGAATTGTTTTTCTAATTGAGCTTTCCGAATCTCTTTTCGCACCGGTGCCCGAACTCGACCAGAAATGCCAACTACTAGAGATTATCCACTGCATCAGTGATCTCATGTCAGATATGGTGATTACTTTCCCCAGCAATGGCGTGGGCATCTACTTCTACAACGCCAAGGAAACGAGCCGCAAATATTCCAAAAACTCGGGTATATCCAAGATGTTCTCCTTGAACGATTTGAACAGTTCCAACATCAAGTTAATCACCAATATAGTTCGTGACGAACTCGACGGTTTCAAGCCACTCCGGGATAGATATCCTTGCGCAGAGTCCCGCCAGGACAATCTTCACACAGTTCTAGAAACTGTTCTTCGAGAATTCCAGGCCAAGCCGCAGTATAACCGAAAGCGTCTCTTCTGGATCACCAGTTCCAGTAAGCCCTACGTGAACCCACAATTAAAGGACGGGCTTCGTACCCTCATGGGTGACTTTGACAGCAACAAAATATTTGTCACGCCTGTATTTTTGGAGGCACAAAACTCTAGCGGCCCAATGGACCTTCTGTTGTACGAAAATATTTTTCTCAACACCAACTTCATGCCGAAACCCCGGAACGAAGACCGCTTTCTTTTTAGCGAAAACAACTTAGCGCTGCCGAATACCACCGTGTCATCACAGATTCGGAAGACAATTTTCCGCCTTAAAGAGGTCCGCCGGACCCAGTTCTCTTGCGATATTGTTTTGAGCGACGGGCCAGGAATTGGCGGCCAGTTTGGATGTTCAGTAAAGGGATATACTTTGTTCAACCACGAAGTAATTAGGCCATTCCGCCAGGTCAACACTGAAGGAGAAGGATTGAAGCTTGTTCATCACGAAACTCATTACTTGCGCGGTGACACGAAGGAGGAGTTGGAAACGCCTGAAGGGAAACAGACACCTCTGGTTCTAAAGGGAATCTCGGTGAAATTAAACAATGATGATACTACTAATGAAAAGACAATTCTTTTTAACCAAGATGCAATCGATTATATGAGGGAATATGCGTTTGACCACACTCCTGGCGAGGAAGTCAAGAGCGCACAAGATGAAGACGAAGAAGACAGGAAGCCGGTATTGTTCTCGAAACCGCCTTACTTGAAACTTTTATGCTTTCGGGATCTTGACAAGTTCCAACCCTTTTTCAATATCAAAGCTCCGGTGTTCGTAACTGCAGACTCCAGTGACGGAATGAGCTCCACAAGCAAGGATGGCGGCTACACCAATTCATTCCAAACCTTTCGGCTGTTGTACCGGCTGTGCATTCGGCTCAGGCGCTATGCTGTGTTATTTGGATGCGTGAAGAAGAATTCTACGCCCCGACTCTACGCACTATACCCAACCAACACGACTAACAGCTCGTCACATATCCAGGAAAAGGAACTACCTGATGGGTTTCTTCTCATTGCTATGCCTTGGCTCGGTGAAATCCGGAGCTTACCCGATTACTTGTTGAATGAGCACCACCGGTACTTTCTCCCAGAGGACAAGCAAGTTATCCCGACGGAATTGGCGTCAGTGTATCTGAAGTTGATTGATTTGTGCGGTGTGGATTCCAACTACGACCCGAGCCAGAATCCCAATCCTGTGCTCAATTTCTTTTACAAAACCATCAAACAGGAAGCTTTGCAGATTGATATTAAGGACGAAGATACTTCTCTTGAGCATAATGACTGGTCTGTGCGCCGACTCATCGATCTCCGCCGCAAATTGCAAGGAAACGTCGATACCAGGGAGCTTTTTCTGTTCATCAACGTGTACTTGAACAAAATAGGCAACGCTGAGGTGACAAAGCGGATGAACGAGGATAACCGTGATGGGCCTGTCAAGAAGGCCCGAACAGAACCCCTTACCGAAGCAGCCATTGTGGCGTTGTGGCAAACGAATTCGTGGAGTAAGGTGACGGTTGCGCAATTGAAGCAATTCATCGGCAGATATCTGGAGATCAAGCCCGCCACGCGCAAGGCGGAGATGATCGAGAATATTACTGCTTTTCTTGAGGCAAGACAGGCGGCCTAGGATTTACGTGACGGGTAGTTATCTGTGTTCAATGGCTCTCATAGGTATTTGGATTTTATTATAATCGGGCACCAGTAGCGCGTGATACTTTGCTGGCTTACCATCTACAGCGTCTTCGATTTCTGCAGATTGAGATAAGGTTGATCACCGGTAACCGGAACCCAAAATGCCAAGGTCTCTGATAAAAATAGCCTCCGCACCGATACCTCCGGTGCAGCATGGTGGGGTTGTTATCAGCGGAGTTATCGGCAGGCATAGACGGGATATAGTTCAGCAATCCAGGGCTGATTCCTCTATAGCAGTGTGGCTGTAGCGGCCATCGGTCGCCCCGAGAGCAACTGGGATCGTATCATCAGCAGATGATGTCACCAAACATTACCCTGGACCCCGCAGTTTGGTCCCACCCCAATATGCCGGGCGCGGAATGTCGAATTCCACCCACACGAGCAATATCTGCACCAGGTTTTTGCTGATAACAGCAGGCGAAAATGAAGATGCAGAGAAACATAAAGGCGCAGTTTCCCTGGGGCAGTTTTCTTGGTTTGGTTCTCACGAGCCGAAAGCATCCGAATCGCGTCACCAGCCGTCTCCGTTGATGACATATATTCATGCATATAAACAGGAGATCACTCGCCACGCTAAGCTATATAGAGTCGGAGCCTCAGAAATAACGCTGTTTGTTACCAACAAGCGATTGTTAAAAAAAGTGGCGGTTCGGCTCAACATAATCCGGTTCTTTGCCTCACTTCCCCTTATCGACCACTCCTTCTCTTCGGCCCCATATTTATTCATATTGATACCCTTACCGATCCCACCATGCAACCGCCTCCATATGATGAGCCTGTCGAGACTCCCGCATATTTGGCATCGCTAGAATTCTACGGCGTGGCGCTCGCAAAAGTGGAGCTTGATACCCCGTGGAGCAACCATGCAGGCCACTTCCGGCCTGTGGTGGTGGAACTCAATTCCAACCAACTCAAGTTGTACAGTCTAAGGGCACCCAAGGCGGTCACTTCGACTTTGCATGCGCTTTTCGTGCACCAAAACTACACCGACCGGGAGGTGCGGGCGGAGCCGCGCGAAACTCTGCGCGACTACATGTTTGATGGAGATGCATACGGCGACGACTACGGCAGCGGGTCTGACGGGGTATTTGCGCGGCTTAAAAAACACTATCTGGGGGCCAAAGTACGCAAGCGGCTCTCGGGGCCCATTCCAGAGGTGTTCTTGCAAAATCGACTTTTGCTCGAGCCGACTGCAGACGGCGCAGAGTACGCGCGATTTGCACGCGAGTACCGTGGCCCGCTCATACGTTGCAACACATTGCTGAACCTAGTGGTGGGGGAAGCGCCGTCGATGAACCTGTGTAACTACAAAGAGGACGGCTCGTCGGAGTTTGCGTTGCTTAACTACCGCAATGCATTGCGGCTCCGAGTGGAGTTTTCGCAGCTTCTTCTTCACTTCTGGTCCTTCTATGGAATGGTGCACTGGTACCGCCGGCTCTGCATCGGGCGCGACTTGGCGCTGCTGCTCGACGTGCGGTGCGTGGCGCCACTAAAGTCCATTCCCCGCCACTACTCGGCGCGCAACAATGAGTTTTTCGCGGCGCAGGAGGATGTTCGGCGCAAACCGCGCGCGGACGGCCCCGAACGTGAGCGCGCGGCGCGCGGCTCGGTCGGCTCGGTCGACTCCGATAGTTCTGCAAGTGCAACCTCACTCACCAGTTCCGGAACGAGCTCTGCCTCCTCGGTCGACGATAGCGCATCTACATCGTCGTCGCCTGCACCATATGCATTGACCTCCAAAACGGCGCCACAATCTGTTCCCTACGTATCGGTGTACGGCCACCACATTGTGTGCTACGAAGACGTGTACCTGCCGCTCGAAAAACAGTACATTTCCAACTGTATCAGCGTGCTCAATTCGTATGAAAAGTGGGTTGGGCAGAAAGTGACCATCTCCAACTTCCGGTCCATGCTTCCAAAGAACGATGCCTACAACGTGAACGAGGGTGACGGCCGGAAGGTGTTCATCTCGCTGGCCACCTTCAATTCGTTGGCGCGCGCGTACCGCAAGAGTGCGCCTTCAACGGGCATATCGCAGTGCAAAGAGTACTATGTGGATGCTCAGGGCCTCGTGAGTATAGAAGATTAAAATACATGGTTGATGAAGACGGTATGAGTGAACGGGAAGTACGTAAGCCTAGAGCTCTGTAGAGATGGATGTTGAGGAGAGGTGCATGTATTCAGTGGAGAAGTGGACAAATGTCCAAGAAGAGTGTAGACGTATATTCTTTCAGAGCAGATTTGCGCATAGAGCAGGTTTGCGTAGGGTGTGGATGTCCATATATGTGTGTCCAGATAGGGTAGACACCGTGGGGAAAAATACATAATCGGGCGGGTTCTACAGCGTGACCCGGTCGATTGCAATGTGCAAAGGTGCAACAGAGGCAAGTCATGGACACCACCGCCACTAATCTTGCCATACTCACCGAGTATAGCTCTTACTACCACCACTGTCTTATCTCTACAACAAAATCCCAATATAATACATTCCTTTTACCTCACATCACCATTGAGTCATTGTTCGCGTCGGGGAACTCTTCGTTCTCCACCATTCCAAAATAGTTTTCCTGCTCTGGCCCAAACAGCGGCTGCACAGCAGCCTCGCCATGGCGATAGCCCTCTACCACATACTGCTCCGCCTCGTTCGTCGGACTGAACATCACATCGCCAAGCGCCGGCGACGACCGCACAGAGCTGCTTCCATTTAAGGACATGGGAGTCAGCGGCAACTCGTAAAACAGATTATCGGTGTTGGTGGCCGATAACGCAAACGAGAGGTCGTTGAAGGTGATATCCTCGAACTTGGTCACCTGTTCGCCGGTCTGGGGATCCACGTACTGGCGCAACGAACCCCAAGGAGTGATCTTCACCGTACCGCCATTGGGGTGGTTGTAGATGGGCCATTCTTGAGACAGACTAATCAACTCGCGCTCTTTTTCACCAACCTGTGCCTTTGACTTTTTGCACTCGAATTCAGGCGCATCTCTTTTTCTCTTGCTGACACCGAACATGTTGGAACGTTAATAGAAGCGAAAAAGAAAAACAAGCCACGAAAAAAGATCCGCCTCGGCCACACGGGAATACAGAAGAAAAGAAAGAAGCAGAAAAAACACCCTACGCAGGTCGGAGTATGGTGGCAGCTGGGTCATCTTCCGCATTGAGTAAGACTGCACGCTCGCAAAGGAGTTTCTTTTTCCGCTTTCGCGACGCGCAAGACGCGAAAAAAAAGACAGTGATTCTGCCCAGGATCGAACTGGGGACTTTCTGCGTGTAAAGCAGACGCCATAACCAACTAGACCACAGAACCATCTGCTGTGTCTGTACCACGTTTGACACGGCCATAAGCAGTCGCGCGGTCGCTGAAACGGGGGGTTTTAGGCCATAATGCCACGTTCCCCTCAGTCAAGTATACCTATTGGGACTTTGGGTGGAGAAGGAAAATCTGACAAAATGGGTGCGCTGGGGCCACAGCGTAATTGGAAGGGCTCGCACTGGTTTGGAACAAGTGCACCGGCCATTTCCGGATAAGAGAGGCCCCGCTCGCAAAAACATGCCATTTTTGCATCGTAATTATAGATCAAGTTCCTGACCGGACCCTCTGGGGAAGACCCCAGACTGACCCCGCCGTATTGTCAGTTTTGGGTCATGGCCATTATATGCACAGGGAATAGTTCAGCCTGTGCTCACTTTGTCTGTTTCAGGTCCCGTTCCAGGTTTGGGTCGGTTAATTTCTCATAATCTCTTAGCTGAGCATGGAAGGGCAAAATTTCACCATTCAACACGCTACCCTTGGCACATTGCTCTACCCGGGGCCTCGCTCTATGGCACTATTTCACCTAGCCAAGATTGGGTATACACTTGGCGTTTCTGGAATTAACGTTCAACAATCAGCCTGCAGCCATTGATTCTCAATCCATCACCTGGCGGATACGGGCATCCGAATCTTGGCACGCCGTATATGGATTACCAAAATAGTAATTTTTGAGCGGGCCGCCCAGTTCAGGCACCCAAGCTAATGTAGAGAAGTAACCTACAAAGGAGACCGGAGATTTACGTCAGGGTGATAATTGGGTGTTCTGATGGGGCTGGTGCGCAAGAATACGCGGCCGCAACCGAGCACCGGCACTAACAGAAAATGTCTCACTTTTCATGCATTGGCCAACAGCAACAAATATGGAAACACACCTTCCGCTGGTCGGTCCAAAAACAGGGGAAGAAAAATATGCCAGATTCCTGAGATGGTCCCAAACCACAGCGCGGCACAGAAGTGATGACGGGCATCGCCAAGCCGTGGAACAATACGACTCAGCGGTGGTCCTATGTACTCGGGCTTCATTTTCCTGCACCGCACATGGCCGTAGCCGTGTGGTGCCAAAAAAAAATGCCACTGGTCACGGAGTTCGTCGCCGACGATTGGGAAATCTCGCATTTGTAGCGCAGCACTCGCTCCGCAACCGCATCTGGGGAGGTGGCTGTATCCGGCCGGTGCAAGCCCCAATCTTCACGACAAGACCTAAAGCGAAAGCTGCTGGTGCGAGGAGCATCCTGCAGGACAAACCGTCTCCAGTCCTGTGGGTGGGTGAATGGGCCAGATCGCAGTCAGAAGCGCCTTGCTACCCTGTCCACTCTGTGGTTTCTTCGGTATGTCGAGCTTTTTCTTAGGTTTGTTGCTAATTTTGTCTAGCATGTCGGGTTTACGCAACAATAGCGCGGATGGTGCTAACGCTCTGTATATTTCTGTCACGTAGTATGTGCGGCCACAATTCGACCTAGAGCTGGGGCAGGCTGCGGTGGTGGCCCGGTAGTGCGCCGTTTCGCCAACCTCACCAGTGCAACCACCTACCACCCACCAACCACCGACATCCGTACACCCACACCCCACCAGCACAACCCCGAGATCGCCGCAGGCCAAGATAGGAATATGTGGGCCAAGATGATGACCGTGACCCCAAGAAGTTGCCCAAAACCCACAATGGGGCCATGGGTGTATAGCGGAGAAGGTTCGAAAAGTGCACTCCAGCTAATGCGTCAACAAGTGAGAAATACGGACTCATAACCGGGGAGGGTGCGCAAATTAATGGGTGGTGTGAAGGCCAGGACCATGGTTATCCAGTGCGTGATTTCCATTCGGAAGCGGACCCGCAGGTCGGATGCAATAATGCCGACGGAGATAGAAATGATCGGCGGGTGGTGTGCACTCCTGTCATCCCTTTAGCCGCGCTCTTAACGAAGTCAGCGGAATACCCAGAACTTTCGTGAACAGGAAATTGCTTAAATATCGGCACGGTAGCCTCATGAGTGGAATTTTATTTGTTCCAACCCCACGTGTTTTTGAGGCGCTCGATTCCCTTTTTTCTGCCCGGTCTAGCTTCCGTGCTCTCATCTCCAACCTCATTTTGTTTTTGCTACACGGTTTCGGCCTAACTCCTCACACCTACTGCACCCCATTGCACACCCTGCGCCAGCTACTGTTGTCGATTGGGAAGAACAGGAAAACCGACATCAACCCTCTCAGCACCGATTGCTACCCATTGACGGCACCATTTTCATTCAACGTGGCGTTCTTTCCCACGAGAAATCTTGAATATTCCACTTCCTTGGAAAACCCTGCTGCTGTGCGAAACCTAATTTAACCCGCGGTGCAGCTTACACATCATTGCTAACCATTTCTTACAAATCCACGGGCCCGGCTAAACCTAACGCCGATCCATCTCCTGTTATTTGTGCTCTTTTCCCTGACTGTTTCTCGACACCATGGTTTCCTCTCCCGACGAGATTCACCTCCACCACAGCAAAAAAAAACGGGTGGGCAAGGCGTGTGACCTGTGCCGCATAAAAAAGACCAAATGCGACGGGAAAAAGCCTTGTTCCCGGTGTATCGCCGACAACAAGTTGTGTGCGTTCACAGACAAGAAGCGCCACAAGGAAAAGAACCATCCCACCGGCTACATTGACTTGTTGGAAACCCGCCTTGATCTCGTGACCAAGTCGCTCGAGGCCATTGTCACCATGGCCGAGCCCCACTTGCCGTTTTTGAACCGGTTGATGAGCGCGGCCCGCGCAGACCATGCCACCATATCTTCGCCCGAGTCCGAAATGCTGGAGCCGCGCGCAGAAAACTACGTACCCATCAACGAAGTGGTGTCGTACTTGATCTCCAACATGGGTCTTTTGGACAAGGAGCCCTTGGGGTGGGAGCGCGGCGCCCAAATTGCTGCCAAATTATCTCCGCTGACGGTGGAGGAGGCGGCGCGCGAGTTTTCCCATCACAAGCTCGAAACCGCCCGCAGCGCGGCTGCTGTGGCCGCGGCCTCACCCTCCGAACCAGGGCCGGGCGGGCCCAGTCCTGCAGTGCTGATGCCGCGCCGTAGCACCACCACCTCATCGGACTCGGACGACTCGCCCGTGCGCGACACCGCAGCGTCCATCACCGAGCAGTTCAACTTGGACAACATCTCTTTGGGCGGGTTTTCCCAGGGCTTGGCCCAGCCACAGATGCTCGACGCTTTCCCCTTGGATGGTTTCCCAAAGCGTGCCAACTCGCTCTTCCTCAACAACCGCGATTTCGGCAGTCTGCTGCTGCCTGTTTCGTCCTTGGCCAACCACCTCGAGACCTACGGGTTGGATGAGCCCACGCGCACGCGGCGCCTGCTGTCCCTCAAAGGGCCGCTTTCGCCTTCGCACCAAAAGGCAAAGCTCACGGGCCACGTGCACAAACTGGGGCTTAACCACCTCCATCACACCGGAAGCAGCTCCAACAGCATAAACAACAACTACGTGTCCAACAACGGCAACGAGTTCCATCTCCCGAAGGGCTTTGCGTCGGCGCAGTCGCTTCAGGGGATTGACTCCGCAAGCCTGTCCAAGAATCTGGTATTCAGCCAGCAGGTGGTGGATGACGACTTTGTGTACGACGACATGCTGTCCAACTTTGACATGCCGGACGACAAGCTCAGCTTGGCCCCGGACAAGGAAGACATCTTCACCAACAACCCGTTCTGGAACTTCTAGGGTTGGCTGGGTTTTATTTATGTTGGTTGCCGCGTTGGGTACTGCGGTGGGAACACTTTCCGGTGGGTATTAATTTATAGACTGATTTTTGTACAATTATGATCTTGGCTTGTGTGTTGTAGTGTTATCGGGTGTGCGGTGGTATCTACGGGTGTGGGCTGGGGATGTATCGTCTACTCCGTCTATTGTTCTGTCTAGTGTGTTCTATGGTGCCTTGGCTAGCTAGCCTTATCTAGTGCCGGGTGGCCTTGACAAATACAGGAATCATCCCGCCAGTGCCAATCGCAAACGGCCGGTGGCCCAACGCCAACAACTGAGTGCGGATCGATCCCAGGTGCGACGTAATACTGATGAACTGGTCCTTGGTCTTGTCGGTGGTGTCGAAAATAAACTGCAACGCCCGGTTTTGTCTAAGAGCCTGCTCCCAAACCTTTTCTCTGTAGTCGTCCTTGAAGTAGATGTCCTCCTCCTCAAACCCAGGCTCAATCTCGAAACCCTGCCCCAAGTACCGCTTCTCAATCGCCGACCGCGGGGTTCTCTTGTCACACAAGTGGACCCCAAGCGTCTCGCGCAAATCTTCCATGATGTAAGGCTTCGCCTGGTGCAAGTCCACGTGGCCCTCCCAGGTGCCGATCAAGGTGTCGAGCGAACGGCGGAAAGGTGACGAGTACCATCTGCTGGGGAGAGTCAAACCGTCCCCCAATTCCACCTTCACCTGGTGGTGGTTGTCCTTTGCTTGGGCAAGACCCAACTCAGTGAGTTCGGGATCTGGCGCCCACACAATTTCGCCGTCGCCCGTGATCTTCAGCCAGTACTCGTTCCACGCTTTCTCGCCGTACTTCAAATTGGCCAAGTTATGATACCCTTGGCCGTGGCGGCCCAAAAACAACAATTTGTAGACTTCATTGTCTGCACTGGCGCAATTGAGGTCGTCAAGCTCCTTCAAAATCGTCGCCCATGGCTTGAGCTTCCCAAAATGCTCGTCAAAGTAGTTGAACTTGGTCTCATCGGTTTCGTCCAACAGTTGCTTGAAGTAGTTGGGCACGATTTCAAACGTCCATTTCTGGTGTTCCTTCGCCACTGCTTCAAGGAAAGCAGCACGATCCGAGGTTTTGATTTGGGAGTTCACAACGTCGA
The DNA here is from genome assembly GCA_030557995.1 of Clavispora vitiphila. Lineage (NCBI taxonomy): Eukaryota > Fungi > Ascomycota > Pichiomycetes > Serinales > Metschnikowiaceae > Clavispora > Clavispora vitiphila. The sequence goes on from JANIJR010000001.1 coordinate 150,158, forward strand.
TGCTGTCTGGCTTGGTTGACATGATGGTTAGTACGAGGTACAGTTGGTAACTACCCGAATAGCCACGGTTTGCGTTCGGGCTGTATGCACACGGGTGCACCTGTACCGGCAACGGCTACGAACAGGATCCGGAATCGGAAAACGGCTGTCGGAGTAGCACCAGCCACGGAATTGCGGTTCCATTTGTGGGGTTCGGCAGCCGTCCATTGTTCGCTGCAGCTGTAGGTTTGGCCCTGTCAACGGCTCTGCAGTGACAGAAACTTGCGCATTACGCAACTGGGGTGCAACCGTTCCACAAATGGCGCCCAACGGTTACAGGAATGGGAGCGGCTGTTCCCAACGCAGCAATGCAGGCCCGTGTTCCGTGTTCCGGAAATTCTGACATGCGTATGCAGCAAAATTGCATACCGCAGCCTATGGTCTGATAGCGCATCACCTGGGTCAGATACTTAATCAGCAAGCCCATCGGGCACGTCTGGTACAGGCCCTATCGGCTAGCGCTCTTCCTTCGGTGCTATGGGGTATTGTTACGGAGTTCCGTGGTGGATTTCACGCTTGCTACTCCCTATTGCATATGCCGTATATATAGTTTGAACAATACAGTTGCGCACACGGTTTATGAAGCACTGCTGACAGCTAAAGGAGACGTGATGCAATTGTCCGTGTCTCGACGTCTCCTCCAGTGCAGAAAATTCACATTTTTTCTTTGAGCAATGCCGCCTTCTCGAACTCTGATATTGGGTAGATGCGAACACAGTGGTGAGTAGGTCCTCACTTTAGGCACAAGGGCAACCAATCACATCCCTGTTGACCACGCATCACCAACTGCTTCAATGCCACACATACACCAATTTCTACGCCCCGGCCACTGCAAAACACCCTCATCAGACCTCCTCCCAGTACTTCTACCTACACTTTGGCTCCTTGTATCACAGTCGTGCGCGACCCGTAAATGGACGACACCCACCGTAACAGTCCTCTACCGTAACCTTCTCGGAACGATATAGTGTCCTCGCATAAAACAAACAACCCCTTCCATTTTTCCACCTCTTTTTGAACTGACAACAACGCATCCCCAGCTTTGCCGCTATGGAAAATATGAACGACGATTTTTACCCGTTGGCTTTGCTAATGGACGAGTTAAAGCATGACGATGTGTCTAACAGGGTGGAGGCTATGAAAAAGCTCGACGATATTGCCATAGCTTTGGGTCCGGAGAGAACCTTGCAGGAGTTACTCCCTTTCTTGGCTGACGTGGCCCAAGACGATGAAGAGGAAGTGTTCGCCACGATGGCAGAAAAGTTGGGTGACTTCGTTCCCTTGATTGGGGGACACCAAAACAGCGAGCCATTAATCCACATCTTGGCGGTGTTGGCAGCCATGGAAGAGCCAATTGTCAGAGACAACGCTGTAGAGTCGTTGAACAAGATCGCCTTGGAATTGACCAACGAAGAGTTGTCTAGCATTTTCTTGGACTTGATTCGTACATTGAGCCAAGGTGATTGGTTTTCCAAGAAAGTCGCCCTGTGTGGCTTGTACAAGTCCGTCATTGTCAGAGTGGATTCCGCCACTAGAAGAGATTTGTTGGTTCTTTATTATAACTTGGTGGCAGATGACTCTCCAATGGTGAGAAGAAGTGCCGCCAGACACTTGCCACTTTTGATTGACAGAATGACCAGCTTTTCTCGGGAAAATCCTGACTCTGCCAACAAGGTTGATGACAGTGATTTGGAGATTATCTCAAAGATGTTCCACCATTTGATCAATGAAGCGCAAGACAGCGTTAAATTGTTGAGCATCGATGTATTGGTTTCTATTTTAGAGTACTTCAGACTGGTCAACGACATTTCTCACAATTCTGACTGCTTGGTCAGTGGCTTGAAATTGATTAAGGATGAGAGTTGGAGAGTCAGATACGCCGCTGCCGACAAGTTTAGCAAGATCGCAGTGAACTTCAAGGAGCCAGAGGCGGATTTGTTCAGGCTCGTGAATCCCTTCATAAGCTTGATGAAGGATAACGAAGGTGAGGTGAGAAAGGCAATTGCAAAGCAATTACCGAGCTTCTGCGAGTTGTTGACTGACGTCAAGATCATTGAAAGCAAAATCATCCCCGTAGTGAACGAATTGAGTCAAGATCCTCAAGAAAATGTCAGAGCTTCTTTAGCCTCGACCGTGGCTGGCTTGTCCCCAATATTGCCAAAGCAAACCACAATTGACAAGTTATTACCAATCTTTCTCAATATGTTGAAGGATGAGTTCCCCGATGTCCGTTTGAACATTATCTCTAACTTGTCCGTCGTTAACGAAACCATCGGTATCAACTCCTTGTCCACTAGCTTACTTCCTGCTATCACTGAATTGGCCCAAGATGGCAAGTGGAGAGTTCGCTTGGCTATCATCAAGTACATCCCTAAATTGGCCAGCCAATTGGGTGAGCCGTTTTTCAATAACGAATTGTTGTCTTTATGCATGTCGTGGTTGTGGGACCCTGTTTTCGCCGTTCGTGAGGCCGCAGTCAACAACTTGAAGGAATTGACAGAGATTTTCGGATCGGAATGGGCTGAAGCTCAAATTGTCTCTCGTTTATTGGATATCAAGGATGAAAAGATTGGCGAAGATGATGCCAGCAATGTCGACCAGGTTGACTTCTCCAGTTTCATCATCAGAATCACTTGCCTTTTCGCAGTTACTGAGTTAACGCCGGCTTTGAACCACGATGTCGTCGTGTCGAAGATCTTACCCTTCATCTCCCTGTTAATTAATGACCCTGTGCCAAACATTCGATTCAATGTTGCCAAGTCTTATTTGGTTGCAGTGGAAGCTTTGCTCAAAAATCCAAGCGCCGACAGCACAAAGTTGATCGAGGAGAAGATCTTGGCTGACTTGAACATCTTGCTAAATGACGGTGATGTCGATGTCAGATACTATGCGAGCAAAAGTATCGAAAGCATCACTGACCTTCTCAAGAAATAGTCAACCACAATTAACGACCAATACTCACGACTCGCGGTATGGCAGGCTCGCTGGTTCCATAGCCTTCCTTGAAAGACCCCACACTAGCAACATTTTATTTTAGCTATCAGTTTTATTAGTATTACACGCACCCCATCAAGAATATGAGTTTTCGGGTGTATTCAAGTCAATAAAATGAGTTCAATAAATATATGTATGATAAATGAGGCTCAACGACCTTCTTTGGCCTTTTCGAGTTTCTCGAAATCAAAGTCAAAAGAGGAACCACATCCACATGCGGTGGATGTGTATGGTGAGTCAACTACCTTAAAGGAAGATCCTATAAGTTCTTTGGTATAATCAACTTTTGAGTCTTGCAAGATTTCAAGTGACGGTTCATCAAAGATGACCTTGGCTTGTTCGTTATCGGTTCGTTGGAATACAACGAGATTCTCATCTTTTGCAAGCGCGTCTTTGAAGTTTGTGAGGTCCAAGTTGTACTGAAAACCGTGACATCCACCGCTCTCTACGCTAATTTTCAATGCTGAGTCGGGGTTTCCGTCATTTGCGGCTATTTCAGCTAATTTGTTCATCGCTCTATCGGTTATGCCAATCTTAAGATCCGTATGGCCCTTGATAATCTTGGTCAAATTGAATTCTCTCAAATTTTCAGGAACCTCCTCCTTATTATTGCTGGCACCAGAAGAAGGTGCATCTTTCGGTAGAGCAAACGCTGATGGTTTCAAAGATTTGGCGGATGGAGTCACAACTTGGGAGTAAGCCCTCAACGAGGGAAAATTCGAATGTGCCAGGTATCTCACGCCCAGAAACACTCTTGTATAAGTTCTGGAATATCTCAAAATTTGTTGGATCATGGTGGATGAGTGGTTCTCAAGAGATTAGATGTGAATGATGCTTAGTAATTTTTTGCGTGCACATAGACGAAACGCTACAAGGACGGATTTCGTTCTGCGTATATTGAGTGGAGGAACTGTCTCTTGTATATATATAAAAAAAGGGAGACAGGGAAATGAATTGGGGTTTCATCCACAGTTACAGCTACTACTTGTAGTTGTCATTGCCCACCTTCCAAGAAGACAAGATGTCCAAGTGCTTCCAGTTGTCTTTGGAACCTTCCATACCCCAGGACATCCACCTCAAGTACCAGAAGGTCAAAATGATCAACGCGTACAAGGCAAAGTACACGGCCCAGTAGATGATCTTGGTGGAGGTTTTGGCGGAACGTCTCAAAGGCTCAGTGAAGGCCTCGATCTCGTAAGTGAACACCAACATAGCAAAGTATAAAGCTGGCAAGTAGTGGTGAACGTAAGTGACTCTGCCCATGATGACAAAAGGCATGAAATGCAAGCCCCAGCCGAACATTGGGTAAATACCACCCATCACAAACTTCTTGAGCTTGAGGGAGGTGTCAAAGTCGTTGATTTGTCTTTGCCATCTGATCAAGTGGTACAAAGTGATGAAGCAAAACAAAACAACACCGACGGAAGAGGTCCAAGTGGTGGCTGGAGACCCAATCAAGTAATACTTAACCTTGTCATCTGCCCAGGAACACATTCTGATACCGGCGTTCAAGGTTGGCCATTGCCAGTATTGCGAAGCCAAGTCATCCTGCTTTTCATGGTCTGGCACCAAAGCGTTGTTGGTGGCCATCATCGCCAAGTTGATTTGAATAAAGTCTCTCAAGAACTTAGTCTTTGGCAACTTGAAGTCCTCTGGGGCGTTAGGCAAGATTTCGTTTCTGTTGTTCTCAATGTTCCACCAGGTTCTCTTGTCCTTTTTGAATGGGTTCTTGAAGCAAGCAACTTCACCTTGTCTGAAACCCCATTGAGGCAAAGAGTTACCAGTAACACCCAAGTAGCAGTTCATGACAGGACTCTTCAATCTGAACGAGGTAGTCAATGGGTGCAACTTCACAGGGTCTTCGTTGCCGCTGACTTCCATGAACTCAATGATCCAGTGGTCCTTGCTGTCACCGATGGTTTGGTTACCATAACCGGCGACTTCGTACTCGGATGAGGAGATTGGAGCTGGGATGTTGTGGGTGTGCAAGTTTCTACCAGTGGAAGGGTGAAGTAATCTCACGGTCATACCATCAACAACATACTCAGGCTCTTGGTTAGTAGCAGTGTCGTAGAAAGGCTGGGTACGGGGTCTTTGGAAGTGCCAGTTGTTGTTGGAGTCTTTGTGAGAGTATGTGGTGACCTGTTGTTGCTTGGAGCCCTCTGGGAATGTTTGCACGTGCGAGTGCAACAAGCCGCCCGTCAAACCCTGGTTCTTGAGCGTGACAAAAGAATGACCAATGGTAACATCTCTTGGGCCGCCCACGATGTCAGAACCCACCAAGTTGGCCTGGAACAACGACGACATGTTGGCATCACCGGTACCGGACTTGTACAACAAATCAAAGTGAATTTTAAAAGCCAACAAGAAAACGCAGAACGGAACGACGATCAAGGCCAAGATGCGCGCGGACCAGTGGTAGGCGTACTTCTTCCACGAGATGGACTTGTCACCAAACTTGTTCCACAAGTCAACCATGGTGTAGATGCCAACCAAGGTAGTGACAAAAAGACCCACCATCTTAGTGGCACAGGTGCAGCCAATGGCAATACCTGTGAGCAAGAGCCACTTCCACCATTTGCGGGAGAATTCTTGGCCCTTGGTGTTGAAGTTGTTGAAGCGTGAGAAGGTGTAAAGCGTGGCGGCGGTGAAAAACAAAAGAGGCGAGTCGAGCAAGATGAACTTGCCCAACGTGATGTAGGACAGCTCAAACGTGACCATGGCGGTGAACAACCACACGGAAGCGACGGAGAAACCCACTTCCTTGGCGGTGAAATAGGCCAAAGGCACAATCAACGAGGCAAACGTGGCCTGGAAAATTCTCATTTTCGTGTAGTCAATGTAGTCAGGGTAGAGCTCTCCCGAGGGGAAGTCCCACGAGCCGTTGTAGCCCGCCAACCAGCCCGACAAACCCACCATCATTTTGCCCAATGGAGGGTGCACGTCGTGGTAGAACTCGTGTCTCAAGTAGTAGGAGCCAAACTTACCGAAATGGGCCTCGTCCCAAACAACACCGTTGTTGGCACTGATTCTGTACATTCTGAGGGCAAACGACACCACCGTGAACACAAGCGGCGCCAACCACGCCTCTAACTTGAGAAGCGCACTGGTGGTGGACTCTTCGTACTTTTCGGCGGCCGAAACGTCACGAGGTTCCGCCGGAGGAGTTTCGGTAGCAGGCTGGGCCGTTTTTCTTGCGCGCAATGCGCCGGCGTCGTCGGATTTGCTGCCAGACGAAGACATGAGTAGTGGACAGAGGAAACAGTGGCCGATTTTCTGTTACGTGTTAAACACGCGGGACTGTGTGCAGTGCGCCACGTCGCGAGTGGTACTTTCGGCTTTTTGTTCACTGTAGCGCGGAGAAGTCGTGCCCAGCCCATGTGGTGGTGCGGGCTGCACACCAGTACGAAGCTTTGGTGGGTTTGCGAGCTTTTCGCTGCAACCGAAATATTTGAGTCTGGTGTGGCTCTAGCTGTATTTCATGTGAACTTAATTGGGACGGTAACTTGTTGGTGGTTATTGGTGTTATTGGTGTTATTGGTGTTATTGGTGTTATTGGTGTTATTGGTGTTATTGGTGTTATTGGTGTTATTGGTGTTATTGGTGTTATTGGTGTTATTGGTGTTTATTAGAATTTGTTAGAATTTGTTAGAACTTGTTAGAATTTGTTAGAACTTGTTAGAATTTGTTAGAACTACAGATTCCAAAAAGTCGCAGCTCCCGGGTGGAATGACGCTTTGCAAATTTCGCGCGAATGTGCTCTCTCGAAGAAAAAAGATTCCTCGCGGCTCCAATCTGTACACAATCTCAACCACAACCACTCATGAGACGATCAGGGCAATCACCTGATGAACACCAAGCCACTCAAACGACGAAACAACCACCAAAAACCACCAAGCAACCACCAAGCAACCACCAAGCAACCAAGCAACCACAGTAAAATAACCACCCACCTTCCCACGCGCTAACCTGTCCCGCCAAGCCAAAGTCCGACCAAGACCCGGGCCTAATTTCGCCGCTTGACCGGCCAAATCACACGGGCCATTGTTGTCCCCACAACTGCATGACAGACACACACCCGTACCCCCGCGAACGGACCACAAGGGTCCTCCGTCGGCAGTTCCGGATCAAGGCTGGTATATCGGTGAATGTAGAGAACGGTCGCCGTCGGCTCTCTACGCCAAAGCTATCCTCCTCCTTCAAACTCGAAACTGCCTGGCTGCGACCGGAACTAACCTCGGAGTCCGGCTCTCGGAGTTTCTTGCGGATGGCGTGCGCCCGGTTAATCAGCCTGCACAATGACTGAGGTGGTGGCCAGATGCCGGATAGTCGCTTATGGAGCGGATTGCCCCGGCGGTGAAAAGTATATAAGTGGTGAGGAGGTACGCCTCCCCGAGGGGTTTTCTTTTCTCCAGTTTTCACAACCACACAAATCAATCTACAATGGCTATCACTATCGGTATCAACGGTTTCGGCAGAATTGGCCGTCTCGTCTTGAGAGTCGCTTTGTCCAGACCAGACATCAAGGTTGTCGCCGTCAACGACCCTTTCATTGCCCCAGAGTACGCTGCTTACATGTTCAAGTACGACTCCACCCACGGTAAGTTCAAGGGTGAGGTCACCTCCGAGGGCGACAAGTTGATCATCGACGGTAAGGAGATCACTGTCTTTGGCGAGAGAGACCCAGCCCAAATCCCATGGGGTAAGGCTGGCGCTGACTTTGTCATTGAGTCCACCGGTGTTTTCACCACCCTCGAGGGCGCCCAAAAGCACATTGAAGGTGGTGCTAAGAAGGTCATCATCACTGCTCCTTCTTCCGACGCCCCAATGTTCGTTGTTGGTGTCAACGAGGACAAGTACGCTGGCCAAAACATTGTGTCCAACGCTTCTTGTACCACCAACTGTTTGGCTCCATTGGCCAAGGTTATCAACGACACCTTCGGTATTGAGGAGGGTTTGATGACCACTGTCCACTCCATCACCGCCACCCAAAAGACCGTTGACGGTCCATCCCACAAGGACTGGAGAGGTGGTAGAACCGCTTCCGGTAACATCATCCCATCTTCCACCGGTGCTGCCAAGGCCGTTGGTAAGGTTATCCCAGAATTGAACGGTAAGTTGACCGGTATGTCTTTGAGAGTTCCAACCGTCGACGTTTCCGTTGTTGACTTGACTGTCAAGTTGAAGACCGCCGCTTCTTACGAGGAGATCTCCGCTGCCATCAAGAAGGCTTCTGAGGGCGAGTTGAAGGGTGTTTTGGGCTACACCGAGGACGCTGTTGTCTCCACCGACTTCTTGGGCTCTTCTTACTCTTCCATCTTCGACCAAAAGGCCGGTATCTTGTTGTCTCCAAAGTTCGTCAAGTTGATCTCTTGGTACGATAACGAGTTCGGTTACTCCACCAGAGTCGTTGACTTGTTGGAGCACGTTGCTAAGAACTAACTATCCGTGAAGTTGTAATCCATGGGGTATGCAATTGAGCGCTTTTGGTTACGTACGTCAAATCCAGATTGTTTAAGTATTTCACGTGTAGACTGTAGCTTGAACTGCCCGCCAGACTTGTTTCTGGTTAAGCTTCGGTGGATTATCGCATCCCCATTGTTAGTCCTACACATCGCGCCCTGTGTGTTATGTTTCGATTCAGTACTAAGTGAACTATTCGTCATATCTTCTGCCCATGAAATTCCTTTTAGATTACGGCTTTCTCGTATACCGGGCTTACCAATGTCCAGTTTTCACTGAAGCCCATAAACTCCTTATCCTGTCACACATTGCCAGTTACATCTATTTGAAGTACCAGTCATCTTCTTCAGACTTGATTCCAAAATACAAATCCAGTGACGACGTGCAAGTCACAGTCACATCGGGAAACTCAATCTATTCTGAAACGGAAATCTCATATCTTTTCATAGACGAAGAGTCGGTCCAAGTCGTTGCGTTCGTCAAGCATGCGGATGGAATCATTGTGCTCATAAAATCGCATATGCCATTGTTTCTCGCACAAATGTTGGAGTCGCTAGACCTCGAATTGCCTTTGGTGTTACAATCGTTACCCGTGACAAACAGAAGAATCCACCTGGTGATCAATAATATGGGTGAATTGGTGGCAGAAGATTCCAGCTGCATCGGAAATGTTGATATAGTGTTTACGCCCAAAGAGAAGCTCTTCGGTGACTCGCTCCGAGAAATCATGATAAATATCCCCTCGAAAGATTCCCGCCGCATTCTCAAGGATTCCACGCTGCCCCCATTGAAAGCACTTATGGACTGGCTTACAAGTCAAACGAGCCTTCAATTCTCCAATCTTGTTCTAAAAAAGTTTGAATGCCAAATCTTGTCTATCCAGATTTCTGGCCATTTGACCATATCTAGTGGGGGTTTACTACTGGATGGAAAAATCGCCGAAATTTTAGCCATCATATGCAATTCATTTAATGAAGAGTGAATTATTGATTATAATGCTATTAAAGAAGAACTGCTCCTGTCCACAAAAAGTTGGAGAGAACAGCAATGAAGCCAAACCAAATGATGCAAGCGTGGGATGTGGGAGTGACGCGAAAACGATGAAAGCTCAAATTAACACCGGTCATGCTGAAAATTAATGCAAAAAGATACCCAAAGACCAACAAAGAGATCACTGATAGATTGTTGAGGAAACTTAATTCAGTACCTTCGTCTTGGAGCTTCAGCAACCCGTAAACAATTCCTAGGTTGATACTGGAAATGAACAATGCACTGAGGGAAAGTGTGAAGTAAAGAATTGAAATAACTTGGTCATAGTCATGAACAAATTGATTCTGGTAGTCATTCTGACTGTTATAGAACGTGGGATCCTCACTGAGAGAATCATAGTTGAGCAGGTGATGGTTTTTAGGATATAGGACGCGACCCAGTTGTGGGCGAAGCATACCATTGTTTGAGTCCACAGGCCCGAACGACGCGAAAGCACGTCTGATACGGTGGTTAAATTTAATGAGAGAAACAACCATATCATTTAGCAAGTTATGCTCCACCTCATTGTTGAATGTTAAATACACAAGGTAGCTGTCATCCTCTTCATTGTCATCGAGAGTTTCCAAATCATTGTATCTCGCAGAGTATGGGTTATGATATTCATCCAATGACATACGAGTAACACTTGGAGCTTTCTGATCATTCAATTGTCGAGAATTAGTCATAGAAGAATTCTCCAAAAGACCAGTGTGCTCATCAACTCGGGAGGCGCCATCAGCACTTAATACCTTCAAGGACATACACGACATTTGCCTCTTTAAGATAGAGCGTGACTTATACTGATGGATTGTCTCATCTAGAGTAGTCTGCTTATTTGAGTTTTCCACATTTTCATAGCCCTTCAACAAATTGATATTCAATAGTTTGGAGTAATGATTATTGATGTCTTCTGGGACAACATTGAAGTAGCACGAGCGCATATAGTCATAGAGCGAAAGATTTTTGAACATGTGGACTGAAGTGTTACTGAGGAAATTTTGAAGCTTTACCGGGATTTTTTTCAAGCTGATTAATCTGTAATCATTGTGCAATACAGTATCAGTCACAGTTGTTTTCAACGAAGTTTCGAAGGAATGCAATTTGGAGTCATTTGAGTGGATGTCAAATTTGTTGAAAGGAAATGAGTCCATGTTGGCTGTGTCAAACAGGATTTTGGGGATGATTTCGTTGGTAGTGAAGATATTTTCGTCAAAAATCATGTAATAACTATCTTCGTAGACCTTAGTGTCAATAGTAGAAGGGGCTGTGGATTCAACTGCCCAGTTTTCGTCGAAAGGAGATGCCGATTTCAAATCCCTCACATCTTCTTCATATTCATGCTGCGAGCTGTCTTTGTAAAGAAAGTACCTCGTTCTGTTACTCACCACTCGCAAAGTAGGGCTGTAGCCATTTTCAAGAAGAGTCTTTATAGATGCATGCATCATTGTAGAATGAGACTCGCTGAGATAGTTGTCCAACGTTGACTTCAAACTCGCACGAGCTTCGTCCCCAGCTTTGAGATACTCCAATACAGCCTCGGCCATCGTGTTTGAAATGCAACAATAAGTATACTTTCTCAATCCACCAGTGTAAGCAACAACAATAGACGTGTCTAAACCTTCGTAAGAGACGATCCTTGAGGGAAATTCATCATTAATGCCGGTTGTCAAGTATACAATCGAGACAATGGATGAGTCGCAGAGTTTTGGAATATTTAGGTACACCTCAACGCTAAGACTCAAATCACTTCTGGATATGGTATCTTTCGGAACGAGGGTGTGCAATGAGAAGTTTTTCTTCAAGTCAGATGCGAGATCAAACTTTCCAATTTGGTCCATCGAAAGCCCAGCCATGTAATCGTCTCGGGAGTCAGGAGACGAGCTCAAAGAAGCATTCCTATATTTGGTAGAAGCTGCTGTTGAGACGGACGTCCGCTCACGGATTTGACCGTTTGAAGAAGGCTCATACACGTACTTCTTATGAATGAGATCGTTCAAGTAGTCCAGCTCTTTTGTGACAGTCTCAATAAGCGACAGTAACCGGGCCGTAAGATGGGTCAAGTCATAGTTGAGAAAGGATTTTGGGTTAAAGGCAAGCTCTCTGGTAAGTGAGGAGACAAACGCCTGGGCTGTCTCCTCGTCGGGGTAATGCTTTTTGAACTTCTTGAAAATCTTCTTGAGAGCAATCCGTTGAACAAGAATAAACTTAGTGAGTTTACGGAGCTCTGTTGAGATCTCGTTGAGGATCTTGTAATGTAAACCGGTAAGGTTCGACAACTTGTCGGCGGTGGAATCATGATTTTGCTGAGTTAGGTCAAATGCCGTCTCGCAAACCCGTAGTTTTCTGAGAAGCTCCCCGTGTTTGCTGAGGATGAAAAGATTCAAATAGTTGAAGTTGCTCGTGAAACTCTCTCGTAGAGGGCCCAAATCGGCGTTCGGTGTTCTCGTAACATCCCGAATAGATGATTTTAAGTCGTTATAGTCTAGGTTGTACGCCTTCCACTCAGGAATAGAAAGATGAGCAAGGTTCTTACCGAACTTCATAAGGGAGCCTTATCCTTGGAACGTAGGATAGAGTGAATGTAGATGGGAGGGAAAGACGCTATGTAGTATATCAATTTTTTTCTCCGTTTGTCATGTGCAAGCAAATTGATAAGATCTGCACTGCCTGAAGCTATGTGCACACTGCGAAGGTTTCGAGCATACGAGAGGAACGGAATTATGTCGATCGAAGCTTTTCGCACAGGCAGGGCGGAATCGTTCCCCTCCAACTGCCTTACCTGACGCCACAACCTAACGATCTTTAGGACCGACCAAACCGAATCTGGATTCTCCAAGTTCAACTCAAATGATCCGTTCCACTACTACCGGTGAATTATGCACCACATGGGGACCTTGCATAGTGCATAGGACTGACACCTTTTGGGAAAGAACTCTTGTGAGTTAGTACTGTGGGTAAATTAGAGTTCCAATACACCACCTTCCCAACCTGGCAATAGCGATTTCTGTATTTGAACAGTAGGGATATGCCCCAGTATCATCCGAATCATGCATCGCCGACTTTCATCTCCGGCTTCCTTCTTCAGCTTTTTTTCTCTTCCCCAAGTCTTGCCTCTGAGTGTTTCTGTCAGGCGAAGTGAAGTACCACGGCGCAGTCAATATTTGTGCTTTCATGCAGGTCGTCCGAGTTAGGCCCTGCTATTCAGGGCCAAGAACAATAGGTGTAGTTGCAGGAAAGCACCGTAGATAACGAGCCCATCACGGGCCGCTTTCATCCCTCTTTGACTGCTCCCCTATTGATGCTGCTCTGACTCGACTACAAACGAAAGAAGGAGCAAGTGCTCCAGCAGCGATAATTTCACGGTGATGCGGCGCCCACGTGGCTATCGCGAAGTGCATATTTTAATACCGGCCCAACGTAAATTGCACTTGTGCACGTCGAGAATGTTTGCATTTCTGATCTCATCCTATAGTCGCAATCATTTTGAGTTTCACCCCTCCGAGCCACCGTGTATAAACTAGCTTGACGATTCGTGATACTCAAGAGAACGATACCTTTGATCTATCACTGGCAGGACAGCGCCATATCACAATTTCGACTAGTTATAGGATCTGGAAAGTGCTCGGCGCATAGCACAAGCATGCGGCAACAAGCAGGTTCAACGAAAGCCAAAAAAAAAAAATACATGTGGCCAGTGATGCGTGTATTGTGTAGCAGTTGGAATAGTACCCCGAGAAGAAATTGGTGTGAAACAAGGAACAGTTTAAATTCTAAATATGAAGCGACCACATCAAGAGCTCTCGAGCCCCAATATTCGATGCTTCAACCCTCGAAGAAGCAACTTCTCAAAACTCAAGTGTTCATCGGGTACTATTTTACGAACGGTGTGCATTAATTAGATCTACACACAGTTTCGGGTGGAGCAGATCGAAATGCGTTAATACACAGGTCGGATTTGTTTATATTAGCTACCCTCGGGAGCATAATCGACCCCATATGCGCTACAAAGACCTCTTTTTCATATCCGACTGCTTGCTGAGTTTCATTGCAACCATAAACACGTCAATTAGGAGCCGGTTATATTTTCAGCGGCAAAGTACGTTTATTGGAACATGAGTCCCATGGAGAGGAAAGACTCGATATTCGAGAGTGTAAGTACGCTTAAGCGCTTAGACCTCGCATTTTTAAACTCTGATGGGATATTTAAGCAGGTTCACGATCGGTGCAACTTTACATACTTAGATCTAGTACCGGTCGAAAGAACGTCGTTGTTGAGGGCTTGATCGATCGGCTTTGTATATCATCAGAGTATAATTTGCGCTGGCTGGTTTGGCAAGTACGCGCTGCCTAGTAAAATGGGGACTGTGATTACGTATTTGTTTGCAGTTATTTCCAGTTTGCAAGTGTTTCCAATTCGCCATTTTTTGTGCTAAACCTCCATGCATCTCACAATATCCGCTTTTGCATGAACGCCAGAAAAATAGATGCGGGGGGATTCCTTACAGCTACTGCAATGCATATCCAGATATTTTCAACAACATTGGACATTTAGCTTTAATGCTTGTCGGATCGCACTGTGCCCAAGTGATCCTTTTCGTTTCCCGGCATGTTAACCATCGACTACCAATAACCATAGATGGTCCGAAAGATAACGCGAGATGATGGTGAAGAACCTCCAATGCCAAAATAGCGCCCATTTAAATTCACCCTTTGCAGCACACCCAAACTGGTTCCTGTTCGCGATTCAGCGAAGAAACAAGAGCCAATCACAGCGGCGTGGATGGAGCATTTGGAAGTTAGTGGTCAGAGCACGTGAGATAGACACAGTATCGCATTACATTGAGGTTTTGTTCGCAATCAGCGCGCGGAGTGCGTGCAACCAATGATGGTACTAGGCGATGTCATTACCAAGTGTCACGTGAGATTACTTCATTAATTTGGATAGATGTGTCTTGCGTGTGCAGGAGAGATCTAACGCTATAGGGTCTGTTTTGTCGTCTTCCGTAAAAAATCGATTACTTTGTATTCATATTACTTTTCAAAGTTCCTCTTTCCAGGTTTGAGAGAAGGTTGTTTGACAATCTTAATCTAGACTCGTTCTACCGTCACTGACCTAATCCGGTTGCGTTTACCGCATTTAGGCTTATCTCAACCCAAAGAGTGAAATTCCACCATGGTTAGTCAGACAGAAGCCATCGCCGGCGTTATCGCCCAAGTTGGCGGCGCTGTGTTCACTACCCAACCAGCCAAATCTATTTCTTCTTCCTTTGCTCCATTCTTGCCCGAGGCCCAGCCTTTGGTAGAGCGTCTGGAACCATTGCTGTTGGTTGCTAGCTACATTGAGGAACAAGACGAAGAAAACCGCGGTGTTGTGACCGTTACTACCAACGCCAAGACCTTGTTCGAGAACTTGCCATTGTTGTCTGGTTCTGCCTTTGTGTCTTCCCCAGTGGTGTTTCATGTGGAGTTGTCTTCCTTTGACTACGAAATCGTTACCGCGTTGACCGATTCGCCCTTCACTGTTCTCGTTTCTCAAACTCCAAAGGATGCTGCAATTTACGCCGAAGCTGCTTACTCTATTGCTGCCTCCCAAAGCACATCTGTGGTCCACATTTACGCGCCGACCAACGCTCAAGACTCAATCAAACAAACAAAAGTTGAGGCTTCTTCCGCGCCAGCGTCAGTGTCGGAGTTATTGGCTAAGCACGGTATTTCTGCTTTCTCTTTACTAAATAAGGCTTCCAAGAGCAAAGACGCTATCGTCTTCTTGGGTCAAGTGTCGAATGAACTCGTGTCTGCTGCTACCGCGGAGAACGCTTTGTTGATTTCGGTCAACGTTTACCAGCCCTTTGACTTGAAGGAGTTGTTGTCCATAATCCCCACCAACATTGAAACTTTGACCTTTGTCGAACAATCGTCGAGGTTGGCTGCATTCTCGCCATTGGTGTTGGAATTCTTCAAGAACTACTCCAGCCTTCAGTACTTGAAAAACTTCTCCAAGATCGTGGGTGCTAAATTCGGTTACATAGCTTCCGACAAGTTTCAATCAACTGTTTCCAACCTTTTGGCCAACACAAGATCGGAATCTCCCATCCAAAACTTGTCCTTTGGTAAATTGACTGAATTGTCCACCAAGTCCAGCCAACAAAAGCAGATCGAGAGTCAGGCCGGAATCGAAAATGTTTACAAGTTGGAGCAAGCATACCTCAAGGTCTTATCTCAAGTGAACGAGGACTCCAAGATCTTGAACGACTTCACCTCGGAGACTGTAGGTGCCACCAACCCAGAATTTGGTTTCGGTTCCTTCTTGCACTTTAAGGAGAAGCAAACGCAATTGGCAGAGGCGGTGTCTTCTGCTGTCAAGAATGGATCTTTTAGCACGGAAAACAACGAAACCTTGATTGAAAAGTTGTCTCAATGGTTGGTTCAAACCAAGCAAGGAAAGGGCTCCAAGAATGTTCCTGAGATCTTAGACTTGTTGGTCAACGAGACTTCCTCTGCTGCTAAAGAAATTTTGGATTTGAAGGACTACTTCGAAGTGAAGCAAAACTGGTTGGTTGGATCAGATGCTTGGGCTTACGATTTGGGATCTTCCGGTGTTCACCACGTTATTTCTTCTGGAGAAAACATCAACATGTTGGTGATTGAGTCCGAGCCACACACCCAGAAGAGATTGAATGTCCGCAAGAAGGATATTGGATTGTATGCTATGAACTACGGCAACTGTTATGTTGCCTCGGTTGCCATATACTCCTCTTACACTCAACTTTTGCAAGCACTCATTGAGGCCGAAAAGTTCGATGGACCTTCGATTGTTTTGGCTTACTTGCCATACGAGTCGGAAAATGCTGACGTTTTGAGTATTTTGAAGGACACCAAGACTGCCGTCGACTCTGGCAACTGGCCACTTTATAGATACGACCCATCTATTCAAGAGGACAAAGATAGATTCAAATTGGACTCCTCCTCGTTGAAGAACCAGTTGAAAGACTTCTTGGACCGTGAAAACAGATTGACCTTGTTGGCTTCGAAGAACCCAGAACTTCTGAGAAACTTGACCGCGACCGCCAACTCGCAAATCAAGAAGCAGCAAGCAAAGATTGAAGATGACTCTTTCAAGCAATTGTTGCAAGGTTTATCCGGACCTCCATTGACCATTGGTTTCGCTTCCGATGGTGGAAGTGCCGAGGCTGTGGCTAAGAAGATTAACAGACAGGCCTTGGGAAGAGGCTTGAAGTCGGTAGTTTTATCAATGGATGACATCTCCGTTGAAGATTTGCCTACCGAGACCAATGTCATTTTCGTCACGTCCACCGCTGGTCAAGGTGAGTTCCCCAACAATGGTAAGGCTCTTTGGGACGAGTTGAAGCAAGCCCAAGACTTGGACTTGTCTTCTGTGAAGTTCTCTGTCTTCGGTTTGGGTGACTCCAAGTACTGGCCTAGAAAGGAGGACAAACACTACTACAACAAGCCGGCCGTCGACTTGTACACCAAATTGAAGTTCTACGGTGGTGTTGAGTTGGCTGAATTGGGATTGGGTGATGACCAAGACCCAGATGGGTTCAACACTGGTTTTGATGCTTGGCTCCCTCAAATCTGGAAGGCCTTGGGTGTGGACAACGTCGAAGGTGTCGAGGAACCTAAGCCATTGACTAACGAGGACATGAAGATTGGCTCCAACTACTTGAGAGGCACTATTGCTGAGGGCTTGCAGGATGACTCTACCGGAGCCATCTGTGCTGTTGACCAACAATTGACCAAGTTCCACGGTATTTACATGCAAGATGACCGTGACATCAGAGATGAGCGTAAGGCCCAAGGTAAGGAGCCCGCTTACTCTTTTATGGTTCGTCTTAGAATGGCTGGTGGTGCTGCATCCCCTTACCAATACTTGAGATTAGACGAACTTGCTGACCAGAGAGGTAACGGGACGTTGAAGATCACCACCAGAGCTACTTTCCAATTGCACGGTGTGGTGAAGCACGACTTGAAGCCTGCTATTAGAGGTATGAATGCTGTCTTGTTGGATACCTTGGCTGCTTGTGGTGATGTCAACAGAAACGTGATGGTCTCTGCTCTTCCGGGCAATGCTAAGGTGCACAAGCAAATTGCTGACACCAGTGTCGTTATTTCTGAGCACTTATTGCCTCAAACTACCGCCTACCATGAGATTTGGTTGGAAGGTACCGACGAGGGTGACAAGCCGGGTGACGTTGAAGCTTGGAGCAACAGAAAGCTTGGGCCTACTAAGAAGAAGGTCATGGTTGCAGGTAATGCATTGGTCGACTACGAGCCTCAGTACGGCGCTACCTATTTGCCAAGAAAGTTCAAGATTGTTATCACTGTTCCTCCTTACAACGATGTCGATGTCTACGCCCATGATGTTGGTTTGATTGCCATTGTCGAAAACAACGAAGTTATTGGTTTCAACGTGCTTGCTGGTGGTGGTATGGGATCTACTCACAACAACACCAAGACCTACCCAAGAACTGGTTCTATGATGGGTTTCGTTCCTAGAGATAAGGTTCACCTCGCGTGCGAGAACATCATGTTGGTCCAAAGAGACTTCGGTGACAGAACTAACAGAAAGCATGCTAGATTGAAGTACACCATCGATGACATGGGTGTTCCAGAGTTCAAGACTAAGGTCGAGGAATACTGGGGCGAGAAGTTCGCGGAACCAAAGCCCTTCGAAATCAAAAGCAATATTGATTACTTTGGTTGGGTTAAGGATGAAGAAGACTTCAACCATTTCACTGCATTTATCGAAAACGGTAGAATCGAAGATACCCCAGAGTTGCCGCAAAAGACAGGGTTGAGAACGATTGCTCAATACTTGCTCGACAACAATAAGCCAGGTGAATTCAGATTGACTGGTAACCAGCATCTTGTTCTTTCCAACATCGCGACTGAAGATTTGCCGAAGATCAAGGAGTTGCTCGCCAAATTCAAGTTGGACAACACCGACTTCTCTGCGTTAAGACTTGCATCCTCTTCCTGTGTGGCGTTGCCAACCTGTGGCTTGGCCATGGCGGAATCCGAGCGTTACTTGCCTGAATTGGTCACCAAGTTGGAGTCTGCTTTGGAAGACTACGGTTTGAGACACGACTCGGTGGTGATGAGAATGACCGGTTGTCCTAACGGTTGCGCTAGACCTTGGTTGGCCGAAGTTGCGTTGGTTGGTAAGGCTATGGGTACCTACAACTTGATGTTGGGTGGTGGACACCACGGACAAAGATTGAACAAGATCTATAGATACTCCATCAAGGAGGACGAGATCTTGGACATCTTGAAGCCATTGTTCAAGAAGTGGAGTTTGGAGAGACACGAGAATGAGCCATTTGGAGACTACTGTATTAGAATCGGTGTGATCAACGAGACCACCGAGGGTAGATTCTTCCACGACGATATTCCAGACGAGGCTTGAGCGCACTATCGATCTTCAGTTCCGCGCCTATACTTTAATTCACTAAAAAAATACACGAAAAATTTATTAACCTAACAACAGTAGCGTTCTTCGAGTGATTCCAGCTCATTCTCGAGTGGATGCAGCCAATCGTTGTAGATCCGCTAGCGTGGGCGACCGCTGCCTCTCCAATTGGAGGATATCCAGAATCTTCACCAGTTGAATGGTGACGCTCACATTTTTGGAGCGTCTGATAGCCTTTGCCTCACACCGCTTGGATATGCGCTCGGATTCAGCAATTAGCAACGAAATATGCTTTTCTTTGAGCTCTCGTAGTCTCTTCACTAGCTCGAGCTTCTGGCTTTTAGTGATCTTTGGAGCCATGAAAAGAAGTAAAGACAAAACAACGAAAACTTGTGCAGGCCGGTGCGATCCACGATAGTGGTGCCAATCCTGGAATATTGGATTAAATGGACCGACATTATGACGCAGGTCTGCAAATTAAATTAGATTGAGGCTGGCGTGACACAACTATCCAAGAGGGCTTCCCTTGTAATTTTACCCGTCTAGAAGTTGAATCCACCGCATACCAATCTCGGTCAATTTCCTCAGCCATTAGTTACACAGCACCATGACCACATAAGACACAAAGACGAGCAAAACGGCCAAACTGTAGCATAAAGTCAAAAGTGGTGAAGAGCTAATCACAGACGGGGTCAAACATCCAATTTCGCCGATTTCAAAAACAAATTATCGATAGTGGCAAACACCCTATCTAAAAGTTGCCACCGCACGACCCATACGCCTTTACTCGACACCTCCACACTCCTCGACACAAATCAATCCCAACGCCACACAACAATACTTCCGCGATGGTTCTCGAAGCAACAATGATAGCGATAGATAACTCCGAGTACATGCGGAATGGAGATTATCTCACCACCAGATACGACGCCCAACTCACGGCCACCGAGTTTATTTTTCAGAACAAGGTCAACTCCAATCCAGAGAACACGGTCGGCTTGTTGTCGTACGCTGACAATGGCCCCAAAGTCTTATCCACATTGACGACAGACTTTGGAAAAATCTTGTCAGGCGCACACGGCACTAAAATCAGTGGCGAAAACCATTTTTCCAGCGGACTCCAAGTAGCCGCTTTGGCATTGAAGCACCGTCAGAATAAGGTGCAAAGCCAGCGAATCATTGCCTTTGTCGGAAGTCCCATTAAAGAGAGTGAGAAGGAATTGGAAAAATTGGCCAAGAAAATGAAGAAGAACAATGTGGCGGTTGATATCATTAACTTTGGCGAAGAAGAGGTCAACACTGCGAAGTTGGAGAAGTTCAACGCTGCGGTCAACAACCACGACAACTCGCATTTGGTGACAGTTTCGCCTGGGTCCAGATTATTGTACGAGGTCATTGCATCTTCGCCGATTTTGATGGAAGAAGGATTTGAAATGGGCGAGTCGGGCGACTTTTTCGGCATGGGTGGCATGGACGCTAATATGGACCCAGACTTGGCGCTTGCGTTGAGATTATCTTTAGAGGAGGAGAAATTAAGACAAGAGAGAGAGGCGGCCGAGAATAAGGGCACTGACTTGGATAAAATCGAAGAGGAGGCAGAGGAGAAAAAGGAAGACAAGTAGAAAGGGGAAAAGCAGAAATCGAACAGGACATGAATAAGTCAAGCACAAGCATTCATCCACGATGTCCTCCCATTTTTTTTCTTTTTTGGCTCTACAGACTTCCGCACGAGGTATTTGCGCTCCAATACACGCACGAAGCAAATCTCACAATCGTAAGCGCGAACCTCCAGTTGTACCCGGGTTCACCACTTCTGTGTAACAATGCACCCCAACAATGAGACGGTAAACGAGCAAATCCCTGGTGTTGCTCCTTTTGATAGCAATGAGACGGACTGTATTAAACTAACAGTATCACAGTTTTTCCATGCGTATTCTCAAGTATGTACTGGACACTTCACTTTCGCTTGTGTTTTTGCACCCAGTACTAATGTATAGGGTAAATGGAACTTGTCTATTTTGGAAAGTCCCCCTTGTATGGGAGATATAGGATTTATGCCGGCCCCAGAGTCATGGAATGAGAGGAAAAGAAATCGTGATGCTCAACAGTATTTGAAGATGAAGCACTGGGAGAACGAGCTGAAATTACACCAGTTCTCTAAACAAAACCGAGCTACAATGAAGGTGGACGGATTGGGCATTTCTTTGATTAAACGCTCGAAGGTGGTAATTAAATATGAAAAGAGACTTAACTTGCGTGAGATTCCCCGGTCGGTCCTGATTGACAGCCACTGCATTTTATCTAATTCACCATTGGTATTGCTTGACGCTAGTCAGGACTGGCGCACCAGAAAAAACCCGCTCGTGTGTGGCTCGCCTTATATAAAATTCTATTGTGGAGTAAACTTGAAGGGACGAGGAAATGAAATTATCGGAGTTCTTTCAATTTTCGACATTTACCCAAGGTCTGAGTTTCCTCAAGAGAGCATTGACACGTTGACCCAATTTGCTCTGGAGATTATGGATTTCTTACATACGCCCTATGAAGCGACGGAGGAAAACTATTCGAAGCGTCGAAAAAATGGAATGAATGCAGATGCGGAGATTAATCTATTGGCAAAGAAGTTGGGCCGGGCCACTAGCCGAGGAAATAACCTCACTCTTTTTGAAAGAGACGGTTCAGGTAGCGCATAAACCAGCAATGTAAGTGATAGCAACTATTTTCAGTCGAAGTGCGTTGTGGAAAACACCATAAGCTCCGCTGAGAGACACAGCATTATCAACCGACTCTTCGGCTTAAACAACATCAAGGATGGGTTGGTCCAGATTTGCAAGTACATCAAAGAGCGAGAGAGAGTCGACCTAGTTGGTATTTATGAAGTAAAAATGTCCACGGTGTATGCGTTGTCAGCAGAGGATATTCCCTCACAACAGCCCATAGACCGGGATATATTGAAGAGTCTTATGCAGAAAGCGAAAACAAGACCCGTCGAAACTTTTCAACTGAGGCTCTTGGGGCAGTCCAGCAGCTCAACATTTCCGGAAGTGCATTCGTATTTAAAAGCTGCCTTTGAAAGTGAATATGGAATTCATTATTTGAACACAACCAGCACATCAACCTTCAACCGCGGCGTGTTCATGCCATTTCTTACTTCCGAACCCAGCTTTATTACCAAATTAAAGCAAAGTCCGAGAAAAAATGGCGGTGAATCATGTGCTAGATTTGAAGGGTTTGTGATCTGCGCCCTAAACAATTCCGCGGGCCGCACATTCAGCCAGCAGAAATTGTCGAGGATATTTGATCAGATTCGGATCATTCGCGAGATATACTCGAGTTGATTACATACCCATTTGTCTCATGATTTCGTACTCTTCATCATATTGATCAACAGCCCCAAACATTTCTTCTTCTGGGAATTCCTCCTCCGTAGGTTTCTCTGAGAGCGTTTGGGCTAGCGGGGATTCACCAACTTGCGTAGGGGTTTGAGTCGTTACCGTAGGCGCCCGCGTGGTAGTAGAAGGAGTCTCTTCTTCGTCTTCCTCGTCTCCAATAAATAGCCCGTTGGATCTTCTAGGGACAGATAAAAAGCCCCAGTCCTCGTCCTCATCTTCGTCAACGTTGGTGGTAGATTCGGCGACATTATTGGGTTCCGCTACATCAACTGCAGCAATGTCAGTATTAGGGTGGTATAGATCATCTTCTGAGTTGTTACCTTCAGCATCATCAATTATAAGCCCCTTCTCCACCTTGAGACGGTGGATTTGCTGCGAAATGAGCTCGCGCCGATATTCTTTTAGCCTGAATGACTTGTGGCTTCGTAGCATCTTGATGCAGTCGGCAAAAGTCGCTCTGGGAAATAACCCGTGGCACCAGAGTTGGTAGAATTGCAACACAGACTCTAGATTTTTTGCTTCTTGCTCCACTTTCATCAGGTGGGCCGCCTGTTTAGTATAGGAGCCTTTTTTCAACTTTTCACTGAGTCTTCGATCATTCTTTTTTATGGAACGGCTCAATTTTGGGTAGTTGGCAATCACAGGCGGAAGGCCACGAGTCCGATCGAAAAGAAGTTCATCGGTTATTTTGGGAATACGAGAAACACGCCCAAGCTTGATCGGCTTATCTAGGCCGAGGTTATCGTTTTCTTGGTCAGCCATGATCAGTGTGGATCGAGAGACGCGACGCGCACCAGATGTGCGGATCGAGTAGCAAAACACCCGTACACCACAGGCAACGACTTCGTGCATGAGAGTTTCACATTTAAACTCAGGTTGCTCCGTGTGTAGAAGTGAGATGAAGTCATTTGCAATATACCTGAGAGACGAAGCCGACTTAGACCAGGTTACTACTTGTGCGAGTGCGATTTTTCATAGAGAAGCAAGTGTTTCAATGCCAATTTTTATTTTCTAAGCGGCGTGAGCGGGTTTTCCTAGTCTACAGAATCGGCGCCCCAGTGCAATTGTGCATAACGTTGTCCCAGTTTAAGCCCGAGCCCACTGCATATACCTCACACTGAGCCCCCGGTTACCAAGCACTGCATACAACACACTGTGCCATCCTCTTCGGAGCTGCGCAGTATCCGTTTTAGGCGACACACTAAGCGTTTTGGTTCGGCCCGCAACCCATTGTGCGGGTTATAATGATGCCGTAATCCCCAACGGCCTTGTAAGTGTAGGTTCTTTTACATTTTTTTTTTTTTTTTTTATATCACCACATCATCAATGCTTGCGATTCTCTCTCTTGCAGTGGCACTTCTACCGTTGGTGCTTTCGTTTCTCAGCCTTTGGGTTCCGTTGCTCATCTCGCTCAAAGCAGTGCAAACTCCGACGCTACCGCAGCTCCAATTTCTCCTCACGTATTGGCTCGTGTACGCGTGCAAGTGCCACTCGATCAATGTTTTGCAAACATTTTTCGGCATTCCAAAACTCGAGATTTTGACTGAACTGCTAATGGTGTGGATGTTCTATGGCCGTGGGTGTGAGGTTGTTTCGACCTACTATGTGCCGACGGTAGGACAATCTGTCTTTGGAATTTCTTCGGTGGAAATGCTTGAGACCAACGTGATTGACCCGTTTGTGCTGCGATACATCGCCCATAACATGTTGGTGGATTATGTCATCTGGCTTCTTCCCCGTAAAGCCGCCGACCCGATGCTGGGGTTCATGCGCGATGTGGGAAAAGTCACCACCAACCGCCAGTCGGTGCTTCTATTTGCATTGGACTTTTTCTGCTCTCCAGAACTGCCCGGAATGTTGCAGGCGCGCTATGTCCAAACCAGCCGTTTCTTTGGCTTGTTGGCGCTGGCGGTGAAGGGACCTACTGACCAAATGAACATTGGCCCAGACCGTGGCGGCGCGCGCAAGGTTTCGGGGGAGACCTCGCGCAAGGTTTCGGGCGCGCGCGCCAAAACCCACGGCGCGGGCTTCGGCGAAAAGTCCCGGGTATCGAGTCTCGGCGACGCGCGCAGCTTTCGCGTGCGGGCCGACCCAAACGAGCTTCCTCTTGCGGGTTCGTAGTACGCGTGCGTATTTATGGTGATAGTAAAGGATAGGAAAGACACAAACTCTCGTAAAGCTACATTATACGCAGCTAGCTGATGTGCGTTCCCACGCCAAGTGATAATGGCACTGTCTCATTGTTCTTCTAGGATTACCCTCAGGCCAGGCCGATCGTGCGCGCGCTAACTCAAGAGGCAACAATAGCTCGCTCTACAACCGACTGGAGTGGCCCACCCACCATTCTCTTTTCATGTTCGTTGCAGAATATCTCCCTCGGTTGAACCAGGTTTCGGTCAAGGTCCAGATAGGTCCGGACGAGTCCGTGGAAAACGTCGTTCTAGACGCAAGATCATTACTGGTGCGCACCTCCACCACTACCCACAAGATATCTCTACCGTTCTCCAGGATCGTTTCTACTAGACCGACGGGCTACTCTTTCCGTGATGGCCTCCTTTCTTTGACTTTTGCGACCGAGTCAGGTCCAGGGCTGGGAGGCTCGTCCTTTATGGAGTTGGCTCGTTCTGGTGCGCAACTATGGTCAGTGAGTGATCTAGTAGCCAAAACCCCCAGAGACAGCAAGAATGTAAATCTCTTCCAGTTTTGCTGCAAGAAATGCAACGAAGTGGTTGTCAAGTCCTCAGATTATAAATTCATTGATATGCCGTCGGAGTTCTGGCAGGAAATGATGGACTTTTGGCACTGTCACAAGCCGCACGAAGACCACCACAACAAAAATAGCAAAAACTATGACGGAACGATCAAACCAAGACCTGGATACATCCATATCGGGTCTTATTACATTTTGTTAAAAGCAGATTCCTCCAGTTGCCCCAAGTGTGGCGTTTCCTTGGGCAGCATGGACCAAGAGTCTGTCAAGTTGCACAAGTGGAACTTAGAGTTGAAATACGGCACCCATGCGGAATTATACCCCCCATTTGCATCAGTATACTATGCGATTCTTGATAAGGTCAACTCGTCAGCGATTCGCAAGTTCACATTTAAACTGAGCTCTTCTGCGGTCAACATCTGGGTACTCAATTTGGGTCTTTCCGTACTGGTCACAAATCACCCAATCTTGACCAACTCTTTGAAACTATTCTACATTGAAAATGCCCCCTTTGAAGAAGACGAAGTGGTAGAGATCCCCGATCTTGTGTTCCACTCGCTTATGCAAGAGCTCTCGTCTATTAATTCTAATATGCCCCGCGATTGTCGAATCGCAGAAATGAACGTTGACGATGTCAAAAGACGGTATGACGTCAGTTACTTGGTCTCAAGACACACCTAATTTCATATGAGTTTGCCGTCCTCGATTATAGACTTAACCACGGGCACAACCTGCTTTCTTGTTGCAGCAACGTTAGTCTGGTTGTACACACGGAATAAATTCTTTCCCTTCACGCCTTCAATGACACTGGCCGTAGCATCTCCCAAATATAAGTTGGAATCTAACTTTAAAGTAGCCGCGTATTTGGCCATGTCCTCAAATGCTTGATTAGTGGAGTAGTAACAAAACTCACGTGCGTGTTGGTTGGTATCTTTTCTTGTGAATGATGTGGTCATGATAATCACATCCAAGTTGAATGTTTCAAGCATCTGGGTGTAAGAGCGGTCGAATTCCTCAGCAGAAAACTGCTTGGTCAACCACGCCATTCCTTTGCCAACGGAACTGAATCCAATAGAGGCCTTATTCCCGGATTTGCTCACAAAAGTAAATTGCTTGTAATCCTTTCTCAAAATGTCGTAGAGCGTGAATCCCTCCATGTCCTTTTTGGCTTCTTTTAATTTTGCGTAAAAAGAGTCAACGGTCAGCACTCCTGGAATCGCCAAGGTAGTCTCTAACGCCGCAGAAGTGTTCTTAAGAATCTCTTGATAATGCGAGAACGCCTCAACATCACCCAGTTCCACCTTTTGGGTCATGTTGGCAGTATCGATCAACAATGGACCTAAAAGTAACAGAACAGGCTCCGCTTCAATATTACCCTTCAACTGATGGTACCAGTAGTTGAACACCAAGCTAGTACAAGACCCATTAGGACGAATCACACGAGGATCGGCGTTTTTGAATACCTGTTCATCTTCATGGTGGTCGATGATACCGGTCACGGTCAATCTCTTATCCTCGTAAAGCTTTGTCAAGATTTCACCCTGGAGATTGCAATGGTCGACAAGAACCACTTCCACTTGTGCGGAGGGGCGCTTGACAAATTCCAGCACATCCTCCAAGAAAAACAAATCCTCCTCAGAAATGGAGTGGGACTGCAAAAGTAATACAATGTCTCTTCTTAATTTTAACTCGTCCTTGGAAATATTGATGAGAGGTAACAATGGCTGTTCATGAGGGAATGCTTGTGCGTAAAAAAAAGAGTAGGTGATGGCACAAACCACAGAATCCATATCAGCAGATTGATTCCCCGTTACCAATCTGACAACATTCAGAGGCTTTACTGGACGGAGTTCTCTAAGAAACGATTTAATCACCATGGTGCTGACGGGGTCATATACAATCTATAGATGTTGATATTTGGGCGCAGGATTATCGCATAACCACAATACACACCCAAAGAAATAATCACTACGACAAAGAGAGAAGAAATCGCACGTTTGATATATAATAAGTTGGCCTTACTTGGCATAATGCAAAGTAATGTCGAACCATTGTCTACTCTTGATTTCTTCAGGAGTCAACAGAAAGTTTCCGTACGTGGAGACTCTCATGTACCAGAGGTAAGAGGCCATTCCGATGATGATGAAAACAGTAGAAAGCACGAACTTAGCTTTTTTCAAACCTAGAGGCGGCACACCATTAACAGCAGAGAAGCCCTTATTAGTACAAATGAACTCAACAAAGCCACCTGTGAACAATGCTGCAATCAAGTGAGCAGGCAAGTAGTGGTGCAAGAATTTTTGTCTGTTCATCAAAAAGAATGGGAAGTAGTGAGCAGCCCAACCAACAAACAAGAAGCCCAAGGTGTTGTATAGTTTCGATCTCGATTGGTGGTTTAAGATATGAATACCTCTGCGAGTAACAAGAAGGTCAGCCAAAACAAAGCCCACATAAATAGCAAGGAAACCAGCCTCAAGCCAAAATCCCACAATGTTACCCACAAAGAAGATTTGACGCCTCAACTCATTGTCGTTCCAGAAAGACACACCAGACAAGGAAAGAGGCCAGACATCAGGCTGCGAGGCAAAAGGATGCTCAGAAGACAAGAGGTTGTTGTGCATAAACATCAATCCTTGCAACTCCCACCACTTTTTCAAGAACGGGATGTGCTTGATGGACTTAGGAACATACTGGCTTCTAATATCAGCCGGATTCAAACCAACAATGGAGTTGAAAGTCCAAACATTGTCTTTTTCTTGGACCTTCTTGTTACCACTAACCTCTTGTTGGTTGAAAGCCCACTCTGGCAACAACTCATCGTTGTGAGTCCACATAGCCACCATGGTGTCGATATGGAGAATTCTCATTTCGGTCGCCAAGGTACTGACCTTGGTTCTCTTTGTCAGACTACCCTTGCCTATTTCAGCAAGACGCAAAATGAACAAAGTTTCATTGTATCTAGCTGCAGCAACTTCTTCATTAACAGCGATGAACTCCTCGTTAGTCGCTTTCAATGGAGACGCAACATCATGAGTCAACAAGTATCCTCCAGTACCAACATGTCTAAGACGAATAACGTCGTTAGTGTAAACGACATCACCTCTTTTCTTGTCCTCAGTTGCAGGAATAATCTCCCAGTGAGAGTTGGCATCTTGAATCTCTTTTCCATCGTTTTCGACCACACAAGTCACTTGTTGCAAGTTGGACGAGATTCTGCCAGATTCGTAACGCAAAGGATAGACTTGTTCATGAGAGTGCAAAAAGGCACCAGTGTCCTTATGCTTAATCGTGATGACGTCATTGTACTGGACAGTCTTGGAGTCTCTGAGCATGGGAGACTCTTCCAAAGTCGCTTGGAATTCTGCGGACATGAATGCATCGCCAGGACCGGATTTTCTGAGGATAGAGAAATGCAAGTGGAACCAGTACAAGTAGATACAGAATGGAATCAAGATCAACGAAACAAGACGAGCCAAAAAATGCTTAGCAACTTCCTCGAGTGAATGGCCCTTTTTGATATCGAGCAAGACCCACAATTCATATACCACAGCCAAACCAATAGTGAAGAAGGTGAACACACCCACGTATTTGGTGGAAATGACCAATGACAAAGATACACCAGTCAAGAGAAGCCAAACCCACCACCACTTGGTAAATGGTTGGCGGCGGTAGGTGCTGAATTTGGCGTAGGCTAACATGGTCAAGGCCACACTCAAAATCAAGGTGGCATCCAACAAGATTAATCTAGAATCGATCACATGAGCATTGTCAAACACGACAATACAAGACGACAAGACACACGCAAGGACAGAGAAATTCAATGTTTTCATGGTTAGAAACATCACTGGGATTGTGAGCGTACCTTGAATGGCCAGCAAAGCGCGGTAAGCAACGTAGGGCACATTGTTGGAGGTGTAACTCTCACCAATTGTGTCAAATTTGAACTTTCCGTCATACCCCACAAGCCAACCACCGAAAGCAATAAGCAACTTGGCAAATGGCGGGTGCAAATCAAAGAAGTAAGTGCCTTCCAAGTAGTAGGACGCAAACTTACCAAAATGCACTTCGTCGAAAACAACCTTGTCTGGGTAACCAATAATACGGAATCTCAAAAATGCGGCCACTGCTGTTACTACTGCCATGGCAATATAATAGTGCAGATCTGGCTCGGACTTTGCAACGAACGCCTTGTCCTTAGTTTCAAGAAGTTCATGCTCAAACTTCTCCGGGACCGGAGTCGTTCCCTTTTTGCCTCTCTTCTTCAAAGCTTGAGACATTGTCGAAAGATCACAGACAAATTGTTCCGAGAAATAAACAGGCTGGAGAAAACCGTGTCAATAATTCACGTGATACATTGCGCACGCTATGGTTTGGCGCAGTTTACGTCGGTGGCTGTGCGACAGAATCAGTATATATTGGCTCCATTGTATGGTATATGATCTAGATCTTCAATCACATTATTTTCTTAATTCTCTTCTGGTATCCTCCGCGGCCCTTGATAATGGGCACAGACTGCGTAGATGAGGATTTGGATCCAGGGTTGTTCTGCTTATATGCATTCGGTGTCAGAGGCGCTGAAGGCAGGCGCGAAAAGTAATCGGACGTCGCTTTCGAACCCTGATTGTCCGAGCGGAGAGGAGGTTTGTCCGAAGTTTCAGTGCGGATCTCGCTGATACTAGGGATGCGAATCGGTCTGGACGTCGACAATTGCATGATAAGAGCATTCTTCTCCTCGAGGAGCGTTTCAAACTTGACAATGACAATGTTGAATTCGCGAATCTTTTGCTCGTAACAATCTATGGACTTTCTCATCTGTTCGCTCAATTCGTGCTTAATGGCTTCGATTCGCTTCTCGTAGTTCTGTTCCCTGTAAGCAAGCTCATCTTGCGATTTTTCAAGCTCAGAAGCAATCTTTTTAATGTGCTCTCTTAACGCATTTGCCTCGATCTGCATGTCGAACTCTTTTTTTGACTTATCATCGAGATAGACTTCCTCAGATGGAGCAGTCAGCTCATCGTCTTGGTGGCTGTCGCCATTTTTCAGCTGACAATCGTGAGCTGTATTATCGTGTAGCTTCGCTTCCGCCTTTAATTCTTTCAACTCAGAATCTCGTTCGGCTCCATCCAGCTCAATCTTTACAATGATCTGTCGCGCGTCTGCTAACTTCGCCTCAGAATCAGCATACTTGTCCACCGTCTCCCTAAGTTGACGTCTTAATTCGTCAATGCGAGTATTGAGATGTATCAATTCTTCATCTCTATGACTCAATTCCCGAGACTTCTCTTTCTCGATAACTTGAACTGTTTCCAATAGATCATGGTACGCTTCCACCAAATTTTTATCTTCTGCAAACGATTTGAACGTGGATTCGCGCAAAATCTTGTCAGCTTTCTGTTTTAGACTCAAGCAATTCAGTCTATCCAATCCTCGTAAGAAGTGCAAAAATTCAATTTCATTTTGCAATCGCAATATTTGCATTTGGTAAATTTCGAGGCTTTTCTGTGATTCCCCAAGGTCTACCGACTCTTCTCCTGCTATGTATGTGGCCTCCGAGTTTTCCCGGAATAACTTGCTGACTTTTGCATCGCTTTTTAATTGTTTAGTCAACAAATCCGACGCCCCTTTGGGCGCTAATTGTATACTGCCAGTTGCAAAATGACTGGCGTCAGTATTTGCAGAATTATTGGTGCCGGCCGAAACCTTTTCGGTGTATAGTACTTCGTGGGCAGAAAGTAAGGAAGAAACAGAATTTCTTTTAGTAGCATCTTCAAACTCCAACTCGTGTTCCACTAAAGGGTTGCCCCCAAAATCAAATTTCTTGAACTGGACCAGTGGGCTGGTCTCGCCGATATTAGATTTGTTATCATTATATGGGATTGACGATAATTTAGAGCTGAAAGGTAACGACATTTCTAGTCTTAGTCCTTGACCATGTTTTACTCCTTCACTTTGAACCAGTCCGACTGAATGTCTCGCTGATGGCAAAGACGATACAACCAGTCTTCTTTCTTTAGGTGAGTGAAATACCGCTTTTTCAAATTCATTGAATGAATCACTCGTCAGCCCTCTCACGCTCAATATATTTGACAGGGATACCTGATCCGAAATGGAGGGGAAATTGTCTGGGTTTAATTTTAGGCAAGCCAAAAGTATTTCTTCTTCGTTCAAATCTTGACCATCATTTTCCACAAATATCCATCTCGTTGGATCGTTTGCTTCCTCTTCTGAGGTGACCCCATTGATGATGTTCGGGTGTATTATGACTTTTTTTAAAAGAGTTTTGGTGTGGTCACCGATGTATGTGTAGATAGGAAGCAGAAATATATCTTCTAATCTCGTAAAGAAACTCAATGGAATGATTGTGGGTTTTGAGTTCTGAAAGTGTTTAAGTGGCAGCTTGACATAATCAAGTACATTCAAGGGAAAAAGTCCATATAGGATACTTAGTAGATACAGAGTATCAAAGCCACCATCTTTATTTAATAAAGATTTGAATGCAAATGCTTTGGGATCATACCTTGCGATTTTCCAATCGATATTAATTTCTGCCACGAGCTGAATCATTGCCATTTCCCGGTGATTGACGAACTTGGAATAACGGTTCAGAGTAGAAAGGCGACCAAATATATAAAATAATTCCGGCAAGTACCGGTACAATGTGCTTGTTATCTTTCCGACGATCATAAAAAGTGCGATCAGCGCTCCAGATATAACAGATAGATTATAATCGAACGAGAGACAACGAATCAAGCTTGAAAACAAGGGTGATGATGTGATGCAATGGAATTGGGGTGATTTTAAAGATAAAACTTGACATAGCAGTAGACATGCCTTTTGCCTTTTGGCTGGGATACAGAAATGCTTATCGAGTATGTTGAAATATTCGAGAGGCCTCTTCAGCGCCATTTCTTGAAGTAACGCGGACGCATTTTCTTCTATTATTTTAACTCTTCCGCTATCGGAAAGAGAATCACCAGGGGAAGATGTGGTTCTGGGCCCTAGTATAGAATCAGCATCCGTATCACCATCGAGGTAGACACTCAACACCTTTTCAATCACGTACGAAGAGTTCTTGTCGATTCGTGAGGCCTGAGGAGAGTCAGCCAGTACCGAAGCTTCCTCGACGATTTTTTTAAAGAAAGAACGAGTCTTTTCCACCAAGATCAAGTCGTATCCAGTACTATCTAGAGCGGGGCGCAAATAAGTGTGTAAGCATAAATCGACATGATCGTAATTCAATACCGGCACTAGTCTCATTGAAACTTCGAGATAAAAAATTTCTCTAGGTATGCTTTCGGAGTTCCGGACATGACTTTCGTGAATTGCCTTCAACGACTCGTTCAATGCTGCACTAGCAGAACCATGTTTCTTGATGTAAGCATCAATAACCAGATAGACCTCTTTGACTTCAGCCGAGGGAGACTGAATCCAGTCTGAGTTGGTTTCCCATTGGTCAAAGACATTTGTCAATGCCCGCACCAAGGATTTGGACGTTCCAACCATGGATAAGTATAGGTGAAGTAAGCTTGGTATCTAGTGCATATGATATAGCGAACCTGCAGTACCTCAAGATCTATGATGATTCTTCTTTATATTAGGGGAGATGTTTCGGAGGTAATATACCAGTTAGAGGCTTCATTGCGGGTGATCGAGATATTTTCCTCCGTGAATAAGAATTATTTTGTGGAGGTAGATAGCAGTGTGATGTTTTTGCTGAGAAACACCTCTCAAGTTTAGAGCGAAGAATCGCGCACTGAACTAATCGTACCTCTTTACCACGCCATTGATTGTTGCGACTGGAAAATGGACGGAGCTTCAGATTTCCGAAGACCGCTGAAAGATGTATCCCAAGGTGATTCCTCTTCTTTCTTGGTTGCTTTTTCCGATAGCCAACAGGATCCCGAGCAGCTTATCTCCTCAATACAATTGCATTTGAAGGAGCGATTAAGCACGTTCGCCTCGATAAATTCACATGCAGAATATGTCTTGGTTATCCAGAGCTTTCCAGACGAAGTCATGGGATTGTTGAAACAGCTTTCATCGTGTGACATAGAAAAGTATGGATGTTTCTGGTTACTCACTGTGGGAGAGGCTGTACGGGCTGCATTTGTGGTGGCGTCGTATGCCGAAGATGTACCCGAATCCACTCAAGGGTCGTATGCGACAGCTTCGATGTTACCCATTTTGAATGAGCTTTGTCTCTATTTGGAATACCTTGTAAAACGCTGGGACTACGCATCCATTCAAAGGTCCATGAGCTCAGCCGCTGACAAACTAAAAATATATTTCTACAAAACATTAAGCGTGACTTGTGACTGGCTCACCAAAGGTCCACGACTCGTGCATGTGGAGAAGTGTCTTGCCCTGGTCGTTTACAGGATTACTCAACTCTGTGAAGCAGGAGAAACAGAAGCTGCAATATTCCCCGTTTTAGCGAGTATTTCTCGTGCCGCCTTTTTATCCGGGTGTTCGGAGATAATTTTACAAATCCCCGAGCTGATCATGAGCATAAACTACGCGGTGACCCTATTACTGCGCTTCAAGATAAACTTTAATGTCTTGATGGATTTTTGTCGCTATCTTGGTTACTGTCTTGTGACCTCTGCAATCGCTGGCAACAGCATCGATGAAACTTTGTGCAATCGGGCAGATGTTATTTTAACTGCACTTTTGGGTTTGCCCAACTTACGACTTGTCAATTATGTTGTTCGTCAAGCGACAAATACTCCCGTGGGAACTCCTACACAAACAACAGAACGGTACATCTCGACGAAAGAGAGAGAAGAATTATCATTCTTCTATATCATCAACAGTATTATGCGTATGAAGCTGTTGTCCCAACTTGTCTCGACAAGTGAACGGTTCCAGAGTGAATGCGATTTTCTTTTAAGCAGTATACAATCGCGGGAGTCAGAGGCTCTTGATATTCTGGCTTCTGCAAGCCACTCGCACGCGGCTAGTTTTGTGTCTCTTTCCAATTTTGCATCGCCAACTCAAAACACGCTTCCATCCCGTAAGTCAAGGGTGATGACTTCAATACTCGAAGACGGAACTTACAAAGAAAAGCTGATTTTGGTACTTTCATTTTTCCAGCATTTAGTGTGTGAATCAAGAAAGGAAAAAAAGGTGCCTTCCACTGGCAGAGTTATTAAATTAGTGCAGACATTTGGCACTGGAGGTCTCTTGCAAGATGTTGATGTACGCACCAAATTGGCGAACGACGATATCATTATGTTAATCAACAAAATTAACAAGTATAAGTACCCGGGGAAAATGGTGTTTGTCGAGGCATTGCGCAAGATCATTTGCCTCTGTGAGTTACTTTTCTTGAAACATGCATCCACAACTATGAATATCAAATCTGACCCTAACTCACTCTTAAAGCATGTTTTCCAAACACTCATACCTTTGGCGGATGTTATGGGTGTAAAGCCTTTAATGGGGTTCACGGGTACTGGTGGGCTCCAATGTCTAACAGAGCCAATGTTACTGGAAGACAAGCAACTCGAAGAATACTCACGATGCTTGCAACGCGTCACCATGTTGGAGCAGCAATTTTGAAGAACAATTACATCAATTCATTTCACATTCCGTTATTTTCAGCTCCAAAAGGAACTGAGTTGAATGCAACAAAATAGTTGGCTTATATATCAAAAATGGCATTTTTTACAGTTTAAAACAAATCGAGTATCATCAAAATTCCACGTGACATGACCCTTCTTGAGTTGCAAAGACTCCAATCGTCATTATCTGACGGCATCTACGGTTAGGGTCGGCAAAAAAAAAAGCGTTTTTAATGTTTTCAAATGGCTCGTCTTACTGCCGATTTCGCCGGTTGAGCGACATTTTTGAAGTCTTGAACTATTTCAAGTATAATGTTGTATCGGGCAGCCGCGCAGCTTAGATGCCGACCTGTCGTAAATAGCGCATATCGGCGTGTTGATAGCACCGATGAGGCAAAAAAAAATGCATCGCGACGAAAGCTCCTGCCGCACCGTAAGCAAATTGGACCGGTGAGTTGTCATATGCAGAAGACGGTTGCTAAGCATAAAGGCAACAGCGAAAAAGAAGACACCAAAACGTATTGATTTAAGCCGTCAAAATTTTGATGTTTCGAGCTAAATTGATTTGAACCTTCGGCATATTACAAGGTTTTCCGAGTTCGCGTTGGGGCAGGCAGTAGCCGCTTCTTCCCCACAGCTGAATTGGAGCTTAAGATTATGCACCACAATGGACTCGCTGCACGGCTTCTTTCTCCGCGGGTATATCGAAGAGAAGCAGGGTTTACAGGACTCCGTGTGTATATAATATAAAACTATATAAGAAGCCCGATCACTGTGAAATTGACCAGCCCAATTGATCATCTAATCAAACATGGTGGATCACGACAGAGTCAGCATCGCATCCACAGATGAAGAAGCAAAGCCTTACAGCACCGATGCCAACTCCGACAACCCAGAGTCTCAAGAGAATCAGTTGGAAAAAATTTTAACCAACAACAGAGGTGTGCAAAAAATTATTTCCGAGTTACATGAAGAAGCAGGCTGTCTAGGACCTTTGGAACAAGGTTACGATGTTACCAGAGTTCTCACACACCCCGATCCTAACTCGGTGTTGCATCCTGAAGATAAGTGGCAGTACCCAGTTGACATGGAAACCAAATTGCGTATTGTTGAATTTGTACCGGGCGACAAGCAAAATCCCAAAAACATGTCCAATGCCCGCAAATGGCTTCTTACAATTATGTTGGGAGTAATTTGTTTTGTGGTGGCTTTGGGTTCTGCCATTGTTACTGGTGACATCGAGGGTCCAATGGCTTACTTTGGTGTTTCTCAGGAAGTGATTATTCTCTCTTCTGTCACGGTTTTCGTGATTGGTTTCGGTGTTGGTCCATTGTTATTTGCACCATTGTCAGAAGAGCTCGGCCGCTCTATAATTTATACCGTGACTTTGGGGATGGCGGTGGTCTTTATTGTCCCATGTGCTGTGGCAAAGAACATTGGTACTTTACTTGTTTGTCGCTTGATCGATGGTATCTTGTTTAGTGCTCCAATGACCTTGATTGGTGGTTCTTTAGCTGATATTTGGGATGCCAACGAACGTGGTAAGGCCATGGCTGTGTTTTCCGCTGCGCCATTTTTGGGTCCTTGTCTAGGTCCTGTCTTTGGTGGCTTATTGGGTGACAATGCGCCAACCTGGAGATGGATTTACTACGCCTATCTTATTATTGCTGGCTTCTTTTATGTTCTTTTCTTGTTGCTTGTTCCTGAAACTCATCACAGCACCATTTTGAAGAGAAGAGCCGCCAAGCTTAGAAAGTTGACTGGTGATGAATCCTACAGATCCTTGTCAGAATTGCAAATCCGTACTTTCAGCGAGGTGGCCAAAGTGTCTCTCTTGCGTCCATTTTTGCTTCTCAGTGAAGTGATTGTCAGTTTAATCACCCTTTACATGTCTATCGTTTACGGCTTGTTGTACATGTTCTTCTTTGCATATCCCGTCATTTATATGGAAGACAAAGGGTGGTCTGCAAGCAAAACTGGTGTTATGTTCCTCCCTATTGCTGGTGGTGTTGTTTTATGTTCAATGGTTGCACCTTATATTAACACGGATTACAACAAGCGTGCGCAGCCCTACCGTGATCGTGGAGAATTACCACCTCCAGAATTGCGTTTGATTCCTATGATGGTGGGATGCTGGTTTGTGCCCATCGGATTGTTTTCCTGGGCGTGGAGCTCTTATTCTTGGATTTCCTGGGCCGGACCAGCATTCAGTGGTTTCGCTTGTGGTTTCGGTTTCCTTTCTCTTTACAATCCAGCTAACAACTATATTGTTGATTCATACCAACATTATGCGGCTAGTGGATTGGCCGCGAAGACATTTGTGAGATCTATATGGGGTGCTGCGGTTCCCTTGTTCACCATTCAAATGTACCACAGACTAGGCAATCAATGGGCTACAACATTGATGGCTTTCATATCATTAGCATGTTGTGCCATTCCCTTCTTGTTCTACATCTACGGTGCTAGAATCAGAAAATTTTCCAAGTATGCCTACTCTAATGATCACCAATCATAATTTGTGCAACTACATCGCATCATTTTTAAAATATAATTAATCGAAGAAAATATTAACTTACCATTTGTATTAAAGTAGGGATTAGAGAAAATAATGTAGAAGGAAATTGGAAGTAGCAAAAAGAGTCTTTGTAACTGAAAAATGATCCAAGTAATGAGACTAGGCTGCACACAAAAATTTCGAGCTCAAGAAAGTGCTTCGCTAGCTCAGTTGGCAGAGCGTCAGTCTCATAGTACTGCTGTGATATCTGAAGGTCGACAGTTCGAACCTGCCGCGGAGCATTTTCTTAATCCCTTTGCTTCGCTAGCTCAGTTGGCAGAGCGTCAGTCTCATAGTACTGCTGTGAAATCTGAAGGTCGACAGTTCGAACCTGCCGCGGAGCATCGGTTTTTTTTTGGTTTGTTGAGTATCAAAGTTGACCCATTACTAGTCGCACCCCCAAAAGGTCATTGGGAAAAAGGAAAATATATATTCTTTATGTACTTTTCGAAGTCTTGCCGATGCCGTCTGAGGTAGCGGATCTTTCTCTTCTTCTTTTTAAAGATCTTTCTAGTTGATATTCGGTTCCAAGCACAGTAGTAGCATTTGGCCAAACAGGATCATCTTCAATCATATGCTTCCTTTCATTTATGGCTGGATCATCTGGTATTTGGATATCATCTTTCAAATCTATAATTTCCAATGATTCCGGTCTTTTAAAGCTATCCGCCTTAGTTCTGGCAGCTGGGGAGCTGTTAACCTCAATCACGTCGAAATCGCGTGTATCATTGGCTGTCTTCAATTTGTCGTCGTCTTCTGAAATTTTGTTTTTAGGTGACTTGGGCTTTTCCAGAACTATCACATTCGCATTCTGAACGACTGTACCCACTGGGAATTCTCCATCCACCGAATTAGAAGTTACACTTGTAGGTAATGCTTCTGTGGTACCAACGTTTAATATATTGGTATCTTCTGCACCATCAATCTTCGCCGCTGGTCGCGGACTCGTATCCGTTTCCAATATTTTCGAAACATTTTTTTGATTCACGTAGGCGGCACGTCCCGGAATAGCAGTCATTGTCCGACCTGATACATTGTCCTCGTGCAAGCTAGGAGAAAACAGTTGAAGTGGTGAGGTGATTGTTTCACTCATTGCATTTTTAAAGTGAGTTGCATTAAGTGAAGTCTGTGGACCAACCGACAAACTGTTCATGAATTGATGATTATGATAAGACATTTGGCCAACCGGTGTGTTTCTCCAATCAGGAGTCATCGGGCGAGACAACTGTTCAAATGAGTTTTGGGGTCCGTTCGAGAAGCCGATTGGTGCAGAAGATGTCGCATAGCTCTGATCTGCATTAACTTTAACTTGCCGTTCGTCAGCAAATGGTTCCAAAGTTATTTGTGTTATCTGAGACTCGCGAGTTGCATGAGCATCTTGAGCCCTTTGAGCTTCGCGTTCCAATTGAGCTTCTCGTGCTAATTCTGCCTCTCGCGCCAATTTTGCTTCTCGTGCCAATTCTGCTTGTCGTGCCAATTCTGCCTCTCGCGCCAATTCTGCCTCTCGCGCCAATTGTGCCTCTCGTGCCAATTCTGCTTCTCTAAGTAGTTTTTTCTCGTGTTCTATTCTCTTTTTGGTTTCTTCTGTAAACTTCACAATAAGCTCGTTCAATGCGTTCGAATCATCTTTCATCAAAGAATCAATATCCCTTTTAGATTTGGAAACAAGATCATTGATGAAGGGAAAAAAATCTTTTTTAGCCATTCTCTTAGTCTTTCCTCCGGGTGAATCCACTTGTGTAACCGTATCACCCGTACTGACCAGGGAGTAAATAGACACATAGATTGCACAAAGTGTATCGTCAACCTGCGAGGTAGGACCAAAACCATTATTTAATTTCTTCATGTCATTGATTACGCTCAAAAGCAAAATAAGGCCCTGAACATTCCCGTGGGTCTCTGGTGATTTAATGGTGTCGGCTAGGGCCTTCGCCTTGTTCACAAACACTGGATGTGGCATTTGGAACATGAATCTCTCGACATAAGTGTTTCTTATATCTAGCGATGTACGCACCAATTCACATATCGAAGAGCATATCTTTTCCCAAGCAAAATATAACAGGATCATGGTTGAATTTGCTCTCCTCAACTTAGGAAGCATTTGCGTCAAAGACGACAAATCTTTGTCTTCCTTCAACAATGCAATATAGAATTGGGTATATTGGTACATGTAAACAAAATGCTTCCCTGGCCGCTCGTGTTCGGGTTTCCACATCTGAAGAAATGATTTATTGGAAACTTTTAAGGAAAAGAATTTTGACATTACATCAATAGCTTTTTTGAAGTCGTTGAACTCTTCTTTCCAAATAAAAGCGATCCTGTAATGTGGTTTATGATACCATCCTTTCTTGTCCAAGGAGACGATCTTCTTTAAAGAGTCGATGACCAACATGTACACATCATTCTTGCTCCAGGTGGTCTGGGTAGCATTCATTTGTAATGTCGAATCTTTGTTGATGTACATGACTGCCTGATCCACGGTTATCTTGTCAGCTTTGACATACTTGTAAACTAGATCACATAATTTGTAGGTAGCCTCAAGGGTAGGGTCAGACGGAACACTTTGCTCTTTGCTGCAAACACTAGCTTTAATCAATGCATCCAACACTTGAGTTGAGTCATGTTTAAGCTTGTCTTTGATTTTTGCCAAATAGTAATAGGATGACCAATCCTCTTTGTTCGATTTGATTGCAAGAATTATACATCTTAGCATCAACTTGAGGCAAAATTTCAATGGCGCATTTGGTTTATCGGAAACTGCCAGAAACATAGCTTGATTTCTTCTCCTAACAAACTTAGGGCCAACATATGCCTTTAAGGCTATCATATCCATGGGGCTTCTCGACGCTCCGTAAAATTCTTTCACCAATGAATTCATGAGGACACTTACTATAGGCTTATTTTCGTCTTTACTCAAGTCACGCAGCTGAGTAATCATATTGACAGCCATGAAATAGCATAAAAGTGTCTTTCGTTGTAGATTTGCAGTCTGTGCCTTCCTTTCGATTGCATTCAACTTATCGGAAGTCCAAATCAAATCGTCTTCCACAATATAGCCATATGCTTGTCCAAGAATAATCCAACTTTCAATTCTCTCCGTACCAAAAATAAGGTCATCTTTGAGGAGCCGGATAATGCGTTCCAATTCCACTATTCTGCTTTGAGCAGACTTTTTCCTAATTTTGTAAGAGTTAAACATGAGAATTGCCTCCAAATAATATATTCCACCATGAACAAGCTTGCCTTCCTTCTGAGGTTTCACAAAATTTAAGTTGTGTAGTCCATAAAATGCTTCTTTTATAAAACGAGAATCTATCTCAGTGACGTCCAAATACTTCTCCAAGGATATATTATTTTGGCTCAAGCCTGAGTCAGAATCGATATCTGGGTCCCCAATCACTTCAAATAGATCATCAATTACCTGTTTGGTGTCATTTCTAGGCGGCCTCAAAAGGGGAGAGTGTCTAAAACATAAAGGTAAGATAAACGCAGCAAGTTCCTCGGCACTAGACTTATCTAATTGACCAGATTCCTCCGTGTAGTGATCCACGGGAAAGCGATCTTGGATCTTGACTTTATAATGAAAACGACATGAAAGTAATTGTGCGAGTTCCTGGTCGGGTCGATCAGTCAATTTGACTAAAGTGTCTTCAGCAAATCTTAAGAAGAGCCCATGCGATGCGTCGCATAGTCTGCGTAAACCAAACTGGCCGTGGACCAAAATGAGAAGATCTTTTATGTGCTCGTCTTTAGTTTCTAGAGCGGAACCCTCGAGACAATTAACTGAGTATATCAATATAAGACAAATACTTTCCACACAAAAATCTTTGAATCTTGAAAACACTTTTTCGGAAACGGTTGAAAGCGAGATTTTATTTCCCGTAATGAGTGAAGCTTCTTCGTGCAAACTAAAAGAATAACTGAGCTCGAACATTCTGCACAAATTATTGATAACTTTGAGTTTGTCTGCGGTATTTGATGATGGTAATTTCCATTTGTGATCCGAAAGATATTTGAGGATCGCCGAAGAATAATTGCCGTAAAAACTTAGAGAATTCAAAAGAAGGCTCACTCGTTCACCTTTATGGTCCTTGTATCGTTCACTATCCCAAAATTGTAAGACAAACTCAAGTGTTTGTTCGAATCCTCTTTGAAAGCCATTGAACATTTTTTTACCCTCGTAATACAGGAATAAAATATTCCAAAGGCTCAACTTCAAATCAATTGGGCAATCAGCTAGAAAATCACGAACACTTTTTAATGATTTTCTGTCTAGTGTTGCTCTTCCGTGAATGACAGAGTCAACTAAAGAGTTTCCTTCTTCGGTTTTATCATTTTGAAGTCCGTTTTGCGATGATTCATCGATTAATATGAGCTCGAGTAGTTCAATTGTTTCTGTCTCTTCGTCACTCTTAGAATCATTACTGTATAGAATTTTGGAGAAGATGGACAAAATTGCGGAAGTATTTAACCTGCGATTCATAGTGTCTTCGTTAAGCTCACCAATATGTTCGTAATTTGGATAGCCAATCGTAGGGTAGTCCTTTCCCGAGATTCTAAGGCGATCATCTAGTTCTTTCAAATGTAGGACGACATATTTTTTCTCTTTCCACGTAAAACTGTTCGAAGCAATGAAATAGCTTGATACCCATCCGAATCTTGCAGTTGATTGCAATTTCAGGTCTGAAATTCGCGTAGTTGGATTCTCATTGGCAAATCTATACCATATAAATTCTTTCCAGGAATTGATCCTATCATTAAGCCGCAAAAGTTCAATTGATAATGAGTTGAGGCTTGATTTGGGTGACTTTGATGAATTAATGCGCGATCCGGAATCAAGTAATTTCTCAACTTGAATTTTCGTTTCGATATAGGAATTGATAAGGATTTCAAGGATGCTCACAGCTAGACTAAAATTCAGATCGCTTTTTTCTTGGTCGTTCGCTTGGGTACTCCAGATCTTGAAGAGCTCGGATTCTTGCTGAACAACCCATTCTTTAATCATCAGAGCTAGTTCGGGGGTCCATTTCGTCAGGATGATCAAATTATTACCACGGTCACTCAAGAAGTGTTCTAGGATTTCGAATTTGGCTTGAAGAAAATGAAGCTGTTTGACCTTATTGCTTGTCAAAAACTTTTCGACAAAGACATAATCTTCAAGCTCATCGATTGGTCGAAAAGCCTCCTTTTCTTCAACTGAATTTTGGTTCCCAAACGTAGTCAAGACATCGAGAAGTCTTAACTTATCATTCTCTGCGCTAAGACCTTTATTCGCTGTCGATCCTTTTTCAGGAAGTAAAAGTGGATTATAAATCTTTTTTTTCCAATCATTAAGGGCGAGAACAAAATCCTTAATGTATAAGGGATGATCTGAATTAGCTGGATTATCCACAATATAATCCACAACATCCTGCAATATAGGTGTATCGATGCTGTAGATTTGTGAGAACTGTTTATTCAACGCGTTAAAGAATGTTTCAGTCTCCACAAAATATTTTCTGGATAGTTGAATATTGTCAGGTTGAATCAGAGGCAGATCTCCAGGATTAAGTCTTCTGGATGATCTTTGAATTGTCCTTTCAGCAGCTATGGATTTTTCTACCGAGATTAATTGTGGAGAAAGTGGAAGTTCTTCTTCAGTCTTGATTTCCTCAGGTATTTTGGGTTCTTCAATTTGCTCGGGTTGTAAATCTTGCAATTCAGAACTCTCGGTGACCTCCATTTCCATTGCAGGAATCATCTCAACTTCTTCCGTCTCTTGAAATTCCTTGAAAGAATAAACAACTTTTTCTAGTGGCGTCTCCGTAGCTAGATAAGGGTCCCAGTGCTTGAGCGGCATCTTTGTATGTTCGGCAATTTTTGTCTTATCCAGATTTTCTCTTACGGCGGAATTAAACGATTGAACCAACGCAGTCCATGTTGAGCCTGACTTGATAGTTATATGAGCTTCCGATTTCATGAGTGTTTTTGTCGATTGCTCTTGAAGATCACTTCTAATTTTGTCGAGGAAATGTAGATGTTTAAGTGTTGGCTTAACTGATTTGGTGATATCAAGCTTGGTCTGCTCCAAAGAATTTCCCAAGGCGATCAACTTTTCGCTGAGAGGCAATATACTCGTTACGTCATCACTCTCATCGATCGAAGACCTGGCATACTCTAAAGTAAAACAGGCTAACCTTCTGAAGTCAAAATAGACGTAAATGTCAAAAAGAAGCTCCAAAAGCGATTCATCCGGCTCCTGATAAACAAAGCAATTCACAAAATCATCTAGCATAGAATAAAAGAGACTTTTTGAGAATTCAAAATGCGACATAGGAGTGAATCCAGGGTCGTTGCTGTCTCTGTCGTCAGCGTACACGTTGCTAATTATTTCTTCGCCACTTCTTAGGATGTTAAAATAAAGAAATCCTCTATTCCGAAAATAGAGAAACCGGATTGATTTCTCATTCTGTGATAAAAGACTTAGTTCATCTGGCTGGAAGTTTAGTTTCCCATTTTGGAGACCCCTCATGAAATCGAATTCTTCATAGTAATGGTTGTTGATAACATCTCTCTTGGCTAATTCTCTGTATTTACCATATGCCCCTAAGTAATCCTTTGCTTTCTGTAGGGTAATTGCTTCCTCAAACTCTTTGAATGCGTTCTCAATCTCGATTTCACGCGTGAGGTTCTCCTCCTGGTCTTTTTTAGAGGTTTCCTTGGCCAAATTAAGTGGCGAGAACGCAGACTTTGGGTGTTAGTAATACTAATCGACTTCAGTGTATTCAACTGGACGTACCATTTTTGTCCGGGCCTGCTACTTAAGCGTATTTGTAACGTCTAGGTTAAGGCTATAGCTCTGTACGCGAAAAGACCATTATAAGCCTGCAGGTACTTGCGGCTTGATTGACTCGTTGCACCATACCGTGATAATGCATCCAGGTAAAGTTTCTTCTTAGTGATTCTACCTTTAGGTGGTGGGGAAGTTTGACAGGAAGATGTAGCTTTAGTAAATATTTGTAGGTAAAGTGCTCACGTGAATTTCATCAAGGTGAACCTTGTGTTATTAGTCTATATATTAATGCAATGGGGTATCTGGAACGCCGTTGATGTCGGGGTGAATCTTTCAAATAATAGAACCGATATCATGA
This sequence comes from Clavispora vitiphila, assembly GCA_030557995.1. Classification (NCBI taxonomy): domain Eukaryota; kingdom Fungi; phylum Ascomycota; class Pichiomycetes; order Serinales; family Metschnikowiaceae; genus Clavispora; species Clavispora vitiphila. The sequence goes on from JANIJR010000001.1 coordinate 194,462, forward strand.
GTCAGAAGTAGCTGATGGACTCAAAGTAAAATCCTCTTTTTCGGACTCCCTGGTTTCGGCAGCAAGCAATTTCTCCTCCCTGATAATCTGCCTGCCTCCGTTCAAATACCAGATGATTTGGGAAGCAAAAATACCCAATTCCATCACCAAGACAATGGCATAAAGCACCAAGCTCATGATGTCCATGTCTCCAACAACCACACTCAAAATAGAGAAAAGAGCCCCGCCTGAATCCATAGCAAGGAAAAAAAAGTTGAATCCAACCACTCTTCCTTTTCTCTTAGCCAACTCAAAGTATGGCGGTATAAGTCCTACTGCCAAAAGGATCGATGCAACAATACCAACCACCAACATTGGCCATGTAATTCCCCGTCTGTTTAAAGGACGTAACCACAAGATAAGCCCCACTTCGAGGCCAATACCTATGACGACAAAAACAGTGACGTACAACACAAGTTTCTTCTTAGGCAACTTTAAAGGTGGGTAGTATAGTGTTTGAGCCCATGAAATGGTGCAGAAAAAGGTGAAAAGCTGGGGTTGGATTCTGAGAGGAATAGATCCGTCAGTACCGATGAAGTAGATAGAAAAGGGAATCCCACTAAATGCCCACAAAAACATCATGAGAGGCGGTAGACCTGTGCAATCCTTGGATCTGTAGTTCCGGAAAATCTGAGGCGTTAGTTGAACACACCATAACACGGTTCCAATAGTCCCTAGGACGTTAACCGCCACTTCATTACCCATTCTTATCGTCTATTTGATAGTGCGAAACGTTTCTTAGGATACAAGAGCGGTCAGATATGAAAAAATTGCTAGGAGATGATACTCTCAGAAGAGGAGCTCGAATATATATTAGAATAATGGGAAGGGTGTAAAGGTTACATGCGATGGCCCACGCTTCAAAATTCCGTTGAAATTCCGGCTCAGAACTTGAGATTCCTTAGTCGCTAAAAAGAAATTTGCGCGGCTACATAACCCTAATCGGGAAGGCTCTTCCGCGCAGTGAAAGGTCTTTACCGATTGAGGCACTGTATCCGCTATGCTTACTCAGAGTCACTATAATCAAAGTCAAACATATCCTCATCCAGTTGCTGTGGACTGATGTTTGCAGAATCACCCGCATTTGTAGCCCCCATTGGGTCATCTCTTGCCGTAGCAGAAGGTGCCAGTAGTTGTGACAGAACACTGTTTCCTTTCTCTTTGCCTTCTGATGCTGAATTTTGTTGCAGATGAGTCTCCTGAAGCTGTTCTTCCATATCAGAATTGGAATCACAGTACAAGTCAACGATCGGTAATTTTACTTCAGTATTAGTAGGAGATAGCGACTCATCTCTCTCTTTGATGCTATCGACAGAAACCACTTCGATGTATTCTGGATTTTTGATTTTCTCCTTGGTGGCCGTATTGATCACCAGAGATAAGTTATTTCCGTCTTTATTAATTTCATTCCCAGAGCCTTGCTGTAGCGTATTATTTGCATGATCTATCACTTGGTCTCCTTTAGGAAAGTCGACATGGTTTGTCAGTGTAATTTGTGCTTGATTTTCCTGCTGTATATCGGTATCATCTTTGTTTGGGTAGTCTTGCTGTGTTTGCAAAAGGCCAGCAGATTCATCATTCTCATCGGAAGCAGCAGAAACATTGTCGTTATTCTGATCCACGTTGGTATCGAAAAATTCCTTTGGGTGTTCCATGATATTAGTCAGAGAAATTCCCCCCGGATCTGGGCCGCCAAGATCTGTGCCATAGCTTTTGTTCAAATCTGGTTCTTCGTTACCAGTGGCCACATGGTTTACGATGCGTCCTTCATCTCCATACAGCGATTCTTTAGCATAGTCTTCTGGTGCAAATCCGCCACCTTCAAAAATGGGTGAGTTGTCCTCGTTATTTGGGATAAATCCACCATTATTATCTTCAGAAGTGACTTGATCGGGGACAAACCCACCAAACACATCTAAATCATCTTTTGCGGGAACAAATCCACTATCATCCTCATCATGTTCTTGATCTGGGACAAATCCACCCTCGTCCGCGTCATAATCTTTATCTGGGACAAATCCGCCTTCAAACTGATCCAAATCATTTTCTTTTTCGGGAATGAAACCACCCTCATCAATATCATTGATGTACTCAGTCCCATTACTCTCTTCCGTGGAAAATTTTCTTCTCTTTCTGGGAACATAATTATCCTCTTCAGAAGATCCTTCATCATCGCTCGCGACGCTAAAGTATCCACCATCGTCATTCGACTCATCTTCAACAGTTCTTTTCTCTTCATCTCGATTAATCGTTCCATGTTCACGGTCAAGTCTACGCACAATCCGGAGTTTGGCCAAGAAGAATTTCCAGCAGCGTAATGCATTGAGCTCTACACCTTTGCGCTTTTCTTCCTCTTCAATCTCCACCAACCCTTCGACCACCAAAAGCATGGCGTCTTTAAATTGTTTGTCAATTAGAATACCCCCTTCTCTTGGCGTAGTCATCCCTTTCTTTCCAAAATCAAAAGCAACAATTGCTCTGGCATAGTCAATACGCAAAATATCTCTTGCTGCCCTTTCGAGTAATTTCATGGATGTTTTTTCCGTGAGTTTGACCAAGTACCCATTCTCAGGCATCATTGTTGAGGTGTAAATTTCGACGTTTCCATACGCATTTTTGGTAACTTTTCCGTCCACGATTGGCGGAGGAATATACAACTGGGTTTGAAACTCAGCATACAACCGAACTTCACCTTCATCATCCTCGTTGGCCTCGCCCGGCATTGGAGAATTGACCTTCTTGCTTTTCAAAGGAAGGGCACCCATTTTTAGAACTCTTCCTCTCATGTGCCACGCTTTGGCCGTCCTAATACGATACACATGAGACCGCTTATAAATTGGCTCAATGGTAGACTTGTTTACTGACTTAAAGGTTCCGCATTTGCTGGTATTGTCTTTTGGGTAAATGACTTCGTCTTGGCGTATCTCGGATTCCAAGGCATATAGGGGGTGATTTTTAAATCCTTTTTTGCTCTTGGGGATTCCCTCACACACATCACGGTCGTAGAATTCCTTCATTTCATATATTTCGGCTTGCCGGAATTTCTTGGAAGAGGTGGATGCAGCTCGGAGAACCATCTCATACCAGCGCTCATCCTCGTCGGAAACGGTATCGATGCGTTTTTTGATGACACTTGCATTGTAGTTTAATGTGTAGCGCCGCGTGACATCTTTCACCCTGCCAAATTTGTCAAAAGCGAGGATGTATTGGGACTGATGTGTTTTCTCTGTTCCAGGAGGTTCGAACTTGCTCTTTTTGCGCATGGGCATTACTTCCACGCACTCGAACACCATCGGATCGATGGTTATCCACTTTCGACTGAACTTGTTCCAAGCTTCAGCCCAAAAAATTGGATAGCGAGACATGGGGAATTTGTATTTGCGCCTTAATGGCTCCAGGTGCGTTGCTCGGGTACGAACATCCGCTAGTATTTCTTGTTTAGCGTGCGGAATAAATACTGGATCAAATTCCGACCGGGGTTTGCTCTCTTTTTCTTTTTTCGCTTTTGCGTCTTTCTCGATGGTTGACTGAGCCGGCAATACTGACCGGAAATCAGGAGGCTGCATCGAAAATACTAGACGACAATGAACACCACATGATCTCAACAAAGCAACAAACCCTTGTGCGCCAACGTCCCTTGATCCTTGAAGTGAGTTGACTAACATTTTGAATTTTGCCTGGTTGACGTTGCGCTCGATGTGGTTTTGCTCTACCAGCATATCGCCCCAGTCTTTCCTCACCAAACCTTGGCATGTGACCTTAAATTTCTTTGAGTAGATTTCTTGCGCCTTAAGAAGACCCAGGATAAATCTTCGAGCCAACACGTTTTGCTTTCCATCGACCCAGTCTTCGTTTAATAATTTGACTGTCAGTTTGGGAAGAAGATCACGTAACGTTGCTGTCACAGCAGGATCATTACACCACTGGTTTCTCAACGCGCCGTGAGCCACCATGGACTCTATATAGAGCTTGTGTATTAGCTTCCGCTGATGCCTCTCCTCCTTTGGGATAGTATCGAACTTTTTTACCTTTTGAGGAACCTCCTCCTTCTGTTGAATTGTGAATGTGAGAGTTTCATTTTCTGCTGGTGTGTGGTTCCCAAACGCCGCATCCAAATCAACATCCTCCAAGTCTTCAAACGCGTCTGACTCGTCATTGGGATCTGGAGCAGCAGGTTCGGGTTGTTGGGCATCCCCCGTGAGGTTAACATCTTCAAGGTCTTCGTCGGATTCGGATTCGGAAGAACTGATTGCAATCACTTCATTCTGGGTTGGTCTTGCCCGCCTCTTTATCGGCTTCCGCGGTTTAAGCGGGTTCTCATGGATATTTTGCCGTAGCATCTTCTTGTGGAATTGGTTCATGGCAATATTAAGACCAAGCCAGAAAGTCAGAAACAAAAGCGGAAAGAGTGATGAGAATCGAGTGAAATTTCAAATCAAAATGATACGTTGGTAACGAGCAGTGAGGTAGGGAGTTTTTGCCCATTGGAGACGCAGTCACTAGAAGTACATCACCCTAGTCGCACTTTAACCACCTTTTGCATTCTGCCGCACGGTCTCTACTGGTAACGTTGCGGCACTATGCACGCTACGTTTGAGGTGGATTTATTTGGCCCTTTCGTGCTGGAACACTGCTTGACTAATTCCCCTGCTTATTTTGTTTACCTCTTTATTCTCACTGGGGGTAAACTCATGTAGTTTTTCTGTTCTCAAGGCACTTTCCGGTATTACCTGGACTCTTCACGCACTTATTCTTGCCCCCGGCTACCGTTTCTATTTTTTTTTTCTTTGGTGAAACAAAAAGGCAATTAGTGGAAAGCAAAAGTCTCTTCTACTAGTTTAACCTGACACTTGTAGGGCACATTTTTTGAGTCTTTCTTACACATACGGAGAGGGCAATTGTGGCATTCCTAGTCTAACTTTGCCGTGGTATTGTGCAGTCCTCCGGTGACGTAGTTTGCACTCGGATTTCACCGTCTTTGTCATTACTTCACCATAGGCATTGGATTTTTCAAATTGGTGATCTCTTTGTCGCATCTGTCTTTCTCCTCTTAACGTCCCGTGCATTTACTTACACCGAGCTCTTCTATCTCTTTCTGTACTTTTCTCCTTACCACTTCATCTACTCTGATCCACTCTATCCACCCTATCCACTCTCATATCCTCTCATCTGAGCTACTATTATCAATTTCAACCACTGTCATAATCTTCGGGTCCAATTTTCAACTAGATCAAATCCATCTCTTTCCAAGATCTGTAGCCTTCAACCTGAAAACACAATATCACTATTCTTCATACATCCACACATCCCACGAAAACTTCAACAGTATCAACTGCTTTGCGCACACGCAGGTTCGTTTTTCCAATCCAGTTTTCTAAATTCTAAAATAGCGCCACGATTCAATGCGCCTCAAGACCGTTCCATTTTTGGAGCTACGACATTATTTTCTGCATGCCAAACTTTCTTCACCAGCAGTCATGGCTGCACCAAATCTTAACGACATTCCAGTCATGCTGAGATTGCAAGACAAGACTCATCGGACCTTGTATCGTACGCTAGAAACAGAGGCTCTTCGGTACAAAAAGGGCGCGAGTCGGGGAAAAATTGTTCTTCGTCCTGATATTCCCAACTTTTTGGTTTGGCTCCACAAGATCAGAGATATGGAATCGAGAGATGCAGTTCTTGGAAACTCATCGTTTCCGGCTTCCATTAAAGACAGTGCGGTACTAGAAATCGCAATGTTTCACATCCTCACCAGCATTTTCGCCGACTCCAAAGACCTCCAGTGGTTAGGGAAACTGAACAACCATCTTGATGTCTTGATGACTAGCATAGCGACCCGGCAAAATTTCAACGGTCGGGTTGGCGAACTTTCTCACTCTGAGGCGGCAGAATTGGCAAACTCATTGGGGTTTCCCGTAGAAGGAGAGAGGCTAGCTGTTTTTGCAAAGGCTCTAGATTGCATTTTCATTGTGTCCAAGCGCGGTTTCGAGGCAGGCGACATTCGCCCGTGGATTTCTTCGTTGTTGGCACCAACTATAACCGAGGCGTGCCAAAAACTAGCGACTCTCTCTGACATTCCAGCCTTTGTCACCTCCGATATTTTGTTGAGAACGCCCATGTCCCGAAACGAGTTGTATCTTCAGTTGGATTTGTGGCGCACCTTCAAAGAGCCCATTGGCAAGGCGTACCACAAAAAGACGACGCACCTCCGCAACATAATCAACAACTTGGCATTTTACTGCATTCATTACGATCTGTACAAGCTCGCCGATCTCATAGAGACGAGCGTTGACTTTTTCGTCTCCACCCGCTCTGGCTACACGTTCAAATTGTTCGACGCCGCCTATACCAATAACCTCATTTACTCGTTGGCATTTTACTACCTCCAAAGCTCGGTTCATTCTCACGAACGTGCCATGTGTGTCATCCGTGCGCAGGAGGTTTTGGTCAAGTACCTTACCCATCCCAAGTTGACCCAACAAGGGTTCATGGGCGTGGTATTGGCCATGACGTATGTGTCAGAAGAGAAGGCGCATCGGCTTCTTGAGATTTCCCACCTGCATTACCCCGAGCGGTCGATCCATTTCCACCTTGCTCAGATCCACGTTTCCACCACCCCGGAACAACTTTTGCATTCATTCAATGCCGGAATGGCACATCACCCCAATTCCGCATCCATGTGGCTTGTGTTCGTGAAGAAGCTCGAGGCGCTAGAGCTACTTACCGAGCCACGCGCATACAAACTTCTCCACCAGCTTCTCTCCCGCAAAGAACACATTATTCTCTCCAAAGACATTGTGCAGACCCTTCTTCACCCAATTGGGGGTATTAGTGGAATGGAGAAGTTTATCCATGCGCTCAAGCAACTGCATCTCCTCCCCAAATTTCGCGGCATCATTGACAGCAAGTACATGGGTCTTCTCTACCGCTACAGCGGCGAGAAATCCGTGTGTAAGCCGTATTTGGACCAGCAGGTTTGTACCAGCAACAATCTTGAGTGTGCCCGGTTTTTGTTCAACCAGAACCAGAACAAAACCATTGCCTTTATTGGCACGATGCTCAACGGAGAAGTGGACCACCAGCCGGAAAACGTTTATCCTCTCTACATCGAGCATCTACAAGGCAGAAGCCCTGACCAGCAGTGCCTCGTGGCGCTTCTCCGCGCCTGCGGCAAGAAGCAGCAAGGGCGAGTAATGTCATGGGGCAGCTATTCCGCGCCCCAAGTGGCAGTGCACGAATTCAAGCAGCATGTGGCGCAAAGAGTACCCCACACCAAACCCAGTGAGGCCGGGCTTGTGCCGACAGACAAGGTGTGGAACCTCTACATCCAGGTGCTTGCGGACTCGAGTTACTTGGCGGAATTGGCCGAGATCATCGGGTGGTGGGAAGCGGTGCAATTTGTGCCGCGGAAACCGACGCTTCTACTTCTTCTCCGTGCGTTGCCGCGTGAATTTGCCGAGCGCCATATCAAGCATGCCTCCAGTGTCCCTGCGGCCGCGGATTTTCTTCTGCTGTGGCCGTGGCCCACGGCGGAGGAACTCTAGACCAGTACATAGACCACATGAACAGCCAATACATCGTCAGCTATGGCCACCCATATTCTATAGTCACCCATACATAGAAGGTGCAACGGTGCGTGTCCGCTACTACAATTTGATCGTGCGAGTGTTTTTTCTCGACTTCTTGCTTTCGAGCGATTGATCCTCCTCGAGCGATTGATCCTCCTCGAGCGATTGATCCTCCTACAGCGATTGATCGTCCTACAGCGGTCGCGCAAAATCGCCCAAACCCACTCGGCTTGTGGGTCCATTTGCGGTGACTTTTTCTCCGACAGGAGAAGTCGCCCCATTTTCTTCCCTGTCATTTCTTTGCCTCCCAACTCCGTCCACCTCTCCCTCACCAAACGCTCTGTTGGGAGACGAAAATGGTCCCGGAGTCGGATCCGGAGTGTGTACAGCCCGGAGCTCGGGCCCGCCAATAGAGTCTCGCCCACCGGCGTGGGGTCCGTCATATAAAGCGTGGAGCACCCCAGGTTATGGAAGATTTTCCCTCCCCGATCCCCTCGGTTACAATGTTGAGACTTTCCCAAACGCAAACCACTGCCAGACTCGCCAGAAGTCTTTCCTCCACATCCACTCTCATGAAGCCTGCCACCAGAATCGAAACCGACGCCTTCGGCGAAATCGAGGTTGACAACTCCAAGTACTACGGTGCCCAGACCGCCAGATCCAAGATGAACTTCAAGATCGGCGGTCCTGCCGCTCGCATGCCTGTTCCCGTTGTCAGGGCCTTTGGTGTCTTGAAGAAGGCTGCTGCCATTGTCAACGAAAGCTACGGCACATTGGACCCTAAGGTGGCCGGTGCGATCAAGGAAGCTGCCACCGAGGTTTCCGAGGGTAAGTTGGACGACCACTTCCCATTGGTGGTGTTCCAGACCGGCTCTGGTACCCAAAGTAACATGAACGCCAATGAGGTCATCTCCAACAGAGCCATTGAGATCTTGGGCGGCGAGTTGGGCTCCAAGAAGCCAGTGCACCCAAACGACCACTGTAACATGTCCCAATCTTCCAATGACACCTTCCCCACCGTCATGCACATTGCTGCGGTCACCGAGATCAACAGAACCTTGATCCCTGAGTTGACTGCTTTGCGCGACGCGTTGCAAGTCAAGGCCGATGAATTCAAGGACATCATCAAGATTGGTAGAACCCACTTGCAAGATGCCACTCCTTTGACCTTGGGTCAAGAGTTCTCCGGCTATGTTCAACAAATCACCAACGGTATTGCCAGAATCGAGGCCACCTTGCCTCACTTGTCCTGTTTGGCTCAAGGTGGTACTGCTGTCGGTACTGGTTTGAACACCAGAAAGGGTTGGGACTCCAGAATCGCCGAAGAAGTGTCCAAGTTGACCGGCTTCAAGTTCGTTCCTGCTCCAAACAAGTTCGAGGCCTTGGCTGCTCACGACGCCATCGTCGAGGCCTCTGGTGCCTTGAACACCGTTGCCGTGTCTTTGTACAAGATCGCTAACGACATCAGATACTTGGGTTCCGGCCCAAGATGTGGCTACGGTGAGTTGTCCTTGCCAGAGAACGAGCCAGGTTCGTCCATCATGCCAGGTAAGGTCAACCCTACCCAAAATGAGGCTTTGACTATGGTTGCTGTTCAAGTTATGGGTAACAACAGTGCTATCACTTTTGCTGGTGCCTCTGGTCAATTCGAGTTGAACGTGTTCAAGCCAGTCATGATTTACAACTTGTTGAACTCCATCAGATTGATTGCTGATGGTGCTAACTCTTTCAGAATCCACTGTGTTGAAGGTATTAAGGCTAACACTGACAAGATCGAAAAGGTGTTGCACGAATCCTTGATGTTGGTCACTGCATTGAACCCAAAGATTGGTTATGACGCCGCTTCTAAGGTCGCCAAGAACGCTCACAAGAAGGGTTTGACTTTGAAGGAGTCCACCTTGGAGTTGGGTGTCTTGTCTTCTGAGGAGTTTGACCAATGGGTCAGACCAGAAACTATGATTGGCCCTAAGGACTAAGCACCTCGTGCGTACCGTTGTAAATATAACGCATATATTCCATTTCTCTACTCTATCAACCTTGTAATCGTTTCCTGTAACAACAGGACAAACTGGTCCATTGCGGGTATTCTTTTGCCGTCCACTTGCAATTCTAGCTCGCTGTATAGTGGAAGATACGGGATCACCAAATTTAGTCCACCGGTTTCGGTGCTAACCATATTGAGAATGAAATGATAGTTAGTTGATGTGTTCAGCCCGAACCATGCATCAACAATTTTCCATTGCAGTCTTGGATCATCCACAACCTTCCCAAGATTTGATATCATGGTGGTGTATCTCTCAAACTTTCCGATCTTATTCCATAAAAGCCTGGGGAAGTCAATAATCAGATTGAGCCACACGAGCTTGAACGACCGTTTTGTCTCAAGCTCTCTCTGGATAATTGCATGAAACTCTTTGATGTTCTCAACAAGGTCCTCATCAGACTTCAGATCCATAGGATGGTATACTGTCGGAGCTCCACATACTAACGTGCCGTATGTAAATGGAGCTGAGAGACGCAGATAGTACCGACGACCTTCTATGGCAATAAAATTCAAGCTGGAGTAAGAGATGCTGCCATTTGGCTGAGGAAAATGAGGATAGATCGTCTTCTCGATGCTGTTCAAGCCGAGTATATTGAAAAAAGGCGTCAATGTGAATCCGTTTGAGCGACAATACTCGGTGATCCTCTTCACTTGCAACGGCAGAAAATTCACAACTTTGAACTTGGTCCTCAAGTCCTTTTCAACTGCGACGCTTTTAAATACTGGCGTGGGCGTTGTACCGCCATAGAGACTAATCAATTTCTTAATCCCCAAGATAATAGAAGGAAATTTTGCCTCGACCCAGAACAAGATTTTCTTGATGGTGCTAGGGTAATAAAGATCTGTTAGTGTTTCAACGGGCGGTTTTAATCTCGGGAGCTCTGAATGGTATTTGAATAAAACATCCACATCCGTCTCGGCATTTTCACAGAGAGCAAGTTCTTTCGCAAGATCCTTATGAAATTGGAGCCCAGTTCCCCCATCTGCAAGGCTGTGGCAAAAATAAGCACACAAATACTGAGCTTCGTCCGTCTCAAATACACAGATTTGCCAAAGTGGAGCATTATTATTGCCAATCTTGTTGTTGAACTCATTCATTGTCACGAAAGTATCTTCATCGAAGTTGGGTACTTTTCTATACTCCACGACGGATTCGAAGCAAATCGAATCGACATATCGAAGCTCGTAATCTTTTTTGGTATTTGGGGGTTCAGTGTCGCGTACTTTGAAGAAATTATATGCTAGCCACAAGTTCTTGCTGATAAGCAGTGCTAACGCGTTAGATAAGACAGCTCTCAGTATGTGTTTGTTGTAACGTGCTGTCACATTAAAATTGGAATAGAACCCGCCATTATTTCTGAATAAGAATGTTTGCTCATTGAATCCAGGACAACGTCTATGTTCTGGTCTTATCATGTTGAAGTGTCGAGAAAGGTCTTATCGCATTTATATAGTTGTGCGACTTCGCTAATCCATCTCCGCTTTTCGATCGCCTAAATAGGAAGTGCCGCTAGTGTTACCAGAAGGCTACTGGGGAGGCTACCGAATTGTTCAGCTCGATTGCATAATATCTTGTAAGATTGTTATCGGGTCTTAACTTGTTGAATTTTACGAACCTCGTCAACTTTGTGACAAAATCGGTATTGTGACGCATAAAAAGGTGTTGCAAACCTGACCGTACAGACTGAGCAAAATAATTGATCGAAAGTTAGAAATCTTAAAATAAAAAAAGAAAAGAAGATAAATGTAACAAGAGATTTCTCTTTCCAAAGGCGTTTGTTGGAGCATGAATTTTCGACATTGTTGGGAGGAGCCGCGTAATCGCATATGCACTTGTGAGGTTCCGACCTGCGAGATTAAGTAAGACCGTTGCGTAGACATATATGAAAACAAAGTGTGTGTCGAAACCCAGCATTCAATTAGTCTTGAAAGAACAGAAATAATGAAACTTGACCTTTCCGCTTACTTGGTGACGGATTCCACAATGGTCCCCGAGTCATCCACCTTCTTGTCGCAGGTTAAACAGGCAGTCGAGAATGGGGCAACCGTTGTTCAGTTGAGAGAAAAGAACATCCTGACCAAAGACTTTGTCGAAAGAGCAGCAGCAGTTTTGAAGATCACCCGTGCCCATGGTGTCCCTTTGATCATCAATGACAGGGTAGATGTCGCGTTAGCGGTGGATGCTGATGGAGTTCATGTTGGACAGGATGACATGCCAGCAAAGTTGGTCAGACAGCTCATTGGTCCCGAGAAGATATTGGGAGTTTCCTGTGGCAACCAAGATGAAACTACCGAGGTGTGTCTGGAAAATGTGGCCGATTATGTAGGGCTCGGCACGTTATTCCCTACAAAGACCAAGGACGTGAAAAATGTGTGTGGCCCTATCGGGGTGCGCCAGCTGCTTCAAGTTTTGAAGACTTACAAAAGTAAAGGAGTTGACATCAAGTCTGTGGCCATTGGTGGCATCAACCTGTCAAATGCAGCCAAAGTAATGTTCCAGTGCAGGGTTCCGGGCCATGGTGTGGATGGCGTGGCATTTGTATCATGTGTCATGGCAGCAGAGAATGCGAGCCAGGCTATGAGGACGCTAGCGCAACAAATAACCCTGCCCCCTGCTTGGGCATGGGAAGGAACTGCTGCTTTCCAGAAACTAGGTCAGAAGCCTTTGGTGCACCACATCACCAATAATGTGGTGAAAAACTTCTGTGCCAACGTCACGTTGGCGGTGGGAGGGTCACCCATCATGTCCGAATTACCGGACGAGTTTGACGAGCTTGCATCCGTGCCAATTCCAAGTGCGCTTGTGGTCAACTTGGGCACCCCGTCCGCCAGTCTCATGGATGTGTTTTTATCTGCGATCAGGAGTTACAACCGCCATGGCCGCCCAATCCTCTTTGATCCGGTTGGAGCAGGCGCGTCTCGGGCACGTTTGGAAGCGTGTCGCACCATCCTCAACGCCGGCCACATCTCAATCATCAAGGGCAACCTTGGTGAAATGCTAGCCATCGACAAGTTGACCACCTCGCCACATAAACTGGATGCGAGTTTGATGCGAGGAGTGGATTCCATTGCCAGTTTGGGAGATCAAGAGATTGAGGAAGTGTGCAAAAGAGTAGCTACGGAGTTCCAGTGCGTGGCAGTGGTGACGGGCAAACGCAATCACATCTATGATGGCACCAAACCCGACGGCGAAATCAACACGGTAAATGGCGGGAGTGCGCTTATGGGGTCTGTAATTGGCACCGGCTGCGCCCTCGGAAGTGTCATTGCCACGTATGCGGCATGTGCCCGAGGCCAGAAAGAGGATCTCGGAAGCGCCGTGGCTTCGGCGGTTCTGTTGTACAATGACGCGGGGAACCGCGCAGACTGCGACTACGGTGGAGTAGGCACTTACCTGGTGAGGTTTCTCGACGAACTAGCAAAACGCCCGGCTTAGGCCCATCAACACGGCATACACGTATATCTAACCAATACATCACACGTCGCATCATGCGATCTCGTAGATGTGGCACGCACCTAGAAGGTGCAGCGCGCGACCATATTCGCCTCTAATCAGAAAAGGTGTGGCCCACGACTTTGCGCCATCTGAACGTTATCGCTGCTCCCCACATTTGGCTCGCGCTTGAGTTTGGTTGCCAACGTACGGAATTCACAACTAGTCTCTATCCTTTTTTGTCTTGCTCTCTTACCTTGCTCCTATTTTTCGCTCAAACATCCAGTAATTCTACCATGGTTGTGCAAGCGCCCCCGGGTAAAATCCCGGAACTGCCCATGAGGACCTCGCCCGTGACGAACATCTCCAAGATCTCCAGTCTAAAACGGTACCCTGATCGCGACTATGCGTTGGATCTTCTTCATCAAATAGCTAAAGCGGTGGCCCCGCTAATACACCAGTACAACTTCAAGGTGGGACTTTTGTGTGAGATGTACCCCAAAAGTCCCGCGTTGCTCGGGTTAAATGTCAACAGAGGCCAAAAAATCCTCATTCGGCTCCGGCTGCCTTATAACGATAAGCTGTTCTATCCCATGAGCGATTTGATTGGTACGTTTCTCCATGAACTCACCCACAACGTACATGGGCCGCACGATGCCAAGTTTTACAGGCTCTTAGACGAGTTGAAGGCAAAGTTTGAGAACGGGAACTTTGGCGCAAACGGCTATGTCTGCGAGGAAAACAAATTAGGCTCGGTTTTTTCTCCGTTCGCCACTCCCAAGTCTGTAAGGGACAAGCGACTCGAGGCGTTGTCGAAGGGTAAATATAAGGCCGAGTCTCGTCGCTTGGGGGGAAGTTCGACCGATCAACGCAGTTTGCGGGAGGCAGCACTTCAGGCGGCCGAACGAAGATTGAAGGACACCAAGTGGTGTCCACTGGCCGACTTAGGAAATGTGAATTTGGACGAGGAGCTCGGACTCAAGGGCCCAAACACACCGCAAAAGACCAAAGAGTACAAGGAGGTGATTGATCTTACCAAAGAGGAAAATGGCACAGGCGATGATGACGATATAGAAATCATCGAGATTGACGCTTGTGAATCACTGCTGCTGCTGCTGCCACATAAAGTGGACGAGTCAAAACTGTGGGCAAATGCATTGAAGCCCTCGCTAGATGACGACGCGCTGAGTTTCCAGACCGGATCCATCAGTACAAAAGGACTTCCCGAAGTTCAAGTCCAATACAGAGCGTCTAGTTCTCCAGGCAAAACCTTCATTGGGGACATGAAGGACGAAGATATTTATCCTCGACGGAAGCTAGTGGCCGATTTGGATTTCGACCAGATCATCGAAAAGGGGAAGCTAATACAAGTGGCACAGGTGGTCAAGCCTGTTCCTCTTCAAGAAAGCAGAACCGTCGAAAAACGCACCAAACACCTGCCTCAGCCAGAAGAAGCTCTTGAAGTGAAGCGAAAATTGAAACCTATGAAAGAGTCCAAGAAGCTCTCGTTAGACATTCAGCTCGAAGGATCTTCTACCAAGAAAAAGACTACAAAGGATATAAAGCCAGTCAAATCTGATGCACAATCAAGAAGAGGAGCAAACAAGGCGAAACCCCCCAACCCTGGGTCGGTGGAGTCCAAAAAGCCCAAGTGCAGCCGCACTAAATCCAAGAACCAAGACCCAAAGGAAAACAAAAAAGAAGTTCGGAACATCTCATTTGAAGAGCTTTTGGGGTAGCCCAAGGACGGTGTTTGGCATAACATTGACAGTAGCGAATTTGAACTATTTACTTCTGGGTGCAAAGTGGAGTACAAGTACAATCCGCCACTTGAAACTGGTGCGTGCACGTGCAAAACACCGCGCTACCGGCTGAAAAGACGACTGACCCCCGTGCACACGATTATACTCACACTCCTAGTTTATCATGTCGAAAGGGAAAAGCAAATCGAATTTGCAAGCGTTCGAAAAGACACAGCGCGAAATGCAGAAGACAGACTCAATTGTGAACTTGACCAAGCCCCCATTGTATGCCATTTATAATGATTCGGCTGCCAGCTTGAACCAGGACAACGAGGAGGTTGAAGAGTATCTTGAAGGAAACAAGTTGCACATCAAAGCAGAGGACGAGTCTGCATCGCTACACAAGATTTTGCCAAAACGCACGAGAGCTCCAAAGAAGATGTCTACAACTGATTTGATTGGCTGGTTTATCACTCGTTTAGCCATCGTATCCTCCGCCGCTCTCATTTACAACGAAGTGACAAAGAACATCCACGCGACCCACCTTGATGACATTGGCACCCAAATCAATGGCTTTTTGGTTTCCTTTATGGAGAACTGGAAACCAATCCGATTCGTTACCAAGGCGTCGCATCCGGCCGACGGCTTTCTCAGCTTAGCCCTGGAAGGTCTTATTTTGAGTAGTATCCTCCCAGTTTTGGATAGCTTAATGCCTTCGTTGTTCTCTAAGAGACTATTGTCGTCCAGCCCAGACCCTTACATCAGATCGAATTTGATGAATGACGTCGTTCGGTCGCTGATTGCATTTTTGGGTGTGTCATACGCCATCAGACACATTGAGTGGGAGTCTTCTCTCCAAATGGCGATGATGTGGTCTGTCATCAACCCATGCTTGTGGTTGTTGTTGGATGGAACGCTCAGTGGCTTCATTGCGTCGTGTGGGACTGCGTTCGGAGGCTCGGCGTTTGTGTACTACCAAAACGGAATCAAGTTTTTGGACAACAAGGATAAGGACCTTACGATTTTCCTTTTCATTTCGAGTTTCTTTTTTTGTGGCGTCATCATCTTTGGTAAGTTGGGCAGACTCTTGTTTGGTAAGACCAAGTCACTACAATAGATTGTCTCTTTCCCGATGCTACGAATACGAATATGGTCGAGGAGCCTTATTATAACGCGCTCTTTTTTAACCACTTCGTGTGGGCTTGGGATATCTTTGCCCTTAGCGCCCAAGTGTTTTGGGCCTACACATTACGCATAAATACAACATACACTACACAATATCACCTAACTCCAACACAAAAGACCACTAGGAGAAATAATATCTCCAACACCTTTTCTCTGTAATGCTTACCTTCCTTTAAATTTGTGGCGTGCAATACGATCAACTTTTCGTTTTAAGCCACACGTAGCCACCAAATCCGCGACCTGCACACAGTGCGGCCAATGAAAACCTCGTGAAAACCAGTTAACTAAAAATCTCCTTCCCCATACAAACCTCATCCAACAACCATCATGAGCGGCGGACCAGTCCCAGTTTGGAAAAAATACACATCTAGACCAATCGGCATCTGGGAAAAGCTCAGACAAATCCTTGTGCTTGTGCCCAACAGATCTTCTGGTAATCCACTTGTGGAACACTTCAGAGCCATTCCTCCTGGTGCCAGAATCGAAGAAGCAAACAACTATAAAGACCCTTCCACCCTCCCTGCAGCCGATATCAAGGGTAACCCATACTACAAGCGTGACTACAGAAGAAACTACCCCCAGGTTCACGGCTTCAACCAAACTAAGGTTTCTGGTTTGTTATCGTTGGGCTCTGCTGCCAAGCCTAGAGTTTCCATTGGCGAGAAGGGTACCAAGGAGTTGGCCGCCTTTTCTGCCGGACAGGTTGTGAGTTTGTCCACCACCTTGACTACCCTCGACCCTAAGATCATCAAGGGAGAAGTTTTGGGCCCTGTGGGCGAGCCAGTGGTTGCGCCTTCCATGCACAAGTTCCAATGGGGCATCTTGAAGGAGCCTCAACACGGTATGTTCACCGACGAGTACCCATGTCGTATTTTCAGTGAAACCAAGCCATCTTCCAACTAGAAGATTTGTTCTCTTCCGTGTGATCTACAGAGTCACGTTGCATCAGTTATTTAATCGACACTAGGGTATTCTTATAAATATTCGCTTTTGACCTTTACTCGTAGCAGAATCTCGGGAAACACAAGCTGGATGTTGATGCCAAACCACGATTTTAGGTAGTCCATCGGTGTGGCTGGGTTGGTGGTAGCTATAAATGCTTCAGTTTCGCAAGGATGCACCATGAGAAACGGCACATCGAGGATCAGATGCACCGCCAATTCACTGTACTGGGAAAAATAGTCAAGCGCAGTGTTGACCCGGAAATAAAGCACTGGGACCTGAAAGAAGTGGTCATATACTACCGAGAGATCGATGGTGTCGTTTCCAACAGTCAAAGCCACCATATTGTAGACATTTCCATTGTGGGATTTCACGTAGTTGTTTGTGAATGTAACTGGTCGGTCTGCAGTTAGAGATTCAAGGATGACTTTGTGCAATTCCGGCAAGTGATGGTTGAAAACCACGCTATCCATGCTGGTGTAGATGGTCGCACCTTGGTATTTATGCCGGTAGCTACCCCACCATTGTTCATGTTCCACCAGACAGGAGAGATGAGATGCATCACACACGTTTCAGGTGCTCGGCTTGGAGGAGAGCGGTGCTGACGGTTGGATCTTGCAAATTGCTCTAGTCTGCATCGGTTTTGCACATCTACGTCAGCCCAGTTTCATCCATGTTCCATACCGCACACAGGCTGACGGGTTCTCACTTGACCGCATGAGCAATGGTTCTAAATACCAGCAGCTCATCGAAAAGTACGTAAGACGAGAGCGGTTTGTCCTACAATGTGGAGAGCATGTCACGGCGAAGAACATCTTGACGATCTCACAAGCTAAAGTATCTAAAAGCTTCATTGTTGTACATTTCAGTGGACGTATACAGCGTAAATACAAGGGGCCCCACTGAGGGGACGTTGGGTATGTAGAAGGTATCAGCAACTTTTGCTACCTACCTGTGTTTGGCTCCTCGGATGTGGCCTCGCTCAACAATCCCAGCTTGCCATTGAACATAATCCCCGAGTTTCCCGCACTGATGGAATTTCTGTTGTAAATCTCCTTCACTTTTTCCGCATTGGGGTGGCTCATTGGCGTTCCACCAAAACTGGACTTGGGTCCGCCTAGCTGCTTTTGCATGGCGTAGTCGCCACTGTCAAAGTATTTTTTGTCTTGAAACTTGGAGGAAAGGATTTGCTGTGTGGTGGGGAGCTTGCCGTACATTTTGTAAATCCTCAATTCTTGAGGCGACAATTTGGACAAGTCAATACCTTGCTGGTTTTTAGGGGGGCACAATGGATCTTCGTCGGACGACATTCTTAGTTTCTGGGGTATTAGGGAGGGCCCAATCTTGGGCAATGATAAATGACTGCGGTGCGAGCTGGGTTGTGTGCAGGACCAAATCCCCACGGTTCCAGCTCTAACACTGCATTGCCTCTACCACGTGTGTTGAGAGCTCTTTTGGGGTTGGGTGGGCAGTTGTATCAATGCAATCAATGCTTCCTGGATGTATGGCAAAAGAGCCACCAACAAAATACAAATATCCACCAAGTATACGATGACCTCATACAACTCGATCGGGATTGGAATTACGCTCGGAAGCTTAGATACAAGCAAGTTCATCTCCACCGCGGTGGGCAATTCGTCCACCACAGAGTAAAAGTCGGCCTGGATATGGATATCAATGTAAATGTCGAGAGTGTTTTTCTTTGCGTCTGTTTCGCCAAATTCACTGGCTCGAATAAACCGGTGGTCGAGCCGGAAGTTTACCGGGTATATCGCGGGCCAGCAGAGCTTCACGTTGATCAAGTCGTTAGACTCGAATGTCTGGTTGCCGTAGTTGTTTAGCTTCACCCAGAGGTGGGTCAATGGTTTTTTTCCGTAATCATATGGAAGCTTGATTATAGTGTTGGAAAGATTGTAGTCTTGAGCATTGAGAATGGGATAGTCAAGCATCACCCACGTCGTGGAATTGATCTCCTGTAGTCGATTCTGCTCATACTGGGGCATTTTCACAGGAACATCGTAGTAGTTGGGTACTTTGAACAAATATGTCTCGGTGTTGGCCAGAACAGCGCTAAGAAGCAAAGCCGCCGCCCAAAAAGCACCAGATCGCATATTATGTCGTCTTCAGCACCTGTGCTGCGTTCCTAAACCCATCGCTGAGAGGCACGGGTGCAGTCTGAGTTTGGCCCACAATCGGGCATCACAGTCACTTATTTCAAGGCGTGAATTCGTTATATATTATTAACCACTAGCCTGAGGTTGGAGACATCATCCAAGCTCGATTTGAATTCCTGTGCACTTACTTCGCCCAGGCATTCGACCGCAAAATTGACCATGGTTGGAAACGCAAAACTATGGGCTCTGAACACCGGCCGCAAATACCCCAAGTTAGTCGTCCAGCCTTCCAAAATTAGGTGTTCCAAACCTTCAAAACTTTTAAGAAACTTTTCGAGAACCTTTGGTGTAAGTACCTTCTTGTTGCAGGTGAAACCAGAGTACTGGATCTTAATATTACGCAACGAGCCGGAATGATAAGCAAATGGGCTGTCAAGAAATCCTATGAACCTCTCCAGTAGAATAAAAGGATTGTCGTTGGAATAAGTGATCACCAAATCGCGAAGACTGTCATTACGATTGAAGCAGGTTAGTTCAAAGGGATATTCCCATGTGCAATCGTGGAGCGAGAGATATTCGAGCGAAACCGCGGAATTAAGTGTTTCTTCTTCTTCAACCCAATTGAAATGGTATTTAGACAAGGAGAGCAGTGTGAGACCACGGAGCGCAGAAACGTGCGAAAGATGGAAGATTTTGATGCTGTTGATTTGTTTTGCATCTGAATACAATGTCAACGAGCGAAGATGATCGCATTCATTGTATTTGAGCCAGTAAGACAGGTTTCCCGAGTTGACTGTAACCGAAGACAACAATGGGAGTACTTCAGGCGATAGAAGAGATGCAAATGTCCGTTGCTGGTATTCGTTAAAAGAGTTGGCGTCAACTATGCGGATAGACTTAACAAATCCGGTGTAATTCGAGATTGCAGATGTACCCTTCTGAAGATCGATGATTTGATCCCACGATGCTCGGATATGCTTGAATATATGCGGCACGAGGCGCAGTCTGAATTCTTGACTAACCAAAGACAATTGCTTGACTTCCGAGGGTTTCAAATGTCCAAAGATGATCTCGAGAACATCTTCCGGTAGATCGACAAGCAAACGGCCGCGTTTGTACCGCTTCGCTATGTGTGTCATTTCGCTGGAGTCAAAAACGAATTAAGCTGTCTTTTCCTGAAAATTCATTCATGAGCGTACAGCTGATCATATACACTTTACTCGGCTTGAATAGTACTGATGATCTTGCATAATACACTGAAATCCACTAATTTAGCCATGTTAGTGTGCTGTACACGACATTAGAATCCATATCGGCGCCGAGCTAGTTCCCACAGCTTCATGGGTCGAATCAACAAACTAACGCTCCTTCTCCTCCTCATCGCAGTTGCTGCTTGGTACAAAGTTTCATACCGTCCATCGAATGATGTTACCAAAAACTATGCCTTGGATTTTGAATACGAGCCTACAGAAAGATTCAATTTGGACAGTAAATGGAGTTGGGCGTTCACTGCTTTAGTTGTTGTTGTTGTTAGCAGCTATATCGCAGTTTGAAGATGAGCCGTGTTAGATGAACGGACATTTCTTACTGTGTGCGCTATATAATCCAAATGTATCATCCATACGAGATGTGCATTTTAGGTTGTTCTCGGTGTTTTAAGCGTCAGCCATTTTGCGTTAGTTGCCCATGGTCAACCTTCTTCTTGTTTATAATTCTTGATGTATACTAGTGTAAGATATATTTCTGGTGTGGGATGACTCCGCATTTTCACTCTAACCTGATCAAGTTGCTCGACAAATGTCACTGATGTTTTCCAGTGCGCATTGTAAGCCTTAGGCAATACTCATGTCTACAAAAGAGCTTCTACAGCGAATCCAGGAACTTGAAGCAGAGAATGCAGAGCTAAAACTAGCTCAATCTGTTCCTATCTCAGCGAAATATGAGAAAATTGATTCCCACTTTTCGCTTGAAGAGTATCGGCGGTATGGACGGCAGATGATCGTACCTGGATTTGGATCTTTGGCGGCACAAAAGAAGCTTAAAGATGCCAGTGTTTTGGTTGTTGGTGCTGGTGGGTTGGGTTGTCCTGCGTTATTATACTTGGGCGGTGCTGGAATTGGAAAAATCGGCATTGTGGATAATGATACCGTAGACATCAGCAATTTGCATCGCCAGGTTCTCCACACCACAGAAAACGTTGGAATGCTCAAGTGTGAATCAGCAAAGCGCTATCTCAACCGTTTAAATCCGCACGTGCAAGTTGTCACTCACGCTGAAAGATTATCCAATGATAATTCGTTCGACATTATTAGCCCGTATGACTTGGTTGTTGACTGCACTGATACTCCTGCTACGCGATACTTGATCAATGACGTTTCAGTTTTATGCGGCAAGACTATTGTGAGTGGCTCGGGCGTGAAATCTGATGGCCAAATCACCATCTTGAATTTCCAAAACTTCGGTCCTTGTTACCGTTGCTTCCATCCTTCTCCACCAAAACCAGACTCGGTGTCTACTTGCGGAGATGCAGGTGTCCTAGGTCCAGCGATTGGACTCACTGGTATTTCTCTTGCAGTAGAGACCATCAAAGTACTTACTGGTCATTACGACGAAAATTTTACGCCGTTCTTGTCCATGTACTCGGCATATCCACAACAAACGATGCGGGTGTTCAAAATGAGAAACAGACAGCCGGGATGTGTTGCTTGTGGATCAAATCCTACAATCTCAAGAAAAGTTATCGAAACTGGGAGTATTGACTATGCTCTCTTTTGTGGTTCTGTGAGCTCTAATGTCTTATCTGAACTGCAAAGAGTAGACGTTAAGCAATATGAGGCCATCAGAAAGGCAAATCCCAAAAGCATTTTGATTGACGTGAGGCCAAAGGAACAGTTTTTGATTACAAGTCTACCTAACTCTATAAACATTGATTGGACCAGCAAAATGTCTAAATTGGATTCCGTGAGTCAATTCTTACCTGAAAATTTCAACAAGGATGAGGATGAAGTATACGTCATTTGCCGATACGGTAATGATTCTCAATTAGCTTCCAAAAAGTTGATGGACGACTTTAATTTCAAGCGAGTGAAAGACATCAAGGGCGGTATGTACAAGTGGAGCACTGATATTGATCCGAATGTACCAATCTATTGAGTCATTAATGGATCCAATCTTTCCAAAACCAAGAGGCCTGTGTATGTACCAAATGCATAAGTTGAACTACTTTCGAGAGTTTCATTCCATGCTGATGCTGATATAACCACCTCAGGAGGGGTGAAGCTATATGCAACGTCGGATTTCTCCAAAGAAGTTGGAACGTAATCACCATTAAGAGTACAGCCCTCACCATCGTCGTTTTTGGTCAACGACCAGATTTTGAGAGGAACGACAAGCTTGTTGTTAGCTTTAGGAACACCAAAGATTTTTCTTCCAATGTTCATGACATAAACGTCGCCCATTGTATTCCCAACAAGGGCAAATGGGTGGTTGAGATATTCGCTAATATGAAAAGTGGACACAAGTTCGGTCCTGAGCAAAAGAACATGTTTCTGCTGTGGGTGTCGCACAAATGTGTAGCCTATGCTCTCAGCACTATCTGGGTAAACAAAAATTCTGTATCCTTTATGATGCAACGGTTTTAACGTCGAAACTGTGTAGTTACTTTCGACTCTCCCCTGTCTCAAGTTATCATATTGTAAAGCGAATGCCTGAGTGGTTGCGGTATTCACAAGAAGGACATAGGAATTTTTGACGCCGGCAACAGTGATGGATGTGATACTTGAATCGGCCACAAACTCAATAAATGAGGGAATAAGCAAATCAGCTTCGTTCTCCCCGGAACCAGGTAGCATAAATTCTGCGATTGCGCCGTCAAGTGTACCCACAATTACTCTTGTGTGATCTATCATATCATAAGAAGTGATTGCGACGTCTGAGTTGGTGTCTTGTCTTTCGTCTGCGAAGGACACGCTGAACGACGGTTTTGTGACATCAAAGTACTTGGTGGTCTCAGAAATATGGCCATTGATTTTGAAAAAGTGTAGCTTACCATCTGAAAATACACCCAGAATCACACCGAGTGTATCTGTTGCAAACTTCACAGGGAGCCATGAGAGATCTCTTGTAACACCAAACCGCGATGTGTCGTATACGGCCGAGAGTGAGATGGAATGAACATCATCTGCACAGGTCCAGATTTGGATGCAAGATCGAACCTTTCCGTTATTCTTGTTGGGAAGAATACTAATGGATGGTTCGGTTATCACCGACTCCAAACCTTGTTCATGGTTCATGACTGAAAGTGCCAAGCAGGATTCATCTCCATACGGCAACCACTTCATTGCAGTAATGATTCCTCCAACATTGACCGCAAGCCCATTTCTGCCCACGGCAGAATTGAGAGAAACCGTGTCCCCAATTTTCAATGTTTCGTCAACTGACGTATTGCCCTTAACAAACTTCATCTGAAGAGGAGGTGTGTCGCCAAATTTCTGTTGGAACTCGACTGGCAGAATTTCATTTCCTCCAATTTCAGCATAATTCTGATCGTTATGTTCAATAGGGATTTCTGTAATTGGGTGCTTGCTGTCGTTGACCCACTGGGAGAACTGTTTCTCGTTCACATAAAAGAGTTTGTCTCCCCAGAGATCTTTCTGGTCCAAGAGAAATTCAAAAAGGTCGTTTTCAAACCCAAAATTGTGATGGAATCTGCCAACAAAGCTCAAATCCCGTACTCGGGGCAAATTGGCCTTGAGGATAACCTTGTTGCCATCCGTAGCCATGAGGAAGGTTATGTTTACTTTATGTATTTCGCGAAGAGAACAAATCTCACCCGCGTCAGATTATATTACATCTCAGGGCGAGAGAACACAAGAAGGAAGGTTCTCGGTAAAGAAAGATAGACGGTATATGTCTGTTAATTTCTGTCGTCTCACGGATATTCAATTTCGTTCTCTTTTTTGCACTCAAACTTTCAGCCTGCAACTTCTCGTTTGATCTTAGAGCGAATTCTTCTCCGCGCATATTAATTTCATCACTCAGACCCGGATCTAGCATGAACAATAAAAGCACCGAGCTGCTGCCGAACAAGGCAAAGAAGAAAAAGAGATCTTTCCTACAGGATGACGACTTCTTCGTCATTAAGAAAAACAAAAGGACAAAGACTCCCACTACTGACGTCCGCACCAATGAGACATCAACTACACCTTTGACCACATCACCTACTACCACTCAGCTGGCATCTGTGTTGTCATCAACTGATCATGTGGAATCGGATGATCTCTTCCAATCATTCCACTCTGCACGAGAATCTTTTTCTGCGGAATATCCCCAGCCTATAGTCGATTCTAATGTTGTACACAAAACCGATTTACGCCTGGTACAAGACACCAAGAACGAGGTTCAAGTCGTCAGTGACGAAGATATCGATGATTTTGACGTTGATCTAAAGAAATTTTTCAATGGAATCAAGAATTCTCACGCCGATACTAGCGACTCTGCTGCGGGGGAAAGCTCGCGGATCTACATAATCAAGATTGTCTCCAAATACGGCATGCCGCTCGAAACAGAGGTTGCTGTCTCGGGAGACACCACCTTTGGCAGCATTTTGGATGACTTGGATACCGGAGACAAGCAGTTCCCGATTCTCGGAGCTAATGGGGTTTTGCTATGGGTGGAAGGAAAGTCGGAACTCAAGCGTTTTTTCAAGCCAAGCACGCTACGTATTCCCCCTCCCATCAATGGAGCGCCCACTTCAATGACTGTGCTATATATTCCGCCAGAAAATGTTGACCAGTTCGAAAGCATCTATCCTGAGTTCCAAGAAAAGGCAGAAGCGAAGGAAAGTGTCGTTGAACTTCTGGATACCAGCGGTGCAGAAGAACCCGGTGACCGCGTGGGTTACACTTCTCTGAGCAGACCAAACTACTTTGTCATTGGTCTTAAGGGCAAAGACAATAAGAGAATAGAGTGCGAGGTGGGACCCGACACGAAG
Source organism: Clavispora vitiphila (assembly GCA_030557995.1). Taxonomy (NCBI): domain Eukaryota; kingdom Fungi; phylum Ascomycota; class Pichiomycetes; order Serinales; family Metschnikowiaceae; genus Clavispora; species Clavispora vitiphila. Next base: position 219,524 of record JANIJR010000001.1, read on the forward strand.
ATACGCAGTCTCCTCTCCTACTACATGAAGGTAAAGGGCATTGGGGAGAATGAACTACAGCATCCCAAATTAGTGTTTGATGATGAAGATCTAGATCTTGACGGTTTGGTAAGGGATACAGAATTGGAAGACGAGTTCGAAGTGCAAGTTTATATATAGACAATGAATGATACGACAGAACCTGGCATGTGTTTATGATTGGCTAAATAAGGCTGCCGAATATACCCCCAATGTACCCTACAACATAGCTGGTGAACCATGTTACCGTGGTGGCGCCAAACGGGAAATAACTGAAGATGTAGTAGAGAATAGCAAACATCTCAATCACACTGGCACCAATAGTCAAAAGAGAGCTCTTGAGAATGGCTGCGCAGTACATGGTGGTCAACACCGACCCGAAAAAGACAGACGTGAACAAAATCCGGTCGCTTCCAAAAAGATGTCTGAAGTACGCGTGCGGGCCCTGAAGAATACCGAATGAAATCACAAACAAGAGCGAGCCCATCAGCCATATGAGGGCAAACTTGGTTGGTCTCAACGCAAGCACGGGGAACATGAAAATCCCCAAGGTGAAACAGAGCAAAGATGCACCAAGGCAACAGCCGAACCCAACAAGTCGCTCAAACCGACTCAATTGGAACCACGACGGTTCCTGGGCGGCGGTGGCGCTGGTATTATATGAGGGCAAGGAATCGTAAAGGTTATTCGCACCCGATCTGACATAATCGCCCCATTCTGCGAACGCTGGAAGGGACGTTCTAGCTTGGGCGGTGTTTCTGTTGGCCCAGTTACCGAACTGGGCGCGGAAGTCCGATTCTGGCGCCGACATGTGACGTTCTGGGAGGTTTCTGTGTGGTTGGGCTGACTTGTGCTGATAAAACTGGGTGCACGGGTGTTTTTTTTTCGCCTGGGGTTCCCGACCGACAGGTGGAGAGCAGGGGCGACGACTTACAGCAAAACTGAACGGAATAGTTCTTCAAAGAGATACAAAGACGTTTCGTGAGAATTAGAGACTACTCATATGAATGGAACGTTGGCCAACTAGAGCTTCTCCGCAGCCTCCAACGCTTCCTTCAACGATGCATGAAGCTTTCCCAATTTGTCAAAGTCTGTTTCCTGCGCAGGCCAGCCAACACCCAAGCCAGAAGCTTCGTCTTTCTTTGGAATGAGATGGAAGTGTACGTGGTCCACCTCCTGGTGGGCAATTCTGCCGTTGTTCTGCAAAATGTTGTAACCCTCGCCTTCTGGGGTGTTGTTTTCGTCGAGCCTCAACACCTTGGTCAATTTTTTGACCATTGGCAACAACTCCGCGAGGTACTCGTCTGGAATGTTGTGCAACTTGGCGCCGTGGTACTTTGGAATAATGAGACAGTGGGCCTCGGCGGTAGGTTGGATATCCAAGAAGGAGTAGGCGTGCTTTGTTTCAAGCAACTTGAAGGAGGGAATCTCACCCTTAATGATCTTGCAGAAAATGCACGATGCGTTGAGCGACATGGCTGTAGGTAGAAGTGGAGGTGGTGGGATTAGATCTGGGTGACCAAAGTGAGAGAGGCACGGGTGGGTGAAGTGTATAGAGCGACGGTTATGATGGGCCAAATTTTCTTTGGTTTAGCGTAGGAAATGGTTCCACACGGCTCAGCATTCTCGCATCCCATTCCCGGTTTGATCATGACGTCTCCGTTGACGTCGCCCCGGAATTCTATGCGTGGATCCAATACGTCTGTCACACGCTCGTATCTCATTCGGTTTTATACTACACGGTCGCGCACTTCCACCCACACCGCCATTAGTGAAAACGCCACCAACAGTAGTTCAACCTGGCCGACACCACGTACCTCTATCTTTCCGCCGCTTTTGGGGTCGGCCTCGCCCTCCAATTTGGAATTTTCCCACTGAAATTTCACCGCCCACCACCTATTTTCCGGTGGCGGAGAGCTTCCATGGGATTCGATTTGCTCCTCCGGCACACCAGTGCACCACCCCTCGCGCACTAGTTGGTGACACCCAAAGTGGCAACTTTCTTCTCAGTACTCGAACTGTTTCTTGCCACGCAACAATGACAGAAGACAAAAAGCCATTGATGGATGCCTCTGGTACCAATCAAAGCGAAGACAAAACCGCCACCGCCATTTTGAGAAGAAAAAAGAAGGACAATGCCTTGATTGTCGACGACGCCACCAACGACGATAACTCTGTCATCACCATGTCGTCCGCCACCATGGAGCTCTTGGAGTTGTTTCGTGGAGACACTGTGTTGGTCAAGGGAAAGAAGAGAAAAGACACTGTTTTGATTGTCTTGGCCGACGACGACATGGAGGACGGTGTGGCCCGGGTCAACAGATGCGTGCGTAACAACTTGCGGGTCAGATTGGGCGACATTGTCACAGTCCACCCTTGTCCGGACATCAAGTACGCCGACAGAATCTCTGTTTTGCCTATTGCGGACACCGTGGAGGGCATCACCGGCCTGTTGTTTGATGTGTACTTGAAGCCATACTTTGTCGAGGCGTACAGACCGGTGCGCAAGGGCGACTTGTTCACCGTGAGAGGCGGTATGAGACAAGTGGAGTTCAAGGTGGTTGATGTTGACCCTGAGGAGCACGCCATTGTGGCCCAGGATACCATCATTCATTGTGAAGGTGAGCCAATCAACCGTGAGGACGAGGAGAACAACTTGAACGAGGTGGGCTATGATGACATTGGTGGCTGCAAAAAGCAAATGGCGCAGATCAGAGAGTTGGTTGAGTTGCCTTTAAGACACCCGCAATTGTTCAAGTCCATTGGTATCAAGCCTCCTAAGGGTATCTTGATGTACGGTCCTCCTGGTACAGGTAAGACCATCATGGCTAGAGCCGTGGCCAACGAAACGGGTGCGTTCTTCTTCTTGATCAACGGTCCGGAGATCATGTCGAAGATGGCTGGTGAGTCGGAATCCAACTTGAGAAAAGCGTTTGAGGAGGCTGAGAAGAATTCTCCTGCGATCATTTTTATTGATGAAATCGACTCTATTGCTCCCAAGAGAGACAAGACTAACGGTGAAGTCGAGAGAAGAGTTGTGTCGCAATTGTTAACCTTGATGGACGGTATGAAGGCAAGATCCAACGTTGTAGTCATTGCTGCCACTAATAGACCAAACTCCATCGACCCTGCATTGAGAAGATTCGGCAGATTTGATAGAGAAGTCGATATTGGTGTTCCTGATGCTGCAGGTCGGTTGGAAATCTTGAAAATTCACACCAAGAACATGAAGTTGGCTGACGACGTTGACTTAGAAGCTATTGCCTCTGAGACTCATGGTTTCGTTGGTGCTGACGTTGCATCCTTGTGTTCGGAGGCTGCCATGCAACAAATTCGTGAGAAAATGGATCTTATCGACTTGGAAGAAGAAACCATCGATGCTGAGGTTTTGGACTCCTTGGGTGTCACTATGGAGAACTTCAGATTTGCCTTAGGCAACTCCAACCCATCCGCTTTACGTGAAACCGTTGTTGAGAACGTCAATGTCACCTGGGACGACATTGGAGGCTTAGATGGTATTAAGGAAGAGTTGAAGGAAACGGTTGAGTACCCAGTTTTGCATCCAGACCAATACCAGAAGTTTGGATTGGCCCCAACCAAGGGTGTCTTGTTCTTTGGACCTCCAGGTACTGGTAAGACCTTGTTGGCCAAGGCTGTTGCTACAGAAGTTTCTGCCAACTTTATTTCCGTCAAAGGTCCAGAGTTGTTGAGTATGTGGTACGGTGAATCCGAATCCAACATTCGTGATATCTTCGACAAGGCTAGAGCCGCCGCTCCAACTGTTGTCTTCTTGGATGAATTGGACTCGATTGCCAAGGCTAGAGGTGGCTCTGGTGGTAGTGATGCTGGTGGTGCTTCTGACAGAGTTGTTAACCAGTTGTTGACTGAGATGGATGGTATGAACGCCAAGAAGAATGTTTTTGTCATTGGTGCCACCAACAGACCTGACCAGATTGACCCTGCTTTGTTGAGACCTGGAAGATTGGATCAATTGATTTATGTTCCATTGCCAGACGAGGCTGCTAGATTGTCCATCTTGAATGCTCAATTGAGAAACACTCCATTGGAGCCAGGCTTAGACTTGAGCGAGATTGCCAAAATCACTCAAGGCTTCTCTGGTGCTGACTTGTCTTACATTGTTCAAAGATCTGCCAAGTTTGCCATCAAGGACTCTATTGAAGCCCACATCAGAATCTCCAAGGCGAAGGAACTGGAGGTCAAGCAAGAACCATCCGATGATGTTGAGATGACTGACAAGCCAAAGGGTGACGAAGAGGAAGAGGAAGAAGACCCTGTTCCATTTATCACCAGAGCTCACTTTGAGGAGGCGATGAAGACTGCCAAGCGTTCTGTTTCTGATGCGGATTTGCGTCGTTACGAGGCCTACGCTCAACAACTACAAGCTTCGAGAGGTCAATTTGCTAACTTCAGATTCGGCGATGCCGAAGGTACTGATGCCAATGCGGCTGAGTCGTTCGCTCAAGAGGCTGAGGAAGATGACTTGTATAGTTAGACGTGGATTCTCATCCTCTCTGTGTAATGCAATATATCAAGTTTTAGTGTTTTGTGCAGAATAAAGCGATGGTGCATGCATAGATCTTGCAGAAAAAAATTACTTTGCTGCGATAAGTGAAGTCTGATTTGTAACTTAGTCATACATTGGAGCTATCGGAGCCTATTCGTATCCTTCCTATATTTTATCTTCTATTGAATTATCCAGCGATCAAGGTCCCTCACACCCGCTCGGACCCCCAATAGCTTATTCCACAGACTTCTCCACCAGCAATATACGTTTCCCCTCCATTTCGTTTTCAATTACAATGAAATCTTCTGTCAATAACGTTTTGTTTTTCATTGGGCCCTCTTTCATTGTGGCCGCAGACTATATTGCCGGTCGGTTTTCCCGGAATCCATCAATTGCTTCTGTTACGGGATCAAAACCTCAGAGTTTGCTTGTAAACCATGTTTACGGCACGAAATACTTCAACTCCACTTCTAATGCTCCTTCTATCAAATCTTCCAAAGGAAATGGCACATAATTGTTTTTATGGAACCAGATTTTGCTTGAGGGTCTCATGACCACTTCCTCGACGTCTTACATTCTAAAGGGAATTACTTCAGGTAACTTACTAGATTATGAAAAACAAAATATCTATTAACGCAGGCGTCCTCTCTAGGAGGTATTATTTTTTGCCAAGTTTGAGTCCTTTCAACATGCTACCACCTTGATCGCGTGACCTTTTGGGAACTCTAACTAGCCAATAGAGGAAAACGCAAACCACCACATCAAAAACAATGAAACCAATGAAGACACCAATATCTCTCCATCTCGTATGGAAGTTGGCACCAATAGTCAGCAAGAAAACATTGGTTTCCAGAAGTGTACAAAAGTAGCAAGTGTTGTTCACAGTACTAGCGAGATATCCGCCAGCGACAGACATGAATGGGTCCATATACTGAGAGCAAGTGAGATTTCCGGTGGGAATGATGGCCAATAATTCCTCTTTGGCACAAGTCACAGACGAATTAGCCAAACCAACAGATAAAATTGTAGACACCAAATAGGTAAATGGATTGAATCTGTACATGAATTTCCAGAAGTGAGGTAATTTATCATATGGCACCAAAACACCACAGAAATTCAAACAACAGGTAAATAAAATTGTTGACAAATGAGCAGCGTTATCGGCCAATTCAATGAATGAAACACACATCTGACCCATAGTCGATGTATAGATATAGAACAAGACAATTGCGAACCACATTGTAGCTCCTCTAGAGTGAACGGAATCAGTGGGTACAGCATTATTATACATTCCCGTCGGATAGTACCAGCAAAAGAAGGCAAGAGTACCACACAAAATATTCCAAGGTATTTCCACTGTAATTTGGGCTAGTATGAAAGCTATCCAAGAAAATGTTTTTGATGGACGCTCTCTAACTTCGTAAAGAGACCTTTGTGCAATGTAATGAGGAAGATATTGTTGAATCAAAACGTTGAAGACGACCAAGAACATGAAAACCGAGAACATCTGATTCTGCAAACCTTGTATACTTTTGTTTGCCTTGAAAAAAGCAAAACCGTTGAATAATGCAGAGAACAGGGATAAGAAAATCTTGGAGTAAGCATACTTAGGGGTTCTCCAGTATTGTTCGAAAACTCTTTTCAAAACAAGAATGTACTGCTTACCGAAGCCGGTTGCATATGTTTTGAATCTTTCGGGATCATCAGATTCTGGTAATTTGATGAGCTCTTTTTCCATTTGATCTAACTCCTGCTGAACAGCTTGGTACTCTTTGGAATTACGCCATACATCAAAATAATCTTGAATCGCATGAGATCCCGGAGCTGCACCAATTACTTCTAACATCCACTCAACAGGGTTAGCTTCCGGTGGACATTTTGGTGCACCATACAGCTCAAAATAAGAGATCAATGTTGAGCAGTCGGTTCCCAAATCACCGAAATAAATTGTCTGACCACCTTTCTGCAAAAACAAAAGACGGTCGAATTCTCTCATCAACATCGCTGACGGTTGATGAATCGTACACAAGATTGCTTGTCCATGGTCGGCCAACTTTCTAATCAACTTACAAATTGACCAAGCAGTTTGCGAATCCAAACCAGAAGTAGGTTCGTCCAAGAACACCAATAGCTTGGGCTTAGCTGCCAACTCTACTCCAATTGTAAGTCTCTTTCTTTGCTCCACGTTGAGACCTTCTCCCGGGACACCAACAACAGCACCAGAGTAATTTGACATTTCCAACAAGTCGATGACATACTCCACATATTCGTCCTTTTCTTTCTTTGACACCGAAGCTGGTTGTCTCAAATAAGCAGAAAATCTCAATGCTTCGCGCACAGTAGATATGCTCAAATGCAAATCTTGTTGCTGAACATATCCAATAGACCTTTGAAAAGATGAATCCAACGGCCGACCATTGACCATACGGCTTCCACTTTCTACAACACCACTAGTTAATCTGTCAGACAAACAATTCAAAAGTGTGGTCTTTCCGGCACCTGAAGCACCCATCAAAGCTGTGACTTGCCCCGGTTTAACCCAACCGTCGATTTTGTTTAAGAGAATTCTCTGTTCTGTTTTTATCTTCACAGAATAAGTTATGTCTCTCCAATGGAAAATCTGATCAGCAACTGGTAATGCAACATCGTTTTCCTCGGATTTCTCTTCGGCGAGATTTTCTTCTTCCGCAGACAATTTCTCTGTGATGTCTGACTCGATATCACGCGCCATATTCTTATGCTTTTTCAAAGAAGAACGTTGGAAAACCAATATTTCTCCTTTTTGCATTGCCCCCTTGTTATATTCCACTAGTACGATGTAAACTCCCAAAAAGACAATGGCAAACGAAAGCAAAATACCCCAGTTTCTCCATTTATGTTTGTTGTAGTAACTGAAAGAAAGCTCGATGTACAAATCTCCAGACACGGTGCTTTCTCCTCTAACACCTCCAACAACAGAACAAACTCTATTTTCCGGACCTATATCTTCGTACCCTGGACCGTGAGGTACAAACACAGAACACGGAAATTGGCGCCCGTGAAACTCATTGGCAATCAAACCTTCGAACGCATATGCAATAGGGTCGATATAATTAATCCATCTGCACCAGCCATGCATTTTGTCTGGTGGAATGATAAAACCGGTGAAAATAGTCAAAGCCAATAAAAGAATAGAAGCTGGAGTCATAGCCTCAGATAACGATTTAGTTGCAGCTCCAATCGATCTAAATAAATGAGACATAGTCAAAGTGGCAGTAAAGCTCATCAATAAGTAGAAGAAAAAATGACCGGCACTTTGTCTTAATCGAACAACGAAATAAATGATAAGATTGAAACAAATGCAAACAATGATTTTTGATGGAAACTCTGTGAAAATAGAAGCCATGGCATCAGCAGAGGGGTGGTACAATGCATACCTTTTATGCTTTTCAACGATTGCACGAGCTTCGTATAAAGAAAAGATTTCCAACAAGGAAGAGAATGCGTTGAACAAAATTGCAAAGAAAAGAACAGCTGTTCTAGAGTAAAAGTCTTTAGTCGTGTCACTCAACTGTATAAAAATGGTAGAGATGAGCACAGCAATAATAGTATGTCCAATAATTCCAAAGAGTTGTACCGAAGGATCACCCTTTATTCTCAAAAAGTTTCTTTCGGCAACATATTTAACTTGCATCGGAAAGGATATCATAAATGAGGATTGAGGCCGGGAGTTTTTGGACTGGCGGGCACGGTGATGGTCATGGAATTCCTTCCTCTTCAGCTCAACATTTCCAGTAGCCAATTTCTCGTCTATTTCTTTTCCATTAGCTGCGTTCTCAGGAGAACTTTGCCAGTAGTTGTAAAATTCGAGAGGAGTGCGGGGGACCTTGTCTTCAAAGCCTTTTTCAATCACGCGCTCTTTAGGGTTTGTTAATGACGTCAAAAAATCTGCAGTTGTTTGCCGAGCAGGACAGTGGTAGCCCATTCTGACAAAAAAGTCTTTAGCGTCTTTAGCATCACCACAATAAATTTGGTATCCCTCGTACATCAAAATTGTGTTGTCGAACAAATCGTAAGCATCCTGAGAACACTGGTAAATAGCAATAATCGGCGTTGCTTGGGTGACAGTAGCATTGGTCTTCAATGCTCTGATAAACTCTAACGCAGTGGCGGAATCCAATCCACGGGTGGAGTTATCCCAGCATTGGACACTGGCGTGGGATAAATAAACTTCTGCAATCGAAACTCTCTTTCTTTCACCTCCAGAAACTCCTCTAATAAAATCGTTTCCGACCTTTGTAGCTTTTGTGTGCGACAAGCCAAATGTTGCCATGGCCACATCTGCCATATGCGTTGCAAACATCTCGCGGCTGACACCTTTAGGCCGGTTTGCAGGAGTGCGCATCTGTGCTGCAAGTCTTAATGTGTCTCCCACGGTCATCTGCGGAAAGTGGTCCTCAGTTTCTGCACAGTATACAACATCACCCCGGAAGTTTTTTTGGATATCTTTAGGAGTGAGTCCGTCGTACGATATTATTGTTTCAGGATCAACGTGAAATCCGTAAGTTTGTGCAGCTATCGTCTTTAAAAACGTGGAACAGCCAGCGCCGGGGCGGCCGAGAAGAACGGTTAACTTGCCCGAAGGAATGATTCCATCCATGCTTTTCAAAATATCAAACTGTGTACTCCGCGCATAACTCTTATCAAACATGCGATAAAGTTGTGTTGCCATCTTCACCCCGATATTGCCACAATTCGATTGGTAGTCAGAGTTCACCGAATTGCCATACGAGCGAAGATTCTTATACACCACACCAAGTGACGCGGGCTTGTAGTAGTCGGGGTCACTGTAAATCAATTTTTGCATGCTTCTGATCCAGAACTCAGAGTCAAAAGAGTCTGAGAGCGGGTCCAATCTTGGCTCCGCTTCTAAGTCAAACATTGGGTTCCCTGCAGACGTTTCAGATCCATGCGAATTGGATGAGCCAGTACTAAGTGAATTACGTTCCGACTGTTGGGTAATAGTTCGGGCCAATTCTCTAATGCTGTTCTGAACATCTGCTGAAAAGCCCTGGTATTCACTTGTTCTTGACTTGGTTGATACCAGCGACGACTGGTCACCACTAAGAGCACTCATTGTAGAATAGTGTAACAAATAATGGAATTAGATGAGGAAATGGGAATGTTTAAGTTTTCTACGGGCAAGGGTGGCTGTTTTTATTGAGGAGCGCAATCGGTCATGAGTCCGTGCTTTTGCGTCACTATTTTGTATATTGGCTACTAATACTACGCTATTCTCCGGTCCATGCAATCCCAAATTATAGTCTTCGCCTATTGTGATTCCCGGCATTGCCGCCCACTGTCGCTTGACATTTTCGACCGGCATGGGTCTACATTGTTGGTCGGAACTAACTTCAGACGAAAAGAATCGAAGCCCCGGTTCAAAACACACATCTGCAGCTGTTCCAATGTTTCTCTCGCAGATTCTTAAGGCCGAGGATTAAGTCCTATCAAGAACATTGCTGGCTGTAGTGCCGTGTGGTACTTTCTTCTCTTCACCTATACACATCTCATGCGAAGCTTTCAATCGTACAGGACATGCATCTATTGCGCGATAAAACTGGGGGAATCGGCCCATAATGGAAGGTGATGCAGGGTATATATTTATTATTAAATTTTGGTCACCCCCGCCATAGGCTTCCCAATGCGGCAAGCAATGCCTACAGGGTTGGCAATCACAGAATCTAAGTCCCAGATCCCGGCTTTGTAATATACATCATTTTTCAAAATCTCAATTATCTCCTCGCGCGATTCAGCCATCATATGAAGGGCGCTTCCAGCGAATTGGGTTCTTTCCACATCTTTATAGATAGCACCCACAGAAGTGACAATTCCCGAATTGACACTGGCTGGGATGTCGGCCACGTGTTGTGGGCGGACTTGGGATCTGTCGGTTCCTGGTTTATCGTAAACAATGACGTTCCACTCGGATTTCATGGTTAAGAAGGTCTAGCCCAAAAAAAAAAAAAAAAAAGCGTTCAGTTTCAGTTCATATGACAAATTCCTGCATCTATGTAACTCACTGTGCCGAAAAAGAAAGGTCCTACTGGGGTTCGAACCCAGGTTACCAGAATCAGAATCTGAGGTGATACCACTACACTATAGGACCTGATATATTTCAGTTTTGCAAACTGCCATCTAAATTTTTTATTTTAACGTTGAGAGTTTGGTGGTTAAGGAACTATTCTAAAGTAGTAAGACCAACTGAGGAGTAATCTGTTCCTATAGATAAGATTTGCGTTGCACTCTAGCTATTTTGCTCTCTGATAGGTTACTTGGCAATGGGCTCATCGGTGATTACTTCTCACGTTTATGCTATTATTCATTTTACGTTTTACAGAAGAAACAGTGGCACAAATCATGCCAGCGATAATCACTGCTGCACCTTAATTAGTACTAAAATGTTTTTTTTTATTATGAAGAATATGAAACCAAAAAAATAAATTGAGGCTTATAATGTTCTCAATGATGAATGCAATGGTGTTAACCGGAGCCACTATCCCAGGAGCAGCCGGCATTTTACCGATAGAGGATCCGCAGTATGACTTGCAGTATGACTTTTAGCATGACTTGGAGGCAGAAAACGGAAAGCACATTGTTCCAATAAATTAGTTCTCCAATGGAGCAAAGTATCTAATTCTCTCCTTTCTTGGGCCCAACTTGTCGGTTTTAATAGAGCTACCGAACTGTTCACCATAAGGAGATGCGGCTGGAATCAAAGCGGTAGGAACAGCGCCTGCAATTTCTCTTCTGTATTGTTTTTGGCCAATGCCACCTTTGTCTTGGATGAAGTTCTTGATGAACGAAGTCTTGTATTTTTTCAAGTAGGCTTCGTTTCTCAAGTTGACACGGTCGTCCTGTTGGTTGTATAATGGGGTTTTGATGACTGGTTCTTTGGTGCTTCTGTAGAAGTATAATGTCACACCCGCCAATAACGCAACACCAAACACCTTGGTGGCATCAATTTCATTTTGTGTTTGGGCAGGAGCATGGTGGTCACTGGAGTAGAATCTTCTGAGTCCACTTTTGGCGGAACGGGCTGTGGCTCTGAACATGACGTGGAAGATAACGATGAAGGTAGAACTAGCTGAAGTTTATTGATTTCTACTAGACTCGGTTTCGCACGTACCCACCTCTGCTGGCCAATTACAACGCGGAGAATTTTAATTGGTTTGTGAAGTCGTGTGAAAATCATTAGTCTGGTGTCACGTGCAAAGGGTACCGCAGGTACGAGTGGGGCCGCGGCCGCCGCGACTTATGCCTGCTAACAAAACTCGGGAGACACTACAACAACTGGAAATGTAAATTTATACGAAGTATGGCTTCACGCTTTTTGTAACTTCGGCTACTAAATTCGTGCATCATTTCTGACACCAATTGCAAATATTGAGTTTTTTCTTTTCTACTATATCTTCACACCTATAGACCTATTTTGCCTGGCACTCACGGTGCGATAACTGGCCGACTTGGACACAACGTGGTCGGGCATGGAGCTGCAGTCAAAATCATTTACTCGACTCCAGCATCCATGTGTTTTTCTAGGAGCTTCCGCCTTGTTTAGGCTATAGTCCACCTAGTACTGGAGGAAAAGAATCGTTCATCTGTGGTAGGTCTAAATGGTAGTTCTGGTAGTAGCAGGTAGCTCGATTCTCTCTAATGGTACCAATAGTGACCTTCTGGATGAGAATCGAGCGAAATGAAAATAAAATTATCACCCGACTCAAGTTCACCGGAAAACGAAGGGTGCTCTACATCCAATCCAGCACCGATTCAAAGATCCATAGATTAGCTAAACAGGACAGTACTTAGTAGCCGACACTGATCAAGTAGTCAGCCAACTTCTCAACGACAGAAGTTGCGTCTGGCGCTTGGACACCAGGTGGGTAGTGGGCAATAACAATCGCTTGTTTGGTCTTGACTGCCACGATTCCGTGGTCGTCTTGTTTACCGTAGATCGATCTCTCGTCGGCTCTCAACAAGAAGTACTTTTGGCCTTGAACGTGCAAACCGTGGGCTTGCAATTGCAGAGGATCAGCGTAGCCGCCGGCAATCGTGGAGATTTCCTGTGGAGCAATTTGGAAGGCACCCGACTCGGCCCAGAGAGAGTCTCCCGCAGCAGAGTAGATGGCGGCCTTGTCGATCTTGCCTGTAGAAACAAGACTGTCAGTGTATGCGTTCCAGGACATTTGTAAGAAGATGTAATGTGAACAGTTATGTAGGCACCAGTTGGCTATAAGCGACTTAGGTACGGACTGGATAACATGCAGGTAGTCGTGTATTTGAGCAACTTGCACCGGTGTGGCCTCTACACTTGAGGAGGGAAGCGCTCAGCGATTGTGGTACATAGTTGCTATTTAGTCAATGATCTCCACGGAATCAACCTCGAGTTTCCGCTTTTTCCGCGGATTCTCGTCCTCGCCGTCGTCTAGTACAATCATTCGAGAATTAAAGTCCTGTACATCATCCTCCTGCTCGGTGGCGCCTTCCTCAGGCTGGCTCTGTTTAGCGCGAAGTGTAACGTCAGGTAAAACAACGACATCGGTCTTCAGCTTTTGGATCCAGAGCTCCAAATTTTCCAATTCGTCTTCCTCATCTTGAATAAGGAGCGTTTCGTTGTCTCCGAATCCGCCGATATCCTTTAGTTTTTTTGCCGCATTGCTAGTAAAATCATAATCGTAAATTAATTTGGACTGGCCCAATATGATGGAGATATCTCCGCTGAATCCATATCTCTCAACCACCATGTCAATGAGCTGCTGAAGCGTTAACTCAAGCTGAGCTTCGCCTATTTGCAAGATGCCCTTGGTGACAATACCACAACTGGCACATTTACTATTCGGCTTTTCAACCTGGGCCGAGGTAATTCTCTTGTTGGGCTTGATACTTATGAACACCGACTTTGCCAAAGGAGCAGTGGCCTTGTCTTTTAAGTATGCCAAGCCACCCAAGTTGGAAAATCCACTAATAATGGCATTAGTGGTGGCAATGGCAGGAATGATGTTTCCCGCTATTTGCTTTATATCAAACTTTGTTTTAATTTCAATGTTAAAAACGTGGGATCTCAAGTTCGCCGCAGAAGCCACGAAGTTCAAGGTATCTTCATCATCCTTATCAAAAGAAATCACATTTTCCCCGCTTTTTATTCTTTTTTGCATCGCTTCGACAGACTTGTACAAGACATATAAGTTCTCGGCAATTGACCAGAGCTTGGTGTCATTGCTTAACAAACCTTCACTTGCTGAGTTAGAAATCAAAAGTTCTAGTTCAGAAAATAATTCACCTTTCAAGACTATGGGTTTTGGTTTTTCTCTGGTCTTCCACAACGATTCGAGTTTCAATGACTTTTCCACGTCGTCTTGATATATTTTTCCAATAAGCTTTAAAGCAAAATCATCATCCCTGATCATTGCTTTGAGTGCAGACAATTCGTTTGCTTCGGACATGATTCTTTTAATCTCATCCTGGTCATCGGTCTCTTTGCTCAAATCCGCTTGGTTGACCTCTGCTTCAGTACTTTCTCCAAATAACTGGTTGAACAAAAACTCCTTTGCCCAGACAATACAGTGAACGGGTTGAGATGGAGTGGATCTAATAGTACAGACTGGGAACGTCTTGGGTGTTTCTTTAACTTGGCACTCAAAACACTCGGAGACGTAAGGGAAGATGGGCTGTATTTGGCCATGGAAACCCGTCGTCCCCGATTCCATCAAAGGCTTTTTCAAAAAAAGGGCAACCTTGTTGACGTATCTGCGAGCCTCTAAGTTATCTAAAGCATTAAATATGTAGTCGAACTGATTCCACCACTCAATGGGGAATTGAGTCAGGTTCATAACATTGCCATGATGGGGTATTAGCTTGGTCTGGAAGTAGTTGAAGCTTTGAACTGCCTTGCAAACTGTGAGGGATTTCAGCTTGTCGATATCCTTCTTGCGGAAAAGAAATTGTCTGTTGAGATTTGACAACGTGATTGTGTCTAAATCGATTATGTGGATTTCGCCATACCCGGAAAGAACCAAATCTTTCAAAAGTTCACAACCTATTCCACCAGCACCCACCATAAGTACCTTGGACGCATTTATATGGGCGTAAGTCTTGTCTCCAAGGACCTTTTTTAGGTATGTGTCTTTCGCCATTGAAGAGTCGAATTTATGTGTTGTCTTACGGTGAGAAGCGATATAAGATGGTTGAAGGATGTACTGGTGTAGACAAGTGAATTTCCATAATGCTTATACATAGTAAGAATTTCGAATCCAGAATGAGATGCTTCTTCTGCTTGGACGATATGGATTTGTAAATGTTGGTTTGGCTTCGTCGTATTGTTTGGGTGAAATCGGCCGAGTAATTTTATTTTTCTGTTGGACTTAGGGTGTTTCCAATATTGCAAATGTTTCGCAGGTAGCACTATTTTTTACGTACTTTTCGTTCCGAAATAACCACGATGTTCATAATTTCGAATGACGAAAATAACCATAAAAAAAAAATGAAGAAATTAGCCTTTATCGAAACAGTCATGTCAAAAAAAAAAAAACCGGGATAAAAACCATATTTAACAATCATATGTATCATTGATGTTCAAAAAAGGGATCTACGTTAACTTACTCTTGGTCTATGCATTTGCATAAAAAAATACGACGTAAAAGATCAAACACTAATGAACAAGTTCCACACACCCTTGGCATACTGGACAATTTCGTCACCACCCAACTTGGACTCACCATACAATCTGTCCACAAAGTTAATTGGGCATTCACCAACGGTAAAGCCCAATGCCTTTGCTCTCACCATCATCTCCATCTGGAAAACGTAACCTTTAGACTTTGTTTCGCTAATAATCTTGGTCAAAGCTTCCTTCTTATACAAACGGAAAGATCCAGTCAAGTCAGACACATGAGGTCTCAAAACCGTAGAAGCCAAGAAGTTGGCACCTCTGGAGACCAACTTTCTTTTCAAATCCCAACCAAAAACACCT
Organism: Clavispora vitiphila; assembly: GCA_030557995.1. Taxonomy (NCBI): domain Eukaryota; kingdom Fungi; phylum Ascomycota; class Pichiomycetes; order Serinales; family Metschnikowiaceae; genus Clavispora; species Clavispora vitiphila. Next base: position 235,075 of record JANIJR010000001.1, read on the forward strand.
CCGTTACCAGCATAGCGGGTACCGGTTACAATGTCATATCCGCCTTGCTTTTGCTTAGCAATGAATTGAGGAATCGCTTCAGGGTGGTGGGAGAAGTCCGCGTCCATAATAATGACAAAGTTACCCGTGACAAATTGCAAGCCGTGAACGTAAGCGGTACCCAAACCCAACTTACCAGCTCTTGGTCTTAACTGAATGTGTTCCGGTCCAAAGATGTCAATCAACTTCTTGGCAATCTCTTGGGTTCCATCTGGAGAGTTATCGTCAACAATGATCACCTCCCAGTCCAAATTTTCCTGCTTAAAAGTCTTGTCCAAAAGGTAAACAAGAATAGGCAAGTTCTTCTTCTCGTTATAAGTAGGTAAGATGATACTGTATTTGTCGCCCATTTTTATCTTCACAAATTGATCGCAGTGTTACTCGCGAGAGTTAAGTCCACGGTGTTGTTCCCAGAGTCGCGTGGTTGTATACAGTATTCAAATCTTGGTAGAGCGCGAGACTGTTTAATTTTAGCTAAAAGACCTATGTAATTTTATTACGTTCTGCGATCCAATATAACTTATTCCATTTACCTACGCCACGGAACATAGTAACAAGAACCCTCTCTTATTATTTAAATTGATCGTAAAATACCAATGACCTGATTTATGTGACTCTCATTCGATACTGTGATCAGAATAACCAGAAGGGTCTCTTTCATAATTCCTCATTCTCAAACCACCTTGCACATCCCTTCCTTGCCTAATATTGATCACAAACGGTCAATATTGCCTCATGTACCAACAATAATAATGAAAAAAAAAAAGAAATCAAGCTGTTAACAAATAACCGACACTCTTCACTTTCCAACCTCAAATATATAAAAATAGTAATATAAAAAAAAAAAAATATCACGACAATCGAATGCATGTCCCCCCATTTGAATGTTTACCGGCACATTTAGTTCGATAAATCTGATGTTATATTTTTTACTTTGACACCCCTCTAAGCCCCCGGATTATTATGTAAGCTCAAAGAGCTGATTTGATTGCTGAGCAAGTTCACATTGTTCCCGGATGAAGCTTGTGCCCCATTATACTGATAGCCTTGCTTTTGAACATAAAACCCCGGGGAGCCAGTTGACGACTGTGTCTTTCCCCGGTTGGTGTGCTGCCCGTTTCCTTGTCCTTGCAACAATGCCAAATGCTGTGGTAAATGGGCAGATCCAGACTGCTTGGCCTGTTGTTCATATTGGAACAGTTGCAATTGGGAGATGTTAGAGTAAAGACTATTGGCTGAAACAGGTGATGGCGAAGACCCTATTTGAGACTGTCTTGATTGAGCAGGGTGGGGCAGATGCAAATTAGGGAAATTGTCACTAAGGTTCAAGGGTTGTCCACTGGCCGTGGCAGCAGCAATGGCAGCAACTGTAGGGTTGGCAGAGAGGATTGGTGCCGAGGTCGCGCCCGAAGCCGCCGATGAACCAACGTAGCTGTGATTGTTGGAGCTGTTGGAGCTGTGGGAGTTATTGGAGTTGTTCGAGTTGTTCGAGTTGTTCGAGTTGTTGGAATTGTTGGAATTGCTCGAGTTGTTGGAATTTGTCTGGTTGTTACTATTGTGGGAATTGTGGTGGTTAGAGTTGACTGACGAAGGTCTGGCACCGCCACACTTCAAGCAGCACACGTTTTTGGCAAAGTTGTGATAAAGACAGCTTTCATTGGCACATTTCCAGTCACCGGCACGGAAGGGTACCGAGTTACCGTAGTGTACACGCAGGCCGTTACCTCCGCTCTGGTTGTGGTTGTAACCATGGTTGTAGCCTGAGTTATAGCCGTTGCCATTCTTCATGCCGTAGTGCGGGTTCAGGTAGTGGTCCTGGTAGCCGCCATAGGCAGAAGAGGACTGCTTGTCATCAGACTTACCGCGTCTCACGTTGGAACCACCAGGCACATCCTGGGCACCGTTGGAGCCCGAACCAGAGAACATCTGTTCTTGGACGGCCACGGCGCTCGTGGCAGGGAAGGAACAGCGGAAGCATGCAATTCTGCGCTGAAAGTTGGAGAAGCCACAAGACGGACACGTCCAGTCACCCGGTCTGGGTCTGTTCTTCAGTGGCGGGAACGGAGTCAACAATTCAGAGGCGCGGTCAAGCACACGCGTGGAGGAAGCCTGGACCTCGACCACGCGGTCGTTTAACAGACGACCGTTCATGTACAACGAGTCTGCTGCGTCCTCGTGCTTGGAGAACACCGCAAAGCCCGAGGCGCTCTTGGCCTTGTTCTGTTGGGTCTTGGCGTCGGCATCGACGTTCTTCAACGTCCAGAACGCAATGGGGCGGCCACCATACTGGGTGAACCAGGACTCGAGCTCAGACTGGGTGGTCTCAGGCGGCAAGTTCGAGAGGTAGAGAATTTTGGAGCGCTCAGCCAAGAAGATCTTTGCGTCGTGGGCAGAGTCGTACGGCTTGGTCAACACCAGCAGGTGGGACTCGAGCGGCAACGACTTCTTGACCAACTGCAGCAACACTTGGGCGTACACCTCCACAGTCAGCATCAGGTCATTTGTCGCATCCTCGCGCCAGTTGGACGGTGTCGCCACGTCCAACGCAGTGATGATGTTGGTCAACGACAGCGCGGGGTAGCTCATGGCCTCTGGGTGGGTGGACTGCCACTTCAGGTACTCGTTGTACAAGTCAAACACACGGGGATGCTGCAAATAAACTGGCAACACCACCGACTTGTCACGGGCCTCGCGCGGGAGCAGTACCCGGAGCTGGTGGAGGTCGACAGTGACAAAGGAAAAGTCCTTTCCAGCCACTGCAGCCATGAGTTTCTTGTCGAACTCGGCGATGGCGTCCTTGAACAGAAAGCCCGCCTTGACGTCGTCCCACTTAAGGTTGTAGCGCTGCTGGCACGTGGCGGTGACGGGGGTGTTGGTGGGTTTGACCAACACCGACTCCCGCGGCAGAATTTGCAAGGTCTTGGCGTCCACCGTGGCCCATGAGAGCTCGAGCAACTCGCAGGCGTCGCGGGGGACATACACCGAGGAATCGTCGCAGGTGGCGGCTAGATGGACCACCACGTATACGTCGGACATGGGGTGGGGCTTTTTTACTGGAGAGAAAGTGTTTTCCGATCTGGTTTTTTTGGTGAAGGTGCGGGCGTGCACACGGCACTGACACTGCACACCACCCGTCCCCAAGAAAGACGGTGGTTGAAATGTCAGAGGTTCTGTGGTCTCGACATTTGTAGTACGGCCACCGACAGCCACAGCCACGGTCGCCTTCAAACCTTGCTTTGTGGGCCGCGTCCTACTCTCGCACTGCCGATGTGCCTGTGCTCACCTGTAACCATATGTGCGCGCTCAATCACCCCAAATACCATATCCACTACAACTTACTGCCACCCTACCTGGCACTGGGCTACATAAGAGGTACTGTCGGCCTCCGCTGCGTCCATCGAATTTTCCCCTCAGTTCTGCTCCGCCCACTTTACACCTTCCACTGTTATGGCTGATAATGACCACAAGATCTATGGCCCCAGCCAGCTGCGCGTGTTCCAGACCCAGTTGGTGCTCTCGCTTGCCATCGGCATCTCCACCTTCATCTTGTTCTGCTTTCTCCGCCGCCGCTGGCCCCACATGTACGCCGTCAGAACCCTCCGCAAAAACCTGGTGCGCCAGCGAATGCTTCCAGACCACTTGTTCAAGTGGGTCGGTGCGGTACTCGCGATTTCCGATGAAGAGGTGTTGGAGTACTCGGGCCTCGACGCGTTTGTGGTTTTGACCTTCTTCAAAATGGGGATCATGGTGTTCTTGCCGCTCGCGGCCCTTGGCGGCGGCGTGCTCTCTCCCATTCGCTACTACTTCACCGGCAACTACGACAAGGATAACATCACGTGGCTGATCATATCCTCCTTCTCCACAGGCGCAGAGCCGCCGCTCCACGAGGAGTTTCCCCGCTACTTGTGGGTGTACCCTGTTTTCACCTATCTCTTTTCTGCGGTGGTGTACTATGCCTTGTTCCAGTACACCAAGTTGGTGATCAAAATGAGACAAAAGTACCTTGCGTCTCAGAACTCCATCACCGACCGCACTATCAAACTCGATGGCATTCCACGGCGCCTTCTCCGCAACAACGACCCGTCAGTACTCAAAAGCTTCATTGAAGACCTAGGCATTGGCCGCGTGGTGGACATCAAGTTGATTTACGACTGGTCCACGTTGGAAAGGTTGTTCGACAAAAGAACCCAAACGCTCAGTGTACTTGAAAAGCTTTATTCACGCTTTTATGGCTTGCAAATAGACTTGTACAACCAGTCCAAAGTGCCTCGCGTTCTCCCCGCCATAGCCCCAGAATCTGTTATTGTGGACACTGCTCTGAAGCTGAGGCTCAGAAAAAAGATTGATTATCATTCGAAAGAGCTAGCTGCAGTGGATGGTCAGATCAGGGAGATCCAACGCAAGTTCGATTCCTCTCTGTCAACTATGCCCATTGGCGACGAATCTGGTATTCATATCTTACCCTCTGCATTCATCACAATGGATTCTGTTGCTTCCGCTCAAATGGCAGCACAGACAGTGTTGGACCCTCGAGTGTACAAGCTTATCGCGTCCTTGGCACCAGCAGCCAAGGATATAAAATGGAAAAACCTCAAACTTTCTTATGTGCAAAAGCTTTACAAGTCATACATGATAACATTCTTGATTTTCCTCAGTTATTCTGTGGTATTCTTCCTTGTCACAACGTTATCCACTTTAATTGATGTGAAAACAATAACAAAATTTTGGCCGGCTTTAGGTCATTTGATCTCAAAGTCAAATTGGTTGACTACTTTCGTCACAGGTATTCTACCTCCACTTTTGTTCTCCCTCATGAATGTTAGCTTTCCATACTTATATCGAGCTCTTTCTGAAATGCAAGGTTACTCGCTGTCAAGTGAAGTGGAGTTATCGTCATTGCTGAAGAACTTCTTTTTTATTTTCTTTATCTTGTTTTTGGTCTTCACAATCACTGGTACTTTATGGGACTACGTCACATCTATTGGCGATACAACTCGATTTGCATCTCAGTTAGCCATCTCATTGAAAAAATTGTCTCTTTTCTATGTCGATTTGATTTTATTGCAAGGTCTTGCGATGTTCCCGGTGAAGCTTCTTCAAATTGGCGATTTTGTTATATTAAATGTGATTGGAAAGCTCTTCTTTCTCAAGGGAATTTTTCTCAAAACCCCGCGTGATTACCGCTTTTACTACTATACACCGCCTGTGTTCGACTTTGGCCTCAATCTTCCTCAACACATCTTAATATTTATCATCATTCTTATTTATTCGGTTGTCTCTACGAAGATAGTCACTAGCGGGCTAGTTTATTTCTTGTTGGGATATTTTGTTTACAAGTACCAGCTTGTTTTCAGTTTTGTGCACCCTCCACATTCGACCGGAAAAGTTTGGCCAATGATTTTCAGAAGGCTCATTTTTGGACTCGTAATTTTTCAACTCTTCATGTGTGGAACATTGGCTTTGGAAGGTGCTATTCTTCTATCAATTTTGTGCACACCATTATTTTTGGTGACAATAATCGTGGCGTGGAATTTTGAAAAGTATTACCTTCCCCTTCATGATTTTATCGCGTTAAGGGCCATTCAGAACCCCATAAATTTTGATAAAGAATTTGATGACGATACTCTGCTGTTCCTGACCCCTTCGGTAGAAGATTCAGGAAATGGCCTTCCTAAAACTTTGATGACAACTTCTAGTGCAAATAACTTTGACACAAGTTTTACGGAGACGTCTGTCCTTCTAGATGGTGATTTTTCTGTGAATAATATTGGGAATTCTCAAAGTCACAGGCGCAAGGTCTCTACGGTCGATGAGGAGCGCGAGCAATTTACGGATTACACGCATCCCAACTTGGTTGATCCTCTTTACGGACCGTGGATTGGATTTGAAGGTGACCGGATTCTGATGGTTGGGTATTCAGGGGAAGAATCAATTCACACTAGCGGTTCAGAGCTCGAAAGTGGACTGATAGTATCCCAAAGTTCTAGCAACGGCGAGTACTTCATTCTCCGGCAAATACATGTACCCGAATGGGAGTGATGCACAGGAGTTATGCCAGCTATAAAATATGATTGCAATAAATGAGCACATGCCGTAAATTTTGTGATTTTGGTCTAGCCGTAGTTCCAAGTGGTTAAGGTCTGGTGATGTTCATTAAACATGATATTATTAGGAAATAGAGATGGGTATTGAAAGAGAAGGAAAACGAACTTAAAGTGAGTGAATATGAAAATCAGTCGAAACAAAGCAATTTGATCAGCCACCCCATCAACCATCTTCACCGGACCAGAAAATGAAAAGAATGATATCAAGCAGTCCGCCCAAAAAAAGCACCTCGCGCAAACTTAATTCACTTGCGGATGAGTTTGGGAATGGAACTATTTCGTCTTTTCTTGGTGGTGATGGAATCCAATTTTCTTCTTCGAAGTTCCTTGTCAGTAACATAATCAGGTCTGTGGGGTGAGTAGTCGCATTCAATATGAAACCGCTGACAATGTTTGCACACCGGCTTTCTTTCGTCACATTTCAAATGCTTTATGCGACAAATCCAGCATCCTTTTTTGGACCTTGCCATCACATGTCTTCTGGTATATTTTTTTGGACGAGTTTCTGGGAGTGGGAGAGATGTGTTTGCATTCGCAATGCGCAGGTCAAGAACAGTGGTTTTTTCCAGTGCATCTGGTTCCGGTAATGGCAAGGAGATATCAGGGGTGATCACCGATTCTGGAAAGGAAAGGACCGATGTATTTGGTAGGGGAGTATCAATAGTAGATGCTCCGCTATTTGATTCTGCATCCTGAAAGCTATACAGAAAGGATTCTTCGTCAATGAGGTCATTTCTCACGTCCTGATATCTTAGAACTTGGTAGAGTTGAGCTTGAAATTTTTGAACCTCCTCCAGGGAAGGGATTTGCTCGTAATGATACTGTGGGAATGATGTGGGTGGAAATTGGCTCACCTGGAACGGGTATGACTTTGCGACCATATCAAAATCGTTGGCCATATAATTGAAGGGGGTGTAGTCAAAAGGAATGGCTTGGTCATTCATGAGAGCATCCATGTTGTGCAACCCGGTCATTCCAATTGTATTTCCTTGTCCCGAATTAGGGGAATTAATTACAGATTCAGTCATTGGAAATTATAAGAGTAGCGAATTTTGAGCTATCTTTTATGATGCAGAATGTGATAGTGGGGTGTGGTGGTTTGATGAGGAAAGAAAATGAAGCAAATGAGTGGATTTGTTGGAATTATAGCACTCTAATTTTTGGCAATAGACGTGGTTAAGAGAAAGTAAGGGTGCTGAAATAATACCAACAATAAATAACGGAGCACCCGCAAATTGTTAATAAAAAAAGCGCTTACTTTTCTTTTTGTGTCTTTAAATGACGCGCTCGGAGATAGTCAGGCTATCATCTCACCAATGGCGCACTTGGATACGCAGGCAATCAATTCCCAAAACAGTACAATAGTACTTTAGTGATTAAGTTGGAGCCCGCAGTTTTCTTGTGCGGCGGCTGCATGCACCCGCCTGCGACTTAAAAAGGTTTGGTGCTGCATTCATGTATATGGGCCTAACTGTAATACCCAGTAACAGGAAACTCCAATTGAATTTCCCCTTTATTTGGACCGCGAGATACATTTTATACACTACGCTGGCTCATAACAAGAAAGAATCTGTCGCGGTTTACGCATGGAGTACATCAGGTTCAGGTTGTACCACGAATCACCCGATGGATCCGTATAGGATTGCCATAAGCTCTGGGATGATGAAGAGTTATCAATTCGGAGAGAAAAGAGGCGAAGAACCGAGCAACTGTGCAATTCATTCTACAAACGGGGCTGTCGGCACATTGGCATTAAATCAAAACTAGGATTAGGAGCAGGGATAAAATCGCTTTACGAGTTTACGCGCATGGAAACAAACCAAAAAGAAAAAAAAAAAAAAACCTACTAAAATAAATCCAAGTTGCGTGTACTTTATGGGCATTGTACAGTATTCAAGACACTGGAAAATGTAACTTGGGGTAGGAGCTAAAAAGGAAAAGGTACGGTGCATACACAAGATAACCATTACGATTTTTTTTTGTTATGTTAGAAAGATACGGGCCTGAATCTCGATCGTTCCGTCACTCTTCATTCACACTGCGTCTAAAAAATCGCCTAGTCGCCCAGTGAGCAAATACGCGCCAGTGTCGTGTATATGGACTTCCATGCAGATCGCTATAAAAAACCGAAGATTGTATGAGCTACTATTCTATGAAAGCTTAGCTGTGATTTGTGATTGCGAACATTTTAACCAGAAATTTTTTTACAAAAATATTTCATGTTTTACAAGGTATCGTGCTGTACAGGTTAGTTGGATCCCAAGGCAGATATGTGCTTATAATACCGTGCGAACAATACCATTACGAAGGTTTTGAGCACCTTGCGTGTCACATACCCAAGGAACCGTCGCGTCATCGATGTAGGTGGCAGGTTTGACACGCAAACTCGTAAAAACTTCACGCTCTGGAAAAACCTTGTGTGATTGCATGAACACCCGCATATTCTCAGGCACAAGCGATTCGGTTATTTTTTACGTTCATTTCGTCCGTTCAAATTCAATCTTATTTTTTTTTCTCAATGCAGAAAGAGTTGGCTGGAAACAGAGAAAGAGGAGAAAGAAGAGAAAAAGAATAGGCCCGCTTCTATCGCTCCCCTCTCGTGCAATTCTTAATTCGTTGCCCAATTGGACGACAATCTGGCCAGAAGCATATAATTCCGTTTTAAGGTTGAAAATACCCCAAAACGCATACGGGCACATATCGGGTCGTTTCAGACTTGTATATATCTGGCATTAGAATAAGGCAGCGCGTATTTTCACCCTGGCCCCATTTTACGCCCGTTAAGCGCTTCGTGGCCGCGAAGCAGATTGGCGGCACATAAACTTTTGTGGGCGCACGACCAGTGGGCGACGCGCTCGCCTGATGCTCTGAAAAAAAAAATTTCACTCTTTTTCTGCTCCTTACATATTTTACTACCCATTCGGAGTACCAGCGACACCAAGGTATTCTATTTGGTTTAGCACAAATGGCCGAATGCAGAACAGATTAAACCCATATTATAATCCGTGACGATATAGCCTTCTCGGAGGCTCTGGTTGTGACGGTTCGCTTTTTGGGAACATCAATATGTAAACTAGTCGTAATATTTTTTTTAATTCTTCGTTCACTTATATTATCTTGCGCTCTAATGGATAAGAAAACATTTTTTTGTTACCCCTGACTAACGTTGACGAGAAGATAGTTCACCGTGCTCCATGCTGTGCCCGTATGATAACATACTGCATATACCCCAGGTGCCAGCCGCGTCTATCGCCGTGCCATAGTCAAAACGCGCCAACGTATCTTTTCGAGGGGGATTTTAATCTTGTGAGGGCTATTTTTTTAGTCTACAATAGTCCGTTGACGCTTGTCTTTTCTTTGTTTTATCCGCTGTTCCGAAACTGTTCGATTGAATTAACATGTCCAAAGTGTTTCTTCCGGGGATCAAGGATTTGAAGATCTCCGAACCTTCTAAGGCCAAAACATACACTGATCTTAAGTGTAATGTGATTGTGGTGGCCAAATATGACTTTGAAGCCGAATCAGAACAAGAGCTTTCAGTAAAAAAAGGGGTTGTTCTTAAACTACTCAATAGAATGAAGAATGGATGGGTCTTGGTCCAGCTCCTTGACGAGGTCAGAGAGCCTGGATTGGTTCCCTCTTCTTATGTTGACATTGCAGTTAATGACCCAAGGCATCCCATTACGTTACAATGGCTTCGTGCCTCTGAAACCTCTGATGGCTCGAAGAAAGGCAACACTACCTTCATGGATGTTGAGGTCAAGACATTATTAGAGAATAACGCTCCCCTCACTTTCAACAACAAGCCTTATCCATTGAGCGCCTCGGCGTCTCATTATCTTACGTTCGAGAACCGTTATTGGTATCGAGTGGATGTGAGTTACAGCACAGGTGAACACGGCTATCTTTGTCGGTACTATCAAGATTTTTACGACTTACACGTGCGCTTGCTCGAGAATTTTAACTCTTTGGAGTTTGGAGAGACTGAAGATTCAGCCAAGCTTCCAAAGCTTCCTGAACCAGTCCCATCAGCGAAATGCGACTCTGAAGACAAAGACCTCTTTCTGAATCGTTGCAAAATGTTATCCTCGTATTTGACTGACCTCATCTCTAAAAAGCACTACCAAGCATGCCCTGCTCTTGTGGAATGGTTGGAGCCAGAATACAAAGGTCTTCCCGGATTTGTTGTTCCTAGTATGCTCAACAGCTCCACGGAATCTATAAATCAGCAAATTCTTCCTGGATCTGTTATGTTAGCTTCTAAAGTGAAGACGACCTCTTCAGCTCCAAAGACCGAGGCGGTACCTCAAGTAGCACCGGCGACTCAGTCCAAATATGGTATTCCAAGTGCCCCGACTGGTCCTCAACGGTCGCATTCTAAGAACATTTACAACCATTACCGCCAGATTTTGACACATCCGGCTCAGTTATCAGAACTCCAACGCTCTTCTACTACGAAGGAACTCGGAAGAAAAGGACTGCTAAACCAGTACAAGACTTCTGCAACAGGTCTTGAGAGATCCAGGACTATTCAAGTGCCTAAATCGGCCCCTACCGGTCTTGAACGAGCAAAGACGATTAACATCCCTAAGGCACCACCTAAAATTTTTTCAACTCCGAGGATCGGAGGCGAGAGTCCAACGCTGGTCGCTTCTTCTCCTTTTACCCCTCAACTGACTGATTCCTGGATCAAATGTAGTATAAAGACTCAAGGCGGTGACGTGCTTGTGGTTCGTGTCGATAAGGACAGTTTTGCAACAATTGAAGAATTCAAAGATATTATTCATGCGAAAGTTGCGTTTAATAGTTTGTTCATCAAACTGCCTACATCAGAGGCATTTGAGGAGATTGAGTCACCAGAAACCGACTTTGTACCTATTATCAAATCTGCGGGAAAAGTTTTTCTTCTTCTCACTTAGGCGTTCACAATCTAATTCTTATAGGGTGTAATATAATAAATCATTAGAATGATTTTATCTGGTGGGGTGGACAATGACAATTGTATGCGCAACAATATTTTGATTCAGGCATCGCATATGCCTTCACCGTCCGAGTCTATTATACGGATCCTTTCCGTAAAAACTCACTTTCGTGAGCTCTTTGTAGAATATATTTGTCCACTTTGGATGATCAGCCAGGTGAGAATGGATGACAACATACCCATGTTGTTATATCAGCCTGATTATATACCTTACCAAATCCTTACCAAATGTAGGTTTTGCTTTCAAGGACTGGGAGGGTTCTAGCTGAAGTATCTTCCGCCGTGTTTTAGAATACTGGTTATAATTCACGTTCTTTCATCATCAAAATATTTATGAACGCGCCTCTGTAACCGAGAGAAGTCCTCACAAATCAGCCAAAGTTGAGCTTAAACTTATTAGGTGTTGGTTCTTACTTATTTTCACAAAACCGTGTGTTATAGGAATTCTTCGTAAACAAATGCCACTGTGTTTTAATGTGTGTGCTGCGCGTCACGTCACGACAACAGGGTCCAGAAGTTTGCATATCTGACATGCAAGAGCCAACGTTTTTTAGAATTTCGTTTTTCTATGCAATCGGGATCAATTTTTACACGTTTTGGCTGTATCAGAGATTCAGTCCGAGCTAAATACCCGTGGGATGTTCTACTTAGCCTCGCTACATTCTCTCGTCTTTTGCACCACGCAAAACCTAACCGTGACACCTTGCATATACAGTCGATGTACGTGGCCTTTGAGTGTAGTGGTTTCCAAAATGGGCCAACTAGTGCACAGGTTAGGAAATGTATTGTATGCACTTCTAAGGGTATGTTTGCGTTTACGAATATAAGGGATCTCAGACGTGACTAGGGAAGGAGATAGTACGAAGACATGACAGTCAAGTAATGTTGGTATCGGCAGAACTTGTTCAGGTCGCATGATGCTTCTCCATCGGGATTACTGGTGCGTGCGCTCAACAAATGGTACATCGGCTAAATTCAAGTGACGCGGTCTATAGATAAGACTGTTTACATCAAATGCAAAAATTCCACCAGTGAGGCAGGCATGCATATTTTCTGTTGATCGGCTTTGTATATTTTTTATTCGGCCGAAAAAAAAAAAATATTTTGGCCCCACCTCGAAAGTCTTTGTCAACCCTTTTGTTTATCCAAAGGGCTCAGATTTCTTGGTGGTTCATTTTGGTCTCCTTTATTTTTCTCTCTTCTTTCTATAGAGTTTCAGTTTTTCAATCCATCTTTTTTGGTCAAGCCGAGAGCTATCATCATTTACTGCCTTCCCCGAGTTATCAAGATCTATGGATTAGATATACTCACCCGCTCAAACCTGAATTCCACCTATGTCACTGAGTCTTTTCCACACGAGACACTTCAAATCAACTCGCAATTTGAGAAAACTTCTGATTTCCTCTCCGATAACTTCTCCAATCAACAGTCCAGTGACCTCTGCATGCTCAACATTTAGCACCTCGAGCTTTTTGGTTATTCTTCGGGTGAGGTTCAGCTTTGTTGGTGAATCATATCCAGAATTGTCTGTAACTGAAGGTGATTATGTCAAACTTATTGAACGTTTGGATAACGGCTGGCTTATGGTACAGGGTATCGACCGAGCAGAAAGTGGTATTGTGCCCGCTCTGTACGTGGAGGTAGAGGTTAATGACCCAGAAAACCCAATCACTAATGAATGGCTTTGCGGGATGAAGAAGAAAAAGAAAAATCGTATACCTCGTGATTATCCCAAGTGTGCTAAGATCTCACAAGTACTGCTCAATTCCAGCGGGCATCTCTGGTATCTCTACAGAATTGTGATGCATTCTGAAAAGACAATCTACTTGGGAAAGTTGTACCAAGATTTCTATAAGTTGCACTGTGACCTTGAAAACACCATCGGTAAGAAGATCCGCCTACCCGCTTTACCAAAACCTATTAGCATTTGTGGTGGCGAAGAGAATGCATTAAAAATGGGGAGAATACTCAAAAGATGCAAGGAATTGGACGATTATCAACATAACCTCTTAAATATTCCAGAGGTGTGCCACAGTCCGTTGATGGCGGAATTCATCAAACACATCGAAGGACAGAGTATTGTTTTCGAAAAAAATGAGCCTGTCCCCCCAGTCGATATTCTTGTTCAAATGATTTACAAAGATTCTGATAATATTCACCATCTTCTTAACGTTGCATCACAGACATCCTTTTCAACCACTGCACCACTCCCCAGGGATGACGATTGTTCGAACATAACGGCTAATCGTGGACATGCTCGCAATACCAGCAGTCTCAACTATCTGACATTCAAGAGCCGGGGCTCATCTCAAACCTCCATTAGAATGAGCCATAAGGGTGATTACTTCGAACAATCAAATTTAAGTGTCGAAAGCAATGGTGTTTCCCCTTCAAAAAGCTCGCACACGATATCCAGTTTCTCTTCATTAATCGATAGTTACGATGATACTGGTGACACTTCTGACTATCCGATTGCGGCAAAATAAATCCATCTCCTTATATGGAAAGATTTCGCTGTTTAAGCAGGTCTTAAAAGGCGAATTTTGGTTTCCTGGCGCTGAAAATTTGGTATTGCGAATATTCAATTACATATTTTAATCATTCCAGCCCGTGGATGTTTTTTTGCTTCTTTGTCTCAAGAAAAATAATCTTCTCACTGAAAAGAATTTATTTATTCAGCAAAGTCAAATAGTGTTTAAATTTGAAATTTTCAATTCTTAGATGATTTCTAAAGGTAAATGAAATAAGCCGCCTCCGGTGATGGTTGTAATGAGTTTGAGTCGATCGGCTTTATTCATACCGAGGATCCTGTACTTCGACAGGGGAAAATGAGAAATTGCTACTTGTTCCTGTTGAATTTCAACAATAGCGTTTGAAGCGTTGTAAATGTTCACAACTACATTTGCATTTCATTGTTTGGCCCTATGTATGTAAGTCGGGGCGTAACGCGAGTGTGAGCTGTTTCTAGTATACAACTTTAGCGCTGGACCTATAATATTCGGAGCTAAGGCGCTTGATCCTGACCTTGGCTGCTATTGATCCCGCACTGGAGGCGCCTTTTTGCTCGATACAATATTGACGCGCACATATCACCACATCGCATGTTTTTTTTTTTGTTGTTGCAATATCTGTGGTAACTGGTCACCTGGAAGGTACACTCCATTAAGAGAAATCAATGTGCTCTATGGATATGACTTAACTTAAAATCTTTGTTTTGAATCCTTCATTTGGTCTTGTTAAGCATAGTGGGTCTTGCTAAGCATAGTGGAAACGCCGGCAAAAATTGAAACACGTTTCCGAAGCATAAATTTGCATAGTACCTGCATCCAACCATATCATAGCATATTTTATGTTATCAGTGAGTGGACAGATCTGCCAGAAACCGACAAGGTCATTTAGTTATCTCATTCGTGGCTCCAATATTTCAACATGGCAGAAATATTCGGCATGGATGACTACGACTCGGCTACCGCTACCGGAAGAGGAGGAGAATTGAACTATCGTCTTCTCGATGAAGTGGTTAGCCCTCCATCTCCTACTTCCCCTCCACGAGAACCAATAGTTGACGAAGGACTATCAAGCGACGACTCTGACAGTGATTTTGTTGCCGACCTCCTTCCGGTTCCTATTCCCGCGAAATCCAGGCGGAGGTCTAGTGTTTCGAAGTACTCTTCCTCGTACGAGATCGATATCAACGAGTCTTTTGTTTCATCTTCGCTTCAGAAGGAGGGCCTACCGGAATACAAGCCCAAGTTAGACGATTTCGAACCTATCAAAGTTCTAGGCCAAGGATCCTATGGGAAGGTGATTCTTGTACGCGAAAAGGCAACGGGGAAGTTATTTGCCCAGAAACAATTGAAGAAGGCCTCTCTTATTATCAATGACACGAACGAGATCCATACCAAGAATTATGAGCGTACGCTCAATGAAAAGACTATATTAGAGAAGGTGAACCATCCTAATATCGTTAAACTTTACTATGCTTTTCAAGACCACAATAAAGTGTACTTGATTCTCGAGTACTTGGATGGAGGTGAGCTTTTTCACCATCTAGATCAGCAAAAGTATATGAGCGAAAAAGACGCTTCTTACTATATTGCTCAGATCATTTTGGCTTTGAGATATCTCCATCTTACCATGAAAGTCATTTACCGCGATTTAAAACCAGAGAATTGTATGCTTAATGCGGACGGTAACTTAGTGCTCACTGACTTTGGATTGTCTAAGGTATCTTCAGATGAAAGCTCTAGACATTCAATGATTGGAACTGCCCAATACATGGCACCAGAAGTTATTAAGGGAGAAGACTATGATTTTTCAGTTGATTGGTGGTCCTTGGGCTGTGTGATGTTCGATATGCTAACAGGCGCTCCGCCATTTACAGGCCATACAAATGAAAAGATCATGGACAAGATTGTGCATTCTAAAAAATATCTCAAGTTCCCATTTTATCTCTCACTCGACGCGAAAGATTTGCTCAGAAAATTGTTGCAGGCCAACCCCGCCAAAAGATTGGATATTGACAACGATTTTGACAAACTCAAGAATCATCGCTTCTTTCGCTACGTGGATTGGAATACTCTTACGGGTGTATCGAAATCTGAAGTTTTACCGCCCATTCTCCCTGTTATTACCGATCCGTTATTAGCGGAGAACTTTGACGAGGAATTCACGAACATGGCATTCACTCCGCCGCTAGAATCAAATTTGAATTCCACATTCGATGATAGTCCAAACGAGATACTACATGTGAAAGGGTTTACATTCACTAACGAGAGCTACCTCGTGAACATATTTAAGGATAAGGGTACAAAATTGCGGTGGTAAAAAATATGTATATATTCATCAAGAAAGGATACAATAACAGCTGGAAAGATTAATGCAAAAGAGAGCCAGCATAATGCAAAAGTCGACAACGATAGATTGTTTGTAAGAAGAGGTTGATTGTTGATACAAATAGTTGTGGCTGAACAGCTTTACGATCAACATCAACCCGATAAGAAACACTTCCAACCCGCAAATATTTGGAGCCATAAAAATTGGGGACAATGCAAGTGTGTATGCAAAATGTCTTAATATGTTGCTCAACCCATAAAGAATAAAATATGTTAATGGTAAACTTGTCAACAATTCTCCAAATGTGATAAACGAAGGATCTATGGTAGAAGTGCTTGGGTTCGAATCAAAATATTTGTTAGAAAATGATGCAAACCTATAATATTCGTGGACATTTTTGCACTCTGATTCACTTGGTGTGTTTCCTTCCAAATCAATCGTGCCGTACAGAGTACGGTTCTGTGGCGCTTTGAGAGATATTGTTTCGCTGTTCAATGTATATGATGAAAGCTTCTTATTAAGTGACCTTCTTATCTCATATGGAGATGTTGTAGGTATACTTTCTTTATCGCTAGCTCCGTGAATTGGAAGAATCCATCTAAACCAGACAACGAGATCCTTGAATCTTTCGAGTGAAGATTTCTCGCTTACACCACTGCTTGAGGATGATAATAACGAGAAATTCTCCGGGGAAGAGCTTAAAAGAGTTTCTTCTGAATACGTGTCATCTGAGAGTGTCGCTTGTATCATTTGAGGACTATCGTCCTCTTGGCCCGGTTCCAATATAGCCGGGGAATATTCTGTAGGGTAAAATTTATCCATTGGTATGGTTTGTTCATTGTACCCAGCCTCTAGTTGTAGATGTATAGTGTTTTTCGGAGAAATAGCATACAAGCGATCAATCATATCCAGATGAGCTTGTTGCGAGTTCTGAATGAGAATAGGCATCAGTTTGTGATGTTTTAGATTCTGAGCTGGAGCAAAAAAATTTAAATTGAACACCGGCTTTTCTGGTGATTCATCTATCAGCCCGTGAAGATGATGGATTTCTTTGTGGTCTAATGAAACCTTTCTAATGACTGGAGCTTTATTAATCGACTTCGAAGACTCGTAGATTGTATGCTGGTGAAGAAACCTAGCATATCGATCGGCATAATGGAACGGGGAAAACGACAAACAATAAGCCACGCTGAAATTGATTGCATATACTGTGGCGATACAGTAAGCATGGAATATGTCGAAGGTGTCACCTTGGCTTAGGAAAGTCGTGGAAACTGCGATCAGCAAGAGTCTGATTCCTTCGCCTCCGATCGGTTTCAAAACCTTTTGATACACGCTGCTAGGCGGCGATTCTGGAAGGTGTCTTTGTTTTCCATGATTTGCAGAAATTCTTAAGACCAGCCAGAATATCTGCAAGAAAATCAACATTACTTGAACCAGCACAGCTAGACGCAAGTAGTGGGAGAACGGGTTCGGCAGAAGCCGAAGGAAAACGAAGGACGTCAATGCCAACGACGTTATTGATAGCACCAAAACCGGACTGCCGACTGCTATGAATGCAGTCTTGTTCATTTTTTTTGGTGCCCTGATGCAAAGAAAGTGTTTTGGTAGAAGAAGAGGGAATGTAGTCGGTGTTGCTTACGCAATGGGAAATGCGCGCATCCTTATTTCCCAAAACGCTTGAGTAATAACAGTAAGCAAAGTCTTCTAGACACGAAACCTAGAACGGCGAAAAAAAATTGATGTTATAATTCCAATTGCCGACTCTGAGAACACAGCCATTCATTTTTCGTTAGTCATCTGTCTGTAACGGAATCAGTCCAGATAAGCGTATATTCACATGCGAAATAATGTCCTGCACTTACGCGGAGTCTCGATCTTTTGTATTATCATATTCTTTCTATCTAGAACTACCCCAGAACAATAATGCCTGATTCCAAGAGAGTTATCCCAATCGAGTCAAATCCAGAAATCTTCAACTCTTTGGCCCATAATTTAGGTCTCTCTCCAATTTTGGCCTTCCAGGATGTCTACTCTCTTACTGACCCTGATTTGCTTGCGTTTTTGCCTCGTCCTGCTATGGCAGTGACCATGTTATTCCCAATCACAGACACATATGAACAATATCGTAAGCACGAGGATCTGATCCATCAAAACGATCGCAATGGATCTTTTTGGTTCAAGCAAACAATCGGCAATGGATGTGGATTCTATGCTATTCTTCACATTCTAGCAAATTTGCCACGCGACTTGATCATCGAGAATCTGATCTTGAATAAATTGCTTCTTCTGCAGATTTCTGAGAACATGGAGGAAAAGGACATAACAATGTTGGTGGAGTTGCTTGAACAGAACATCGAGCTTGATTCCAATTACGGCAACCATGGCCAGACCGAAGCACCCAGTCCAGAAGAACAAGTGGAGCTTCATTTTATCTCCTTTGTGAAATCGAAAGACGGGCACTTGTATGAATTGGATGGTAGGAGAACCGGTCCGGTTGATCTTGGCCCTTGTGAAGAGGCCGACATCCTAAATGACCAAAAGTTGTTGGACAAAATCCAATTCTATATGAATAACACGGAGGAGTCGCAGAGGAACAACTTTGCGTTGATGGCCCTAGTCCCTTCTCTCTAAATGTTCCAAACTTACTTTTGCCCTTTAATGTCGACCTTTTTGAAGGTTCCTTTCTGAACAATATTTTGTATGCATGTTTTTGCCATTGCACAATCAAAGTCGGATCCAACGATAAATTGGCCAAGATTGTGGTTTTGCAAAAAAATATCGATTGTTTCCACATCTGTTCCATCTTCTAGGCCGAGTTCAGTACTCAAATATGCTGTGGGGAGCTTTTTGAAAGCTTGACATATAGTGTTGATCGCAAGTAGCCGTTGCTTGGTGGTCATGAATTGGTCAATGAGATGGCTGGCACATTTCATAGTCTCGACTTTTCTGAATTGCCGAAGTACTTTAAAAAAACCGTGATAGTTTCCCTCCACTAAAAACGTTAGTATATCGAGCGACTTATACATGCAATTTTCCACCTCTTTATATTCCTGTGGCACATTTTTGCCTTGCTCGGATGTGAGAAGCTCCAAGTTTATCTTATTGACCTCAGCATAATTTCCTGTTATAATGAAGTAAAGAATCCTGTAGCATGTAAATTCGTATGTTTCGTGTAGCTTGTCGGCACCCTTATTCTCTGTGTAGAGATGCTTCAACTGAGACAGACATTGGTTAAACTCTCCGAGATCATCATTGAGAATTGCAATTCTGCCGTGGGTCTCATAAACTGTTATTGCCAAGTCGTTCTTGATATGCTGTACCGTCAAATCCTGTCTAATTGCCTTGAGCTGGTCGTTAATGTACAGATAGCCAACATCCGTCAGTTTGTACTTGTTGCATACAAATTCGAGACATTTTCTCAACATTCCTTCGGGACGTACCATGGCTGGGTCCGGCTCCGACGTGAGTCTGAGATAGCGCTTTTCTAATGCCGTCAGGTAACCTATGACTGGGCCATTGGGGTTTGACGTGGGTGGTGGAGATGGTTTATTGCTGGAAGGACTGGCAAATCTGTCCATTCTTTGGCGCTTTCTTTCTTTCGAGTCAAATGCACTGTTTCGCTTTGTTGGAGTAGACAATCTTTCCTTATGCGACGGCAGGTTTTGGTCACGAAGGGGAGCAGGGTTCTTGTGAATGTTTTCATACAAGTCTAGTGGGCATGCCGGGTCGAACACAGGCAAGTTTTGGTACTGCCAAGGGTTGGACCAAACCTTATTTTGAGCGATGGCTAATTCCATGAGTGCCTGGATCTGTGCCGGGAACTGTGTCTGTAGTTCTGGTGCTAAGGAGCTGACTCTGTCAAACAGTTTATTCACAAACTCCGAGAGCGAGTCAGGCCAGCTTGCGTTGCTGTTTCCGTCTGTTTGTGGAGTTCTTTCGATTGGCGCTGGCCGGTTTGCTTTGGCTTTATTCTTTTTTCCCAATTTCTTGGGCGTCACTTCGTTGTAGCTAGACATGCTTCTTACCGACTGCAGAGGATGAGCCCAAGTATGGATAAAGATCGCGGGGTACGGGTGTGCTGACCACGGTGAGTGATCCTTAAGTGAGGCTGCTCAAACTAGGGAGGTGTGAGCGGTCGAAAATCTAGAAACAGCGCCCGATTTTCATTCTCCTTCTCCTGCTTGGTTTTGTTAGTCCTTCTTTTCCATTACTTGTAGCTCTTGCGATACGCCGACCTTCCCCGGTACTTGTCCTGTATTTGATGCGCAGATAGGTAAAGCCACGGTACCATACGTAAGGAAAAAAGGTACTTCTCGGATGGCATGAAATCGGCAATATTTCAAGAAAAAGGTCTTCCGACTGAAGCTCGCCATCCAAAGAAGCCTGTGGCGCTCGCAAAAGGCAATAAGCTGGCTGCTTCGGCAAGCAGTCTATCTCTGCTCAATTGGAACTTGGAAGAAATGATTACCTTGTATACGAGTACTGGGTCGCTTCCGGTCCGCCTTTCGCCTAAGTTACCGCCACAATTTGAAACAAAATCAAACAATTTCCACAGAGACGATCCGGAAGATACGAAGGACGAAGGATCCGCCGAGAGCGATATCGACAATACACCCATGTCACTTTTGTCACCTACTCTTCCGAGTATTTTTAGCGAACCACCCAACGACGCCAAAAACGAAACTAAGAACGAACCTAAGAACAGCCAAAAAGATCAATCAACAACGGCCTTGGCTCACCCTCTACCTAAAAGAGCTTCTACGGTTGCATCGGTCTTGTCGGGAACCAGTCCTAAGAGCATTCGTGTGAGGTGGATCAACAAGGTACAGCACTCCGAAAAGCCAAGATTTTTGATGCGCCTAACTTTCAGGGAGCAGCTTCCGAAGTATAAAAGCATATTTGGGGCTCATTCTAAAACTCCTACCAAGTTACATGGGTTGGGTATCGACGTGAAGGGTAGTTCTGAGCCCAAGGGAAGAGATTTCTGGCTCAAGGTTGCCAAAGACATTCAGAACCGCGACGACACAATATCATCCCGTGGGTCTCTACTTACTCTTATCTTACAGTTTGATTGGATTTTATGTCTCGTTATTGCAAATGACCACGATGAACATGAAAAGTCCCTTGTGAGATCCACTGAGCATTGGTATAACTTGCGCAACGAAATTCGACATTTCGTTCAAAGGATAGAAAAGTTCATCCGCAGCAACAATGTTGAAGAAAAGAAACCGTATCTTACATTTCTTGTGGGCATTTTGCATGTAATGAAAGCCCTCATTCTCAAGAAGATCAATTCGATTTCGAAGGTCTCGCTTGATGGGTATTTTGAACAAAAGGATCCAAGCCCACAGATGATGAACAAAGTGATAAATTTACAAAGGCAGGACATATCTAATCGTCAACAATCAGATGATTATTTTGCAGAGGCGCAGTCTTTTTTCGCTAGATGTGATTCACCCTCCCGGATCTTTCCTAAATCTTGGGAATCTCGAAAGACCTCGTTTCAGAAGACTCCATTGGCAATTTCGAGTCCTTCTGAGGATGGTTATTTCTTACCTTTAGGGCCTTACTCCGATCTCCGTGAGTGCTCTGCGTATCTTTATTGTTGCCTTAAGGAATTTTTGGAACTGTTTGAACCTCAAATAAGCGGGAATGGCCGGTACATTCTTCGTTCGGGTAAAAAGAAGAGGCTAGCCCTCTAATGTATATTTTGCTTCCTAAAATAAAAGTCCTTTTCAATGATGACTAGATCTCACTTTTTTGACTTCCCCTTATGTGTATATTTTTCCTTGTAGATCCAACTGTTTCCTATAATTTTATTTTCAAAAAGTTCTCCAAGTCTAAGCCATGCTGCTGCTTGATACAAATCTTTTTTGAAATGTTTCGACTTTGTGCTCCAAAGCTCGCCTAGTTTTACCATCGCTTCTGATGATCCCAACGATGCAGCTTTGGACAAAAACAATCTCCCCATAAATTCATCTTTTTGCAAAGAACCAAGTCCTTGTAAAGCACATTCTCCTAGTTGGAAGTACGATCCACCCACTGTATTGTTATCCCTCGTGTTGTCTTGAATTATTTTTTTCATAACAAGTGGCAGTAGGTCAGAGAACGTCACAAGTAACTCAATAGGATCAACAGACTCAGCTTCAATATTTTTCTTCACCATTTGCACGCATTCTGGAGGTTCTAATTCACTTAATCTCGACACATAATTATTCAAGCTAGCTGGGTCGATCGAGATGGTTTCCACAACGTATGACACTAAGATACATCGAGAGAACCATTTGACGGCATGTTTCTCGTTTAGTTTCACTCCCTGGCCCAACTTTAAAGCCTTTCCGTAGAGATACATCGCTTTTGGGTAGTTATTAGGAATATTAGCCGTTGTTTGAAGCTGGTAAGAGGCTTCGCGCAAGTTTCCTTGTGCTTTCGCCTGCAAAGCATTTTTCACCAGCTTTTCAAGCGAGGAGTCGAACTTAAGATTGGGGTTGAATATTGGAACGTGCAACGTTTCGATAGAAGCATTAGAGGCGTTGGATGATGAGGAGGTATTTCGCTTCCCGCTTAAAGAAGGTCCTAGTGGGGCATGCTTCAAGTTATCTAGCTTATCTGTCTTCTCATGTGATTCAACTTTAGGATCGCTAGGAGGCTTGTGGTTGATAGATCCGGAAGAATTCAACCTCATAGGCGTATGGGGCAAAGCTTGGAATTGATTTTCGCCAGATCCTAACGAGGTAGACGATGCATGACTCAGACTGGAGAGGTCTGCCCTCAAAGACACCACAGATCCCGTCTCTTTTCGCAGGACAGTTTTGTACGTTGTGGATTGGAGAGGCATTCTTGCAGACTGCGAATAGGTTCTTGATAAAATGCCATTGCTTCTCATCCGGTCTAAGCTGATGGAGGAATTTGCACGGACAGGTTTCACTTTTAACTCTGTTGGATTCGGGTATGTGTTTTGGTCTTCATCGATACTAAATCGATCCAAAAGACGGCCTGCGGAGTGTACCAGCACGAATGAATCTCTTTTTCGGTAAAATTCATCGTCATAGTTCAAGTCATCCAAATCTAATCTGTCTAATAAGCGGCCGTTAGTGGAAACGGACTCAAAGGAGTATACACTTTCGTTATCATTGGAGGAAGATGGTCCGCTGATGGAGTAAGTAGAAGAGTGATAGGCCTCAGTAGGTGTTGAGGTGCTAATTTCTGACTTTGTTTCTGGTAAAGACGGCAGCAAGTCTTTTGCGATATCCTTTTGTAGTTTATGCAACGGAGACCTCATCTTCTCCACAATTGAGTCTTTGACGGCAGACATCGGGGAAACGCGATTAGTGGAAACAAAAGTTCGAGTCACTCAGATTGGAGTTTAAAAGACGTGATTTGTTTCTGGATCAATTGACAATTGGTTATTGAGGATCCAGTGTGCTGGTGCTTGAGATAAGAATAGCGCTAGTGTTGCGTACTGCTTGGCGTCTGTTCGAGGCCCCAACTGTTACATGCAGAAACGTCCGGAACCAAGTCCTACGTAACGAAAGGGAAATTTCCCGGAAGAAAAAAAGAAAAAAATTGGTATGCTGGTTTCGCTCCCGTGGTCATCTCTGGTAGTTTCTTTTATCTGCGGCTGTAATCTTTTTTTGTTTATGCTTGATTTTTATTGTGGTGAATTTATAGATTGCGTCATAAATTTTGACTTTCGATTACAAAAAACATTTCCGCAAATAATTTGCGAAGCCATCCACCATCAAAGACAGCTGCGTCAAAACATTCGGTGTAACGTTGAAGGCAATATATTCCGGAACTTCTATATAAATTTCCTTTCAATTTCCTCTTTTTTTTTTTTTTACTTATATAAACGTAAAGTTACTTACACCAAACACACAGCTACAATTATAGCGTGGAATGTACCCCATTGTATAAAAATATGCGTTCCATGTGCTACTCATGAACAAACTTTAGCGCGCGGGGATCTGATTAGAGATCTGAGACAAGAATGGCTAGATCTTGCGTAGTGTCGTTTTCAAACGGCAATTTCCATCTAACCGTTTCCACTGCAACAAGCGGCACCACATTGCGAACGGCACTCTCAGATCTTGCATATAGAGATAGCCTACCCCTACCACTTATGGCATTTTCTACCAAAGTGACTTTTATATCATCTTTCATTCATCGTTATTTCACCTTCTGCTTGTCAGAGCCGCGATCTCGAAAACCGAATAAAAAATGGATATCGTCAACAAACATAGACCAAGTGTATCACCTGAGGTTGACCCCTCTACCTACTCCAACTACACCAACTTCAAGTTTGGCACGACCAAATTGTCGTTTGATGTCAACTTCGACAAGAAAATTGTCACCGGTACCGTGGTTTACGACCTTGAAAACTTGACTGGAGTCAAGCAGATTGTTTTGGACACTTCGTTCTTGAACATCAAGGCATGTGCAGTCAACGGGAAGTCTGCCAGTTTCTCCGTGTCCAGCGAGCCAAAGCCGTTGGGTTTTCCATTGGTGATTGAGTCTGAATCGAGCGAAAAGAAGCTCGAGGTTTCCATTGATTTCGAAACCACCGACAAGTGTACCGCGTTGCAGTTTTTGGACAAGGAGGCCACTGATGGTAAGACTTCCCCATACTTGTTTTCCCAGTGTCAAGCAATCCACGCCAGAAGCTTGTTCCCATGTTTCGACACCCCAGCAATCAAAACGGGATATAAGTACACTGCCACTTCTTCTCTTCCTGTTGTGATGAGTGGAAGACCGGTTTCCCATGAAGGAAACACCTATATATTTGACCAGCCCATTCCAATTCCTTCTTACTTGGTGGCCATTGCCTCTGGTGAAATTACCAAGCTACCAATCGGGCCAAGATCGGACGTTTACTGTGAGGCCGTTAAGGTTAAGGCGTGCCAGCATGAGTTTGAAGCCGACATGGAGCAATTCCTTCAAGCAGCAGAAAAGTTGGTGTTTGACTACGAGTGGAAGCAGTACGATGCGCTTGTGTTGCCTCTGAGCTTCCCTTACGGTGGTATGGAGAACCCCAACGCCACCTTCGTCACTCCCACTTTGATTAGCGGCGACAGAGAAAATGTTGATGTGATTGCACACGAGCTCGCGCACTCTTGGTCGGGTAATTTGGTCACCAACTGTTCTTGGGAGCACTTCTGGCTTAACGAGGGTTGGACCGTGTATTTGGAGAGAAGAATCCAAGGCACTCTCCACGGCGAGGCTACCAGACACTTTTCTGCCATTATTGGTTGGTCTGACTTAGAGAACTCCATCAAGGCCATGGGTGACGGTGCCGAGAGATACTCGTGTTTGGTGCAAGACATGAAGGATCAAAGTGACCCAGATGACGCCTTCTCCACCGTTCCTTACGAGAAGGGTTTCAACTTGTTGTTCCACATTGAACAACTCGTCGGAGGCAAAGAGGTATTTGACCCATTTATTCCCCACTACTTCAAGACCTACAGATACAAGTCGCTTGATACTTACCAGTTCCTCGATACCTTGTACGCCTTTTTCGCGGACAAGAAGGCGGTGTTGGACACTATTGACTGGGAAGCCTGGTTGTACAAGCCTGGCATGCCTCCAGTGAAGCCTGAGTTTGACACTACTTTGGTTGACCAGTGCTACAGCTTGGCCGACAAGTGGTTCAACACAGTTTCTAGCTCGTCCAAGACAGACTTGGCCACCGTTTTCAAGGCCTCTGACATTTCTCAATTCACCTCCAA
The DNA here is from genome assembly GCA_030557995.1 of Clavispora vitiphila. NCBI lineage: Eukaryota > Fungi > Ascomycota > Pichiomycetes > Serinales > Metschnikowiaceae > Clavispora > Clavispora vitiphila. The sequence goes on from JANIJR010000001.1 coordinate 260,763, forward strand.
CCAGTCTGTGGTGTTCTTGGAGACACTCTCGTCATTCGACAAGCACGAAGACTTCAAGTGGGCGAACCACGTTGATGCATTGCAGGCCATGAGTGAGATTTACGCGGGTTTCTCCAAATCCTCGAATGCCGAGGTTTTGTTCCGCTGGTTTGTTGTCCAAGTGGGCGGCCACAATAAGGTATATTTTGAACAGTTGGGCGAGTGGCTTGGTACTGTGGGTAGAATGAAGTTTGTTAGACCGGGCTACGTGTTGTTGAACAAGGTTGACCACGAGCTTGCGATTAAATATTTCACCAAGTTCGAGTCGACTTATCACCCTATTTGCAAGGCAATGGTGAGAAAGGATTTGGGATTGGCATAGTTAGGCGTGTATACAATGGTACAGCGACACTACCCTGGCAGTAGGTGAGACGCAACGTGAGAGGCGCAGGTCCAACCACAAATGGGAGGTACGGGTGTTCCGCACACGCACCCGAGGGCGCGCCTCACAACATGATATGCCCAAGACAAAACTTGAGGTGTCGCTCTTTGATTTCTTGCAACAAAATGTCTGGCTTTCCCCTTTCAAGCATTCCAGTATGTACCGAAATTTTGTCTGCTGTCACATTATCTAGTCAGCTGACCCGTATGACTCCAGATCAATTCACCCATTCAGTCGTACTAACACCTGTCCTTTAGTTTGCCCAAGTGTTTGACAGATTCAACATCGAGTCTCTCCGCAATGAGGTGACCTCGCTCCAAAGCACTATTGCCAAGATTAAGCCTCCACAGGAGTTTTTTGACTACAGAAGACTTTCTAAGCCGGCCAACTTTGGCGAGCTCCAAGGTAGAGTCAGCTACAACTTGGGCTACTTCCAGGCCAACTACATTGCCATTGTCGGTCTTTTGAGCATCTACGCGTTGGTGACAAACTTGTTGTTACTATTCGTGATTCTTTTCGTTGCTGGTGGTATTTTCCTCATTAACATGTTGGGAGGAAACGATTTGGTGTTGCCGTTCGGTAGATTCAACACTTCTCAGTTGTACACTGGTTTATTGATTGTGGGCGTTCCTTTGGGATTTTTGGCCAGTCCTATTTCCACTATGATGTGGCTAATTGGTTCCTCTATTGTCTCGGTTTTCTCCCACGCCTCGTTCATGGAGAAGCCTATCGAAACTGTCTTTGAGGAGGAGGTGTAAGGACTCCAAGTATGTAAATTATATTTATAACATCAACTAGCCCCTATTCTGAAAGTAAAAAAAAAAAAAAAATAATACGGTCATAACGAGAACTAGTCACCCTAGTGTGAAATGAGGCCTACCTCTACGATGGCTGGTATTAGCTAAAGGATGTATTTCCTATACGTTATGTGTACATGAAAAAGATGAAAGAGCACAGTTGAGCACGCTTAGATGTTCAACTTAGTTCTTCTCCAGTGTCTTCTCTTAGCGTTGTATCTGATCTTGTTGTCAGTCTTCAATCTGATCCATTGAGGCAATGGTCTGTTTTGCTTGGAAGCTTTAGCCAACTTTTGCTTGGTTCTGAAAGATTTGTTAGCCTGAATATGTTAGTATTTGGATTCATAAGGGTGGTTTTCTGGAACAAAGAATTGGTGACATGTAACTGAACGAAAAATCACATCGCCCTAACATATTTACACCCGAGAACGGGTATCATTGTGGTTTCACTTCGCCAGGCGAATATTTAGAAGACTATCCACAGCTTCTTCACTCCAAACCATGGTATAACGCTTGTACATACAGGCATCTTGACTAATCAATAACAGTAAAAGATTTGTGAGGAATGACGAAAAGATTTTTTTCGCCCTGGGCCAGCACGCGAACTGACGATGCCCTGCACAGAGCCGGGCCACCCAGCAAAGCTTCCTGCATGAAATCCCTCTCTCACCACTGTGACTGTTTTTTTTCTGTAGTGCGCTCTGCTCTCTACCACCGGTGTACGGGTGTGTGGCCTGGCGAGTGCTCGCGCCAGTGCGAGGAAAAGAAAAAAATCCCAAAATTTTCACCGGTTTTCTTGAATCTTCCCAACTAAGCAAATATGACCAGAACCTCCGTCCTTGCTGACGCTTTGAACGCCATCAACAACGCCGAAAAGACCGGTAAGCGTCAAGTCTTGATCAGACCATCCTCTAAGGTCATCATCAAGTTCTTGCAAGTCATGCAAAAGCACGGTTACATTGGTGAGTTTGAGTACATCGATGACCACAGATCCGGCAAGATTGTTGTCCAATTGACCGGTAGATTGAACAAGTGTGGTGTCATCTCCCCAAGATTCAACGTCAAGATTGGTGACATTGAGAGATGGACTGACAACTTGTTGCCAGCCAGACAATTCGGTTACGTTATCTTGACCACCTCTGCTGGTATCATGGACCACGAGGAGGCCAGAAGAAAGCACGTTTCTGGTAAGATCTTGGGTTTCGTTTACTAAACGTTCCCCTGTACTTCTAGCTTAATACACACTTTGGAAACAATTTTGCTGTAACGTAGAATAGAGAGACTGCACCATCGTCACTGCAGATGTTTGGGTTACTACGAGACACTCAAATACTACAACATTCTAGGATTCACCGTGTTTTGCGATGCTACTGCTATACAAGGATCGCGATTCAACACCTGTCTCGTTGACAGCCTTCCCAAATTTCGACCTGTGCCACAGATCAAATGGTCAGTGGGAAGAGCTCTAGGGCTGTTGCCCTAATTCACATTACCACCACGTGATATGTCTATCTGCACGCAAATTTTCGCGTACGCGGCCACTCTGCAGGCCGGGATCCTCCCATCCCAGGAAAATTTCTCATGAATTTCGTTCCACAATTTTCATTCCTACAACTTTATTCAGGTAAACATGTCTGCTGGTATGTACATCACAATGACTACGCTGAAACCGAGGACACTTAAGACCCTCCAAAAATGACCGAACTGCTCCCATATCCCCCAAATATTCTCCATCAGAGCCATGGTGAATGAAGAAGTTTCCGCTATGACCAAGCATTCCCAATACCATTGGGAAAAAAAAATTCCTCGGCAAAGGCTTCCCAACGCAAACCATATACTAACATTCCAGACCGTTCTCAAGTCTTCGGTGTTGCTCGTATCTTCGCCTCTTTCAACGATACTTTCGTCCACGTTACCGACCTTTCCGGTAAGGAAACTATCGCCAGAGTCACTGGTGGTATGAAGGTCAAGGCTGACAGAGACGAGTCCTCTCCATACGCTGCTATGTTGGCTGCTCAAGATGTCGCTGCCAAGTGTAAGGAAGTTGGTATTACCGCTGTCCACATCAAGATCAGAGCTACTGGTGGTACTAAGACTAAGACCCCAGGTCCAGGTGGTCAATCTGCCTTGAGAGCTTTGGCCAGATCCGGTTTGAGAATCGGTAGAATTGAGGATGTCACCCCAGTTCCATCTGACTCCACCAGAAGAAAGGGTGGTAGAAGAGGTAGAAGATTGTAATTGTGCCATCGCTGGTATTACTGGTGTTTGCATGTTATAATCACGAGTATCTCTACTTTTTTATAATGTTTAATTAGATGGTGTGGGTGAAACAGCCCAATTGTCAATCGGGAGACTCTGTTCTCACCACTTATGGGGTCCTCCCTGTATGTCATAAAAATGTACATTTGATGAACTTTGGCTGTAGCGTAGGCGCGGAATTGGGTAGCTCAAAGTGGTAAGGTTATGCTTCGCTGGGGCCGGTTACAGAGAAACATGAAACCAGAAAATCAGCCGACATTTGACTGGCAAAAATGAAGAGGTGATACATGCTTCACCAGTTGGGCAAATTTTTGCAGGCCCTCGAGCTTCTACGCCGCCTGTGATCAAGGAATGTGCGATCTCCATTTCTCAAACCGCTTTGGGTTAATTTTTCCTTCCAAACCTTTTGTGCGATAAGGATGTACAGACACACTACACTTTTCGCAGCTACTGTTTTGAGCAAAAAATTCCATGTCCCTCAAATCGCACACAAATACACCTAGCTATATAAGAACCAGTTAGCCAGCCCTGTAGATATGGCTTGCGACGGCAGAGTTGTTTTTACTTTCTTCTACAGAATGACGGCCGACTTTGTTTTGCTATCATTGGTGGCTGTTGTAGTGATCTTGATCTCATCCTCCAAGCAGTCACGACAGCTTATATTCGGCCAAATTACTAGCTTCCACAAGAAGTACATTAGCACATCACCTCGTTCTAGTCCCCAGACTAGCAGAAAAAATTCCTCCTCGTACCAGTCCAATGAACCCTTGCCGAAGCCCACCCCTCTTATGATCACACCAGATCAGGTTAAGAACTACGATGACCGGCCCTGGAGACCGTTTAGATGGCCTTATCATCAAACCATGTCTATTTACAAGTTGGATATCAACCACTGGTTGGATATGGATAAATACTATTGGCACTACATCGAGGAAAAGAAGCGTATTTGGCACAAGTACGGTCGTGAGAATATTGACTGGCTCCCTGAGGCGTACGATGCTTGTTACGAATTGATGGAAGTGGTACTGACGCATTTGATCGAGCGCTACCCTTTGCTCTTCACGATTTTAATCGACAAGGGAGATGGTGGTCGAATTGTCAGAAACGAGTTGACCAAAGAAATCTTGGATATGACCTTGCCCTTGAAAGACCACCCATTGATGTACGTTACTAAAATGGCGAAGGAGGACTTTTACGTTGTGTTGAAAAATGAGGATGACGGAAAGCATTACTTAAAGGCTGCCGCTGTTCCTTTCCCTGGTGGTTCGTTTGGTATCGACGAAAAGATTGGTCGCCACTTGGACTTCATTCACACTGATGTGCCATATTATGAAGAGAAATTGAAAAAATCGATGGAAAGATGGTTTGAACGTTTGGAACCAAACGGCCCTGTCGAAAGAGCTTCTTGGTACATCACATGGGACCACAAGTTGAAAGTCAACAATATCTACCAGTTACCAAAATTTGTGCCTGATTTAGACGAGCTGATGAAGTCCACCGATCCTCGCCAATTCAATGTGCGCGTTGAGCGTCAGACCTTGAGGAGATTGCCAAAGAGTAGGGCTATTATTTTCACCAACCACCCAATTTTCTATTCCATCGATGAGATGAAGGACGAGCCAAATGTTCCATCTCTTTTAAAGAAAATTATTTATGAGGCACCAGAAGGAATCATCAAGTACAAGAATTTCGACTTTATCAGAGATCATATTTCGGGATACTTGGATAAGCTCATCCAGCGTCAGAAAGACTTGGGTCTCATTGAGTTGGATGCGCCTGTGAAGACTTTGCCCACGTACCCATTTGCACACTGGGCTCAAACCAATTTTGACTACGTTAATGGCTGGTCAAATCCTTCTGTTTCAGGAAACAAGCCAAATTACGCGGATGAGGCTAAGAAGGAGGTTCGGTATGCGAACGATTAGACCTTGTCCGCGCTGGTTGCGGTTGGTTATTGCTTGAGTATTGGAATCTTACCCAAAGTTGCGAATCTTTTTGTAAAATGATACACCAAAATAGAAATTCCGTTTATTACGCGGCACTGTATTGTATATTGTAGATTGAATCTCGTATTTTCAGTATTGTGCGAGTGATATTGTGTATAACTAAACGATTTTTTAGCTAATGACAATGGTTCCTCGCGATAAGTGTGTCTTGCCCATCTAGGCTTTACAACTTTTTCTATAACGTCATTTGTCCTTATTTATAAGTCTTTCATTCATTTATTATCATAAATGTCCCAAGACATAAATGTGGATGCCACTGCAAACGATGATTTGACGATCGCTTCTAACATTGCCCAAAGAGCTAGTGTAATCGAAATATCGGAATCATCTGCCTCCCCAACCGAGGAGATTGAGCTTGAGCCAATTTCCAGCGCAAGCAAGTTACCCAATAATTTCCCAGACGGCGGATGGAAGGCTTATAGTGTCGTTTTAGGCTCCCATCTCGGCCTCGTTATCAATTTTGGTATCTTGAATGCGATTGGTGCGGTTCAAGCTTACATCTCCAGCCATCAGTTAGCAGGTGAGAATGTCAGTGACGTCTCGTGGGTTTTCTCACTCTATATGTGTCTTCCATTTTTCCTTGGAGTATTTGTTGGTCCCATTTTTGACTCTCAGGGAAGTAGGGTTCTTCTCCTGATCTCTGCCGTATTGCTTTTCGTGGGCTTTATGGCTGTTAGTGTCAGCAAGTCTCTTATTGCATTCATCTTTTCTCTTTCGATCTGTATGGGCACGGCTCATGCCCTTGCAATTACACCTTTGGTCTCTCTGGTCAGTCACTGGTTTTTATTGCGCAGAGGACAAGCTTTGGGGTTGGCCAGTTTAGGTGGATCCATTGGAGGTGCAATTTGGCCTCTTGTTCTCCGTGCGTTGTATTCCTCGGTTGGCTTCAGTTGGGGCATCCGGATTGTTGCCTTCATTTGCTTGTTTGGTCTGACTCTTTCGGTGGTCTTAGTTAAACTGAGATTCCGCAGAAAAATCTCTCCAGCTGGAACGGAGGACATGACGAGGTCGAAGAAATACATGACAAATATCAAAGGATTCTTTGATCTCACTGCTTTCAAAGAGCCTAGCTTTGTGTTCTTGGTGCTCGGGGTTTTCTTCACTGAAATTGCATTGATGAGTATGGTGACGTATTTGGCCTCGTTTGCCATTGCCCAAGGATTTACTGAAGATGACTCGTTGTTGCTTGTTACCATCTTTAATGCCTTAGGTATTCCTGGCAGGTACATTCCTGGCTATTTGGGAGATAAGTACGGTAACTACAATGTGATGGTCTTAATGTTGACCGGGTTTTCCATCTCCCTTTTGGTCGTGTTGTTGCCCTTTGGTCATTTGACTTCTGGTCTCTATGCATTTTCTGTCATGGGTGGTTTCTTTTCCTCTTCCATCTTGAGTTTGACTCCCGTATGCCTCGGATCCATCACCCAAGTGGATAAGTTTGGCCAGCGTTATGGCCTTATGTACACTTGCTCTAGTACCGGTATTCTTTTTGGTGTCCCTGTGGGTGCAGCCATTATCGGCAAGTCCACCTTGGAGAACTATAAAATGTTTACCATGTTTTGCGGAGTGTTTGCCATCACAGGAACCGCGTGCTGGATTTTGAGTCGTTACTTTGTGGTGGGTGCTAAGTTGAACGTTAAGGTTTAAATATCTCATATATTCCAATCAAGTCTATTTACGCCTCCTGGAATTTCCAGATGGCTTGGTTTCTGGAATGCTGTGAATAACATTCGTACTAGCCTCGGATGGGTTCTGCGCCGCCTCTCGCGTTGCCCTCATCTCATTTGCTTCTTGCTGGAGTTCATTGAACCTTTCTGCAAGCTCAGGAGCGAACGTTGAGAGCAAAGGAGGGCCAATCATCATAATTACAGTCACGCCCGCAAGAATGGTGTACAATTTGTTTTGGAAAATCACGCCAAGAGGGCTGTTCATGATCAATTCCGATAACTTACTTTGGCCACCTTGGTAATATTGCTTGTAGTCGGTGATCTCCAAGATAAGCGGATTTTTATCGCCCAAAACTTGAGCTGAAGTAGAATTGAAAGAATCGCTGCCCAAGTAAATCTCAAAGGCTTGAATATGGGACTGATCCACCATCACTTTGTAACGAGTATTGCGGATGTCGAAATCGTACGAGTGTACCAAGAGTTCGTACTCGCCTTCCAAGATATCATTGACTTCAAAGGTGAAATCTTGCTTGACAGGGTATTTCCGGACCTGCAATTCATCGGTCGAGTCTAGCTTGATCAAGCTGACACTGATTCTTGCTTGGTAGTTCAATCCATTGAGGATAGGCGATTTTAGGTTGCTCGACTGTGATTCTATAGCATCCTCAGGAACATTGATCAATTTTCCCTCAAAGCCTATTCCGTAAGCTCCTGTGAGAAATATCAGGAATAGGAGGTAGGCAGTAAGCTTAAACATGATAAAGCTTCAATTGTGTTCATTAGCCAAATCTTGCCTTGGTATTGCATAGGGTTACCCGGATATGGGCGCGCAGTAGTATAAAAGTGGCAGCCGCGAACCATCTCACTTTTTCCTCTCTATTGTACCATGTATGTGTATTATTGTAGGGCTGCCATTCCGAAGACTTCTGGTTTTCGCCCAGAATTGCGGCTCTCTACAACACATACTAGAGTAGACTAGACATAGTCGCGGGAGTTTTGGGCGTGACTGTTAATGGGTTTGGCTAGGTGTCACCAACAGGTGATGCTGACCCCGATCTGCATGTCAGTTGTGCATTCCAGTTTTCCATACAGTTTTGATCAATATTCGTGTATTTTTTTCTTATTGGCGGTTCTTTTTCACGCTTCGGGATCCCCATCTGTCGTAACAATAAAGTCCGAACGTGATGAGGACAAGACCTTGTAGCTGCGGAGTCGAGATCTTACCGAACCATTTCTCAGCTGTATCACGGCTTGAAGTCTCGACTGCAAAGAGAAGCCCAATAAAGATGATCACGATTCTCTTCATCATGGATGCAATGGAGTAGGAGAGCGCGTGCATGGATCCGAGCAAGATGAACGAAAGTGCGCTCTGGCAAAAGTGAGATAACGAATCCAAAATGATCAATATAAACACAAGCAAAAGGTCCCCACCCCCGCTCAAACTGCCTTTGAAGTGAGAAGGATCACCTATACTGTGTAAGAGATTGAGCGCCTCGTTGGCCAAGAATCCAGAAAACGAGAAGGCAAATCCAATCACGGAGATGTAGAAAATCACGGTGAATTTGTCCGGTTTGCTCACCAACGTCGACGGAGAAAACCTCGCTAGAGGGTTTGTGAACAGCCTACCCTTGTACACCTGGTTCAGGTAGCGCTTGTTGTTGAACTCGTTAAGTTTTAGGTCGGAAACAGAGAGTGGGAGGTGGCTCACGCTACCGCCACCAAGTTTACTCGGAGACTGTCCGAATACTGCCGGGCTGGCCGGACGACTGGGGTCGGTATTCAATACCAATGAAGCAGGGTTTGACTGTGCCTGAGAATCCCACGTGATAAGCTCTTTTCCGTACATCTGCTGACTGGCCATGAATATCGCGCTAAACGCACTGTAGAGAAGGCCCTTGATGTTTCGACCCTCGAACGTGAACACAGACAGGCTCGTCAGGACGTGGTCTGAATCGACCAAGATCATCATTATCACTCCCGCCAAAAGCGGAGTTAACAGGAGATATGTGACAACAGGTATGTTCACCCGGTAGATAATCCTGTACCCTAGCACAAGTAACATGGGGCATAGAGCCTTCATGGAGGCCACGGTGGCCACAGGAATCACCAGAGTTGCGCTCATGGAGAAGTATTTGCCGGCAAACTGAAGTATCCCCAAGGGTAGAATGTTGACAAAGATGTGCCGGTTAAAAAGCGCCACGGTTGAGTCTGTGGGGAGAGTCTTTGGAGGGAAGACACTATTGATCTGCGGGAAGATCCGCAGGGCCTGGATCAAGCTATAGGACAAAATAGCACCCATGAGAAACTGTGCTTGGGTGAGAAAGAATGGGTAAGTCATCTTGACCAAGATGATTTTTGTCACTTGAGAGGTGAAGGACAGCACCAGGTACCACGCGATACATAGTAGCAATGTCTTGATGGAAATCGGGGGTAGTATAGATGCCATTTTCTATTTTTCAACTATGAAAAAGAAAGCCGCCGACGATAACTTTGGGCAACGGCGCTGTTTGGAGGCGTCTTATCTCTGTTCGTTCTAGTATGCCACGAAATACACAAGCCTCTCGTGCGATTTCCGCTCGATTCGATACGCGCATTCTTGTACTATAACACATAAACACATCCTGCAGAATCGCCAACCACCACCTGAAACCAACCCCGGTTCAATTTTTCTTCGTGGTCTGTTTCCGACATCTTCAATGCTTGCATACACGATACCGTGCCCTTTACATGTGGCAGAAGATCAACCTCTTGGAGCATCGTTAATTTCCACTGATTTGCACCCACGGTCAACTCGAGTACCTGAAGACGCTTGTTGGGTGCGGCGTAGCTAACGAAAATGATCTCACTAGACCAATAATTATGGCACAATTCGTGTCTGGGAGAGTCAACCAAAGAATCACTGAAGCTTGCCACTGAAATGGCAGATACCCTGTTCTCGCCAATTTCCTTTTGCAATATAATATCTCCATTTAACGTGTACATCACGAGAGTATTGGATAACAGTGTCGTCGTTACGGTGCATATGTTTCCGGTATCATTTGATATTGCCACAAGCACCTTCGGATTTTCGGACTTCATGGGCGAGGTGATTTTTCGCACGAATTTGAACCGGGTGAAATCCCAAAGAATTAAACACCCTTCTGCATCAACACTCACGCAGACCTTGAACGTCTTGCTGTAATGGAACAGTCTGATACTGCTAAAATGGCCCCGTAAAGTGTATTGATAGGAGACACTCGTCGTCGGCTTTAAAGCACATTTCCACACGTGAATTGCCCCATCAGAAGACCCCGTGACGAAGCGCTTGTTCCCAATCTGCAACAAAGTAGAAATGTTCCCCGAGTGGAGATTCAGGAACAATGTGGTGTTGATGATCAATGAGTTGCAGTCAAATTTAGATCTCAGAGGGGATGGTTTCCGAATTAAGAGATCATCCTCGGAAGAGACACAATGAGGTCTGCCGATCCACTTGTTTGATTTCGCACTTATCTCCAATTTTAAAATCGGAAGATTCAATTTAGATTCGAACGAAACCTGGGGCTTGTTTTTTGTTAAATCAAGCAAGGACAAATATTTGTTAGGAATGTTTAATATCTCTTTGGCCGGATGACGCTTGTTAAACAATTTCACCGGAGTTTGGCCAAAATTGTTGATCATACCTATAACTGCCCGCTTCTCCACGTCGTCTTTGATGTTGTCAAGGTTAACTGCACCCTCATATGACAGGTGATGGAAAACATTAAGTGCTTCGATAGCTTCTGTCCCTGTTTGTTTAACTCCAAAAATCAAGTCAATCCAGTTGTGTAAATTGGCAGATACATAAGGACTTTCAAGAGCTTCTCGATTTTTGGCAATAAATATTTTTGGATCTCCCTTAGCCCACTTAGGCAAGGCCACATCTCCGATAGAGTCTCCATTCTGAAGCTTTCCAAACTCAAAATTATTGCTGTTGGTTAAAAATTCTGGGAGATAAAAAAATTCTGGCGTCAATTCTCGGATATCCGTTGTGTTGTCTCGAGAAGCAGAATTCCACGCTCTCTCGATAGAACTAAAAAGTCTTTCGGCATGGTCGAACTTTCCTCCTTGTAACAATAGATAAGACTGAACATAAGGTTTGAGGCGAATCAAATATGATGACACAATCATTGCAGAGGAATAGTGGGTACCATAATGGAAAGGTGGTGTGTGCTCATCGTGTAGACTCTGAAGCACCTCGAATCGTTCCTGAAATTCACGCGCTCTAGATGGCGTTTGCGCACCCATAGGTTTTGATAAGTCCCGGAATGATTTCGGGTCGGAAAGATCTAACTCCTCACTTTCATAGTCAGCAATTACCCACGGAAATACTGGGTATTGCGTTAAGTCATTGAAAGTTCTTCCGGCCATAGTGTTGAGAGTCATTAAATAATAAAAGTTTGACATTTCACCTAGTCTCCATTTTTTAGTGGCAGAGAGGGTTGAGGGACTAGAGTTCTGGATAAAAGCGGCCGCGATCCTTGAGGTTGAAAAGAAACCAGATAAGGAGTGCTGTGAATTCTGCAGAAGGTTTGATGAAACTTCCAAGGTGCTAGCGAGTTCTTTGTCTAATCCTCTTTTTGTTGCGTATGGAGATAAGTTATTATGGACTAAATCCCGCTGTTTAGAAGATAAACATGTAAGAAGAATGCTCGCACCATCATCAAAAAACATTTCCAACGCAATATCTCTAAGCAAAAATTTCCTTTTTGAAATAGAGCCTAGAGTTTCTAAACTCCAGCTGCTAACGCGATGCAGTTTTGACCCATTCTGTCCTTTTGTTTGAGGCTTAATTAGCTGTAAGTAAGGGTCACGTTCATCCGGAGATGCTTCATCAACATCGACAACATTTCCGTCTGCAGAATGAAAATAATTTTCAATCAAATAGACATGGCTAGAACCCAATATCATCAAGCTTTCAACTGCGTCCAATCCGTTGACACGTGAAACGTTCCAGAGAGATTGAATCTGGTCTCCTATGTATAAACTCCGAAGCACTTTTCTGTTGCGATTCTCATAAGAATATCGATTAGTATTATCATCGTTTTCACCGAAATCTTCGATTTCCTCATTATCCTCGATGCCTAAACCTGCTAAAGAGATATCTGAGAGGTTTGCATCATCAAAACCATAACCGCAGTCATCAAAATCTGATAAGTCAGCATTTGCGGCTGAAATTGGTTTCAAAGGAACTGATACATTGTACGACAATTTTTCAGAGTCTGCAAGCTGTGCCTCCACAACTAATAACTTTCTCATTCGATCAACTCCCTCAATGTAGTCGAGAATATAGTCACTATTTTTGGCAAATGAGTCAAAAAATGTTCTCGATATTTCCATCTTCATGCAATTAAATAAGGAAATAGATATTATGTCATTTTCTTGAGCATCCAGTGAATCACGATTGAAGCTTGTTAGCTCTGAGTTGATGGCCAGCGTTTTGAGCTTTTCGCAGTCACGCTCAAACCCATTGATATTTCCAGCGTTTAGGTAGCCGAGTCTGCCCCCATTATTGAGCATAACTGCAATCATATCTATGACCTTCAAGACGCCGGTTTCCCGTAATTTAGTAACACGAAATTGAAAGTTTTTGTTGAAAATATATTTGATTGTCGGGAATTTTTGCAAGTATCGAATTACTTCTTCATCATTTTTCGTAGTCAATCCAGTGAAAAACTCGTAAACAATTTCACTTGCGTTTGAGTAGTCAGTGAGGATGCAAAGCTGATTGACAACCTCACCGAAGGTCTCTTGCCTCATCATGTAGGATGTCCGCATAAAATTCAAGAAATGCTCCGAAACAAGAAGCTGTTTCTCTGTATTTAGCTTTAAAAAGTTACCCATAAGAAGTTCGAAAATCTGTGCCAAATAAATATTGGGAAGAAAAACATCATCAGCAAATACAACTTGTTTGAGCAAAATAAATTTGACTTCTTCATCGAACAGTTTAGCAAAATTAGCTTCTTCTCTTTCATCTCCTTCTTGACTTCCATTGTTGCTATAGCTCACTAGCGAGAGTTTGAGAACTGTCGAATAACCCAAAATTTTACCAAGTCTTCCTGAAACGTGCGTATTCTTTTCATTCCCAGGAATTATATCCAAGACAGAAACAACACAATTGATGAAAGTTTCAAGATCTGAGCTGCTCACAGAATAGTTAGGTTCAATAAATTCTCTGTAATAAAAATTAATCAATTCCAAGGCACCTTCCAAGAATTTTTTTTCATCGAAGATAAAGTGAGAGTTTCCCATAAATTCATTTATGTGTTGGAATACTCCAGGGAAGATAGAATCTAACGCAATTTTGGTAGAAATATCGCTTAATGATTTTAACATTTCCAAAAGCTCCTTCACCTTTAATATTTTGGAGATAAATATCTTGCAAATAACAGATGAAAATTTCTCAGTACACGCCTTGAAGTCTTGTACGAGAACAGATGAAATCCAAGTTAAAGAAAGTTTCAATTGACCAAGTAGCTCTAATGAGCCTTCTAACCATTCCTTGCTAAAAAAGAAATTTTCCAATGCAATGGAATTTTCGTATCCCACCTCGATCATTTCTGAGTATTGGCCAATAAGTCTTAAAGCATCAAACCCAATATCAAGTATTTCATTTCCAGAGTGCTCGGGATTTTGGGAACCCTTAACAGGTGAGCTTGGAACACTTAATATTTTTCCATGTTTCAGGCTCAATACATACATGCCGGTGAGAGCCATGTTATTCAAAATGAGCAAAAATTCGGGCATGATAAGCTTAGTCGATTTCTTTACTAAATCCTCGTCTTTAGCAAGTTGAAGAAGAGTAGTTTTAGGGTCTGGTGAAGTTGAAATATCTGCACCGAAGCTTGCTTGTAAAAGAATACAAGCAACTTGATCGTTATTCCACCAGTTTCTCAAAAAATGGGTGAGGACATCTAGTCCGTTGTTGCTGTGAAAAAAGCGCTTAATAATATGAGGACCTAAAACCTTCAAGAGCTTCTCAAGTGACTCTAATCCGTAGTAAACAATTCTGCTTGCCAAAGGCGTAGAATCGTTTTTATAACTTAGCAATAATAAAAGCCAATGGATAGTAATAGACCTTGAGAATTTCTTGAGGGATTTGATCGAACAGGATGGTTTGCATAATTCCTCTGTTAAAGTTTGAAGTATTGATACTCCTACTTCTCGAGATTCTTTATCTGAAATATGAAACAATGAAAATATCACAAACCGAGACATAGAGCGAATGTTTTCTACGCTCACGTCATTTCGTATGACCATATTCAAAGTTGTACACAGTTGTTCAAGGTCCAGATGTGAAGGATTTCCACCCAATAGTTGTAGCTTGATGTGATGTACTAACCTTCTTAAAAGCCTCATATTAGAGAGCTGCTTCATGTTGAAGGCGGCATATTTTCCTTCGCTAATTAGCGCTCGTAAATGCTCGTGGAGGTGTTTATACTCTGAAGTTCCCAAATAGAAGTCTAACTTAAGAACAAGCGATTTGTATGCGACAGGATTATAAATCATAGACTCTTGTTCATTTCCTTGTCTGCAGCCCACAAATGCTAGGAATCTCTGCAAAAGCCCTTGTAATCTCTCGTAATGTACTCTTGGTAAATTTCGAGATCCATCTTTGAATGAATCGGGTGTTTGTGCCTCAAACATCAATTGAGGATTGAAATTGTCCTTGAAGTAACATATCAAAAGTGCAAGGGTTTCATAACCATCAGAATTTTCGAATTCTTTGCTGAGGCGCCAGTTTCTTGAAAGACACTCCAATAACAAATCAATGCTTTTCAAAAATACCTGATTTCTTGCGCCATCTGTTTTATACTCGCTTTTGGAGAGTACCTCAATCAAAGTCAAAAGTAGTCCTGAACCTCCTAGACAATATAATGCACCGTGGATCGACTCTGATTGATGAACAAGTACGTCTTGGCTAGGAGAGTTTTCAATTTGCTCTGTGAAATAAACTTCGCTGCTGTCAAACCGTATGTCACTCTTCTTGGGTATTGACTTAGCTAGGGCGTTGATTATTGTGATCTTGTCGACTACTCCACTTCTCAAATTCTTTGTTATGTGAGTGGGGGGTATGTTAGAATGGTGAGACAGACGAAATTTGGAAAACCTTGCTCGTGAATTGGAGTTGATGATTTCATTGATTCGAACCTCCAATACAACTGATTTTTTGTGCCCTAAATGATTCACTAGGTCTGCAATATTATCTTTGGAGAAATCTTTGTACGTCCAATTGTAATCAATTCCTAGGCAATAGAATGTGGTAATCCATTCATAAGAGAGAGTCAGGTTGAGGACAAACAAATCTTTTAACAACAATTCATCTCTCTTGAATGGAATATGTGCTACTTCATCTGATCGATCCAAATGGCCAATGTAAACCTTGTTCCACGAGTTTATAATCTCACTCAAAGATGAACAGGGAATGGACTCGCTATAATCTCCATCGATGAACAAATTAAGATTCTTATGTTGATCGTAAGTTAACGCAAAATGGGTGTATGCTTGGTTATCATTCAAAGTAGAATCAATAATGTGGTTGAATGTAAATTGCATTCGAGAGCCATTGCGGACATTATGAATCTCAACCATAAGTTGTTTGTAATTGACGAGTTGAATCTTTAATACTGAAGAGTTAGCATCCGAAGCGTTCACAAACAGGACCAAAGACGTTACTGAAACATCATCAGATCCACTATTTTGGGATATGATTTGATTCACTTTGAACCAAGAACTTATCGAGAAGCATTTCAGCAGTTTCAAATCATCCATGAGTGGAAAAGGGACTTGCTTTCCAACAAAGCTGTTGAAGATGAAAAATGTAAAATGAAGAGGATGCTGACTGATTGTTGAGTATAGGACATCTAATAGAAGTTTCTTGGTTTTGGTTCTGACTCTCAAGGATTTGCCTAATAGAGGAAAGAATAATGACTGCAACTCTCGGACTCCACAGCCAAGCTCTAAAAACCCCACCAAAAGCCTGGATTTCTGAACAATAATTCCATTCATTCCTTCTAAAGTTCCATGTTCTTCCCTCTCTGCTTGCTGGATTATATCACTCACTAACACTGGGAGCATTTTAAGGCGGTATAGCTGAATTTTTGCAGTATAGGAAAATGTGGTGGTTTGTATTAGGAGTTCTAAGATTAGTACTTTGAAGTCATAGTAAATGACATCGTCCAACCCGTTCATGTCGTTCAAAACGGTTACGAGAGATTCCTTATTGGGCTGGTTAAAGTACATCTTATCTTGAGGATATTGAAGTATCACCTCCTCCAGAACGGCTGCTGTCAATAAAGATCCATTTTTGGAGCAGTCACTCAATTCTGCTTGCCAATTGTACAAGATAGCTTTGTTGATAGTAAAGCTGGTGAGGACTTCCAGGCATAATAAGTCTATCAAATTGATATCAGGCAGTTCATCGGTTGAAGGTTTGGAATTATCCTCTTTTGAATCCATTAATGAAGGAAAATTTCGTTTAATATAGCTTTTAAATGTATCTTAATACTTAATTGACGAATATAGGAAAGGTTGATTATGGTTTTGGAAGACAAGTCGTAGAACTGGGGTACGATAAAGGTATTCCTGGGATGTATGGGTGTTTTGATCTAATTATGCCATGTCCGTGTTTGAAGTTCGCCTTCGCGCATTGACTCCTAAAGGTTAACTTGAAGGTGAGTCCGTCTCAGTTTGCACGTGTTCGTAAGAAAAAAATCGCCCTCTCATTAAGCCTTGAGAGAAATTGAATATTTAATGTGGGATTAAGCACTCTCTGGTTTTTTTACGATTAGCTACACATCACAGGCTACGGGTGAGTGTAAAAAACCAGGGCACTCGGTTTAATCTTGTGTCTTGCACATATACATCAATGCAAAGGGCCAAATTGATAAAGGCAAAGGGAGGAAATACCACCATCAAGTGCTCTCAATATTAAGATTTGCATTTTAAGAAACTGGCAGAGATCTTGATTCCTTACGATAAAAATTTCTTCAATCATCTGAAAAGAAATTTTTTAACGGTAATGCTCCATAAATTTAAAGTTGACACTTCTATTGACGTATGCAGTGTAGAAGCTATACATCCCAATGTGCCCCAAGCTAGAGGTGAGTAGAGAATTTGCTATAAACATAAGTACTTATTTCTGTGAAAGTAGAAGAGAGTGAACAAAAAAAAAAAAAAAATACGGAAAAAGTACGATCGAAGCAATCTAGCGCATTCAATCCGGTAGCCTCTGCGCTGATACCTCCACGGCAGAATCATCGTTATGTCATGTGCAGTCTATGATTCCCGCGCTCAAATCAACTTCACCGAAGCCATTCTAGTTCTACAAAAAATACTTCCATCCAAACAAAAAGGCGAAGCCAGAATGAAAGCAGAGCAAGATGAAACCCTGCTCATAGCATCCCACAGCTCATTTGATGAGGGTGAAAGCGCTGTACCAAAAACATATTCCAAGCAAGAGAGCACTGAGTCTCACGCACCTACCTTGGTACCTGAAAAAAATACTGACCTTGCACAATTTCAATCCAAATGGCGTATGTTATTGGAATTGAAGCCAAAAAATGGCGATTTGTGTTACGTTGTTCCGCGTGACTTTGTTGCTGCTGCTCTTAACTCCGACTCCTCGTCAAATGTGGTTTCCTCCTTAGGACCGATTGTCAACGCTTCGGTGGTTGATGGTAGTGGGAATATGTTTCCAGAAAATGAAGAGCCCGTTAAGTCTACGTTCATTTCTCCTGAGCTATATAATCTGCTTCAGTCTTTTTTTGGTCTGAGTGGTGATCCGGTGGTTCGTCACGTCTTGGTAGACGAGCATGGAAATTCTATCGTGGAAAGATTCCCCCCTTACTTTCTCGTGCACTCACTTTGCAAATCTGTCCCTCCGCTCAAATCATCATATCAGTCAGCTGGACTGAGTGTGTGTGCGCTTCTGCTTTCTCAAACGAAGACGTTCAAGGACTTGATGGAACTCATTGAGTCTCGTATGTGCAAGGACAAAAGGACGAGCATGAGACTCTGGTTTATCACCACAGAAAACCTTGAAGAGTTGCCCGCAAACATTCTGATTTCGGTATTTACCAACAAAATACAGCGCAAAAAGATTGTCACTCCGCGTGTGTTGAATTGCCTGCTACAGAGTCAGGGAATTCGATCGTCCCGTCTTCATCTAGTGGTCGAGCCTTTTGACAAGGTGAGTAAGAAATTTCTTTTGGACCAAGCCCTTTCAAATGTGAGTCTTTCTATGCTTGACATCGACAAGGTCACGACAAGTGGAGGAAATTTAGGCTTATCTAATCTTGGTAACACCTGCTACATGAATTCCGCTTTACAGTGTCTTGTTCACGTGCCAGAGATTAATTATTACTTTTTTTATGACTTGTTTGAAAAGGAATTGAACAGAACCAACCCGCTCGGTAATCTGGGTGATGTCGCTGTCGCATTTTCAAACTTGCTTCACAAATTGTTTGATGTAACAGGCGGGGCAGCGACCCTGGTAACGCCTAGAGAATTTAAGTATACAATCGGTCGCTATTCCTCGATGTTTCATGGATATCAACAACAAGACTCTCAAGAGTTTCTAAGCTGGCTATTAGATGCTCTTCATGAAGACCTCAATCGAATTCAAGACAAACCATATTGCGAGAAACCAGAACTTAAGGACGAGGATGTAAAAAATCCAAGCGCCATTGTCGACTTGGCGAAACAGTGTTGGGAATTGCATAAAAAGAGGAATGATTCGGTAATTGTTGACCTCTTTACCGGTATGTATCAGTCTACTTTGGTGTGTCCGGTTTGTTCTAAAAAATCTGTTACTTTTGACCCATTTAACGATTTGACTTTACCTTTACCTGTGAATAAGAGATGGTATCATGAATTTACTATTGTTGACTTATCTGGATCTTATTTGGACACTCCAATTATGAAACTTGAAGTCGAACTTACCAAATCATCTACGTATGAAGACTTGGTGACCTATTTGAGTGACCATTTACTGGCTCCTCTGGAGTATTTGTTCCTCTTTGAGATTTTTCGTAATTACTTCTACAAGAATTTCGGGGAAGAAAGCTATAGACAATCATTTTTACCAGTCACGGAGATTATCAGTGACGGCGATGAAATTTTCGTCTATATCATACCTCATACGGATTCGGATAGAATTGTTCCTGTTATCAGCACGGCGCGTGATGAAGACAAGTCTTACAACATTACGGAATCTTTCGGTATTCCCTTGTTCATTGTTTTGAATAAAACCGACGAATGTGTTGACTTTGATAAAGTTGTTGAGAAAGTTGATAATATTGCCAAGTTTCTTTCAAAAGTCAAAACTGATGTTGGGATCCCTAAGTCGAATTCACCAGGTAAGGAATCACAGACTTTAGATGGAGATTCAATAATGGTGGAAGAGGTAGAAGAGGGGTCTTTGAAAGACATAGAGATCACAACTGGTGAACCCGAGCACTCTGATGTTGCCATTAAGAGTGATCCGTACTACGAAATCAAGTTCTATAGGGAAGGGGTATCAAAACTGACCCGTCTTAGGAATGATGCCTCTGGTGATGTGAGTGAGAATTATCATACACAACAGACTTTAAATGTGCCAAGAGGCAGGCCCCTGTTTGAAAAGTTGCAACGTTTGAGCGAAAGGGTTCCCAAGCCTGACAACTTGCTGGAATCTGAGTCTGCTTTGAATGTTTGTGATAGTCAGTCTCCGAGAGTTGAGATCAGTCCCCCTTCAAGCGAAGGTCGAGAAACAGAAGCTAAAGATAAAGCATTAAGCGAAGATGATGCTGACGATGATTGTAAGTCTATCATCATGAACGATGATGAACAGCGTCTGCCAGAAGATAATACCGATACTGAGACCAATTGGGATAACCTTGATGGTATCTTTGCCTCTGTCGATAATCTTGCTCCTGTTGAAGATTCAAGCTATCCTAGTAGTGTATTTGAAACTGCTGTTGCACCATTTTGGATTGATGGGAATGATCTCCTTGTGATTGAGTGGAAAAGTGATGCTTATAAATATTATTTTGGCGATCCTGATCACAGACTTTGGGAGGAAGTTGGATTCATCTCCAATCCTGAATTAGAAGAAAACAAACGGAAACTTGCTGCTCAACAAAAGGCCATCATTTCGCTCTATGACTGCTTGCGGAATTTCAGCACACCTGAAGTTTTGGGGGATCAGGATTTGTGGTACTGTCCAAGATGTAAGGATCATAGAAGGGCTACTAAGACTATCCAGATTTGGTCGACTGGGGATATATTGACCATTCATCTAAAACGCTTTCAGAGCGCCAGATCTTTGAGTGACAAAATTAATACGGTTGTTGATTTTCCAATTGAAGGTTTAGATATTACTGATTTTGTGACTTCAAGCCAAGTTGAGGAAAAGAGTCTTGTGTATGATTTGATTGGTGTTGATAACCATTATGGTGGATTGGGTGGTGGACACTATACCGCCACTGTTAAAAACTTCAGAGACGGTAAGTGGTATTATTTTAACGATGGGCGTGTCACACCTTTAGAGGATCCGAAAGAGTGTGTAACTGGAGCAGCTTACTTGCTTTTCTATAAGAGGAGAAGTACCAATCAATTTTCGGGAGGTGCTTCTGTCGAGGATTTTATTAAGCGAGGACGTGATGAATTTGAGCAAAGGTTGGCTAGCTTAAAAGAACTGCTGCTTCAAGTGATGGAAGAGATTGAAGCATACAATTGGCAAGAGCCCACTGGTGCAGAGGAAGTACAGCATGAGGCAGAGTTATCTCATGATAAAAGTGATGAAGATAATCTTTATGAGGACGATAATGATACTGAATCTACTCAGTTGACGTCTCTTGGATCTTCATTTTCTTTGAAAAAGTCGCGTTCCCCCGTCACTGAGCAGAACATGAAATTTGAAAATCAGCGCAAACAGAGACTTATCTCTAAAGGATCTGATCTGCCTCGCTCAGTAAACATCAACTTGAACTATTCTTCTTCGACATCTAACTTGGCTTCTCCCGAGGGATCTTCCGAGGATGAAAAACAGAACTGATCTACGGTCTACTTTAGAGCCGCTTACGAAATAGATAAAAATACGTACAATAATACGTGATTATACATAATAACTCAAGAATGTGTCATTGCACTCACCCTGGCATGAGAGATCTCAAGTGCCTTCTTAATCGTGTCTAACGTGAGGTTTGCGCCACCTCCAATCAAGCTCACTTGCTTAAGTTTACTTCCCGTGCTCACAACACTAATCTTGGACTCGGCACAAAACTCTTCGGCTTCGCCTTCCAAGTCTGCCAAAAGAATCGTCTTACTTGCTTCTTGCTCGAGATCTATTAGTCCGAAACTGGAAGAAATGCCAATTTCTGTCAGTGCGAGTTTAAGCGGTTGAGCCATGGCCCAATTAGAGTCTATGTTGAACAACCCAGACGACAGGTTCAAGTGGCCAAAGTTACCTCTTGATCTGACTGGAACCTTCACATTAGGATCAATACCCGAGTCTGCCATATAAATGCGAGGTAACTTGACATCTTGCAAAGCTTGCATCAAGGCGTAATGGACTGCGTCAAAGAGAGGCCCCGAACGAGAAAAAACTTTGATGTGAGCATACAAAACAAACTTGAAATTCTTTTTTGTAATGTTTATGGTGCTGCTGAGGCTCTCCAAGTCGGTCTTATCCATACTGGAGTCGTCAGGGTAGACAATAGTCGTGGTGCCGTTGGTTTCATCAACAATTTGATAGCCAGGAACCATTCGAAGGCTGGACAGTGGCAACACGCGCAGGTGAAGTACATGGTTATAAAGCTGTTGGGAGAGAATCATCTCCTCGTCGCTGGGAGCTCCGGTCCGGCCCCGGGCTACTTCAACCACTGGGTACACAGAAGAATAGTTTGTGTTCTCCGAACTGGAGCTTAGGAGCTCGTCTGGATTATTCAGCTCGATGATTCCTAATGTAATCTCACACAAGATGTGCGTATCGCCGTTTTTCACCGTTGACAGGCCCATCACCAAGTTTGGTCCATGGCTATTGAGACTACCTGTGGTAGCCAATAATGGGCGGAATTCATCAAATACACGTAAGCAAGGACGAATTCCTAGCAGTAAATGGCGTTGGAGGGATACATCTGGAGCAATCCTGGCCAAAACGTTCGGAGGAAATGCTGTTTGTGGCGCTGAGTCTGTCATGCTGAAGAAGAATGGGTAGATGGATGCCTTCACTAACTATACGAAAAATAGCTGCGAGGTCACGTGATTTGATGACTTTACAAATGTCGGTTTCACGGCGATAATTTGACAATGTGTCGCCTACTTCAGCACATTGAAGCTCTTTCGGTGTATAGCCGTGAATATTTGCCCAAGATTCTTATACTCGTACTTCAGCGTCTACATTAGCATACTAGGAGGCCATTGGATGGTTTATCTGGCACCCTCATCACTTGAAGACTTATCTTTTTTAAAATTCATTGAAAATCAGGAGGTTCTGAATATGTATATTTCATCATCCTTCATCTTTATTCTTTTTGTCTTAAGAAGTTGTTGATGGTGGTTCAGAGTTCAGACTGATTGATATGCAGGTATTCGAACCCATATTCCCTTGGATGATACTGGCAAACTAAATGAAAGCCCAATAGTAGATTCATCTTCAACGAAATGATAATTATTGGGCTTGTATTGTGTAAAGTGCAGAGCTTTTTATTAATAGTGATGCTTGTCTATTTTAATTTTATGTTCTTGTGTCCTGTTTTTCAGTCAACTGCGCAAAAATTGTCAAAAAATGGCAATCCAGTCCGAGGGCATGCAGAAGTCACAATCACTTGTCGTAGTATAGGGTCACACAATGACTCATTTGGCGGAAACCCCCCCCCCATTTCGACATATTTTAACAGTCTGTTTATAAAAATGACCATTTTTACCATTGATCCAGCGCTAACCACCGTAGTCCCCACACGTTCCAATTACCGAAAGCTAGTCTATGGTATACAGGAAGCATACAAGAGCTAAAAGGGGAGTTAGAGCATTACCGGCACAGAAGCAAATATTTCCTCCTACAGCTCGGCTTAGCAGATAATGCATTTTCCCAGTCCCTCTCGCTTTTCCTCTCGCCTCCTGTAAAATGCAGTCAGCTGTCACCAGATAGAAGCGCTATTCTTTATTGTTTGACTCACGTAGTCACCTGGATAGAACTCACCCCGCATCGGCGAATACCGGTGTGAGTTACCTGCAATTTCGGTTCAAAAGCAGCACCGGTGCAGTACGCCGCCGGCAGTACGCGATTTTGATAACGCAGTATATGACTATCCAACTGACTATGATTGGCCCAATTCCTCAATAACCAACAACATGCAGGTCAGATAACACTCAGTGATTAGCAAAATCGAACACCAACTCCGGCCATATTCAGGAATTCCGAATTTTTTTTTTCTTATTTTATCACTACTCCTCTATCTCGATTTTTTCACTTTTTTTCTCCACTCCCGACTTTTCTTTTCCCTTTGCATCCGGTCTTTTTTCCCACATAAAGTAGTGTGGACTCAGCCGTGTGCATACCCCTTCTGTTCAACACTCCTTGAATAGCTTCTGTTATACTCCAGTTTACCAAATTGAATTTAATTTCATTGAAAAACTTCCTTCAATTTTGAGCTGAAATTTATGCACTGAAAGAAAAAAACTGATACTTTTGCTCACTGAATCGCTAACTTCCCTTTTATAATCGTATGTGCTCTATACTCATTGTTTACTCCCCAGTCATTTACTAACCCCTCCAGATACCATGGCTTCCTACTTACCACAAAAAGAGTTCGAAAACGTGAACGTCTACAATTACGACGAAGTCCCAGAGAACTCGTCCTGGGCTGCTGCTTTGCCTGTAGCAAAGGGCTTATACGACCCTGAAAACGAAAAAGATGCTTGTGGTGTCGGTTTCACTTGTCATCTTAGAGGTGAAACGTCTCACAAAATCGTATCTGATGCCAAAAGCTTGCTTTGTAATATGACTCACAGAGGTGGTGAGTTAAATCCGAAAGATGGTGACGGTGCTGGTTTGTTGTCTTCCATTCCTCATAAATTTTTGGTCAGAGAGTTCAAGTACCACTGCGACGTGGACTTGCCACCATTGGGCCAGTACGGTACTGGAAATGTCTTTTTCAAGAAGGATGAGACTGTTTTTGAAAAGTCGAAACAAACTTTCGCCAGGATCGCCACTTCTTTGGGATTGAAGGTTTTGGGCTGGAGAGAGGTGCCTCACGACTCTAGCATTTTGGGACCGGCTTCCTTGTCTAGGGAGCCTTATATCTTGCAGCCAGCCGTTGTGCTTGCTGAAACCTACGGTACCGAAGTTTCTACCGACGACTTCGAGAAGAACTACAAGAAGGACTTCGAAAAGAAGATGTTTATCTTGAGAAAGCAGTCTACACACACCATCGGTTTGCACAACTGGTTTTATATCTGTTCCTTATCCTCCAAGACCATTGTTTACAAGGGTCAATTGGCCCCAAATCAAGTTTACGCTTACTACTATGACTTGGTGAATGCTGAATACGAAGCCCACTTTGCCCTTGTCCACTCTCGTTTCTCTACCAACACTTTTCCATCTTGGGACAGAGCTCAGCCTTTGAGAATCGCCGCTCACAATGGTGAAATTAACACCTTAAGAGGTAACAAGAACTGGATGAGAGCCAAGGAAGGTGTCATGTCTTCCGAGTTGTTTGGTGAAGAATTGGAAAAATTATTCCCTATCATCGAAGAAGGTGGTTCTGATTCTGCTGCTTTCGACAATGTGTTGGAATTGCTAGTCATTAACGGTGTTTTGTCCTTGCCCGAGGCAGTCATGACCATGATCCCAGAGGCCTGGCAAAACGACAAAAATATTGACATGAAGAAAAAGGCCTTTTACGAATGGGCTGCTTGTTTGATGGAACCTTGGGATGGTCCTGCTTTGTTCACGTTCGCCGATGATAGATACTGTGGTGCTAACTTGGACAGAAACGGTTTGAGACCTTGTCGTTACTACGTTACTGCCGACGAAAGAATCATCTGTGCGTCCGAGGTCGGTGTCATTGATGTTGCTCCTGAGATTGTTTTGCAAAAGGGCAGATTGCAACCAGGTAGAATGTTGTTGGTTGACACCAAGGAAGGTAGAATCGTGGATGACCGTGAATTAAAGAGCTCTGTCGCCTCTAGATTCGATTTCAAGTCCTGGGTCACTGCCAACATGATCACCATCGATGATTTGGTAGCCAAGTTGACTGCCAGAGATGTGGACTTGTCTGACTATCAGTTGAAGGCGTCCTCCGGATCGTCTGTTCAAACAGACCCCAGATTGATTGCTTTTGGTTACTCACACGAGCAAATGAACATCATTTTGGCTCCTATGGCCGAGGCCAAGGAGGCTTTGGGTTCCATGGGTAACGATGCTGCATTGGCTTGTATTTCCGAACAACCAAGATTGTTGTACGAGTACTTCCGTCAATTGTTTGCTCAAGTCACCAATCCTCCAATTGACCCGATCAGAGAGGAGATTGTCATGTCTTTAGAATGTTACGTTGGCCCACAAGGAAACTTGTTGGAAATGAAACCAAGTCAATGTAACAGATTGCTTTTGAAGTCTCCAATCATTTCTTCGAGCGAATTGAATGCCATTAAGAATATCGAGAAGGTTTACCCCTCTTGGTCGTTGGCTACTATTGACATTACCTTTGCAAGATCTGAAGGTATTCAAGGCTACATCAACAAGATTGAGGAAATTTGCCAGGAAGCTTCGAAGGCGATTTCTGAGAACAAGAAGATCATTGTCTTGACCGACCGTGCTACTTCGTTTGACAGAATCCCAATCTCTGCTTTGATTGCTACTGGTGCCGTACACCACCACTTGGTGAGACAGAAGCAACGTTCTAAGGTCGCTATCCTTGTTGAGACTGCTGAGGCCAGAGAAGTTCACCATGCTTGTTGTTTGGTGGGTTATGGTGCTGACGGTATCAACCCTTATTTGGCCATCGAGACTTTGTGCAACATGAGAGATGAAGGCTTGTTGAAGGTTTCTTTCTCCAATGAGAAGATTGTTTCCAACTACAAGTCTGCAGTTAATTCTGGTATTTTGAAGGTTATGTCTAAGATGGGTATCTCCACTTTGGCTTCTTACAAAGGTGCCCAAATTTTTGAAGCCTTGGGTATCGACAACTCTGTCATTGACAGATGTTTTGCCGGTACTGCTTCTAGAATCAAGGGTATCACCTTTGAGTACATTGCTCAAGATGCTTTCTCCATGCACGAGAGAGGCTACCCAACCAGAGAAACGATCAAGCCAATTGCATTGCCAGAAACCGGTGAGTACCACTGGAGAGACGGTGGAGAGAAACATGTTAATGACCCTGCTGCCATCGCCTCTATTCAAGATGCCGTCAAGAACAAGAACGAGAAGGCATACGACGCATATTCCAAGAAGGAATACGAAGCGATCAAGAACTGTACTTTGAGAGGCTTGTTGGATTTCGACTTCGAAGCAACTACCTCTGTGCCAATTGACCAAGTTGAGCCATGGACCGAGATTGTCAGAAGATTCTTCACTGGTGCCATGTCTTATGGTTCTATTTCCATGGAAGCGCATTCCACCATTGCTGTGGCCATGAACAGATTGGGAGGTAAATCGAACACCGGTGAAGGTGGTGAGGACCCTGCCAAATCCCAAGTCAACGCCAACGGTGACACCATGAGATCCTCCATCAAGCAAATCGCTTCCGGTAGATTTGGTGTTACTTCCTTTTACTTGGCTGATGCCGATGAGTTGCAAATTAAGATGGCTCAAGGTGCTAAGCCAGGTGAAGGTGGTGAGTTGCCAGGTCACAAGGTTTCTGAGTCTATTGGTAAGACCAGACATTCTACGCCAGGTGTCGGTTTGATTTCCCCACCTCCTCACCATGATATTTACTCTATTGAGGACTTAAAGCAATTGTTGTATGACTTGAAATGTTCTAACCCAAGAGCTAGGACCTCTGTTAAATTGGTCTCTGAAGTTGGTGTCGGTATTGTTGCTGCTGGTGTCGCTAAGGCTGGATCCGAGAACATTTTGGTTTCCGGTGGTGACGGTGGTACTGGTGCTGCGAAGTGGACCTCTGTCAAATATGCTGGTTTACCTTGGGAATTGGGTCTTGCCGAATCTCATCAAACGTTGGTCTTGAACGACTTGAGAGGCAGAGTTGTTTTGCAAACTGATGGTCAACTTCGTACTGGTCGTGATGTGGCTATTGCCTGTTTGCTCGGTGCCGAGGAGTGGGGTTTTGCTACTACCCCATTAATTGCCATGGGTTGTATCATGATGAAGAAGTGTCATCTTAACTCTTGTCCAGTTGGTATCGCCACCCAAGACCCAGAACTCAGAAAGAAGTTCAAGGGTACTCCAGAAGCTGTGATCAACTTTTTCTACTACGTTGCCAACGAATTGAGACAGTACATGGCTAAGTTAGGTTTCCGTACCATCAATGAGATGGTGGGTAAGACCGAATTTTTGCGTGTCAGGGATGACTTGAGAAATACCAAGAACGCCAACATTGACTTGTCTCCAATTTTGACTCCAGCTCACACCATTAGACCTGGTGTTGCTACTCACTGCGTTAGAAAGCAAGACCACAAGTTGCACGTGAGACTCGATAACAAGTTGATCGACGAGTCTGAATTAACCTTGTCTAAGGGTTTGCCTGTCACTATTGACTGCAATGTCGTGAATACCGACCGTTCTTTGGGTACCACCTTGTCCTACAGAGTTTCCAAGATCTTTGGCGAGCAGGGTTTGCCTCATGACACCATTCATGTGAATGTCAAGGGTTCCGCTGGTCAATCTTTCGGTGCTTTCTTAGCCTCCGGTATTACTTTGGAATTGGAGGGTGATGCCAACGATTACATTGGTAAGGGCTTGTCTGGTGGTAGAATCATTGTCTACCCACCTAAGGAGTCTACCTTCAAGGCCGAAGACCAGATTATCGCTGGTAACACTGCCTTCTTCGGCGCGACTTCTGGTACCGCTTTTGTTAGAGGTATTGCCGCTGAGAGATTCGCTGTCAGAAACTCTGGTGCTGTTATTGTAACCGAAGGTACTGGTGACCACGGATGTGAGTACATGTCGGGTGGTAGAGTTGTTGTTTTGGGTTCAACTGGTCGTAATTTTGCTGCTGGTATGTGTGGTGGTATTGCTTACGTCTTGGATATGGCTCAAGACTTTTCTACTAAGGTGAACGCCGAAACTGTTGAGTTGTCTAGTGTGACCGACCCAACTGAGATTGCTTTCTTGAGAGGTTTGATTGAGGACCACCGCCATTATACTGGCTCTGAGGTTTCTGACAACATCTTGAACGATTTCAATAGAATCTTGCCTAGATTCGTTAAGGTCTTGCCTAACGACTATAAGAAGGTTCTCGAAAAGGAGAAGCAATTGAAGGAAGAAGCAAAGAAGAACGAGTTGAACAATTTCTTGAAATCTATTAAGGAGGATCCAGAGAATGATGCCACTAACGGTGAAGCTGCTAAGATCAAGAGAGGTCATGTTCATGCTGCTAAGAATGGAGCTCACGAGCCTAAGGTATTGGACCTTGAAGATACTATTAAGGATACCGAGGTTGCCAAGAAGGCAGTCGCCAAGTTGGACAAGACTTTTGGTTTCATGAAGTACAAGAGAAGAAATGAGAAGTACAGACCAGCGAAGGAGAGAACCAAGGATTGGAACGAAATGACTTCGAGATTGACCAAGGAAGAGTTGAAGGTGGAAACCGCCAGATGTATGGACTGTGGTGTTCCATTCTGTACCTCCGACACTGGTTGTCCTATTTCCAACGTCATTCCAAAGTGGAATGAATTGGTGTTTAATGACAGATGGCAAGATGCTTTGCAAAGATTGTTAATGACCAACAACTTCCCTGAATTCACTGGAAGAATCTGTCCCGCTCCATGTAACGGTGCCTGTGTCGTTGGTATCAATGATGACCCAGTCAACATCAAGTCTGTTGAGTGTGCTATCATTGACCATGCTTTCGAAGAGGGTTGGATCAAGCCAAACCCTCCTCAACACAGAACTGGAAAAACCATTGCTATTATCGGTTCTGGTCCAGCTGGTTTGGCTGCAGCCGACCAGTTGAATAGAGCTGGTCACTTTGTCAAGGTTTACGAAAGATCTGACAGACCTGGAGGTTTGTTGATGTACGGTATTCCAAACATGAAGTTGGACAAGCGTATTGTCAAGAGAAGAACCGACTTGTTGGCGGCTGAAGGAGTTGAGTTCATCTGCAACACCACCGTTGGAGAAGATATCACCGCCGAGGAATTGAAGGCTGCCAACGATGCTGTCGTTTTCGCAGTTGGTTCTACCATTCCAAGAGACTTGAGAATCCCTGGTCGTGAGTTGAACAATATCGACTTTGCTATGAAGTTGTTGCACTCTAACACCAAGGCTTTGTTGGAAGGTTCTTTGGAGGAAATTAGAAAAACCCTCGAAGGCAAGAATGTCGTTGTGATCGGTGGTGGTGACACTGGTAACGATTGTTTGGGTACTTCTACCAGACATGGTGCAAAGTCGGTCACTAACTTCGAGTTGTTGCCACTCCCACCAAACGCCAGACCTAAAGATAACCCTTGGCCACAATGGCCAAGAGTGTTCAGAGTGGACTACGGTCACACTGAAGTCACTGCCCACTATGGTAAGGACCCACGTGAATACTCTATTTTGTCAAAGGAGTTCGTTGGTGACGAAGAGGGCAATGTCAAGGGTATTAACACCGTGAGAGTCGAATGGAAGCGCTCCGACTCCGGTGCTTGGCAAATGGCCGAGGTTCCAGGTTCCGAAGAATTCTTCCCTGCTGATGTTGTCTTGTTGTCCATGGGTTTCGTTGGTCCTGACGCTGACAAGCTCGAAGTTAAGAAGACCAACAGAGGTACTATTGGTACAGTTGACCCAAGTGGTTACAAGGTTTCTACAGAAGACAATGTGTTCGCTGCCGGTGACTGCAGAAGAGGACAATCTTTGGTTGTCTGGGGTATCCAAGAAGGTAGACAATGTGCTAGAGAAGTGGATCTCTACTTGATGGGTACCACCAGATTGCCCGGTAACGGTTCCATTGAACCACGTGACTTCAAATTGTTGGAAGAATTAGCCGAGAAGGTTTAAATCATGCTAGCCGCACATATTAACCAACTAGCCTTTTATTTTTAGTTTTATTGTTCATTATTATATTGTTCGATAGTCGCTTTATCGTACTACCTCTTTAGAGATTTGCACACAAACAAATTTTATTTTGCATCCCTCGGAAATTTTTGTCGCAAATACCCTCGTAACTTGGGCGGCCATGCGTTTATAGTTGCGCGAACTTATTGAGAAAAATTCGACGCTCGCACAAGAGTTTTGCTCGACCGGCACTTTCGCACAATCCGAATTACTGCTTGTCCCACGTGCTGACAATTTTGCTCGAGGCTGGGACCTCGTCTTACATTTCATGTAGAACACATTAATTTAGAGCATCTCATATCGCACGACAATGATACAACATGTTCATCTACGGAGCAGAACAACGATGTTGCTTGTTGAATATGGGTTTCCGCACTGACGGATGTTCGAATGATTTAAAGCCATTCGGTCGCGTTACTATTCTACATCTTTTATCAAGCGTAAGCCTTAAGATGAATACTTGAAGGTGCTTCACGTTTGGGTAATAAAAATCGTTGCCGTTAGTGTGTAATCTCTGGATGTGATAGTCGTAAAATGCTATTTTCTGATAGCGTGGAAAGGGCATGCAAAGACGAAATGAAACTTTGCAGTCTTAGAATGTCTTTCATGGGATTCCTACGACGATTCATAAGTCTGAAATCAGATGTAGCGCTGACAATACAAAAATAGCAAAGCAAATTGATTCAGGTGTCGGTATGGGGTTTACTGTTACTGTCGTGCAACAGGGTATGATATGAACAAAGAAATGTTCGATATTTCTACAAATAGGTCACAGATTCGAGCAATCTTTCTGCGTGGGCGCTCGATGGTGCTTGTTCACACTGCGAAACTCCCGGTCGGGCCGGCAAAACTGATGCCTTCTTCCGCGGATTTTCACATTCGCAAGTAGGAAAGAAGGTCCAGCTTAGTTACGAGGTTATGTGCGATGGAAACTTCCGAGGGGAGTAAAATAAAAATTGTCTGCGTGCCTTAATGTCTTCACCTAGTTGTAACAGTGTGTTACATACCTGTATAAAGAAAGTTTAAAAAACATACATATGTACATTGTGCTAAACCATGCATTAGTTAGCGAAATGGTTTACGGTTGTTGACATCAAATATATGGTTTATAGCAGGCGTGCGTATTCACTGGTACAAAGTATTATATCAGAACGGCTTTGAATACAGAAAAAGAGGCTGTAGCAGTGATAAGTCTGTATGTATTTTCGCCTGTCAAGCATGGACCGTCAATTTTCGCATTTTTTCACCCGAGAACCGAGTGCAACGAAAGAAGAGAGTTTGAAACTGACCGAAGCTTTGGGCATAGTAGGTGATAGTACGTGTGTGCTAACGACACATTCATTTTTTCCTCTGTGATTCTTATAGTGTTTATCTACTCGTTATCGACGTCTTTGTAGAATCAACCCACAGTTCATGCGCACTGATCTGCCCTCGGATTTGACCCGGGGCCGAAATAGGTTAAGTTATAGGAGTGTCAAAATATATAAACTGCATACAAATATGGTTTACTGACCACTATTTTGACCCCAGCTTACTTAAATACTTGCGTGATTGCTTCCCCTCATTAAACATTGTAAGCTGCTGAAAATTTTCCAGTAAAATTTCGAAAGATATATTCTTTACCTTCCTCTCTGCTGAACAAAACGTGCCAACTAGGTGACATCAAAGAATTGTCCTGATCATTTCGGTAATGGTGACCAGTAAGTAACGTGACAACCCCACCAATTTTCTTGGTTTACTTTTGATACACTCTGGAGGTGCTACTGCACCTCCGTCATTACCGGTATTTGCGGATACTTGTGCGATTGCGCTCAACATCAACATGAGACTTTGTTTTGGTTTCGAAAAAATGTGCTGGATATCCACTCTTATTTGCAGTAGTATAGTATATACAGTACCAAAACACCCTCGGATATGTCCAGCTGTACACTATCGGGCGTGAACATAATTATGGCGCAGCATCCATGCCCTCGGAATTGAAGGAATTTTTTTTTCGATCGAATCAAGCCGACTGTTTTCGTCCACTGTGTGCGGCACACCGAGTATAAATAACCCCTTTTCCGCTATCCGCTTTTTAGCTGAATTTGTTGCCCTTTGAGAGTAAAACCATATAAAGTCAACTCGTTATGCAAATCAAATCATTGATTGCCGTCGCCGCCGTTTCTGGCTTGGCTGCTGCCAACAGTATGTAACGCCTTGGATATTGGATCTTTTAATTTTGATTCGGCAAAAATTTTTTCATCCGTCCTCAAATTGCCTCAATGGGAGGAAGCACATAGTGCCTCGGCTGCAAGCATAAGCGGCTTCCGACTAGGCAATGGTGATGTACTCTAAACTCTCAATAGAACATTACTAACATTTAGACTCTACATTGACCACTGCTACTCCATCCGTCACCAAGGCTTGTTCTTTCAAGGACTACACTGCCACTGACTCCGCTGGTGTTGCTTCCGTCGCTGCCTGTCCTACTGCTGTTGGTGATATTAGCATCACCGGTAGCGATTTGGGCAGCATCGAGTTGAACGGCGTTAAACAAATTTACGGTAGTTTGTTTGTTAACGGTACTAAAGCTACTGTCTTCGACGCTCCAACCTTGCAATTGGTTTCCGGTGAATTGACCATCTCTGACTCCACCATCTTGGCTACCATCAACCTTGCTCAATTGACCACCGTTGGTAGCTTGACTTACAACGCTTTGCCAGCTTTGGAGCAAACCGGTTTGACTACTGGTATTACCTCCGCTGAGGAGATCACCATCCAAAACACCGGTTTGACTTCTTTGAGCGGTATCAACGTCTACGAGCTTAAGACTTTCGACGTTAACAACAACGCTGACATTGAAACTATTGACTCTGGTTTGGAATCTGTGACTGACACTTTGTCCATCAACTACAACGCAGACAAGGTCGAGGTTGTCTTGGACAAATTGACCACCGCTAACAACGTCGAGTTTGAGCACATTGCCTCTATCTCTGCCAGTAACTTGACCACCGTCAACGGCTCTTTGGCTTTGCAATCCAACTCTTTCTCCTCTGTTGAGTTCCCTATCTTGAAATCCATTGGCAAGTCTCTTTCTATCGTCTCCAATGATGAGTTGGAGGAGATTGACTTCCCAAAGTTGACTTCTATCGGCGGTGCTTTGAACATCCAAGAGAACGAGAAGTTGGAGGACTTTTCCGGTTTCCCAAAGTTGACCACCGTTGGTGGTTCCGTCAACCTTGAGGGTGACTTCAACAACGGTTCCTTCCCTTCGTTGGAAAGAGTTTCTGGTGGTTTCAACTTGACCTCTACCGGCGATTTGTCCTGTGCTGCCTTCGAATCTTTGAACAAGAAGGGTGACATCAAGGGTGACAAATTCTACTGCGAGGGTGCTTCTTCCACTATCTCTTCTTCTTCTTCCAAGAGCGGTAACTCTGACGGTACCTCCACCGCCTCTTCTGACTCTGACTCCGACTCCTCCAGCTCGAGCTCCAGCTCCTCTTCCAGCTCCACTAAGGCTTCTGGTGCTGCTCCAGTTGCCGGTGTCCAAATGGTTTCCTTCGCTGCCCTTTTCGCCGGTGTCGGTGCTTTCTTGTACTAAGCTACCGGTAAAATGCATATTCTCCATGGCCTTTAAGGTTCTGCTTTTGAGAACGAAGAACAAAAGTTGAATGGCGTGTTATTACGACAAATGTTTTTTAATTTTACTCTTTTTTATTATTCTATTTTCTCTCCTCTACGTTTTCCTTATCTTTCGATAGTCGTATAAAACGCATTCAAAAATATATTTTTCAAATAGTAGTTTGCTGGCTTGTATACTCTGGTTGTGTACAGTTAACTTTTACGCATTTTTGAAACGTGATCCCTTACAAAACTAATAAAACCTACTTACTTTTGTCTCTTATCGTCATGAAATTTGCTAATTTTGCTGTGCTTTTATTCGCCGGAATCGTTATCTCAAAGAATGTGGTTTATCTAGAGGATTTGGGTGCTGCCATCCAAAAAGGGCAGAACACTAAAAGAGAGCCTAAAAACGTGGGCTCTCTTGATGCCTTGAAAGCGGCTATCGACAAGGAGAATGGAAAGGACAAAAGAGAAGCCAAGCATGTGGTTGATATCAAAACATTATTGAAGAGCCACAATAAGAGAGACCAGAATGTTCTACTGTCATCTAACGAAATCCTACTTGAAAGTTTGCTTCCACAAATGACTAGTATTTCGATATTTGCTGGATATGTTAGGGATAATGCTGAGATTCTTAGGCAGATGGAGAACAAGAATTCCTTTACGCTTTTGTTTGCTCCATCTGATGACTCTATTGCCACTAAGCTCAATGGCTTGAAGCCTTGGGAATTCCCCAACACTATCAACAATGACGACAATGACGATCAGGTTATTGCGGCCAATATCAATAGTTTTTTGAAGGCCCATATATCTGTGGAACAGGCGATCACTGCTCAAAGTAATGAAATCGTTACCTTGTTACTCAACGGAAAGGAGGCGGTGATTCATAATGACCCTAACACTGGCACTTATACCTTGCGGGTCGATGGTAAGAATGTACCAGTCAAAAATTCCCGCCTGGCTGGTAATGGTGTGGTTCTCATTATTGAAGATGTTTTAGCAAAGCCTGAAGCTTGATTTCAAGGTTTTGGGTTTTATTTGTTAGTATTATGATATTCTAGGTTTAATTGTAATTACTTTAAAGATATGTTCAAATCGTAGACGGTATGCAACGTGTATTTTAAGTGAAAAAAATAATCTATGCGCTCAAATTGCTGATTCCCGTTTGAGTATGGAATTGTCCGTTTGCAGTATATTCGAGCTTCCACTTGACCTTCAAGGCCTTGCCTGCTGGGTTCTCGATAGAAAACGCTTGGCTGAAGCCATGTGTGACAAATGCATGAAGAACGTCGCCACTCTGGGGTTTCAAATCTAACTTACAACCCTTTGGAACAGCCACCAGGAATTTTAATCCGGTCAAACTGGAGCTCAGCACGTTACTGACGAGAAACTTACCCTCAAAACGAGCAGCAGAGGCGGGGGTGTAAGACTCAACTTCCAATTTGGTCTCAGCATTTTGGTCAAGTAAAGTCAAAGTGGCAGAGCTAGAAGCTTGAACTTGAGCAGGTGACGAAGCAGGGAAATCAAATCCAAATGGATCCAACAGAGCGGACGTATTGGATTGAAGTTGAGGCGAGGGCAGACTGAGGCTGCCCAAAAAGTCAAAGTTACCAGAAGTAGCAGCGGCAGTAGTTGGTTGTGGTTGTTGAACAGGGACACCATTGGTAGGAGCAACAGGGGTAGGCGTAGAGCCACCAAGGGAAATCAAACCACCGGATCCGAACAAGTCCATTGGATTGACCTGGGTGGCCGCAGGCTTAGAGCCAGATTCAGTGAATGCTAGATTCGACAACTCGCTAAGCAAGTCATTGTAGCCTTGTTGATCATTTCCAGTTGCATCTGCGCTTGCAGGTTCGTCGTCGAAATCGATCAAGTTTAATTCCTTGGCAGCAGAAGCAGCGGCAGCTCCACCACTTACCTTAATAGCAGAGGCTTCCGCAGCATTTCCATCCTTCATGAGCCTAAATTTTTGCGTCAATTGGTTAATATTGTCGTTCAATGCTAACAATTCTTGCACGTATTCCTCATTATCATGCTCTTCCTCGATGATCTTGGTGACGCTAGGTTGGGCACTCTTGATCTGACCATACAATTCGAAAATAGTCTCGTTAGAGCCATCAAGTGATGTACCTCCTGCCTCGACGTCGTTTAACATTTCAGCAAAGATCTCAGTTTTTCTCTTTAGTCTGGCGACATCTTCATTCACTTGCTTTCTGTTTTCTTGCACGTTTTCGT
Organism: Clavispora vitiphila; assembly: GCA_030557995.1. Taxonomy (NCBI): domain Eukaryota; kingdom Fungi; phylum Ascomycota; class Pichiomycetes; order Serinales; family Metschnikowiaceae; genus Clavispora; species Clavispora vitiphila. Next base: position 296,963 of record JANIJR010000001.1, read on the forward strand.
CCTTGAATCCGGCCATGATCTTCATCAATTTATTCGCCTCTTGCAAATCACCAGGCTTACCTCTTCTGATCAATTCTTGCAACTTGGCACTATGGACAATAGCATCCTCCTTTTGAATATCCTCTAAGGACTTCAAGGTATCCGAAGGGTTCAACACTGCGACATCTTCCACCTTTACTTCTGGGAAAACATACCCCTTGTTCAACAACAAGCGGTGCATATCTTTAATGTAACCAAAGTCGTCCTTATACTTGGAGGTTTTGCAAATAGTTTGGTACCATTCCTCAATTTGAGCCAAAACCAACCGCTGCACGCGGTTGTAACGCAAGGTTGGTCTCTCTGGGAAACGCTTGACCAACTCATTCAAAAATTCTTTTCTAGATATTTGCAACTGGAAAGGGTAGCCACAATTCTTGACCAAGTTGTCCAATAAGTGGAGTGCCAATTCAGAGGTCTGAGGATCTCTCTGATTAATCAATTTCACCACAGCAATAGCAGCTTCACGTGGAACAGAACCTTGCTTAGCATTGACGTAGTCGCAAATCTCCAAATTCAACGCAAGGTTAGGCTCACTAAGAGTTGGTCGACATGCACGGTCTATAAGAGTGTTAGTAAGTAGAACGCGTTGATTATATTATTCTTTCGTCACATACAGATTCTCCGCAAGAGTTTGGGATTTATCTTTGAAAGAGAGTAGGATCCAGAGGAGCTAGACATTGTGCTCTTAGTATGTGAATACAACAATCTGATACCGTTATTAGGGGTGGTAAATACGGGGACGGTGCCGCGAGAGGTACTGGTGTAATATTTTTGCTGCCTACCTGAGATGGACACAGCCACTATGTAGTCTCCTGAAGTAGTTGATGGCACTATTACAGGGAAGAATTGATGATCTACATGACTGGACAAGAGCTAATAAACTCTATATTGTTTAGGACGCTGGACCCATTGAGGTGCATATCTCTATAGGAGGTACGGGTGCCAAGAATGAGTCGTCTAATTAGGATCAACCCAAGGCATTGTGCAAACCACACAGCTCTTACTCCACAAATGGCACAGGAGCCTGTGGATGACGATCCATTAAAACTCAAGGATCTTGCCGTTCAGTATGATTATTTGATGTATAAAATCTCAGATCATATTTCGAACTTGGCAGAACTCACTTATGAATCGGTGATATCCAAACAGCAGCTTATCGAGCACGATTACTTCGAGAATCAGTTGAACTTGGAGAAGGAGCTAGAGGAGTCAAACAGGGTGATCGAAGAATGCAACAAATTAGAGATGGTATACACTAAGCTAGATCAATTGTACCTATTTGTGGACGACTTCAAGGCCAGATTAACCCGGCTAGAACATAAGTTCAAGGGATTTGACTAGACGGTTTCATGGGCGGCATTGAAGTTTCTGTCATTGGGAATACCATTTTTTGTCTGTTTATCCCTGAATGGCTTTGTCAATTGCGCTCCGGGGACTTTCAGGTGCTTTTCAACTAGATACGCTTCTAGCAAGACAAAGTTGCGCAGATTGCACTTGTACAAAATATTGATAACGTCACCAACGATTGGAATTAAACCAATCAGAAAATCGAAAACAATATTGGCCATCATTTTACTCCGCAAACCTGAAGGTAACCCGCCTTCTATCTTCTCTGCCTTTCTCAATAATTGTATTGCCAAGGCATATACAATAACGTCTCCAATCCATGGTATCAAGCCAATAATTCCAGCCCACCCAAGGCGAACACCGCAAAGGCTCATTTGTAAGTCAAGACGATAAGCTTTACGCCTAACAGAGTTTAAGATTTTCAAGTCGTGTTTGCTTATCGAGTCAGGGATCCGTCTTTTTCTCTTGGCCCCTTTCCTCTGGTAGAAGTGCAACTCGTTTTCGGGAATCTCTTCAAAATACGGATCGTCATCAGGGCCCACAACGAAAAGGTGGTCGAGATTTGTCTAGAGTGTTAGTGTACTGCTAGTCGAAAAAGATTGAGAAACATACTTTTTTTAAGAAGAACTTGTAGAGCAACAGGGACATTTGAAAGCAAGTGCACTATGGTGTAGGTTAAAAGAGGAGAAGAAAGTGATGTAGGGGAGCCGAATGTGAGTTTCGGTTGAAACTGGGTCGCAGCAATCATAAGTCACTTAACGCGCGCGCGAGTCCGAGTATTCAATCCAAAATTAGTTTTTGTCATGCTCCAGACATGTCGTTAATTCATAGGTATGTAAAAGTTCATAATCTCTTTTCTTTTTTCAACTTGGCAAAATATTCACTTCTCAAGTTTCTCAAATCTGGAGGCTGCTCAATACCAAGCGAGCGACGAAGATCGCTGACGTCTTGCTCCAAGACATTCTCCCAGTACACATTAATTAAAGGCTTACTGTTGAGTCCGCTTCTGAATGCCCAAGGATAGTAGATGCTGTACAATCGTTCTCTTTGGGATGGTTTCAACCGCAATGGCGCCAAAAGAGCACCCAACCCAGGCATGAGTATACCCATATTCATGTACTCCAACACCTTAACCGCGATTTCTCCCTCAATTATAATGGGCAACCCGGTGATGGCATGGTAAAAATCATGACATTCACGGTATCTTTGATAGATGTAAGCCAACTCCTCGTCATCAATGTAACGAACGGGCACTCTGGTGTCTGGAGACACCCCCTCTCTATCAAGCCAACTGACATAGGTGTTACCTAGAGTGTTCTTGGGCAAGGCTCTGAGATGGTCCAAGTCCAATGAAGTGCTAGTCATTCGTGGCTTGTCCTTCAAAATTTGACGCCCCACTGGGTCAGAAAGCATTTGCTTCTGCAATCTTCTCAACACAGGCTCAATGGCAGTAGATTCACCAAGCGCAACAATGTTGGTGTTGTTTTCCGGGTGGAAAAACGAGCCGATACCAGACCCTAGGAACATCATGAGCTTCTCAATATTATAGAGGGGAACATGGCCGGGATAATCTGGATCACGTCTAGAAAAATATTTGTTTCCAACTGGAGCGGGTGCGCTTAATGATGCATTGGCGTCTTCATAGTGAAGTTCTCCGCGCTCCATCTGTGATGCGAGCCGATTGTTTTCATTGAAGGCCAACGACCCCACTGCCGTAATAAGAGAGGTCAAAAAGAGCGGCCGAGTCTGGGTTACTCGGAATGCTCCACATTTAGTAAACTTTACGGCGGAAGATGTTAGCATTATGAGGAGTAGAAACGAGCCAACTAACTCGCGTATTGTATTTTGTCAGGCCAGAAAATGTCTCCACAAGCTCGTGCGAAGAAAAACACCTTTACACCGTCTATCTTCACCAGAGAAGAACACCAGAGCATATACCTGTAAATATTTAACCGTATATTGCAAAACCAACTGATTATTTGCTAGAACTTTGATACAAAAATCCTGCTACAACAACAACTAGACCTAAAACCATGCCCTGATTTTTGATTTGGGACATTTGATGCCTCACATGACTCAAGTAAGCGTTCTCTGAAACCGAAAAACCGTAGGTAGAGTTGATTTTCTCAGCTCCGCCGTATGAATTCTTTTCCTCTTCTTCACCAGAGCCATCCGCAAGACCCGAAATATTAATATCACCTTTGGATTCACATCCGTCAACCCGAGTGTCTTTCTCAGCGATCTGGCAAGGTGATGTCAGTTCTATCGTATCTGCTTGGTCATTAACAGAGTTTGCGCCAGACTCAGTCTTCTCATAATCATCTTCCTTTTCAGGGGGTTGAAGCTGAGGCCGAGTGGATGAATTACGCTGACGAACTTGCAATTGCAATTGCATATAAGATTCCGAAGTCCGCTGTAGTTCAGATTTAAGTTCCTCATTAGTCAGGTCTAAACTTAGAACTTGTTGTTCCAAACTTTTGATCAGGCTTAGATATTTCGACTTTTCCTTTTCTTGCTCGTAGCCAAGAGTAGCGTATTTTTCTCTTTCCTCCTCTAGTTGTTTTTCATGTATTTTATCCCGCTTCTCCAATTCTGTTTGTAAGTAACGGGCATTAATTTCATCAATTTTGGCCACATAGTTTTTAAGAAACTTCTCTAATGTCACCAAAGAGTCATTTTGTTGTTTAACCATCGCCAAATTCGCCATAAGTGCGTCAAGAGTTGCGTCAACGTTTGGTGCATTGATGATTCTTGAATTGCTGAATATTCCGGCATTCATATTACTTTCTGACGTCGATGCAAGGACACTCTCTAAGGAAGGATGTATGTCGCTGAATAATGCAGTTTCGAACGCTCTTGTTGTTTCAGAATCTGGATCCTGTTCGCTCTCTTCAATCACATTTTCTTTCTTGCCCAGTAACAGAGTGAATATGCTCTGAATGAAGTCAAAATGCTTCATTTCTGATGGGGAAAACCTATTTATGTCATCCTGGGTCAACTTGGGTAGATAGTGTAACACCGACCCAGTCGGATTGTTGGACACAATGTTAATATTCTCGATCTTAGCACTTATCTGCTTGTGACTGGTTTCGATTTGAATATTGAAACCGAGATTGATGTAATCACCAATATTAATAGGGACTGGTTCCGATCCAATCTTGTTTTGGTTGACAAACGTTCCGTTTGAAGAGCCCATATCCTGAATCATTAGCTGTCCAGTTCTTGGTTCCACAAACATGCACGCATGGGTACGACTCAACACACGCGAATCAAAGTAGCCATTATTGAAATGAGGCTTAATTTTCGTACCCGTGGGCCGCCCGAGCTTACACGTGTCTGGGTAGTAAGGAACATGTAAATGCTTCTTGACAAACGTATCATTCAACGGCACAAGCGTCACATAATATTCAGCTTGATGTCTTTTTGCCGGTTTTAAAACCTTCGGCAAGCTCGCAGGCCCCGTTTGTCGGCCCAAATTTGGGGCCTGAGAAGAGTTCGTACGGGGTTGGAGGAACATAGACAGGGCCACCACTTGTGATTGAGAATTAGACCTTCGCCTCATTGGAGGAGCATCCTCTGCGGTGGAAGGCCCATTGGTTTGAAAAAGTTCCGACACGTTGAAACCCGAGGGTTCTATCTGGCTCATGGTGTCGGCGGTTGCGAGGCAGATCAAGTTGACAGATGCAGCTCTACACATCAATACTCCACCTACTTGCGGCAACAAACACCCGTACACCAAATTATGGGAAATGGCCCCCCGGGGTGGCTATTTAATCTGAAGAGAGCAGTGGAAGCTTATGATGGGCAAAGTTACTTAACAAAGAGTGAATTTCATCAAGCACAATTCTTAGTGGTGGCTCTGGTCTACCTTTTAGGTTGTGGAAGATAACGCGCCGTTTTGAGCCTGCTGAAAGATGCGGAGAATATCGAGACGGGTTCGAATCTTCACACGTTCACGCCACTTTATTTAATCAAAACTTATGTGAAGAAAGAAAAAAAAAAAAAAAAAAGAAGGAAACAGATCACACGTATATGGCGGTGTATCCTTTGGTTCTCAATGGTTCATTGTCGTCCACACTGTATTGATTCGGTCTAGATCGCCTGCATGCACGGACCCTGCAGTAAACAAACACATTACCCAGGGAGTGCTATACTACTTCAACATTTAATCATGGGAAGATCGCCGTTGTATACTAGCACACGCATTTTGGAGAGCTCTATTGATTTGCTCAACTCATCTATAAACTCGTTGGAATATGCGACGCGAGATATCCCCAGAATCAAAGCAGTTCTCAACACGCAGAAAGTCTTTGGGCTAGTGCCTGAGCTGGACTTGGATAGCGCAAAACGCCAAGTTCAAAGTGAAACACACAGTGAAATCACGAACTTGATGGACAAGCTAGAGAAAGAACTAGAGAGAATTAAAAGAAAGAAGGCTGGATTGGAAAATAAATACAAGCTACAACAGGTGAGGTTGGAAACGGCGGAAAAAAGTGGCCGTGAATCATTCACAACGACGTTGCAGGGCGGAGTTCACAAGAACGCCGAAGAACTGAAGATAGCAAGACTCAGGCTTTTGCAAGATAAGAAGGAAAGGTTGAAGTACAGTTTATCGCGCTTGAACCTACAAGACACAAAGGCGAGGATGAGCATAATTCCGTCTTTACGGCCCCAGAGTTGATTAGGCAACAGTCTATGTACAGATTCTATTTCTTGGTGAAGTCTGACCCATCCATATGCTCAATTTTCTGAATGGTCAAAAGCTTGGCTATCTCCTTGGCAAACTGCTCACCTACTGCCTTAACATCACCCGCCATTCCTGGTTTCAACTGCTCAATGGAAGTTGCAGTTGTTCCTGGTAACCCGCACATTGTGTGCGTATTCAAGAACTTGAGATCCGGATTGACATTCAATCCAATGCCATAGGAAGTGATTGCTCTTTGAATATTGCAGCCCACAGACGAGATTTTCATATTCTCCTTCTCCATCCACACGCCTGGATTGTCATTTAGATAGCTGTTCAACCCATAGTTCTTTTTCAATAGGTTCTGGACACCCTTGAGCAAAACCCCATCGACAAAACACCGCACGGTCAAATTGGTGAATTGCTTCAAGTCCAAAATCAAGTATGCAGTCAACTGACCTTTCCCGTGCCAGGTGACCTGGCCACCCCGCTCCAACTGGTAGTAAGAACACCCCAAGTCTTCATAGGCTTTTATTTTCTCACTTAACTGCGGATCTTGCTTCATTTGCTTTCCTCCGGTGTATACATTCTCAAACTCAAATGTCAAAAGTGTGGGGAAAGGCTTCAACGCTAAAACCTTCTGGATGAAATCCTGTTCGTATTCGTTGAGAATTTGTCCCAGTGCTTGAATTTCCTTTTGTTGCTTGCGGATCTTGGATTCCATCTTCTTGAAGTCTAGGTTTGCATTAACCAAGTTATCCTGAAATTCTTGACCCGTGGCAAATTTTGTGATGCCAGGAAAGTGTATATGTCTCATGGTTTTATAATTTTCATTCAATGGAGCGAACTTGCTGACGCAAGCTGACAGCCACCGTCTCTGTGCTAGGCTCAAATATCTGTTCATTAGTGATGTAACTTACAAACGCACAGTAGTTATTCAGAGTGTATGAGAAAAGATCCATACACCCTTCTTAAGGCGGCTCAGTTTCCATACTACCGATATTTACCCTAAGTGAACCACCCCATCTACTACTTGCGAGGAAAGTGAGAAAAAAACTAGCGATTCGTCCGAAATACCATTTGAGTACAATAACTGCTGATAAAATCGGTTGCAATCTGCATGTGAAACACTACTGAGAGTTGAGATATCAAAGTGATAACGTCACAATGGGATTAGATCGCCGTCTTAACAACCGCTATGTCGAACAATCGGCTCAATTGAAGAGAAACAAAATTACAATCGATAAGGGCAAGCCATCAAAAAAGAAAGGGAGAGATGCAGACATCACCGTGGAATCTCCCGAGTTCCAGCTACTAGTCAAGCTCTTTGTCCCATCGAAACTTCTCATTCATAATAATAGGGTATCGCAAAAGGAACTATCCACCTATCTTCCCATAATCATCGACAGTTCGTTTCCTGCCCTTAATTTCGAACTTCACATTTTTCTAAGCTCAATTGTTACTTCATATGTGTCGTCATGGTACGCTCTGAAACTTAACACCGAGAACTTCGAGTTTTTGGAAGCTGTTTACAACACAATTTGTGAATTTGTCAAAGACCTTGCCAGGAGAATACTGGAAATAATGGCACTGCCTCGATTGCTCACTCTACTCAACAAATGGGCATATATTCTCGATTCCCACATTCGCCAAGTACAATCTGAAAATGGACTTCCCCAGTTTGCTAAGCAGGAACTTGCAGGACTAACAGACGTCATTTTTTCAAAAGATGACTTGACGCTTCAAAACTTAACTTCTCGTTTTCTTGAAAAAAGCCATGTAATATTCCAGACAGAACAGAATATTAATCCGGACGAGTCCCATAAGGTTTTCAATTCTGATATTACTATTGAGGAAGATGAATTAGATGAAGCGAACGGTGATACATGTCTCCGGCTCGTTTACTTGAGACTGGTGGTGAAAAGCGTTGTAATTGCTGCTTTTGATAGGACGGAAACCGAGAGTTTAAATACCCCAGTTTCTTCTACAATAGCCATGAATTTAATTTCGCTTGCCTTGGCAGATTTGGTTCTTGATAGGGTAATTCTGAAGCTTTCGTCACCGCAGTTTATCTTACAAACGGTTGTTGGAAAAATGGCTTTAACCCTTCAAGACCAATTGGGCAAGAAAGAAGAAAAGATACACTCGTCCCTAATCGAGAGAGCAAAGCATTTAGTGACTACAGCCTATAAGGGATTGAGCTCTTCATGGAGTCTAGTATATGAGGATGAAAATGAACCGATACTGGCGACGCCTTTGGTGTTTTTTTCTCCATTCTTATCCTTAATAGATGGCATCACAAACGTTTGCTCGCGCAAACCTATACTCACAAGCATTTTAAGCATTTGGAGATCAATCATCACATCCAATTCCTACTTGAGTGGAAAGATTGAAACAGCCATAGGCAGATATATCATTGACCAAACAAGGCAATCTCACTTTTTGCAAGACGAAGCGCAAGCTAGTATTGTGCGACAGCTCCGAGAAATTGTTTTTGGAAACGAAGGGCCGGTAAATCCCAAGCATGAAGCAGAAAGTATTGAGGAATTGGCAGTTATTTGGCTCAAAATATTGTCAACGGATGCAACATCGCTACTTCCAATGGGCATTTCTCTTCAATCGTTTAGGTATAAGAATGAGTCGAGCGAGGACTTGAGGAAATGTGTAGAGAGGTTTCTACTGAACTTTGACGAGAGCAACTGCAATCCCAAAGGGCCTTTCTCAGAAAAAAGTGACTTGAACAAACTTCTCATCATCCGACTATTTGATTCGGTGATTCAATGCTTATACCCAGAATTGGTGGAGACGATTGCAATCACTGTGTAGGATGCCGGACAACAAGTCGAGAGATATCCGCGCACGGGCAAATTTATCCTTCCTAACAATTCTCATGATCTCGATACCAGGGATTCTCGAACATCTTTTTCAAGAAGGAGAATACAATTATCGGTGGCTACTCGAAGATCTATGTTGTGGACAGAACACTGAAGACATAAATTTCCAGAATACGGTAAACACGGTGGAGTTATTTGCATTCGGCGACTATGTCCACCATCTCAAGTACAGAAGCCGCTACATTGATCTTCCGGTCCAGGGGATCAGGAAGTTGACCAAAATCACATTAATATCCATGTTCAACGCCAATGAAGGCATAAATTTATCATATGACGAAGTAATACGGGTGAATTGCTTGGAGCTGGCCCTCAAGCAATTTAGCGATGCAAGCGTAAACGAACAACTACAGGAGATGCTCATAGAGATGGCAGACGAGGGAAGCATGCAAGTACAGATTGACGAAGCCAGCAGGACCTTTGTCGTCACCAATTTGAGCGTGGCGCGAGATGCGTACAATGACAAGACATACACGTTACGGGTCTTGCAAGAAGGTGACATCAACTCGCGGTCCGTTTCTGTTGCAAGGGAAAAACTTGCACAGTGGGTGGCCGCCAAGTTGGATCCTTCGATCCATGAGTTGCGCTCGACCCAATCGCGTGCGTGATAGCACTTTAAACTTTCGTGTATTCCAAAAAGTAATAATATATATATATAGGTTTCGATGCCCCATATAGTATGCACCAGAGCAGCATTGCGCTAAAAGTCAAGGTAAATCAGAGGCTTAAGCCTTAAAGATCTTGGCCACCATGCCCGAAACACCACCTTCTTCCTTTTGCTCAATGCTGTAGATACCGTAAGCAGCAACGCCAGTGCCGAAGGTCAACATGTACATGCAAAATGTGTGGAAGGAGCCGTAGACTCTCTTTGGAATGTAGTCGATGATACACGACTGGAAACCACCGTAACAGTGGTACAACAAAAAGGCAGACATGGTGGTGTCGATAATGCCGGTAGCAGTGCCGGCCAAAGAGCTACCAACCAAAGGGATCAAACCGATGGCAACAGCTCTTTCCGCAGTCCAGTGATAAGAGCCGTGGGATTTGCTGGCCTGGGGAGGAACGTAGGCATCATTCACGGTACCAACAATACCTCCTGGGGGTTGAGGAATGGTCTTGATGCCACGGACCAACATAGGTCTGAAGAGCATTTGTTTTTGGGAGAGCAAGCCGACGCGAGAGATAGACAACATGGTGTGAGCAGCTAGTAGGTGTGAGGATAACTGGTTGGTTTTTTCCCTAGCCTCCTATGGTTTGTGTAGTACCGAGAACCCCGGACTTTTCTTACACTTGTTCAGGATATGATTGGTCGCACTCACGTCTATTACACAGGCCATTTCCTTCTATATACATCAGAGCGGAACCGCGACGGGAGTGGGAAGAGCGTAAACGATGTAGAAAATGCAGGCGGAAATGGAAGCCAGCATGACAGGAAAAGCGCAGAAAGTTCTCAAACGGCCAGTCGCACAATCAAACCTCCTCGTCCTCGTCCTCGTACTCCTCTATCTCGGGAATGCGTTCTGGCCGACCAAATCTCTCTTTGATTGCCTTTTCCAAAATCCCAAGCGGTCCCTTGTAGAAGATGATTTTGGTGAAGCGGTTCACCACACTGTCGTACCACGATAATGGGTCACTTTCAAACACGCGCAACTCGCGCATGAGGCTGTCGCTCCTCGCACTGGAGGCAGAGTCTCCGAGCTGGGTATACATTTGCGTCAAGTTCGAGAGCACATTGATCAAGATGGGTGAGGCGCGGCTGACGTTGCTGTGGTCGAAATAGATTTCCTCCACCACTTCCTCGCCCCAGGCCACGGCATTTTTCTTATACCCCATGGCCCACATCACCTCGCTTATGTGGGCCTTGATTTCCGCAGCGGCCATACTCAAGTTGTCGGGGTCGCAGTCGAACAACGGGAAGGACGCCTGGGTGCGTTCTCCAGACTCGATGGCAGACTGTATTTGGGAAATGTGTTTCAAGTTGGCAAGGTAAATATTGAGCGCCCGCAGCAAAAGCTGTTTCTTTGCCTTGCCCTTTGCAGTGGTGGAGTTGCGCGCATAGGCAAACGCCAAGCCATTCAAGGCATAGATCAACTCATCAGTGATGCGCGAGTCATCCAGAAGCAAGTAGTCGTCATCTACCGCCACCAGCAGAAACGTGATGGCCAACATGTCCACGCTTCTCTCCAAGTAGTGAACCTTGTCTGACGGAGCCAGACTCACTTTGCTCAACATGCGGCAGCATTGGGACATGCGCTCGGCGTCGCCCAACTTGTAGAAGATGTCGTCGTCGTCAACAATCTGCTTGAGAAGGCGCACCGATGGATCGAGCTGGCCCTTGGCCAAGAGCGCCTTGGCGTACCGAAGCACAATGTCTATGTAGAAGTTGGCAAAGTCCGGCGACTTGTAGTAGATCAAGTCGTCTGCACTCAACAAGGGCACGTCGTAGTTGCGCAGGCCATCTGGCAACGTCTCGCTGAATTGGAGGTCTGGCTCCGCCTGGAGCGCCAACTCCACCAACAACCGCCGGTAGTGTTTCACCGCATACCGCGGGCTCTTGAGTACATCGTCTTTAGCTATGGCCTTGACTGCGGTGTATTGGTCGTCAAACCGCAACTCGAACGGGATGTGCTGTCTGCTGTCGGCGTCCTGGTACACCAAGTACAACGAGCCGACACACACCAAAAGGCCGCCGAGGTAGGCGCCCGCGGCGATGTTGGCTATAGTGCCCCAGCCTCTGACCGCGCCCATGTATCTGGGGCTGAGAGAAAAGTGGTGGGCAGGCTGGATTCTCACAGGTCGAGAAAAACGGGTGAGCGTGCGACCGAACATGGTAGAACCGGGGGGAGTGTGGAGTCCGATAGTTGAGACGGACTTAGTAGCAGTTAAGAGAGCCGGTGCAGTTCATCTCGCACTGGTGCGCACAGTCGATTTCCATAAATTGGAGCCAACAAAAAGAAAGGTTCACCACTGTGTTTCACCAACAATATTTCAGTATATTTATTTGAGCAAGCTGCACGCGTTTCGGCTCGCATGACTAGATCTGTTTTTGTACTTTGATCCGCTGATATGAGCTGGATCGTCCATGCCTACGGTAGAGGTAGTCCTTCAGTAAATATATTATCGGAGAGTTTGAAGGATCAAGGTTTCGAGCAAACCACTATATAAAACCGAGACTTGAGCAAGAACTCGTGTGACATTCACCAAAAATTGTAGCTCAGCACGGTCTAGCATCCCGCAATGCCTGGTAGACACATTCGCACTCACTCGAACGGCTTGTAACATACGCTATCGCTCCGCGTATACAGGCGAAATCACACAAGCCCAACTCCCCCGCCATCAGGCCCCATACGAGACCACGGAAGCCCACAGTGTGCTGCCTCTACTGAACATGCCCAAGAGAATTCGCGGGACGGCGCCGCTACCGCCCCCTCCCACCGTGTGGCGCTGGCTTATCACCAACTGGCTTGTGACTGACCCAAACTACACCTCCACCGGCAGGCCGCTCAAAAACTACCAAGTACAGCACCATAGCGACGTCTACAACATCTACTTTTTGGGCGGCCGCTTCCGTGTCGCTAAGAGGAGACCGGTGAGTGCGGCAGTAGCAATCGTGATTGTTGGCTGCGGCGTGCTTTTCTCTGTGTTTGAGGCCAGCTGGTTCTGGCACCACCTCAGCCCCGCGCCCGTGGTGGTGTTTGCATACTTATGGTTCCTTCTGTTCATGTTTTTTGTCAAGTGCTGCACCTCTGATCCCGGAATCCAGCCTCGAAACCTTCACCTCCCCATGTCAGTGGAGAACCTCGCCGGCGCCAGGGCCCCGGACGAGTACTTCAACCTGGTCTCGCTCCCGTACTACTCAGACAAGTACCACGGAGTCACGGTCAAATACTGCGCCACCTGTCATATATGGCGCTTGCCCCGCATGAGCCACTGCGGCACCTGCAACTGCTGTGTTCTGGTACATGACCACCACTGCTTGTTTCTCAACAACTGCATCGGCTCCAGAAACTACCGATACTTCTTGTGGTTTCTCGTGACCACCGTAGCCGCGTGCGTGTTGCTTGCGGTGATCTCGTTTGTTCGTCTCTTTCATTACCGCAGAGTGTCGCTGGGCATCCACTGTTTTTCCCAGTCGGCAGCGCTGTCCCCAGTTTCACTTCTTCTTGCAATCATCGCTCTTTCGGCCTTCACCTACACGGGGCTCCTTCTTGCGTTCCACGTGTTCTTGACCGCGAACAACATCACCACTAGAGAGTACTTGACCTATATGCGCCCGTCTCCAGATTACACCAATGTGTTTGACTCGCACTCTTTGTTAGAAAACCTTTGGCTGAATTGGATTGCGGCCCCGCTGGGGATCTCGTTGGTCATGCCCAAAGAACAGTACGTCAGTGGTGATCTCAAACTAGAGCACGTGCGGCCGTTGAAATCATTTGACAGACCCGTGGGTCTCCGACCACCATCCCCTATCTCATAGCATCACAGTAGCTACTACTGTCATCAATTACGAACCATAATCTAGTGTCTGGTATCTGCCACTACCATTACGAATATCGAGTAGTCTCTAATCCTCTCCACTATATCAGCCACTACCTCCTAATACTGCCATGCACCTCAGTGTCGCCAATGCCTTATAAGCACCAAATAAATAATTTTACTGACATCCATCCACCCTAATTTTTTTGCCCGTACTCCACAGTGCGATTGCGAAACTACATCGCGCGCATCTTTGTGGCCATACTTGATCCCGCACAAATCTCCAATGCTGTCAAACATCTCCGACCTAACAGAAACGTTGGGAGTGGTGCCTTTGCTCCATTTAACTCCAAAACAGGATTTGGCTCCGCTTATATCCTTTTCTCGACTAGATCCGGGTGGCATCGACCATAACAGTTTTGTCACCGACGCGTCACTTGCAGCCGCTCATAGCGTTAAAAAAGCACTGGAGGACGGTGATCCTGACGCAAGCGAAACAATTGACAGTTTCGTCTCCCAGTTCATCTCATTCCAATGCCCAGATGAGCACAATCTCAAATTCAGGAAGCCGGTGATATCTAGTAATAGTGATCGTACCGTGGCGTTGGATCACCTCGATCCTTTATTTAGAAAGATCTACGAAAGCGAAAACTCGGTGGACAATCTTTCGTTGGTCAATTTTGAAACTGACCTAGATGTGTCAGCCGTTCTGAATGATCATTTGGACCTACTACAGAGCTACGCAGATTTCGACCATCTGGCAGCTGCTCGGCATGTTGCGTACTACCGACGAAAGTTTGACGAACTTATAAGTCAGAACCTGGCAAAAAGACAACGCGGCCCTTATCTGAATTTTGAACAACCCAATTTTACCAGGAAAAAAGCGCATATCGACACGGGAATGGGAGATGGCGTCATAGCTTCTGTTTACATGGTTGTCGACTCAATTTGTTCTATCGGCACTGAATCGTCCAATGGCTTGCCTTCCATTCAGAATGCCAAACTATCTTCACTAGACGCGCTGAATCTATTTTCATTATTATCCAGACTAGCAAGTTCATCAAAACTTTCTAAAGTGGATGCGGCGTATCTCCGTGCTATTGCATCTATGTCAGTTAACACCATCAATACTTACCAAGAAGAGGCACATAATTTGGATTCACCTTTGTTTAACTTACTTTTAGTAACGTCAAAGCTTCTCCTTTTGATAATCAATGTCAATGCAAACGACAGACGGCTTCACCTCGATTCTTACATTGAAGCTTCGGTCCAAATGTTCACAAAATTTGTCCATTGCCTCATCTCCCAAAACAGATCACTGCTGTCTTCTACTTCATCTACATTGATTCAGCACATCTCTGAGTGTACTCAGAGCATCATTGATTACTTAAGAGGAAATAAAGCCGATGAGCTGATTCTTACAAAAATAGAGTATATTTCGATAGAAGCTATTTTTGCAGACGTGAATGGCGAATCGTTTGATGACTTAAAAAATGTGTTGATTCAATTATTGATCCAAACGTTCAAATATTACCCGAGCCAGAGACAATTTATCGTCAATGAAATGTTGAACAATTTCAAAAGTTTATCTCTGCGCAAAGCTTCTTCTTATAGAATGAGATTGGCACAAGGTGTAAATGTTCTGTTTTTTAGCGTCTTTCTCATGAGACTTGTCCAAAGTTTTGACGCTAAATCATTGTCTAAAGATATATTGTCTTTCGAAAAGCTAGAAAAAAGCAAAAACCCCCATAGCGCAACAAACATTAAACGACAAAGCCTTCTCAGAGGCGCTGTTGCAATTCTTGACGAATCGAGAGAACTCGCGAGTCAAATATCCAATTTTTTTGCCGATTCCCTCATTAAAGCAGACAACTCCTACAAGTCACTCTTTCAAACTTTCCTAGATGATATCATTACCCTCTTATCTGCCTTAGATTGGCCTGGTGCGGATTTAATTGCTCAATCTTTAATGGTAACATTCTCTCACAATCTAGATACAAACAAGTTTCAAGGGCTTATGGAACCATATGCGTTAGAGGTAGTGGGAAAAATCGGAATTGAAATTCTTAAGATCAAGCACCGGTGCACTTTAAGGCTTTCAATCAGTGCACAACCGTCAATTTTAGATGTTGATGAATTGAGCCTTCGGCTCAATTCAGTTCTTACTCAAGTTCAAAATGGTAATGTACAAGTATTCCGCTTCACCATTTTAAAAATATTGAGAGTTTATGAGACTATTTTGAGTAAAATGTCATCTGGAGTTCAAGAACATGTCTTTGCAATCAACCCAGAAAATAATTTGTCAACTATGACACCTGAAGCTGCAGTCAAAATTCATTCCCGAATTGATGATCTTTTCATCCTATTAAATAAGGATACACAGTTTGTAAAGTCAACAAGTGTGAAATCCTCTGGGGAAAATTCTCATTTGGCATTGCTCTTGTATGGTCTTGAACCTTTATTTGACAACTTCATTGTGCTTTTAGTTTCATACTTAGAATCGTCAAAGGCAAAACCAATGGCCAAAGCTATAAAGTTGTTATCACCCATGATTGATTTGGATCCCAATATTTTATTGGCACTGCGAATTAGTAAGTCTATCTCAAAAACAATTGCTGGAAATTCGCCGTTAGTGAAGGATGCGATTATTGATATTTTGGGAAAATATATCTCGACGACCCCCGACCTTGTTATGAGATATTATAAAGACATCAGTGAAAGATCTGCTGATGATAGCATAAGTGTTAGGAGAAGGGTTATCAAGCTCATGAAAGACATGTATGTTCTTCAAAATGATGAAAATATGCGAACTTTCATCATTAAAAAACTACTTAGAAGAGTAAATGATGAAGAAGACACTATTTCTGAGTTGGCTAAAGCTTATTTGAAAGAAATGTTGTTTGAAAATGAGCTACATTCTTCACCGAAGGATACGTGCAAGATAATGATCGAAATTGTCAACTCGCCTGGAATGATTTCTAAGGCGCTTGCCGAATATCTCACGATAGTGATATCAAATAAGGAAGTCAATGATTCATTGAAAGGCATGGTAAATTGCGTATTTGGCATTATTTTTGAGACCGTGGAGACTGATCCAACGTATGCGGGTAAAGCTCTCGCTCTCGTGACCTTGTTAGCTGAATGTGATAGCAAATTGATATCGTTTGAGGACTTGATATTTTTGAATCCATATTTGGTGGCAGAGCAATCGCAATATGCTGAAGTTTGCTGGTATTCTTTACGAGTTTTAAGATCCTTCTTACAAGACTCAAGAAATCTTAGAAAGGATTATATTTTCAAAACAAGAGAGAGCTTACTTGCAAGATTGACGAAGTTTGACGTTAGAGAATTGCATGAAGTGGTTCCAATAATAGAAACTTTATCACGGAAAATAGGCGATAGCCATAAATGGGTCAACGCTTTGATTCGCACTATGCTACTCCTTCAAGGAATGTCTGGACGAAAACAGATGACTAATTTTGATTTAGCAAAATGTCGCAAGTTAATTCATTTACTTGGTTGTTTTGGATCATATTGCTCTTTTGAGGGTTCGAGGGAGGCAATTTTGGATAGTAAGATCGGATTAAAGACAAACGAAACAATCGTAAGTCTTATATCAAAGTATTTGCTAGCATTCTGCAAGACGAAATACGAGCATAGTGTTAGGAAAGTTGCATTCAGAAACCTATTGTGTGTTGGCGCACATCACCCCAAGTTGTTAATGTCTGAATCAATTTTACAAATGATAGATGATGAGCTTAGCAATGGACCACATGATATCAAATTGTCAATAGTGGAGGGTCTCTCAAAGTTTCTTGCCAAAGAAGATGATGACGCATCAAAAAGAGATGGTTTAAAATTGAAATCATCTCAAAACCTGAAACTAGACCTTGAAGTTTTTCATGGCAAGTCGATTTCGTCCTTGAATGACGGAGTATGTGCTAGTATTATACAAAGGTACGTTGACAAAATTTTGAACTTGTGCTTGATGGATCACTCAGCATTCGCACCCGTTTTATTCTTGCAGTTGGTTGTTAAACTCGGCTTCGCTAACCCGAAGATGTGTATTTCAACTATAATTGCACTAGAAGCTTCTTCCAACAAATCTATCAAAAAGATAGCGACGTGTTTACATATGGAAATATTTGAAAGGCACGAGTCGCTTGCAGATAGAAACTACACAGAAGCTATCAGATTAGCGGTTGATTATTCTAAGCGAGTTAACGGGCGGTCATTTCTACGAGAATTGCTGTTTCTTAGGACGGTTTATCGTGTCATAAACAAACAATACCTGTCAAAGAAGAAATTTGCACTTTCGCTCGCTAAGATTTTTCAACTTTCTGTGAATTTAACTAAATTAGAGGAATGCTTGCAACAGAGAGATGTTATAGTTTTTGTGGCTCTAAACATTCTGGTGCTTCCATTTTCCTCCTTGGAGGAAGTGTGTCTTTTGATATTTCACTTGGACAGGACAATTACTAGAGAGGGATTCGATTTGGCGGAAAAGATAAACAAAATAATGGGGTCGAATTCCGGTTCTGGAATGTCTATGGAGAATTTGCAGCTTCTTTTCGTAAATTCTCAGAGTGTTTTGGGCCTAGTGTACTTAAGGAGATTATTAGCAGTTTCGTACTCGATTAGCCCTTCCGTCATTGAGGAATTTAGACCTAGCAGGGGAGACTTGGAGCTACGACAACCGCCAAGAGCGATCAACTTAATTGATTTTCCATTAGAAGAATTAGAAATGAGCAACAATTTGGCCCGGCCAGGTTCCTTTGGAAAGGTGTTCACTAAGCTAGTGCTGACGGTCAACAGTTTTTCTACTTAGAGTCAGTTGTCTTTTCAATACGACAGTGTTGAAGAGGGCCACCAATAATCTCATAGCCGTTGCCAAGCGCAAGGCGAATGGTTGGACCATACTTTTTGAGGCGCCTTGCCTGTCTTTTCGCTTTTGTTGCAGCCAAGTTAATTGTTAAAATGCTTTCGTCTACATCTTCTTCACTGTCACTGGAAACAACGTCTTTATCATCGTCATTATCGTTATTACCGGGCCGGTTTCGCCGGGCCGGTTTCAACAGACTAGTACTGTTGTCATGCATATTTTTTTCAAACTTTCTGATATGTGATTGTAGTTTAGTGTCTCTTCTCACCCAATCATCGTACTTTGTGAGTAGCCGCAGAATCTCCTGATCTGTCAATTGTCGTTTTCGCTGGAGCTCTGCCATGTCGCGGGTGTCGTTCACCACTGTGATGCGTGGAAGGTACTTTACCCAATCGTGTTGACGCAAAAGCAGAAGCTGGGTTTTCAAGTTTTCAATTTCCAGGACCATCTTATTTCGATCCGCAAGCGCCATGCTCTTCTCCTCTCTTTTCATCCGCCGATGGAAATTCTGGTAGTGTTCATCAGATAACGGGTCCAGTTTGAGCCGCTGTCTTCGCGGTAGCAAAGATTCGCTGAACTTCAAGTCAGTTTCCTTCGGCGTGAGTTTTGGAGCCTTTGACCCCAGGCCGAAATAAGTGTATTTCTTTAGATCACTGGGTTTTCCATCTGGTCCTGAACTTGTCAGTTGTAGCTGGATTGGCCTGCCCTGATATAAAAGGGGATTGACCGATTCAAAGTTGAAGAGCTTGGATTGAATAGATCCTTTTTTTCCCAGGCGTAGCTGTCGTTTTTTTTGCTCCCCCTTGGCCATTAATGACTGGGTATGCGGTGGTACGAAAATTCCATTTGGTAATGCGCGATCTGGAAATCACATTTGAACTACACTCCACGCCAACATGCTCATGAACTTCCGGCGCCGAGAAAAAAAACCTGAGGGTTTCATGAAGACGGCTGAAGCAACCAGATACGACGAAAAGAAAACCATACTGTCGACTGCCAAATTCGGCGACTTTCATTTTGCTACAAAGATGTGGGTCCCACTCCTACTACTCTGGTTGATAGTGATCCACTATTTTGAACGAGTGCGGGTTAATAACGCCTTGCAAGCATGTCAATGGGACAAGTGGGAGAATTGGCCAAAGGAGAAGGCTCATGTTACCCCACATAGGGTCGCATTGATTGCGGATCCTCAACTTGTGGATGATCATACGTACCCCACGATTCCGCGTTTCCTCAACTACATGCTTCGGAAGATGAGCGACAACTATCTCTTCATCAACCACAAGTACATGCAAGCCTTACTTGACCCAGATACTACGATTTTTGTCGGTGACTTATTCGACGGTGGGCGTGAATGGGATGATCAAGTGTGGCTTGAGGAGTATAAGCGGTTTAACCGGATCTTTCCCCAAAGGGCAAATCGCAGAAGCTATAGATCCCTTCCCGGAAATCACGATATTGGGTTTCAAAACATTTCTTCCCATGTTCAGAAGCGGTTTACTGAGTTTTTTGGTGAGCCAAACGACGTCTTTGAACTCGGCAATCATAGTTTCATTCAATTGGATACAATCCTGCTTTCGCACGAGGACCCTGAAATAAATCAAGAAGCAAAAAGTTTTTTGGACACTGTGAAACTGAGATTAAATCCAGATTTCCCTCGCATAGTCCTCACCCATGTTCCATTCTATCGTGACCCTAATGTCGAAGTTTGTGGCCCGGGAAGAGAATCAAAACGGCCATTTCCATTGCAGCGGGGATATCAATACCAAACCGTTATTGACTTCACTATCGCCGAGCCCATTTTGAAAAACCTTCGCCCCAAATTAGTTTTCAGTGGAGATGATCATGATTACTGCGATACCGTGCATATCGATTATCAGGACAATACCAAAAAATTAGCAAGAGAAATCTCTTGTAAAACCGCATCCATGACTAATGGTATCAAATACCCAGCTTACCACTTACTTTCGTTGAATAACCCTCAAGATCTCCAATCTGTTCTGTCAGATTCAAAGACATACGAAACGATGATGTGCTATCTTCCAAGCCCTTATACTGGCGTAAAGGTGTATGCTTTCCTACTTTTGATGTCTTTTTTTGCATTTTATCTTTGCATCAATCATCATGAAACAATTCGAAGTTACGTGGGAAGTATTTCTACATCGCAGCTTTTGCCACAGAACGTCAGCAAGCAAGTGAGCTATTCTGACCAGGGACGGCGCAAAATCCTCGTTTCTAATTGTTTATTACTCATTGTCTATGTTTTAGTCTTGTTGCAGTTATATAACCGTATGTAATTTGAATTTATTTACGTCCAAATAATCGTTCAAAGTAGCTGGGCGAAAAGTCAGACCGTTTAGAGATGTACTGTTTTACAGTATAGATTTTTAAGGACGCCAAATGGCCCTCGGTAATCAAAGAGTTGATCAAATCGGGTTGAACAGTGAACAAGTTGCTGATTTCTTTCAAAATCGTAAAGCTCTCAATCAATTCTGGAATCGCCCATGATTCAATAACAGACTGATATCTGATGACATCCTGAGTAAGTACAATTCCACCAGTGGAATTGACACTGAATTTTTTGAAGTGATCCAACAACAAGTTTAAAGTTATCATTCCCACCTTAATCAAGACATTATTGAGATTTTCACCCTGCAAGTATTTCTTAAAAATACCATAAACGTCAATGAGCAAATCTGAAATACTTTCACATGCCTCTGTGTAATCCTGATTCGTGTCAATGACTTCACAAACGAAATCTTTCTTCTTTTGCTTCTGTAAAAGACGATTTAGCCTGTCCGTAACGGATTCAATGCTGTTGCCAAGAATTAAATTCAAAGACATTTCACACCCTGAAATGTAATTATTAGTCAAACGAATCATTCTGTTTCTTATTGTGGGGTTGTTCACTGAGCAAGGTAAAATTATCTTCTTTATAGAAGAGCTGAGTAGGAACAAAACATCGCTCGTCGCCGTGAATGCACGCAAAAATGAAAATTGGGGTTCTTCTAACAAAGCATTGGAAAGCTCGGTTAGAGACTTATCATAGGCTACTTCTAATCCTGCCGAAACATATAGAGATCCAAAATCCATGATCAAAATCTCGAGTATTTCCAACGAGTATTCGGGTGTCCTGCTTGGTGCTAATTCTAAGATTCTTGCAATTGCTTCGATTGCTAACCTTAAAACGGTTTGAACCTTGCCTATATTTATAACGCCCGTTTCCAAGTAGTCCAATGCCTGACCTCGTGACTCTTCGGTCTCTTTGTTAATTCTGTCCGCAATCCTGGCTTTCATAGATTCTTTGAACCTAATCATTCTCTTTTTCTCCATAAACTTAAAGATTCGTTTTTCATTCTCAATTCCTGAGTGGTCATTTCTATCAGCGTTTCCAGATAAGCTCTCGCTCTCGATTTCTTGGAGTTTGGTCTCCAATTGCTTTTTGTTTAATGATCTTTCATTCAAAGAAGTGAAATTTTGTGCCAATTCATAAATGTAGGATTCCATCATCTCCTTCTCTAGCTTGAAATAGGAGTTATCCAACAAATAATCAATGTATAAGTCAGAAAAACACAGGTCTAATGTTGATCCAATCTCATTATTTTCATCAAACTCGTTGGTCACGAAAAATTCTTTCATGTCTCTGGTGAAATCACCAACAAGAACATAGAGCGAATGCAAAATACGAACATGAGCCAAAGGACCTGACTGTTGAGAGAACAGCAAAAGCGTTGAAACTCTATTTTGAATCATTTGGGCATAAACCCTCTGGATCATAATTTTGATGACAGGAACAGGCTCGCTGAATACTTGTTGCACTATCCGTGCTTGTCCCTTGATCGCAACCTTTAAGCGATCTAATAACATATCTGTAGCCTCAGACTTGAAAATGGAATGCGCTTCATAATTTGGGTCTGACAACTTTTTCCAGATTTCTTCGTCATCAATGATAGAGTATCCGCCCTCGTCTTGGTCTGACTCAAAGAATAGGTCACTTTTATTCATGAAAGCCGAAACGACACTACTGCCACCATTGAAGTCGAATAAAATATCAGATATTTCGTGCATCTCCCCAAAGTCATTGTCTTCTGAAGCAATTTCGAACCTATCGATTAATGCTTGCTCCATCATTTCACTGTACTGCTCTATCGATATCACGCACTTTCTCACCTTTGGTAAGCTTCCCGTGATGGCCTCTATCTTCTTAGCCAATGTTAGCAAATTTTTGACCGTTTTCGAGCATTTAGATCTGTCTTGAGTTGTTTTGGACGTTCTAAGTTTCTCCAATGGGTCATACTTTTCCTTGGTGTAAAATCCATGGTATGCACGGACTAAGAAAATTGTTTCCATGGATCTGTCTCTCGAATTGGTGATTTTATTGAGTGATAGGTTAAGGGGCTCGATCTTTTTTGTGATGCTGGAGATTTCTGTGTCCAAATTGTCAAACTTGGAAACAAATTCTTCCACTTCTGATGATAGTTCAATGACACCCTTACTGTGGATCAATTCGAATTGATCAACATCTGCTTCTGCGGCCTCCATTCTCTTAGCAGATTCATCGCTGAGTTGTCTTAAATGGCGCAAAGTTGACTCAAAGGTTCTTATGTATGGTTTTGGGTCCAAATAGTCCAAGTTGTTGACGCCAGCACCTTTTAGGATGTGATCTTTGCTCAATTCTTCGACAAAATCATTTACGGACAAGCCACCGAGAAAATTGTCTGTGTTTAGTAGTTTTCTGATGTCATCTTCTAGTTCGTAGATGGCAAAACTCATGATTGGGTCTGAACAGCAGGTTTGGATGTACTGATTACATTGATTATGGTGCACTTCCGAGCGGTAGACACCAGTACACCAGACGGAGCGTCAGCCCGCGCCTCATCTACCGACGATTATTTAGTGAGAATTTTACAATAGCAAATAGCGACCAAAGCCTTATATTTCTAAATAAATCATCCTAAATTAATAGGTGACACTCATTCAGTCATATATACATTTAAGCGTTGAGCTTGAAGGTGGTGTGACACTTACCACAGTATTGTCTGTCTGGGTGGTTAGCCATGAAAACACCAGCACCACAGTTAGGACACTCTCTTCTCAATCTCTCGACCTTTCCGTCGTTGTCAACCTTGTAGTAGGTCAAGACAGCCAACTTGTGCTTTCTGTGCTTGTGCTTGATCTTCTTTGGGGTGGTGTAGACCTTCTTCTTTCTCTTCTTACCACCACCTCTCAATCTCAACACCAAGTGCAAGGTAGACTCCTTTTGGATGTTGTAGTCGGACAAGGTTCTGCCGTCCTCCAATTGCTTACCGGCAAAGATCAATCTTTGCTGGTCAGGTGGGATACCTTCCTTGTCTTGGATCTTGGACTTAACATTGTCGATGGTGTCAGAGGATTCGACCTCCAAGGTAATGGTCTTACCAGTCAAAGTCTTAACAAAGATTTGCATATCGGCTTGTCTGCAAGAGGTGCTTCTTTCTTACCAATGAGGAGAGAAAAGAAGTTTTAATACCCGGCGAGGGCAGTGAAATTTTTCCGCGGCATCGTCTGGTTTTCCTGTGCTTCGCACACACATTTTTGTTTTCGCGACTTTAGGGCTGCAGCCCTGGGCATGGAGAGTGCGCCAACGGCCTATGACCAGTGGGCTGCAAATAACAGTCGATAGCATTAACGCAATAGGGAAATGCAATTTGTACAACTTAAACATACACGTCAATTTATCTATTGGAATTAAACTTACATGAGTATTCTCCAGAAAAGAAAAAAACGTAACCCAATCGTGCTACAGTCCGGATCACACAGCTAGTAACACAAATGCACGAAAGCGGCACTCTCGGATCTCTCGAACTGTTTATAATATCACTGTTCCACTATTACGGAATAAGTATGTCACAATTAGGCGATAAAGTTTTACAGAACCGCATCAGACTATATCATGATGAATATATTTTTCAGTCCCCGCCTCCATCTGGCAATCAGCGTCGTCAAAGCTTCCGAATCTGGCGCTCTTTTATTAGGGCATTGTTCTGCCGGTGATAAGCATAAGTGTCAATACCAATCATCATCGGAATCTTCCTCCTTTCCCCTAATGATTTTACTTTGGTACTGAGATGTATTAATCGTCTTCCGGTCAATAGCTCCGACGTTTAAAAGCTTCTGTTCGAAAGCACTCCAAGAGATCTTGGATGGATCTGATCCTAGGCCCTCAAATCCAACAATTCTCGTAAGTTCCTGTCCGCGCTTATATACGAGTACAAACGGGAGTACTTTAATCTTCAACTTGGTAACTAAGAACAGGGCATTCTCGGCCGTAATAGCCAAAACCTTAATTTTCATATGCTTTTCTGCTAAGGTGGATAATGTTTCGTTCATTATCTTGCATTTGGGGAAGGATGGTTGGTAGAAATGCACCACCACAACATCCCCCTTTGTGACGAGATCCATGAGAGTTTTTTCATCTTCAACGAAATCTATCGTTCCAAGGCTGTCTCCCATATCGGCTGCTGCACGGTCGATATTCTTAAATTCTTTTTTTAGTTGCTCGAGGCGTTGTTCTCGGTAGAGAATTGTGGAATCGTCTTCTTCTTCGAGCTCTTGGAGAATATCCAGCAAATCACCTTCGTCGTCTGAATTGTTAACATTATGGGAGAGCTCACTGAGCTTCGATTCCTGGTATTTCTCAATAAGTTCAGCCTGTTTGGGGTCCATTACTGAGGTGATTATTGTTATGGTTGAATATGGTGAGTATTTGTATCATGGAAAACGCGCGTCTCGCTCTATTTTGGAATTGTGGAGAAGTTCATGGGAAGAAAAACCGTAGAGACAGCCACATCCTCCACAACAAAACGTCAGGGGATCGACGAATTGTCACCTAACTTTAAGTTCGGATTTTTAGGCCTGTTTGGCTTTGTGCCTATTTCTCTGTATCTTCGTTATTCGGCGGTTGTTTACCTTTTACAACTTGGTCCTCATATACTATCAAGCATTCTGAGTATATCCGTGATCTTTGTCGCATTCTTTTTCACAAGCTCATTGTAACTTTGCTGGTCTTCTTGGTTGATTGATTTGGCAGAGTGGATATCCTCTTTATCTCCAGAAAGCGAGTGGATTGACTTTATGATGTTTGCATCAATTTGTTTAACTGTAGTCAATATCATCTCAAGCTCCAAAAGGACTTTCTCTTGTGTTTCCAGTAATTTCTCTGTGTCGCTGAGTTGTGTTGACATTCCTGTGCTGTCTATTTGTAGAGTGAAGACCACGAATTCAAGGTGTACACTCTCAATAGCTAGCCATCAGTCCTACATGTAGTAAATGCTAATATTATAATGCTATGGAAATAATAGGACAGCATGCCAAGCATGTTGGCGCTGTTTATGCTAATGAAGGCCCCTGACGTGATTTGGAAGTTCTTAATGCTTTGATTTCATCCTTGTATTTCTTTCTGTCTAACTCCTTTTCCTTAATCACGTCAACCAATAGTTTTCTGAGCTCGTTATTTTCGTGAATAAGCTCGATTTTGACCTTTTCGTTTTCATTAAATTTACCCAAAAGGTAATTGAACTCCTTACAGAGTTTCAAGTATGTGGTTTTGAGTGTGGTGAACGTCCCGATCATTTTGCTGGAGTCGCACATCGCCCTTTTCAATGCAGCAATCGTGCTTAAATTCTCACTGGTCTCACTATTGATCTCCTTTTTGACGGGCATTAATTCTTCTGGTGATGAAGCGCTTGTGCTGGGGTTGCCTTCTCCTTCAAAAGTTGAAGTGCAAGGACTTCCTCTCGATGAAACACTATGTGCTTGTAGCAGTATATCCAGGAATTCGTTATCATCGCCAAATTTCAAAAGCTCCAACTCTATCTGTTCCTCCAAAGTCTTTTTGGGGTCATTTATCGCCTTGTGAGTGGTGAATCGTTCGGTCTCTCTCTCGATTTCCGATATAAAATCCTCGAAATCGGTATGATCGGGAATTTCGGCTTTGATTTTCTTCAAAGGCGGTTCATTTGATATCATGAGAAATAATGCAAAGACCAACGGTGAAATGCTCAGGAAACTCGCAAATGGGGGTCACTTTGGTTGTGATCAAAAGGTAGTCTGGATCTGAGAGATGAGATGCCTGACAAAAAACTGTCACGTGCGAAAAACAGACGCACAAGACGGGAACGGTCGCGCGACCCTTCGAAGAACATCTAGTGTATTGGGACGGAGCTGATGCAAGTCTAAATGATAATCTATTGTCGAAAATATGATAAATAAATAATGCTCGTAATGTACCAGAGCCTATATTTTGAATTGAACTATAATGCAAGGATCGGGCACAACGCCTCTAATGCAAATATGGGCACAATAGGAAGGGGACATTCTAGTTCCTTCTCCAAAATCCCTGTAACTTTGACACTTCTGTCAAAACGCTTGTAGTCTTCACTGTAACGTCATTTAACACTTCATGGGTTTTTTCACTCACATCGTTCAACACTTCATGAGTCAAGTCGTTCACCTCGTCGATCTCCTTTAAAATGGTGTTGCTGACGTCCTTGACGAGCATTTCTGACTCGTCCCACTTCTCGGTCAAAGACTTCAACACCATTTCAAATCCACTCTTGCCGATCTTGGCGTTTTGTCCGAATCTTTCCACTGACCACTCTTCAATTTTATTGCAGATACTGGACCAGGACAGAAATGCGGTGATCTCAGCCTCCTGCTCAAACAAGGTTCTCTTACTGGGCATGTCGGGGTCCGGGCGGTAAATCACAGTTTCATTTACCAATAGTAAGTTGCTCATGGTCATGTTGGAAGATTTCATTGTCAAAGTTTTGGTGGTCAAATCAACCTCGCTGATCTCTCTGACGTAGGAGCATTCATCTGCTCCAACTAGAGCACGCAACCATTGGGGAATTGCCTGCTTGCATGCGATCAATCTTTCGGTCCTAAGAACGTTATTCTTTTCGTCTAGTTCTCTGTTCAAGACATCAACGCTCACAACGTGAGTGGCTAGTTCGTTGGGATATTTTTGCCAATTCGCTGCAGTCACTTGTTCCCAGCTATAGTCGAATAAGTGCTGGCTTTCAAAAAGCTTCATATTGGTTTTGTGGTTACACGACGAGGAAACAAAGTGGTTTTTATGCTTTGCGGTTCTCGGGTTTTCTTTTTATTTTTTCCTGCCTTGTGACATCAACTCAATGCGACTTATCGGTACAAACCGGTTAAATTTTGCAGGAATGGGGTGTGACCAATGTCGCCACAGAACGAATTTTCTAGAATTGGTTGAATGAACATCGGTTATGTCGGTTTCTCGGTGCTAGTCGTTTACGCTGCCTTGCATTTCAAATGTAGAAATTTTCATGAAAACAGTTTATCAAAATGCCAAGCGATGGTCATTATCTAATTATTTGTAAATGAACAACTGATCATAGCCTTAGAGATCTGCCGAGTCTATACTTTAAAAAAATGCAAAATTGATACAGAATCACAGGATAAAGGAGAATGTAGTGAAAACGAAGAAGTAGATTCATTACAGGAAAATTAAGGCTCGATATCTAATTCACGACATACTATTGGAGTAGCAATTGCTCACTTTTACATCGGGTTATCGACCACGAAAGAATTGTACGACCGTCTAAATACAGCCTACACGCATTAAAAAGATAGACAAAAATTAGGGGACTAAGTGGGTCATCGCTTTCCGCTTCCTCGTAGTTTCTTTTGCTTTTCTTTCCGTGCAAGTGTTCCAGGCACTCGGTGCTTACAAGGTGCACACATCCGTACATCAAGCTCATAAAAAGATTGAGACGCCACAACTTTACTCTCAAATATGCTTCGGAATATCGCCAGAGCAAGGCTTCAAGCCCCATTTAGAAGATTCTTGTCGTCAAATGCGTCTCAAGTGGCTAACTATAAAACCACAGTATTGCCAAATGGTTTGACAGTGGCGAGCGAGTTTATGCCCGGAACGAAGACTGCAACTGTGGGAATGTGGATTAATGCCGGCTCCAGAGCAGATAATCCTTCCAGCAGTGGAACTGCTCACTTCTTGGAGCACTTGGCGTTCAAGGGAACTTCCAAGAGATCACAGTACAGCCTTGAGTTGGAGATCGAGGACTTGGGATCCCAGATCAATGCATACACTTCCAGAGAGAACACCGTATACTACACGAAATGCTTGGCCACCGATTTGGAACAAAATGTCGACATTTTGAGCGACCTTCTTACCAAATCTAAACTTGAACCATCAGCCATCGAAAAGGAAAGAGCTGTCATTCTACAGGAGAGTGACGAGGTTGACAAGATGTTTGATGAGGTTGTGTTCGACCATTTGCATGAAATCGCTTATAAGAACCAAGACTTGGGCAGAACTATCTTGGGACCAAGAGAAAAGATTAGAACAATCAATAGAGAAGATTTGGTCAACTATATTCAGACCAACTACAAGGGTGACAGAATGGCTTTGATTGGTGCGGGATGCGTTGACCATGAGGAGCTAGTTAAAAACGCTGAAAAGTATTTCGGCCACATCAAGGCCAGTACTGTCAAATTCAACCAGCATGGCGACGATTTACCTATATTCTATGGTGCTGAAAGACGGATCCAAGATGATTCCTTACCTGTAACTCATGTTGCTTTGGCAGTTGAAGGCGTCAGCTGGTCTGCACCAGACTTCTTCACATCTTCTGTTGCCAATGGAATCATTGGCTCTTGGGACAGATCTATCGGAATCGGTTCCGACTCTCCTTCGCCCTTGACTGTGACTGCCGCTATGGGAGGAAAAGACAACCAGCCAATTGCCAACTCTTATATGGCGTACACCACCTCTTACGCTGACACAGGATTGATGGGTGTCTACTTTACTGCCGAAAGTAATACAGATATGTCTCTTTTTGTGAACGCAGTCATGAAAGAGTGGGCCAGATTGAAGTCGGGCAATATTTCTGAGGAGGAAGTAGAAAGATCTAAGGCTCAGTTAAAGGCATCTCTTGTCTTAGCTTTGGATGACTCTACGGCCATTGCAGAAGATATCGGAAGACAGTTGGTTAACACCGGATTTAGATTGTCTCCAGAAGATGTGTTCGAGAGAGTTGAGAATATCTCGAGACAGGATGTTGTGGATTGGGCGAACTACAGATTGAAGGACAAGCCTATTGCTATGTGTGCATTGGGTAACTGCAGGACGATACCTTCCCACAAGGATTTAGTAAAGGGCATGTCGTTATAGATGAATTTATTTATTAGTTAGCCAGGGCGATAGTTCGTCGACTTTGCACATGCATGTATATACTAGCAATCAATGAAAGCTTCTTGAGCTAAGTGTCCTCTTCATTTACGACATCTACCTCTTCATCGGCAGTTTTCTCTTCTGACGTAACGCCTTCCTTGAAAATACTCTCACTTGGAATCCTCTTCATGATATGAGCAGGTGGAAAGATCTTTCCAATGCTGTTGATCCACCTGCTTCTCTTATCCAATAATGCTTTCAATCCACTATTAGCTGCTTGCTGCTGTGCTGTATTAATGACTTCCGGAGTCTTCTTTTTCTTGCTCTTCGCCTTAAGCCGCTTGATATAGGCCTGGTCAACTTGTTTATCCAAATCTTCCAAGATCGTACAATATTCTTGGTAAGCCAACTGCTCCTCAAGGATGGGGACGAAGTATTTCTTGCGCTGTCTGTTCCTCACTACTGCTCCCTTAAGTTCCTCTTGAAGTTCGCGTAATTCTGCGCAGATCTCATCGTCTTCTCTATTCAAGATCCAATCATCTGAGTCAATGATGTTTCCTGGTTTCTTTGGTTTGTCGTCATCATCTCTCTGAAGATTCATAAATATTCCGATAAATTTAAGTTCTCTCTTGAGCCTCTCTTCCATTGAAAAGTAATCGTTTACCTCGGAAGTAACTTTGAAAGCTTCTCCGCTGTCTAGTTGCGTCGCCGAATCTTCTCCGAATATATCGCCAGTGCTATCTTCCTCCTTTATTTTTTCTTGTTCAGACTCTGATACATCATCTCCAACTTCGTCTTTGTTTTTGTCTTTCACTTCATGGACACTGAGAACAGCTGACAACAATCTACTTGAGAATGGGCCACACGAGATATCTTCCGTGAGCAACTTCTCATCAGTCAAATTTTCAAAGTCACCCTTTGGCTTATAAGATTCTAAGGGAGGACGCTGTGTTACCGGGGAGCTCAATTTCGATCTTAATGCGACGTCTTCTTCTGCCCAAATATCAGCGTAAAAAGGGCCCAAGCGGGGAATCAAATAAGGTGTGGTTGCTGGATCGTAGTCTCGTTTCTCAAAACCAGGAGGGATGACAAATTTTTCGTTTGAAAATTTGATATCATCGTTGGAGAAAGGACGAAAGTACGATTCAATGTAGGATTGATAAGTCGAGAACTGAACTTGGTTTGAGGGAGCTTTAGACTTCGAGAAATCAATGTCGGGGATTTCACCGGGGAGCATGTCTTTCAAATCATTCTCCGGATAAGATGCAACACCATACTTTCTCTTTAGATACTCTTTTCCATGTGTTTCAAGGCCGTTGTTGGTGTCGGAAAACAATCCCAACTCCGCAATAGTCTCCACTGATAAGGTTTGGGATGTAACAAACTCAGATTTAGGGTTTTTTAATCGCGTGTCAGTTTTTGGAGTGTAAGATCCGCTCTGAATTGGTGGAACAGGATCATACTTTGAATTGATTTCTTGATTATGGCCATCAGTACCAGCGGGGTCTTCTAATTGCTTATCCGAGCCAGGTACGATATCGCTTGGACCATTATTTTCTGAAACTCGATCATTATTCTCCACCTTCACTGGATTCTTTTTCTTTCTCTTTGCCAAAGGCATGCTCTCATCTTCTTCATTGTCTTCGATTTCTCGTTTCAGCGACTCTTCAACCCCTGCTTCTCCTTCATCTTCTTCAGCATTATCAGTCAAGCCGTTAACTCTTTTGAGAAGATCAGAATCATTTTGCTGAACGTCCTCTAGGTTCTTTCCAAGTTTGGCTAATAATTTGCCTAAATTCTGCAATGTGTTGAGGTTCGGGATCTTTCTTATCGCACCTCCCTCTAACAATCCAACTGATGAGTCATATTTGAGTCTTAACTCGTCTATTATATCTCCCAATGTCGTTGTAGCAGAATGTGAATTCATGTTTTAATGGGATTTCCCAGCTAAGGTTGGATATCAAGAAAGGAATTTCAATAATATGAAAGGGCGAGTAAACCAGAAATAGAGCCCAGTGTGACCCAATTTTGTTACCAATATATAGCTATCAAGTACACCAAAGCTGCGGAGTTTGATAAGCAGATGATTAATGTGCTATCTTGATGGATGTGTTGCAGACTAAGCAGTATCAACGAAAACAGGCGTCAAAATATGGTGTACGGGTGCAAATTAGATATTGAGGTTACCGGCGAAAGTTTACATGAATTATGCTAATAACGCGAATCGTTCGATTCCATATATATATGTACAAGTTAAAGTAACTTTGAAGAATGATAAAGTGAGCAAGCTCTGCTTTTGATTTCCTTCTCACCTAAGGTGAAAGCTTCTTAACAAATTCATTGTCCTTCATTTCCTTCACAGATTCAGTCAATCTGTTAACAATTCTGTGTCTTTGCACTGGGGCATCTTGAGGTCTCTTCCACTCTTCTGGGAAGACTGGTTGCTCTTTCCAGGCCTTGGTGTGTCTCTTGTCAACTGGAACACCCTCAAAAGTGTTCTTGGTGAGATCCTTAGATTCGGTCAACAACTTGTTGAAGGTCTCCACCAACCAACGAGCATTTTGCGTAGACTCAGCAAAGCGATCCGTAGAGAACTTGAGAAGGTTCTTGTTGTGGTTGAATTTATTGCCAGCCAAAAGCTTGAACTTGACAGCTTGCTTTTCGTCGAGGTTCAAATCTTCGAGCTTTACTTGAAGAGTGACCTTTCTGTTATGAGAATTGTGCTCCTCGGTGAAATCAGTATTGAAGGTCAAGCTGATTGGAGTTTCACTGTTGGTGCGTGGGATGTACTCCTGGCGAAACTTAGCCAACAAGGGCATTTCATACGCGGAAATTCTGTGGATCTGTTCAATCTTTCTTGCCTCGTGTGGAGTAACACCCTTGTCAAACACTCTGACGTTACTCAACTTTGGTGGGAGTCCCTTCAATCTCGAAGGAGTGTTGTTCATCATTCTTTCCTTGAAATTGTCAATCTCGTAACCGTATGCTAAAGTTGGTTTGGAAGCCTTTAAAGATTCGAATGTGGATAAGATGGCGTTTCTTTCAGCATCATTGGGAACATACTTGTCACCGAGAGCGGTCTTTCTCAATTCATGCAATTCAAACACCCGGTCTGCTGGCAAGCCTTGCCACTTGTGAGGATTCAAATAAAGTGGCTGATCGGTGGAGTTGTGGCGGATCGACCCGAGAGTGGGACGCAAGCTTTTGGTTTTCAAAACGTTACGGGCCAACATGTTTGGTGTTCGGGAACTTGGGAGGATCGCTTTGAGCTTCTGGTGCAAAAACTTCTGTGCGCGACACGACTACACACTGAACTACGTGCGCGGTATTCCGAGCATTATACTTGCATTCACTCCGAATTATTATTAGTGTCGTCGTCGTCGTCGTCGTCGTCGTCGTCGTCATCATCATCATTATCATGATCATCGTCATAGTCATTTCCGTAATTGGGCCTGATGTAGCTTTCTGAGCCAAGGATAGGGCCACCCGATATCTTCACAGAAACCATTTTTTCGTTACTGCGCTTTCTCTTCAAAGGTGCGCGTTCCTCACATTTTACTACCGGCTTCACCTCCTCTGCACCACTCTCAGATGAACTTGGCTCAGGTTCTGCCGCTTTTCGGGTGACATTTATCTTTTTGGGCGACGGAGAGAAGAACTGGTGGATCGATTTCTGTGTTGCTTTCACTTCCTGGATTGCCTCGGGCCCTTGAAAGTTGGGGTTTCCCACCATACTGGAAACAGGATGCGCCGTGATGTCTTCATATGCTACGTTAGTTTCACAATTCAATGCCGTATTGAGAAGTCTATCATCCCAGGGTGTATTGGGATCTAGCCATTCAAACCACTCAGGCGTATTGGGCTTCACAATTATTGGTTTTCTTGGGTGTAGCCAGGACAAATCATTGGAGCCTTTTCCAACGGCAGGGCCAGTAGCAATGGAAAAAGACGAGAAATATGGCTGATCCGCGGATACAAGCTCGGTGCCGTTGTAGTTGACATTGTGCGAATAAAGCCCCACAAGGAACATGAGAGGACTCTCCTTCAGGTACACAAAGTAGGGTTTCTTGTCTGTTTTAGTTTTCTGCCATTCAAAGTATCCCTGAATTGGCACCACACACCGTCTAGTTCCCCGTGGCAACGTCCAGACAGATTTTTCTTGAGATATGGTTTCTTTCCGACAGTTGAAATATTTGGATTGATGCAGTTGCACTTCTCGGGAGTACGCGGGCCCCAGATATTTTCCCCGCTTCACAGCTTGTGGATCTGTGGGCTTGGCCCATTCCGGTAGGAGTCCGAACTTCAGAGGTTCAATGATATAGCTATGGTTTGCGCTTGAGTCTTGTTTCATGTAGACGATAACCCCGCCGCTTGTTGGAGGGATATTATACGAAGAAGAATAATCATGAGAGGCGATGAACACGTGGACAGTTTCTTCCCGAGTCTCATCTTTGCTTGTGGACACATTGGAGCTTTTCTCTCTAGGGTTGGATAATCCATTATTCACAGTTTCGCTAACCAATTGCGAAAGATCGCTAAACGCCTATCATGTTAGAACAAAGATGAGAGATAACCATCTCATATACGTACAATGCCCAACGCGTATCTTCCGCACATTGTGAATTGCTACGGTGGTGCTACAAGTAACTCCAGTTTGCAGTTATGTATCGCGCAGCCTGCATGGGCCATAATATCCTGAGCCAATATATACTCAAAACCGCCTTACTAAATGACCAGCGCTCTAATCAAACTGCTCTTTGAAAAAATTTCTCAAGTGGAATTTGGCACCTTCAGCGCTGATTTTCTCCACATCCTCGTCGTCAAGCTGGAAGTTGTAGACGTCCAACGCCTCTCTTTGCCTTTGCGACTGAGAGGAAGTGGTGATGGGCAAAAGGCCCTTTTGTAAGGTGTATCTCAAAAGAATCTGGGAGTCAGTCTTGCCGTACTTCTCCACCAACTTGGGCAAAAGCGTTTTAAGTGGGTGGTCTTTAGTCTCTTCTCCGTCCTTTTCAATTCTAAAGAGAGGAGACAATGGGCCGTACGCTTCGACTAAAATATCATGGCTCTTGCAGAAGTCAATAATACCCTCAGATTGGTTTTGTAAGTAAGGGTGGAACTCAATCTGGTTAACTTGAGGATAATACTCCTTGTCTCCGCCCGCAACCTTGAAGCATCTTTCCAAATGCTCAATGGCAAAGTTGGACACACCGATGTAACGCACTTTACCGGCCTTTTTGGCCTCGATCAAATCGGCCCACACAGACTCCAACGTTTCTTTGTTATTGGGGTCCATACCGAAAAATGGGAAGTGGATCAAAAACAAGTCAATATACTGCAAATCCAAATCTTTCAATGCCGCGTCCACAGATTTGGCACCAGTGACGTTAGGCGAAGGTTGGCCTGTGATACCAGGATTGTACTTCGTGGCGATGAAGAGGTCTTCTCTCGGAACACCACATTGGGCAATACCTCTAGCAACTTCGGGGTGAGTGGTGTAGATTTCGGCAGTATCAATGTGTCTGTAGCCGTTCTTGACACTTTCAACCAAGTAGTCAACCATTTCCTCGAGTACAGTGTCCTTCAAAGCTGCATCTCTGCTCTTTTTGGCTATTTGCCATTTGGTACCGGTACCTGTTCCCAAGGCAACTGGGTTTCCGGATTTTGTGGTGAGTTTTGTGCCGAACGGCTGGATTGGGAACTTTGACATGTTTCTGAGGGATTATGTTATTGGACGGAGCGAACCGGTATTTATCAGTAAAATTGGTAGATCACGTGCCTTTATCTGGAACGTGCATGGCACTCGGTGACACATAAGTGCCGGAGCGATTAGAGCAACGAGAAAGCGAAAGTGGGTCGATATGAAAGACGACTCAACCGGCATTCGATCTATCCCCCCCATTGTATAACAATCATTCTCACTATTCCTTCATTTGTTTCACTTTACCGATTATAATTTGAAGCTTTTATTCGGTGTGGCTGCTGGCCACAATTGTGGATCCTATGTTTCCGGCCGAATTGGAACTAACAATTGTAGATCCGTGCGATATTTAAAATCAGACGAAAAGGAGGCTCAGCGCTGCAGATAATACAAGCAACAAAAAGTCTAAGATATCACAAAACGGATGACGTAGTATTCTGATACTCTCAGCTAAGTCATTAACTGATCTTCTGTGATAGGCACCAAATCTAGTCACATCATCATAATCGGGTGGTTGGTGTAATGGTTAGCATTTCTGCCTTCCAAGCAGGAGACATGGGTTCGATTCCCGTACCACTCATTTTTTTGAAACAATTCGATCTATTCAACCAAGTATACACTTTCTGGCGAACGCTTTTGCCTTCTCCTCTTCCGTCTCAAAAACTCCTGGGTCCGCGAATATGCTCCACGTTTGATGATCACCTCAATAATCCCCTCGGTGAAGGTGGGGAAGTAGAGATGCGCAAATTTGTGAACGCGCGCAATCATGCGCCCCCGCTCGTCTTTGGTAATACCGCGACTCCAAGTTTTGTCCCCGATTTTGAACCCACACAACTGATCGAACATGGCAAGCACTATTGTTTCCACGTCCTTTGTTAATGAAATGTTATAGTTTTGAAGTCCAAGGATCCATGCCAACTGAACTAGTGTGAGTCTGGATTCATATCGCTTGATCGAAACATGGTTCACTTCGCCAGTCTTCACAACTTGCACTTCTTCGTCCTTCTGGAACTCCTTGTTAGGCTCGTAATTTCTGAACATTTTCATAACGCTCAAGGGCAATAACGTTTTGAATATGGGAAGTTTATATTCCTTTCCTGGTCCACTACAGGAAACAACCGCGAGAAACGGTTTTTTCGCACGAAACTTGAGCATCACTGGGAATTTCCCAATGCGGCTGAAAGCTGAGTTTTCATCTTCGAGTTTAACAGTAATCGGATCTTCGGACTGTATTTCAACAAGCTTGGGGGCCTTCGAGTGACCGGCACTTCTTTTCGGAGACAATGCACTACGTGCTGACGCTGGAGTGCCAGGGCAGATATCCACGCGCTCTGGATTGTCTGTTGACACATGAGATGTATTCTGGAGATAGTAGTACACCGCATAATAGTCTTGCTGTGGGCCCAAGTTAGGAGACGACGAGATGTTGATACTCGCGTCGTCTTCGGACAGTTGCACAACCAAAGACTCTTTATCCAAGGAAATGTTAAACATTTGAATTGGACGCACCGCAGGGTTTCTTTCAAATGCTTGTGGTGGGAGGGCTAATGTGGGCGGCAACAGCAGAGACGCGCCACGGGTGTCAACACAAGTATTGGCTCTCCATAACTCTGCAGTCTCGACCATATTCTCAACAGATGGGTGTCCTGAAGGGAAGTGGAAGTAATTATCCTCGGAGAAAAGTTCTATTTTTGCAGCCATGGTTTCTCGGGTGTGCATCCAGTGGCAGCGTCCCTGAACGAAAGAAAATGAAATGAAAAAAGACAATCTTCAAGAAGAGATGCTACCAGTCCTTGAAGATGAACAGATCTGTTCTTGAGAAAGGATACAAGATGCAAAATTTGAGCCAATTTATACCTCATTTGCCCCACCCCTTGTGAGGATAAGCATTAGCCGCTGCGCGTATTTTAATGCACGCTAGATCTCGCTTAGGAAGCGAGATTAGTATTGTCAAGTAGGGATGAAGTACATACCTTGTGCATCTGTTTGGAAGCGGCGAAGAATACGATTTTAGAACTGAGGTGGATGTGTTTAATGATTCTAACTGGCATGCGCCCTCAATACGCTAGGATTACAAAATTGCTGTTAAATCTCGCTTACGCACGATGGAATCAAAGTACTGTATGTTTCAAACCCTCCTCAGATTACGTTCGCAACTGTCTAATCGGGAAAAATAGAGCAACAAGCATAGTATACATAACCAGACGACCACCTCAAAGGCATCAGTCCAATTCATTGATCGGGATATGTTATACTTGCAACAGAATTACATCGCATGCGGAGAACATTCAAACTGGCCATTACCATATGCACGATATATTTATTCAGTTCCCTAGGAGTACCATCTAATAAGAAAACATCCATCCTCACCTTCACGCAACCTGTGCCTCAATAAGATTTTCGACGGCAAGGTCCACATCCGCTTTCAAATACTTGCAGTTCATGATCACCTGGATTAATTTCTTGATACTGATGTCAATTGTTCCATCGCCATAGCCTGCCAATTGCTGAAGAATGGAAATTTGGTCTTCTGGAGTCATGAAATTCAATTTTTCGAAAACAACCAGAACCTCATCGAGCAGTTTGATCTTTTTCAATTCTATGGTTTTTGTGAAGTTTTCTACCAAGCTCATGTGTTTCATCACCGAGTATTGAGAAGTGGTACCAATAATCAAAAGACGCCTTCCTCCAGGTGGCTTTTTGTTCAAGTTGACAATCAACATTTGCAAGATCTCGTTAGAGAATCTAGGTCCAATAGGAACATAGTTGATTAAAGTCTCGATTTTGTCAATCACAAGCACATTCAAAGGAGACTTGTACACGTCTCTGAAGACATTGTCAATGGCAGCAATCTTTCCACCTTCAGACATACCAACCAAAGTTTCAGCGCTGAGCATCTTAATGAAAGGAAATTCGGACTTCAATGCCAACATGGAGGCAATAGCAGTTTTACCGACACCAGGCTCACCATGCAATAAAACACTGATGAGCCTTTCGGTATCAG
This sequence comes from Clavispora vitiphila, assembly GCA_030557995.1. Classification (NCBI taxonomy): domain Eukaryota; kingdom Fungi; phylum Ascomycota; class Pichiomycetes; order Serinales; family Metschnikowiaceae; genus Clavispora; species Clavispora vitiphila. Next base: position 335,187 of record JANIJR010000001.1, read on the forward strand.
AGTGCTTGACCTCCTCAATGTAAGACCGCAACTTCTCAAAGACAGAATGGACCTTGCGGTTATATTCAATGATTCCGTATGGGAAGTTCAAGTTCAAATCATCTTCATTGACACCGAACGCAGGTTTGACCTCACTGAGAGCCATCAAGAAGTCGCTTCTGGACAATTTCATCTGCTCAATATTTTCGTCAACTTTGGCGATGTTCTCACTCTTCGTAAATTTACTGATTGCGAAAGAGGAGGCGGAGTTGCACAAACCTTCCAACTCGGCACCGGTAAAATTCTTTGTCAATGCAGCCAATTCGTCGAAGTCAATGTCATTTCCCAACATGTCGTTTTCCTTCATTTTGGCGGTATGGATCAACAAGATATCCTTACGACCCTTCTCATCTGGCAAGGAAATTTCGATTTGGATCTCAAAACGACCGGGACGCAACAAGGCGTTATCAATCAAATCTAATCTGTTGGTCATACCGATAATCAAGATATTGTTCAATTGCTCGACACCATCCATCTTAGCCAAAAGTTGATTAACGACATTGTCTCCCACACCAGTGCCATCGCTGCGACCTCCTCCTCTCTGCTTGAAGACCGAGTCCAATTCATCGAAGATGATGATGTGCAACTGGGAGTTTTCGCCCTTGGCCTTATATTCCGTTTCCGCATCCTTGAACAAGTTTCTGATGTTCTCTTCTGACGAGCCAACGTATTTCGAAAGCATTTCCGGACCATTGACGATCTTTGGTTCTTTGACGTTCAACATTTTTCCAATTTGTCTGGCAATCAATGTCTTACCGGTACCTGGTGGGCCAAACAACAAAAGACCCTTGACGTGGCGCAAACCCAACTTATCGACCAAATCGGGCGAGATAATCCGCGACGCAAATGCTCTACGGAAAATTTGCTGAAACTCGTTATCCAAACCACCGATACCCATGCTCTCCAACTTAAAGTCGGGATTGATGATGGGGTTTGCCTTAGGTTTGTTGATCATAGCCGAGGACTTTCCTCCCTTCTTCTTCACTAATTTGAGTGGCGAGCCATCCACGGGGAAGATGTTGATGTTGGTGCCACCCTTCATTAAAATGCCCTTGGTGTTCACGTCTTGGGACATCTTGCGGTTAGGATCACCCAACTGGTTTAAATTGATCACCTGGCACGAGTAGACGTATACAGAAAAGTACATTCCCTTGTAATCCATGACAAATGGTTGGGAGGGCTGCAAGATTTGGTTTTCGTAGTTGGAAAAGAACACGTTGATAAGATCCTCTTCACTGAGCGATGCCGGCGTCGCCTTCGAAGCCTGCTTATAGTCGATCAACAAGTCAAGCTCGCCCAAGTAGTGGGTGTCGTCAAGGCTGCGGTCGAAAATGTTGTAGGATTCCACCGTCACTCGCTGCCCCAAGGACGTTTTACACCACTGGCGGGATTTTCCCGCCAAGCCGATGCACCCCGGTTCCATTGCCAGGTGCTTGAGGATCCCGTAGACAAAGGTGCCATCAATAATGATGTTGGATCTGTCGGGAATGTCGGGGAAGTCGTTCGGATGGACCGCCACCAAGTTGGTGAGAGCCACTTGGTTATTGGGGGCACCTTCCACTCTAAGGTGCTTCTTGAAGTGGGGGATCAGCTGTGGCTTTTTTGGGGCCTGGTTGTGGGTGATCACGGGATTTCCCGGGCCCGGGTTGTTTGTCACTTTGTGGAAGCCCAACTTTTCCATTGTGTTGTGTAGTACAGACGGCAACTTCTGGGAACTCATGTTGTAGGTTGGCGGAGCGTATACAGGCGGGGAATTGGTAGGCGCGGCCGAACGTGATCAGGTGCACGTGCACGAACGCACGTGGCCGCCCGCACGTGCCGCAACCCCCCGCGTCTAGACAATGCGAGATGACAATGCCTCGCGCATGGTGCGACAGGATCTTTTCCCGTTTCGGCAGGATTAGGCCAATGGAAACCACGCAACTGTTGATTGGTATGCCCGGGGATTATTGACGGCGCAAAGCTTCTTCCAGTGAGGCGGGCGGATATCTCAAAAAACCATGCAACCGTATCAGATATCGCCCCTGTAGCACCGTAGGCGGCCTCCCTGAAACGGAGAGCCAGGTTGGGACATGCACGACTGTGGCGCGCGCCCGAGAATCTTCCACGGCCGACAGTGGGTACGAGATAGCGACAGACAGCGCCGGCGAAAACACCACAACTACTCGGGCGTTTGAATCGGAAAATGGATCCGGTGTTGATTACAAACGTAGATTGTAACATTACACACTGCGTAGCGTCAGCCGACCTCGGCCCGGCCCGGATTGCATGTGGGATTGCATGGCCGACGGAAGATTGTCGGTCCATCTAGATTAGGGCCGCTTAGTAACTGCGGCGCGGTATAAATACAGCTGTGGATCCGCGGCATTCCAGTACTCCCCAGTCTTTTCCTGACAAACAATCACCTCAATCGAAAACACAATGGTTGCCACTATCCAAAAACCAGCTCCAGCCTTCACCAAGACCGCCGTTGTTGACGGTGCGTTCGAAGAAATCTCTTTGGAACAATACAAGGGCAAGTGGGTGTTGTTGGCGTTCATCCCATTGGCGTTCACTTTCGTGTGCCCAACTGAGATCATTGCCTACTCCGAGGCCATCAAGAAGTTCACCGACAAGGACGCTCAAGTCTTGTTTGCTTCTACCGACTCCGAGTACTCTTTGTTGGCCTGGACCAACGTTGCCAGAAAGAACGGCGGTTTGGGTCCTATCAACATCCCATTGCTTGCTGACACCAACCACTCCTTGTCCAGAGACTACGGTGTGTTGATCGAGGATGCCGGTATTGCCTTGAGAGGTATCTTCTTGATTGACCCATCCGGAACCTTGAGACAAATCACCATCAACGACTTGCCTGTTGGTAGATCTGTTGAGGAGTCTTTGAGATTGCTCGAGGCGTTCCAATTCACCGAGAAGTACGGTGAGGTTTGCCCTGCCAACTGGCAAGCGGGTTCTGAAACCATCAAGCCAGATGTCGCTTCTTCCAAGGAGTACTTCAGCAAGGTTAACTAAATACCACCACAATAGATAATTTTCGGGTCCAAGTGCTGTAGTTGTACAATGAGTTGAGTGTTCCGGCAACGGGGATCGATAACCGGGCAATTGCCACGGTCTAAGGGAACCCGTTGGTCTGACATTACCCGATTGTGCAGGAGGGTTACTTTGCCCCATGCGGCAATTAGGAGTGGCGGAATTCCATCTCCAACTGCCCAGAAAATGCCCGGGTGGAGCAACCACATTAGGTTGATGTAGAATAACACATATCCGGCGCCCAAACATCTGCGGCCTCTTTATTTTGAAACGATATTCAAACTGGGCCGTAGTCAACGCCTATCGGTACTGAGAGTGTCCCGATACTGCAGAAACGATCAAGACACCCTATATCTTCTTTCCCATGGCCAAAGAGAGTATCTTGTTCCACACATTTGTGGTAGACTCGCAGGTGTTTTTCAAGTCCAAGTATACATATGCCCTTGTGAACTTGAAACCGTTGGTGCCGGGTCATGTGTTGGTAGTGCCTCTTCGTCCGAGTGTACTTCGGTTCGGCGATTTGACACCCCAGGAATCCCAGGACTACATGAACTCGCTCCAGCTCATCCAGAAGTTCATCTACAAGGTTTACAACGCCGACTCGCTCAACATTGCTATCCAGGATGGCCCTGAATCGGGCCAGTCTGTGCCCCATTTGCATACACACTTAATACCCAGGTACAAAGCGGACAAACACGACGACAGCATTCATACACAACTAGAGAGAACAGATTTGGCGGCGGCATATGCGGAATTTTTCGACAGAAAGGCCAAGTTTCAAAAAAGCGGAACTTGGAAGTCCGTTCCGGATGAAGACAGACATCCCCGTAGTGCGGAGGATATGGCCAAAGAAGCACAATGGTTGAAGGACGAGCTAGAGAAGTATATCAGCACCCAAGGCTAAACTATATAGATAGATTTTATGATTTTTTTTTTTCATTCTTGTACGGTTTCTTTTTGGTCTCTTTCATGGTTTCTTTTATAGTCTTTTATGGTTTCTTTTATCGTCTCGATGGTTTCTCCCAGCTCCTACATAGACCATAGCGCACCGAATCCACAAAAGTCAACCACCATGTCCACCGAGCCCTTAGACGAAATCCAATGGAAATCGCCCGAGTGGATCCAACAGTTCGGGCTCCATACGGGCAACGTGCTTGATTATTTTGCCGAATCGCCTTTCTATGACAGAACTTCCAATAACCAGGTGCTACGAATGCAATTCCAGTTCCAGCAGATTCCGCCCAATATCCACCCCCAGCAGTACCTCCAAGGAAAGCTCACAGAGATGGTAGGGGTGGAGTTTGTGGTTGCGTATGTCCGGGAGCCGGATTTCTGGATTATTCGCAAGCAAAGGCGCCTTGACCCGTCCAATGCCACCACAGAGCAGGACTACTACATCATCGGTGCCAATGTGTACCAGAGCCCAAAGATCTACGACGTCTTGTCGTCCCGCATGCTCTCCAGCGTGCTCTCCATCAAAAAATCCATTGATTTGCTCAACACCATGTCGACTTTTAGCATAAGTGACGGTGGCCACACATACCCAACCAACGACACGGAACAGCCACCTGTCAACGGCCACAAGGCCACCAGCAGCATAAGCACTGGCGGATTTGGCTCGACTCCAACCAGTTCTTCGAATCCAGGAACGGTGGCCCAGACCACCGAGGCAACCAGACTAAGTCTGAGTACCGGTCTCACCAACGGTACTGTGGTGAACAATGAGATTCTGGCGGTGGCATTCGACAACTTGCTTTCAAGTGTGATGGCGTCGTCCAACAGCGAGAAGAGCATATACATCGACGACATTCCACTTTACGGCAAGGGCAGTACAGTGGAGCAACTAGGGTTGAAATTGAACCTACAGGACGATACGGACTAGTATAGTTGTGTACAGCACAGTATAGACGCAAAAGACTACTTCTTAAGACTTATAGACCTTAAACGTATACAGCTCGTTCACAAGTCGACGTGACTGGTCTAAAGCTCGTCCTTGGAGTTTTCAGAAGCCTCAACTGGCAACTCGCCGGCGTCAGCAATCTTGATCTCCTTGACTGGCTTGTCACCGTAGCTGGTCTTGACCTTTTCGATATAGTCAACAACGTCAAAGCCATCGACAACCTCGCCAAACACAACGTGAGCACCGTTCAACCAAGAAGTCACAACAGTGGTGATGAAAAATTGCGAGCCGTTGGTGTTCTTGCCAGCGTTGGCCATGGACAATCTGTATGGTCTGTCGTGCTTCAACACGAAGTTCTCGTCGTCAAACTTGCCGCCGTAAATAGACTTTCCACCGTAACCTTTGCCGGTTTCGTAGTCACCACCTTGGAGCATGAAGTTCTTGATCACTCTGTGGAAGATGGAGTTCTTGTATCCGAATTCAGGGTCCTCAGAAATGGCCAATTGTCTAAAGTTCTCCACGGTCTTTGGCACAACGGTACCAAACAAGCCAATGGTGATTCTACCAATCTCCTTTCCATCTTCCTCAATGTCAAAGTAGACCTTGTGGGTAATTGGGGGGTTTTCTGGCAATTCACCAGACGCCGCGGTGGCGAATTTGAAAAGCGCAAAGAGAGACGCGATGATCGCAAAGATGGAAAACGTTTTCATCATAGAAGTTGCTCGTAATAAAGGATTACACGTAACCCGAATTTTGGGCGCACCCACAGTTGTGCATTCAGACTCGCCGTTGAGCGATACGCCTAATACTAGCACTAGCGAAATCCCACCAAACAACGGCGGCAAGTTTAAACACCTGAAGAAATTGTAGCATTCACAGAAGTATCTAGTGGGCCGAACATTTCCCCTTCTTGCTTTTTTTTTTTTTTTTTTAAATCGACGCTAGTCATCTAAGCTTCGGTGCTCAGTAGGCTCGTTCTTCTCCTCGAACTAACACGATCGGAAATTGCATTCCTTGGTCACATTCACACAATCTTCTTTCCGTAAATTCTTGATTACTATGTACATGGGGATTAGAACTGTCTTTCGCCCTTTTTCTCTGCTTCCAACTCCTCGGTAGCAAATCTCTCCTTCTCCTCCAACTTCTCCAATGCTCTCTTCTTAGCCAACACGGTCTTGGCCTTTCTTTCACCACCGTTCTTCTTCTTGCCCTTCTTGTGTTCTCTCAAAGGTTCCAAGTCGTTGATGAATTTGTGCTTCCACCGTAACATATATCTTCTGGTGGAAACGTCTATGCCCATATTCTTTAATTGGGTAGAGGTGGTACCCAAAAACTTCTGCAAGTCACCTTCAAAGGCGTCTAGGTGTTCCGAGGTGTTTCTTCCGATCAACTTGAAGAAGGTTTCCAAATCATGGACATTTTCCTTGGTTCTGGTGGAATAATTCGTTCTGAATGCAGCAGCGGTGGAGGAGAACGATCTGGATGCCACACTGATTCTAGCAGACACCGCCGTCGGTCTGATAGACTTAAACATAGATAATGCAAACATGTTTTCCTGGTAACAGCAGCTGTGCTCAATAGAGTGTGAATGTAAATTTTTCTATGGGGTGTGCGCGGCCCATTGTCGAGGTGTTGCGAGGCAGATACAGAGACTGCGATAGCTAAAACCACGGAATGAAACAGGGAGAAAAATAACGCGATTGTGAATGTTGGATCGAATTAAAATTACATTTAATTGGAGTGAAATGAAGTTAGACGAGGTGAATTGAAATGAATCGAAAGTGTTAAGTAGATCGTAATACCAAAAGCCCAACAATTTCAGTACCAGGAACGCTCTTTGGCCTACAGACTCATTGAGGAAATGATCCATTTCTAATTCGAATAAATTGTGTTAAAGGATTTACAACAAACCCTTGTTTTTGAACTCGTTCAACAAAGAGTTACCCAATCTGGCTGGAGATTTCTCAACGACAACACCAGCGGATTCCAAGGCAGCGATCTTGGACTTGGCGTCACCTTTACCACCAGCAACAATGGCACCGGCGTGGCCCATTCTTCTACCTGGAGGAGCAGACACACCCGCGATAAAGGACACGACAGGCTTAGGACCTTCTGGTCTGGTCAAGTTGTATTGTTTCAAGAACTCGGAAGCCTCCTCCTCAGCAGTACCACCAATCTCACCAATCAAGATGATACCCTCGGTCTCTGGGTCGTTCAAGTACAAAGTCAAGGCGTCAATGAAGTTGGTACCTGGGAATGGGTCACCACCCATACCAATGACCAAGGATTGACCCAAGCCAACACTGGTGGTTTGGGCAACGGCCTCGTAGGTCAAGGTACCGGATCTGGAGATGATACCGACTCTACCTCTCTTGTGGATGCTAGATGGCATGATACCAATCTTACACTGGTCTGGGGCAATCAAACCAGGACAGTTTGGACCCACCAATCTGGTCTTGGATTGAGTCTTCAAGATCTGGGCAATTCTCACCATGTCCTTTTGAGGAATGCCTTCGGTGATGGCAACAGCCAACTCGATCTCGGCAGCAATGGCTTCCTCAATGGCAGCGGCAGCGATCGATGGTGGCACAAAAATACCAGTGGCATTGGCGCCAGTCTCCTTGATGGCATCCTTGACGCTGGCAAAGACAGGCTTGTCCAAGTGGGTTTGGCCAGCCTTTTTGGGGTTGGTTCCGCCAACAACCTGGGTGCCATAAGCGATAGCTTGTTCTGCGTGGAAAGTGGCTTGCTTACCGGTGAAACCTTGGTAAATAACCTTGGTGTCCTTGGTGACCTTCAAGTTCTTGATGGTGGAGGCATAGTTTCTAGCGACAGAAGTGGAGGCGAAACCGCGGGCAAATTGCTTGGACAACATACTGCTTTTATTTCTTTGGAGCTTGTGGGCAAGGAGAAAAAGGACGAGACTGGAAAAACTATTTGCGTACAGCGTAGCCAAACCCGCATGGCGACATCGGGCGTATAGTCTCCGCAGCCAGACCCGTACACCACTTCCGAACACCGGTGCGCGATCCACCATCCATGCGGCGAATTTTCGCGGTGGGTGCTAGGTCTTGGTGCAAATTTCTTCACAAACCGCGGCTTCCTGCAGATTATCCCGACTCTCCCCGGGCGGAGATGGCCCCGACAGTCCTGGGAGGTGGGGAATACTCGTCTATGCAGACAGTCCATGATCCGGGTCGGTCTTTTATGATGATATATTTATGCTACAGATAGTAACCACGGGCCATTTCAGATCTTTTGCATTTAGTTACATTATTTTCAGACCGTCTTCAAATTCATAATTGAGGAGGCCAAATTCACAATAGTACTCGTGGTGAAAGTCTTTGTACGTACTCCTGGTCTAGTAGTTGAACAAACTCTTGTAGTAAAGACATCTTGTTTGCAACAAATCCCAGTCCTTTTGGGTGATCCACATCTCATTCACCACCTTGAGTCTGCCGTACACGCTGCCGCCCTTCCAGCATAATTCCTGCGGATCAAACTCACGTGGCGCTGGAAGAACATTCACTGCAATAGGCGTACCTTGGTCAGAAAGGCTGTCGGCCTTCTCTAGCTCGATTGACAACGTGGTGGCCTCTTCAATTTCCTTGAGTTCCTCTTCGTCTAGTTCAACATCATCCACTGCTTGCTCTGCAGTAACTTTTTTTCTTTTACCTTCAGCGATCAATTCTTTGCGTTTGGCATCCATCTTGTCCTTTTCTTTGCTCACATAGTTCAATACATCGTCAATACCGCTGGATGAGAGAAACTTTGGCCTCCAGATATTGATCCGGTCGTTCAACAACACATCAAATCCGGGAAATTTGGCCAACCCACCACCAACAACTAGCAAATTGTCGTACAACTTCTTGGCTTTGTTAAAATCGGTTGCAATTCCAGCATATGTGATCGACTCAATGATCGCCTTGTCCAAAGGCGTGATCAATGGTGTTTGCGCCTCTTCATCTGTGAGCGATGGTGGCGCACGAGGCTTGCCGTACACGTTAGCTTGTTTGAACGCGGTCTTGTCCTCGAGCAACTTCAACAACAAATTTTCATCCGTCATATCTGAAAAGCAAGTTTTGGTCGCCAATCTTTCGTGAGCTGTGGAGAATGGATTGTTGTGTTCTCCCGTATAGTGGTCCTGTGATTCAGGGAATAAACGTCTCATTCGTGGGATAGATTCAATTTCAAAAAGCCCCGGGTAAAACAACCCGAGAGGTGCCAACATAACTTCATCATACACCTTGAAGTTATACTTTTGTGCCTTCTGTCCGGGTTTTCTCTTATGAAAATGATACAACTGAACAGCAATGTCCGCGTCATTGAACGTACAGTAGTTCTTTTTTAGATCTTCAGCCAACTCCCAGTCATCATTGTAGTTTGCAAGGTTAATGTCACGGTATGGAAAGTCCTGTTGTAGCAAGAGCTTAGTCAATGCCTCAGTAATATGGTCTCCACCGTAGTCGAGTTTTACTCGTGAGTCATTAATGATCATGCCTTCATCAACACAAGCGATAGAAGTTTTTTCTGCACCAACATCGATCACACATGCACACGAGACACCGGTGCCGAAAGTTGTCGATACCGCTTCTTGAATAATTCCAATGCGGCCAAAACCGATGGAATTGAGCAACAAATTCACCCACTCTTCCACGTACACCTTGTCATACAAGTCTGGGATAACAAGCAAGCACTTCAAGTTTGAAAGCTCCTCCTTAGTCGTAATGTCTATTTGTTTTAACGCTTCTTGGGTGATGCGGATTAAATCGCCCAATAGTTCCTGAGGAGAGTTGTAGTCATCGGGGGATTGATTTAATCCGCCATTAATAATGGGGAATCTCAATTTCCAGTCGGTGTATGACTCGTTGATTGGGAGTTTCAACGCTTCATTTCCGGCAAAGTAAGTACGTTCCTTTAGAAGCGGATCATCGCGCTCAAGCCACTCCTTTTTAGAGGGGTCATAGTCATCAGGAACTTCTTCTGGCTTTTGCTTTTTGTTAAATGAAGCTGCACTATCGCGCGAATTGGGGTTCATTCTTCTCTTGTAGTAGCGCATTCTTGCTTTAAAGTCTTTGGTGACAACAGCCTTGACTGCATCAAACTGCTCACCAAAATAGAAGTCACCATCTTCGTATGTCGATCTTTCGGGGATAACGGGATACTCCAGCTCCTGTGGTGTGGTGTTGGGCACCGCAATCACCATGGGGATCGATTGAGGTAAACCATCGGTTGCACGTCCGATTCGCATCAACTGCGAACCAGGATGAATCACAATGGTATCATGACCCATGCTTCCCTTTCCTGGTGCACCGTCTTCGCCGTCGTTTTCGTCATCGTCATCATCGTCATCGTCATCGTCGCCATTGGCAGTCTTTTTCGAATCGGAAGCAGAAGTTGTCTTTGACGGGTCCTTATTTTGGGTCTGAAGGTTTTTCTCGTTTCTCCAGTTTCTAATCAACATCGCCTGTTCGTCCTTCTTCAAATAGTCGGCAAAGTAGTTTTTCTGGTTGATCAACGGCACTGTTTTCACGCTGGTGAGCGAGAACTTGTTCTGGTCTTCGAAACGGCCAATGCCCGTCTTCTTCAAGTTCTGCGCAATAGTAGCAGCCGCCTTGATCCGGCCTTCCCTCCGCCGCTGAAGCACTTCTTCCGATGGTTTCTTAGCCGAGGCGCTCTTGGTGGTGGTTTTGCGGCGCTTTTTATCGGTATCCAACGAATCCTCGGCCTTTTCCGACAGAACATCAGGAGTTACCCTTTCAGGAACAGGTGTGGCGGGAGGCGAAGACGCGGTTATGAGATGGTCCTCTTCTTCTTCTTTGACCGCAGCAGACATGGGGAATAAGGCTTTTACAGGTGTATTGGGCTCAAAAGTCGCGAGTGAGGGAGTGCAGACGGCAGATCTCAGGCGAAAGCCTACGGAGCGCCAAAGCGCACGAACTGAAAATGCGAAATGTGTATTGCGAGTGTCATAATATATAAATGGGACCAGTAAAAAACGCAAGAATAGACACCGGAAGAACAGAACAATGGCGAATGAAACTTAGTAATCAAGACCAACTTTTGTGGCGGCGGACGAATGCGTGGCTGGGAGTTTGCGCATGAACTGCGGCTTGGAACTACCAAAACGGTCGCTTGCAACCACGGCAGGACTGGTGGTATGTGCTTTGTTGAACTTAAGCGATGCCAAAGGAGGCGCGGGACTTGCAGTGCTGGAGATTGTTCCCAGGATGCTCGAATGCTTGCGGTATTTCGAGAGGTTCATGATGCCTTCGGTCAAGTTGTTCTGGTTATGGTAGTCCCACAACTTCTTCTTCCACTCGGCCAAAGAATTGTGCATCTCGAACAACCGCTTCAACTGTTTTTTCTTCTCCGCGGCGCTTCCCTTCTTGTGATCTCTCTGTAGAAGTCTATAGAGCTTCTCGTATTCACTGTACTTGGTGCGGAATTTTGTTGCAAGCTGTACGTAATACTGGTGCTTCTTCTCTGTGCTAGAAACAACACTTGCCAGTTGCAGCGGAACCAACGTGGGGATTTTTGTAATACTCAGCAACTTTACGTCGTCGTCACTGCGGTCTCCGTTGGGGCCGTCGTCGTTGGTTGAGGAAGGGGGCGTGCCATTGGTAATGTTCGAGTGGCCACTAGAAGCACTGCTGTTGGTGCGGCTGCTGCTATTTTTCGTCCGCTTGTTTCCCCTCTCATCTTCGGAAGATGCCGCGGACAGCGACAGCGAAGGTACAAACCTCCGCTTCAAGCTCTCCTTTGCGGGAAGGACTGTAGCACGTGCATTCTTGCCGTTGATCTTGCGGCTGGCGTCTGAGTCGGGCGATCGGGTAGCAGCGCGGACATTCTTAACCAGCGGTAGCGAAAGGGGAGACGCAGGTGCACCGGCCACGCCTACCAGAATGCTGGGCGAGCTCTGGGTGGAAGCTGCTCTTTTGCTGCCAGCCAAAATTCCGCCGCCCAAGCCGGTGTGTTTTTTAAGTGGGGGTGCAGAAGCAGACGTCTCAGCAATGCGCTTTCGGAGCGGGTGAGTGTCCAGGTATCCTAGGCGGGTCAACGCATTGTTGGCGTTTTCAAGCACGAGCCCGCGCTCGAATTCGGTGTAAGCGTTCCATTGGCCGGGCCGCAATTCTTTATAGGCTTTGTCCTTCAAGATGATGTAGGACTCTGTTGGTTCGAGGGTGGTGACTCCCAGCGCGATGTTGGGATACATGTCATCCTCGATGAATGTGTCTCCCGCCAGGTAAGTCTGTGTGTGGGCGGTGTAGAGGGCGGTGAGGTCATTGTGGGGAATGGCATGCTTTGGGTCGAGCTTCTGTTCGACAGCAGACCGTGTGATCGGTCCTAATGCAATGAGCGCCAAAAACTTGGTGAGAATGGCGGCGGTGGTATCGGCGGGTGCAACGGCGTACGGACTGGGCGTTGATAGCCATGACGAGTCTCGCGCCAGCTGTCTTGTCGTTGCTGGTGCGCTGACAGGTGAGGCGCGGGTCCGGGGGGACTCTGCCTGCTCGGAGCTCATGTGCTTCAAGTGTTCTTTGATCTGTTTCGGGTCGGAGATCACATTTAGTCTGGTGGTGACGGTTCCGGTGAAGTCGTAGGACTCGGACGAGGCCGCCGGAGAGTAAATGTCAAACCGCAACGTTTCCAGGCTCGAGGAGCAGGGGAACGTGAGTTGGTCCGATATTTTGATCAGCTGAGACGTTAGTACGGTCGTGGTGGCAGATCACGGGAGATATACGTACAAATTTGCCGTCTTTCACAATTAATTTAGCGGAGCCGTGGGAGTTTTGGAGCGTGCGTAGTTGCGAAAGTACCTCGGGGTTCAATTTGAGCGCCAACGCCGACGGTCTCGGGATTGCGGGGGCGCTCAACACCGACATTGACGGTTCCATAGAAAAGTGTAGGCTGAGACTGGAGCAAGATCAGGTGCGGAGCAAGAAGAAATCGGCCGTGAGGCTTTTTGAACGGATAGATTGAGACTGAAAAACCACAGCAGGGGCGATTGTACAAAATAAAACAAATTGAAAAAAAAAAAAAAAAAATCACGAAAGTGGAGTTAGTCAAACGGTATTGCCTATAGTGAAGGGAAGGAGGTGCTGATGTACCGATTTGGGCGATAGGCGGTTCCCACAGGAGGGCACAGAAGCGGGCTCATTGATCGTAAGTGGAAGGTACGGGTGTTATACACGAGGTACTATATAAAATATCCCCAGGCCGTGGTGGCCGTTGGAGACTGGAATGCGGCAACGTGGATACTGCGGACATGGGCGGCGGTGGGCTTTTCCGGTGCATTTTTCTGCTTTATTTTATATCCTGTGGCGTACTACTACCACCTGATGCTTTCTCGTTTGGAGATGGGTATCTTTCCTGGATTGAGGGGCCCGCTCCGGATATCCACACCCGCGCGCACTTGCGTCTGATGCACCCTGGAGACTGATCTTCCTGTGCGATCCACATGACGAGTAACGGCAGATCATCGTAAATTGGCATACAAGCTCAGATAGAGTCTCTTAAGGAAGATAATGTGAAAGGCTCTATGGAAGATTGTCGTTGAGCACTATGGTTTTCACCAGAATATCGGGTCTATTCATAGCACGTCGGCTATTGTTTGTCATGCGCACTAAAATGTGGACCGCTCCTGCAGCACAAGAAACGGGCCCACCCCATCCTCTGGGTAGTGCGCTTCTCCAGCGCATATTGCCGCGCAAGCTCAAAAATGGTCTGAGAGCTTTGTTCCTGCACCGTGGCACACGGCCCGGGTCATGCCCATATCGGGTTACGGGCTAAGATTACGCATAAAGAAAACAAAACCGGCCCGACCCTACTGCAAATCCCATTGCCGAAAATCCATTGCCACCACCTCTTACGCCTCCATCCGGGGCTGACCCTCTTCTGTAACTAGAGCATCCGATGTGCAAAAGCTTCCATAAGTGTCGTGTGTACACCATGCGCGTACATCCCACCGCAATGCTCTAAAGAACCACAAGCTCGTACCGCCTCTGCACGTTTCAACAATCTTTTCATCATGTTAAAGTGGGTCCAGTCCGGTTTGTCTGTCGTTGCAGGTACTGCTGAACCCGAATATGGTCCTGAGGCCATCCATCCAGTCACTCAAACTATTGCCGAGGGCGAACCCGTGTCCAGGGAAACCACGGAGGCGGATTTCGAATGGAAGCACCCCAGCTCCACCAATGTCGAAACGCAAACGTTCTACTACACCGATTTGAATTCGGGCTACACCGGCTTTGCCCAGGTGATCCACTCCAACATCATGGGAATCAAGACCACCGCGCAATTCACCTTCCGTTTGTACAACAACAAGTTGGGAGCAGAGGACCCGCTCTGCGTGTGGACCTCCACCGCTTTGGAGGACTTCCGCACCGAGGGCGCTAACTTCTACGCCAAGGACTTGTCCATCGAAGTCTCGGGTGAGAACTCCGACGTGTACACCCTAAAGTCCAAGGTTTGCCCCCAATCCGAGGTTGACTTGGTGGTGACCAGATTGGTGCCCGGCGTCATCTTTGGCGCAGACGGAACTACCCTCTATGGTGACGACGTAGAGAACCCATGGGGCGCTATTAGACATGCATTCTGGCCAAGATGCAGCTCCAAGGGTACGATCAAGTTGGAGTCCACCACCATCGAGATTGATGGCTACACCATGTTTGTCATGGCGTTGCAGGGCATGAAGCCCCACCACGCCGCCAAGGCCTGGAACTTCTTGAACTTCCAATCCGAAAACTACAGTGCGGTGCAGATGGAGTTCACTACTCCCCAGTCGTATGCCACTACCAAGGTGAATGTTAGCATTTTGACCTCCAAGGACAAGATTATCGCCACCTCTATTGATAACGATGTCGTTCACGAGAACTCCGAGGTTGATGAGGTTGGCTGGAATGTTCCAAAGGCCATCACTTTCAACTTCACTGAAGGCACTGGCTCCGATGTGATTGCCAAGGTTTCTGGTAGCTTGACCAAACTTGTCGAGCGTGTCGATGTCATGGCCGAAATTCCTCAGTTTGTTAAGAATATCGTCAGCGGTGTCGCCGGAGCCAAGCCTTACATTTACCAATTTTGCAACACCTTGACCATCGACATTGACGGCAAAACCGAAGAAGGGATTGCCTTCAATGAGGCTACATTTATCTCCGAATAAATGCCCCATGTTGTTCATGTGCCTTGTGCACCGTTTCACGCAAATGTGCCTATAGTGGCACCAGCACAATGATGGTTTGTTTACGTATGTCCACGCAGCTAACTTAATCTAGATAACCAACCTTTACGGCTGCTTTCAATTTGGTTTAGATGGTCTTTATAGGCTTTAATTAATATTAATTTTTAAAAAAGTCTCCGTAAAATTCACTCTTCAGACGTTTTATTGTTGTTGTTTTGGCTTTAACATTTATTTTTATTCCTTGTCAAAAATGTAATAATCTGAAAAAAAAACTCCCACAGCTATTGAATTCGCATCTCAAACAGAAAAATTTCTGAAACGGAACAACAGCACTTGTGATTTGAAACCCTGTACCGATATCGTAAACAATCTATCACAAATACAGAGAGAAGAAAGTTGATGTTCATAAGATGAAATTTAACGCTTAGTAGGTATAACTAATCTTGAAGGGATATAAACCATAACAGGTCCCTTGGCCCAGTTGGTTAAGGCGTGGTGCTAATAACGCCAAGATCAGCAGTTCGATCCTGCTAGGGACCATATCTTTTTTGATATTTTTTTTCACCAGACTCCTGGTTGCCAAAAATCAAAAACAACGAGAAACATTCTCACAAGGACTTGGGATTTTCGTAGCTTGCACTTTACCATATTCATGATATGTCATCTTGTTTTTTGACACTTCTCTCCTCAAGCTTAATTGAGAATAATAAAAAAATCGACAACTGCAGGACTCGAACCTGCGCGGGCAGAGCCCAAAAGATTTCTAATCTTTCTCCTTAACCACTCGGACAAGTTGCCTTAGTCTTTTCCTCTAAGCTCGGCCTGTGTCTCACAGTTCTGGTCATATCAGCGCGATGATTAAAAAAGAGAAGAAAAAGTAACGACAACTGCAGGACTCGAACCTGCGCGGGCAAAGCCCAAAAGATTTCTAATCTTTCTCCTTAACCACTCGGACAAGTTGCCTTCTTGAAGGCAATAAGGAAGACAAATAACTCAGCCATAAGAATATACGAGTTAGATATATATGTATAGTGAGTAATTACCCTCAGTAGTCTCATAGTGGGCGACAAGTATTTCTTGACACAGAGTGTATACTCAAAGTTGAATTTGGGATACACAAGTAACGGTCTATATTCAGCTTAAAGGAAAGCAAATCGAGTTCAATGATTCTTGGGTTGAGAGATATGCTGTTCGCAAATTTAAAATGAGTGCAATAAAAAGAAATAACGTATAATTTTATGAATGAAATAGATACTTGCACTGGCTAGCACTTAAACGCCAGTGTGATCGTTTCGTTGCTCTCAGCGCGAGTTCCGCATGGCCTTGTGTAAATCATGTCTAAATCTCTCACTGTTTTAGCGCCTCTCAACAGTGAAATAGTGTAAAAACACATACCCAAGAGCAAGGAATACCAATGCCCAACCCACCAAAAATTCGAGATCTTTCCAGAAAGCAGAAACCTCAAATCCAAATGTGCTGAGAATAACAGCTCCAGGAACCTCAATTGAAAGACCATATTTCTTCTCCTTGAGTATCAAATCTTTAACTTCATTGATACTGAGGGCTTCATAAGCATAATGGAAGAGAGATACCCATTGCATCCATTTGGTTTGGTATTTGAGATCTTCACTGTTAATGAATAAACCCGCGAAAAGCAAAGAAAAGAGAAGGACCAAAACCGCCAGAATTGTAGACGTTCCTGGGTCTTTGACCAAAATGCCAATAATCAACACCTCAGCAGCCACTGCCACATTGAATAGAATCAAAATTGCAAGTGCTTTCAAGAACCCATTGTTCGCCATAGTCAATCCGACAAGGGGATACAATATGCTAAGCATGATTATTGGTGGTAAAACTCTCAATGGCAACAAATCACAGACCATCTTACTGACGTAATAGCTTGCAGGGTGGTAGTAGTTGTTCGCTCTCTCACGAATGAAAATAATTCTCTCTTCAGCAAAGGAATGCAACCCTGTCAACGAGGAGAACCCAAATAATGCTAGAATGAAGAAAAACAAACCCAAACGATTCTGAAAGCCGCTGATATCGTTCGACACATTGTAGTACAAGAATCCACAGAAAAGACCCATCAAAAGCGACAAAACATAGTTAGTCAAAAGGAGCCTTGGGTTCCGATATAGGTTTTTAAACGTTCTGGAGCTGAGAATATTCAACTGCGATAAAAAGGTAGCCTTTTTGAGCAAATGACGCAGCACATCAAATTCAATAGCGGCCTCACATGTCGCCTCAATATCTTGCTTGAGCTCAGCAGCCACTGGTGATTCGTCAAACAACTGAGGAAGACTGTTGCTGACTGGAACAGATTCTCCGTCCTCATTATTTGATTTGCTGAATGGATGTGAGTCATACTCATCTCTGTGCGTAGCATAATGCTCCCACTCATTCGTAATATCTGTTTCACTATTTCTTTGTGTCGCGATAAATAGCTCATGTGGGTTCTCTGACTCACTATATTTAGCCACTTTCTTGTCGTCCGCAGTAATATCGATTAAATAATCGGCTATATTGTAACCATTAGGACATGGGTAACCGTTCCGACGGAAATAATCATTACACTTGATCATGTCTCCAGAATAAACCAAGTCACCTTCACTGAGCAAGAGGAGCTTATCGAACAACGAGACAATATTACTTCTTGGCTGATGAATGGTAAAAACAATTGTTCTATGCTGGCTCTTTGCCAACTTGACCAAAGTATCAACCACGTTTCTCGCATTGTACGCATCTAAACCAGATGTGGGTTCATCCAAAAACAAGATACAGGGAGATGTTACCAATTCACAAGCAATGGAAACTCTTCTTTTCTCACCTCCAGAAATACCTCGTTTAAAATCTGAACCGATTACACGGTCTTTAATGTTCAAAATTCTTAATTCGTTCAACACCTCAATCACTCTCGCAACTTTCGAAGTGTAAGACATGGTGCGGGGTAAACGCAATAAAGCACTGTTCAAGACTGTCTCATAAACGGTCAAAGTTGGAATAAGATGATCTTCTTGGTCAACAAACCCCACAATACTTCTATAATTACGCTTTGTCAATACTTGACCGTTCACGTAAACAATTCCCTCCACAGTGCCGCTTTTGTTCTTCCCAGCGAGAACATCAATCAAAGTTGTCTTTCCTGCTCCCGAACCACCCATTATGGCAAGACACTGGCCAGGTTCGACTAAACCGTAAACATTGCGAAGAACAGTCGTTCCCAGGGGAAGAGAGTACGAAATATCCTTGAATGATAAGGTAGTTGGCGTGAAATGTTCAGCCAAAGAGTCGCGTTCCGTGTTCACAGCATCAAGATCAGAAAATGAGGGTCCCACAAAGAATGGACTCTTACCAATGTTATATGCTGCCCATGCAATGACAACAACACAAACGATAATAACAGCAGCAATTGTCAACAAATTGTTGATAGTGAACTGATTATGGTCGGGAATATCATAGCCGGGGATCTCACTTTTGTGAAGACATTCACCAGATAAACAGCCGAGGGTGATATGAGGGTCTCCAAAGACCGCAGAAATCAATTGATTCATACTGGGTTCTGAGAAGTCACAATTCTTCGAATTAATATCACAAGTGAAATCACCAGGACCCTTAATTGTTTCTGTGAGAAATTCAGAGATATCAATCGACCCTGCTTCACCGCAAAGCATTCGGTCAGGTAAACACTTGCATGCGACAGTTTCGCACCGGTAGTGAGTCTTGTTCGCCTTTAAGTCATACTGAAAGTCACATTCAGACAATTCACAGTAGAAAGATTCTTTCTGTTCGATCCAAAATTGGAAATCACACTCAGCAGCAGTACGGTTGCAAGAAAATGTCACTTCCGGCTTCTTACCATCGAGGATGGAGATAATTTTTGGGTTGGTAACGTCACACATCTGATGAAAATTGTTCACAATGATTCCTGACTTATAGCAGGTTCCCTTTAATCCCTCTGGAACAAACGCGTCACAAGAAGAGTCCTCGGTACACAAATTACAGTTGATACCAGCCCAACCATCTTTGCACGCGCAGGTGGAATCATTTCTAATCGGTCTATGTTTGTTCCCATCAGATAACGAGCCACACAACGGCTCGGAACAATCCACACCACCATAACCCTCTTTGCACTCGCACATTCCAGTGAAGGCATTACATTGAGAGAATTGAGTGCATTCAAAGTTTGGTAGGTTGCAATTGAAACATGGGGGACATTCGTCGTCTCTTTCAGTCGCAGGAACATCGCCAAAAGAATTGACTGAGAAGATGTCATTAAAGACAACATCCCGTTTCATTTTATCGAAGTTCAGGAAATCATTATTCGTCGCCCCAATCACCTGGTGTGAAGCGACAATTGCCAAAAGACCAAGAACCAATTTCATCGCGAAAAGAGAAAAGAGGCTCGATACTTTTTCAAGACTATCGCGTACCGCAAGTGATGTTGTAAATTGGTTGGGGGTAGGTGTGGTTTTCTATGCTGGCAACTTAAGCAATATCGCAAGTGTGATAAGCCACTCATACACAGGTTGAAAATATAGCACTCAAATTATCGCCTGCACAAAGATATGCGTGGCTTGCGTTGCTGGGCTCTACATTACAGTGGTGTCAGCCCTAGTGGGCTAATTCAAATCTAAATTCATGGATATTCCCCTAGCAAATATTCATTTCCCTTTGAGGGGCCCAGTGTTTCGTTAATCTTTAATGATTCTTTTGAGGGGTTCGATGTACTCATTCATTAGTTCCGTCTTCACGTACACCATATAGTATGGAGTTGCGGTGTTGGTAGTAGTGAAATTGAACACCTCAGAGTATGGTACTTCTGACACAGTGTCATCATTATACTTTCTGTAGATATTTTTATGAGGGTCCTTAATATAGACCCAATAGTGGCCATATGAAGCTTCTCCTCTGTGAATGAATATAGCAAAAAGACTATAACCAACCTTCTGGTAGGAGTCAAACTGGGTGGAAACCATTGTCTGTAGTTTTGCCAATCTGTTGTCAATAGACTGGAGTCGCAACTTGAGACTGTGTATTTGCATCCGAATCGAATCGATTGTCTTTTGTTTTATGGGCAAATTTTCCCGTGCCGCGTTTTGCTCCAAATACTTCAAAGTAGCATTTAAAGCGTCCACAGCGGAAAGGTTTGTTTGCGGATCGACTTGAGTAATTTCGTCTCTTTCCACATTCAATTTTCTTATCTCAGATTTCCAGTCGAACACCTCCTGGCGTTTGGCCTTTATACCCTCGTCATCCGTTTCAAGATATCTATCGAGATGAATCTTTTCTCCAAAGGGTATCACTTCCAACGATTTATAAGCAACCAATCGCTCACGATCAAATAAAACCCTTTGCACGTGAAACTGGAGAAGTTCAGGCATTTCCAGTATTGTTAACGACTTCTTGGCCTCGCCGTCTTCAAGTTCAACAAGATCTTCGTTGAAGTAGTTATCTAAAGCATCGTAGATATCTTTTGGATGATCTCCTACATTGATGATCAAACTAAAGAACCGTTCAAAAGAAACTCGTGGTTCCCCACCTTCGAGGTTAAGAGGCGTAATAGTCTGCTTGGTTTTACCACAAAAAAGCTTTTTGATCAAGTCAAACTGTTCACCGTCTGATTCGATATATTCTGGTTCAAGAGCAGTTTCAATTTGATAAGTAACATTTTCAATGCATTCAGTGACATCTTGTTGTCTTCCGACTTCAATAGTGCTCTCAATTTGATCGGGGCTTATGTTCAAAATCTTCTTTTGAACTGGGCGTTCATCTTCAGAATATTCCACGTGAACAATATCTTCATTTTCAACATCCTTTTTCAAGAGGGAATATTCCGATTCTGCCTTTTCATCAAAGCTACTCAAATCGATTATATTATCATCAGCTTCATCCATAACAATATCCACACATTCAGGCTCAGGAGAGCGGGAATCAACAACAATGAGGTTATCATCACCAACACTTTCTCCTTCATCATTTTCCACTAGATCAGAACTAGTGGCGCTGTCTTTAAAATCGACAGGCTGAGAAAGGGCTAAAAATGAAAGGTAAGCCAACTCTTTGCTGGGTTGAACACATCTTTGCTTAGTAGATATCATTTCTTGGAACAAGCTCTGAAGGCGGTAAATAAATTGATTTGACCTCTTCAATTCAGACAGCTCGACATTACGCCCACCAATCTTCCGGGCGATAGAGGTATCCATTTTTACGTTTTCTTCGTCAAAATTGAGAATCATTTCACGCAAAGGTTTGATACTGAAATAATACTGGAGCAAAGAATTGAGGTAGCACGTATTTCCAATATTATCAAGACCAGTCGGCCATGCTTCGGGTGGTAGAAGTGATGAATCAATACTTCCTTTCTCCAAAAAACTCAGTAAAATTTGAGATTTTCTTTCTTCGGCTAGCCGTCCGAGAGCAGCTCTTAGCACACGCACATCAACTGGGTCATCTAATGTAGACACAGCGAGCTTTTCCTGAAAAGTAGAAATGATCTCGAAGTCAGTTGATGAATCTTTTACACCTAAAAGCTCGACAGCTTCCGAGTATGACAAAGTGATCAGCTTTTTAAGGTCGGGGAATTTCCGATCAATGTAGTTTAGCAAAATGTAGCTCTTTCTTCCGAGTGCAACAGAGTACAAGCTTCGCTGTAGTAAATTTATCTCGGGACTATTAGGATTGAAATTGTTTTCTTGCATTATGTCGTTCAATCTGAATTCAAAAGCAGTAATAACAACCTCATCTTCAGTGACCTCTTCAATTCGTAATTCATTCAAAGCAATACTCATCGGTAATATCTCATTTTTCAAGAATTCTTTCAATGTTTTGTCATCTCGCAAAGTAGCAATTTTCTCCAACTGTTTGTTAAAGTAAGAATAATTTTTTTGATCCAGCTTGCAAGCCGTCTTGTACATCTCAATAATAGCACTTGGGTCAACCTCGCCATCCATGGGTAAAAAATCAATTCCAATTGCCTTTAATGCATTCTCATAATCAGAGAACCCATACATGAGTCCTTTCATGTACTGGTTATTGTAGTATGAAGATAATCTGCTCGTGCTACTTGCCGTACGATAATCCATTATTCTCTTGAAGCAATCAACGTAATACATCTTGTTTTTTGGATCAGAAAAAACAGTATTTTCGTAAGAGTGTATGATGAGCTCATCTTGGTAGAAAGGGGAACAGCTCAAGGCCACAAAGAAAGGAAACTTGCTAGTTTCTATTCCACCAGAAGAAGACAATGCTGCATGTTTATCCACCTCTGATAAAACGGAATAAATTTGAGCTAAATTGTCGCTAAATGAATATTTCACGTCGAAGTCATTCATGCCTTTAGTCTTAAGTGACTTTCCTAAAAAGATCAACTCGTAGGCTTTTCTAATGTAAGATTCTCTTAATGCCGGGTCGCGAGAAAGGTTTGGAGGAACTAAACTGTCGTCATCGTCACCCAAAGTGAAAGAAAGCTTCTCAAACAAAAGCAGAACATCAAGTTTGGCATCCAAAAAGGTCTTTGTTTTGCTTATAGTATGGATCGGTTCGTTGAGCTTGAGATTGATGGGCCCCTTCAAAACTTTGAGCAACGTTTGTAAACAATGAACGGGACCAGGGATAGAATCAGGATTCAACTGTGAATTGGGATATTTTTCTACCCCTTTCAAATACCTTTCTTTGATGAGTGACTGGTCTATGGTTGTCTTCAAACTCTCTGGCATGAACTCCTGAGTGTAAACAGACACTCTTAAGATGTGGTTCAATGTGCTGTTAGCACTTTTAAAGTAGGCATCATCGATAAGATTGGATGAATTTACCGACAGATCATTCATGGCGATGAGGTCGTCAGCAGAAATCATATCTCTGGGAATGATATGGTATTCATGCTTATCGATAGAGAAGGCAAAGGAAGCAGATGACTTTTCAAGAATCGTGATCTTGAAGTGGTTTATACAATTTGTAGAAGAATTGTGGATCAACCCTCTGACAAAAGTAATATTGAGGCCCTGGTCTGTTAACTCCCGTTTCTCTACCAGTGGGATGTAATCAACAACATTGTTCAAGATCAACGTTTCATACCGGTCACCTCTGAATAAAGAAGGCAATATATCTTTGTATGAGAGTGGAGGAGAATTGAGCAATGACAGGACTCCTGACAGTAACTCACCCTTGGCAATCATTTGTTTGAGAGCTGGTGTGAACTTGAGATCATCCAAAATTCTATTGGAAGTTTTGAACGGAAGCGCTTTTAAGACATCTTTTGGGATAGAGGTAGGAACATATTCAAATGCAGAAACAGATCCATTTGCGTCAAGCGCCATTGCTTCCGATTGCTTATCCTGATCGAATTTGCCATTTGCGAACGGATTATTGCTCTTGTATTTTCGCTCATGAGCCGAAGGCGTGACATTATTTGTGAAAGAGGTATCCGCACCTTTTGGACTCTTGCATGTTTCGTCTGTCAATTTGTCTAGAGGCATATTGGTGTTGCCGGTGTGATTGAAGAAAGTTCGATTATGGAGAATGAAATCAGTGATCTCAATTTCGGGTACCCTGTACACAATGACGGAGGCCCATAGACCACAAATCTATAGGTGAGCGTTTGAAACCAGTTGCTTTGCAAAAAAAAAAAAAAAAAAAAACAAATATACAACAATACAGATTGTGTTGGACACTGATTGATTAATTGAGTCATCAGATTTGTTGCTTCGGCTGAAATGTTAGCTTCTGTCTACACCACAATGGTCACCGCCAAGCGTCACTTCAAGGAGAATAAGTAAAAGGAAGCAAAGTGGACCAAATAAAACCACCAGATCAAAGGAAAAACGATGATTCAATGCTACATTGGGTATCTATGATTTTAATCTGGAAGTCCACCACTTTCGACGCTTCCATCTGCGTTCATGTGGTCCCCAGGAAGAGAAACCCGTACCCCACGCATCACCGAAACTTATTGCTCTATGCCGTTCTGATGTTTTCCACACCATCATGTCACAACCTCAGCCTCCGTCAATAGACTTTGAGAAAATAACAAGCAAGTCTGATGGATCCATCAGGGGAACGCTAGGACTGGCCTTCAATGAAATAGTGGTCAACAACCCGTACTTTGCTGCGGGTGGAGGTTTAATGTTACTAGGCACTGGACTTGCCCTCGCCAGACAAGGTGTGGTGAAGTCGTCTGGGTTTATTTACCGACAATTGCTTGTCGATTTAGAAATCCCCTCCAAAGACAAGCTGTACCTTTGGTTTTTGGAGTGGATGTCGCAGTACAAGCACAGAAGCTCGCGGCACTTGTCTGTGGAGACAAATTACGTTCAGCACGACAATGGAGCGGTCACTACCAAGTTCTCGTTGGTTCCAGGTCCGGGAAAGCACTTGATCAAGTACAAAAATGCGTACATGTTGGTGAATAGAGAACGGTCGGGAAAATTGTTGGACATGACCAGCGGGACGCCGTTTGAAACCGTCAAGCTTACGACGTTGTACAGCGACCGTCATTTGTTTCTGGATCTTCTTGCTGAGGCCAAGAGAATGGCTCTCCAGGCACAAGAGGGCAAGACCGTGTTGTACTCTTCATGGGGACCTGAATGGCGTCCGTTCGGTAATCCTCGGCGGAAGAGAGTGTTGGGATCTGTGATTTTGGACGAGGGCATCAGCGAGAGCATATTGACAGACGTCAAGGATTTTTTGACAAGCGGAGAATGGTATCACAAGCGTGGAATTCCATACCGCAGAGGATATCTTTTGTACGGACCTCCTGGCAGTGGAAAGACGTCCTACATTCAGGCGTTAGCGGGGGAATTGGATTACAACATTTGCATTTTGAACCTATCGGAAAACAACCTCACAGACGACCGTCTTAACCATTTGATGAACCACATCCCCAAGAGATCGATTTTGCTCTTGGAAGACATCGATGCCGCGTTCAACAAGAGAGAGCAAATGGGGGCCGACTCAGGTTACCAGAACGGAGTGACCTTCTCCGGCTTGTTGAATGCGTTGGACGGTGTCGCCAGTGCCGAGGAGAGCATAACGTTCATGACGACTAATCATCCAGAAAAGCTAGATCCTGCCTTGTTGAGACCGGGACGTATCGATTTTAAGGTGTTGGTGAACAATGCGACCGAGTCGCAAGTGCGGAGAATGTTCTTGCGGTTCTATGAGACAGAGACCGAGCTTTGCGACCAATTCATCAAAAAGTTCAAAGAGCACGACTTGTTGGGTAAAGTCAGCACTGCCCAACTTCAAGGGTTGTTTGTGTTCAACAAAAAATCCCCCCAGGGGGCGTTGGACATGGTGGAGACTTTGAAACACCCCCAAGCGGCGTTCTAACTTGTATATACAAAATATCATCCTCTGAATTTCTTCATCAAAAGTTCCTGTGCCTGCTGTATGCTCCGCTCAGTCAACCCTGTGGTAGAAGCTTCCGCCATGAGGGTGTTGAGGTAGTCCATGTAGATAAGGTAGATGACCATATCGGTATTATCATCTGCGAGGGCTAACGACGTTTTTCCTTTAAGAATCCTGCGGAAGCTACTTTGGGGATAGCTTTTGGCCACCTTATACTTTGGTTTCGCCATGGAGACTGTGGTAGCGGAGTTTGTGTAGATGAGCCTGTTTGTTATCCGCGCGGCACAAGACTACTCTGTTCGGTGCAGGGCCAATGATACCCACATATAATACAATTATATAATACAAATTCTAAAACACACACACACAAAGGAGAGGTCCGGTAGAGAGCGGCCGACGCATCCAGCGATTCATTTCATGAGCCAGGATTTTGCCGCATCAATTCGCACGAGGCCGCACTACTGGTTGGAGATGGAGAGAACAAGCCCATATGCAATCAGAGAAGAAAGGTCGCATCACACGCCAAGCTTGCGCTTCTTGTTGCGCTCATCAGCGCTTTCCTGGAGCAAGTCCTCCACGCGGCCAGTGCCGCCTCCGCTGGTTTTGATGGACTTGTCGATTTCAAGCACCGACGGGAGCTGCTTTTTTGGAGCCCCACCTTCGTTCGGGTCAGAAGATGGCGACGGAGACACCGCTGCGGGCCCGTTGGAATCACGCCCAGATACACCTAGCAGCGGAGTTCTCCCACCGCCTGGACGCAGAGTACTTAGCAAAAACCTGCCGCGACCCTCGTTCTCGTGCCCGCGAGGCAGCATTGGGTTCGACGCGATCGTGGTGGTGGAATGCCGCTGTTGCAAGGTCTGGGCTATGGACTGCGCCGAGTGAAGCAGCAGGTTTTCGAGAATAGGCAACGACACCGTGCGCTGCTGGTTCGAATGGATGTGTTGGTAGAACAGATGGACCGGCTGCTGGTGAAACGGCATGGGCTGGTACACTTGTACGTATGGCGGCGCGGCAACATCTGCGGGGGGAGCGGCGGATTCAGCCAAGCCGACCGGCACAGGGCTGCCGAGCAGCTCTTCCAGCTTGGGCGCAGTGCGGCCAGGGATGGGCTGGAGCGGGTCCATGAACACCGACACATGGCGGCTGACGGGCACGGCCGGCTGCGGCTTCTTCAAGTCTTCGCTGGACATTTTGAATTGGCGGAACGTGGCAATCTCCGGGCTCGGGTACAACGAGTAGTTGGGGTTGATGGGGTAAGGCTGTGGCACCACGTTGGAGGGAAGCTTGGACACGGCCAGCACATCGTTCAAGTGGTAGCTACCAAGACGCGGTTCAGGCTGCACTGGGCGCACCATGTTTGCCTGGAGCTGTTGCTTGAACGAGTCCAACTCGGAATCCTTGTCCTTTGTAGTCAGCTTTGCCGGTTTCACAGTCATGGGCGACATGCCAGCCTCAGGCCCTGGGGTGGTGGAACGGTTAGTCGGGGTTTTAGTGCGAACGAGCTCGCGCTTCACCTCCCCCTCGCCACGCACAGACGACTCCAAGAGCTCGGTCAAGCGTAGGAGGTCGGCCTGATTGCGGGTGTATGCGGCGCTCAACGCCTCGTAGCGCGCAGACAAGTCCAAGTAGCCCGAGGTCAAGCTGTTGAGGGAGTTTGTGATTTCAATGAGTTTGAGGTTGACCGCCTGGAGCAGTTGCGGCAGCTGCTGCGGCTGCTGTGTCTGTGGTTGTTGTGCTTGTGGCTGCAGTTGCAGTTGCAGCAGCTGCAGATGTTGCCGCACTGGAGGAATGCTCGATGGAGATGGCGCCGCGTGTTCTTGAAACGGAGTGGTCAGCGGCAGGTGCGGCACATTCAGCACACTGTGCACATACATCGGCTGGTACTGGTGGTGGGCCATGACTGAGCCCGGGTACAGCAGAGGGAGAGGAGGGTTTGGAGTTGGAGCATGGAGCTGGGCCGATGGCGGGTGCACGTGCAGATGAAACTGGTCAGCAAGTGGTGGTTTCGGCTCGTCCAACGTCGCGGCCGACGTGGGCGGTAGCGTTTTCAAGCTGACGATTTCTTTGTGGGAGTTGATGACCTTGGAGGACTTGCGCTTGATCAAGCCGAGCAGATGGACGTCGCCCTTGCGGAACTGGTTGGTCAGGTGGCGAAACTCCCACTTCGTCGCGGAGTTTGCTGGCGGCGTTGGAGCTGGGGACAGCTTGCCGTCACCCTGGAAGTTGTCGTTGACTTTGTGGAAGCCGTACATGTTCAACTGGCGGATGAAGGACGCGATGTTGGTGTGCTTGAAGTACTGGGCCAACACGTTGGAGAACTCCTCGCCCGGGTAAAGACAGAACGAGTCGTTAGACGGCGACCACCAGATGAGGTGGGACAACAGCAGGTCCTCCAACATGTCGTAGAGCTTGTGGATAAACACCGGTTGGGTCTTCGCGGCGGTGGCAGCGGCGGAGGCGAACAGCGCCGGCGCAGTGTTGTCGGAGAGTTCCGACACCGACAACGGGCGGTGCGGCGGGTCGGTGGTGGCGGCAGCGGGGTTGTGGTTAGCAGACGGGTTGGGGTTGACGGAGTTAGCCGGATCTGGGTTGAGAAGGGCGTGGGGCAGCAGCGGTGTTGGGTGCTGTGAGGAGGGCTGGGGCGCAGGTAACACCGGCTTAGGGCTGTAGGAGCGACTTCGGACGGCCATGGGGATACAGAGGCCTGCTGGGCGGGTGATGGAGAAGTGGAGATAGCGCGAGCGAAAAACAGGCTTGGGCACTGCGGAAAACCAGGAACCAAATCCTGCAGTGGGGCGGCGCTGGGGTTGTACGGTGCATTACAGAAAAAAGTCGCACTGACTGCGTCCCGATTGGGGTGGAGCGGAAAAAGTACCGAACGGAAAAAGCGTCGGCATCTATGGGGCCGAATGCATATTACGGTGGTACCCCAGGTGCAGATGGCACAAGGTGCGGCAACAATCCTGACAAGGCTTCGGATCCTGCACGACTACGTGCAAATCACCATTGATCACTAGGTTTGGGTCCCTAGGATTCGGTGACCTAATCGTGGCTACATGTTTCGTTACCCGTTGTCCAGGTTAGGATGTCCAGATGAAGAAGGCTGAGAAGGTATAGGGGGGGTCTAGATCGCGGATAGTGTCGTCTTCGCGACGGTGCGGCGCCCACGAAGCAGAGGGTGATGTCTTTGCAGCCAATCAAAGGAGCCACTGCAGTGCATATCACCTTCGAACACACGGTAACCGAAGGTGCAACTGTATGGAAGCGAAAACTGTATATAGCGTTGTCCAACTACTGTTGTTGATGTTCGCTGAAACGGCGTGCCGTTGTAGGTCATTCACCGTATTTCTGCCGAAGAACATGTACACTTGAAATGCGGTGCGCGATTTTACTAGTGGAAAAAATATTCCCGTCGTGCGAGTTTGCTTGTGGGTCACACAATGGCGAGCCGATCTAATGTGGGGAAGGGGAAAAGTACAACACAATCAACAAAAACTTGCTGGGGGCCTTTTTCTTGGAATCTACACCGGGGCTCGGCGCAGCAATAGTATGCAATAGGGGCATCTGAAGAGCGACATCCCACCATCGCATCAACTAACTCAATCGGGCATGGGGCCAGAGTGCACAGGGCATGCATCAGAAAAGCTGACCGAGTTACGCCCGAGACGTTGGTGCAGGCGCTCGTCGTATATGGGCAGCCACTTTCTCCGCGCAAAGGGTACTCTGCCGGAGCAGGTGGTGTGTGGTCGTGCGGCGCCCACCATGGGCCAAGGAGAAAGAGCCGCCCTCTCCCTCGCCGGGCGACAGGCAGGCGGGGGTGAGCGCCGCCCGCGCGCGCGCCACCCTACCTGTGTCGAGTCGCACCTCCACCCGTTCTGCCCGCACTTTTTGCCCGCACCGCCTATCGCACTCTTCAGCGACGCAGTGCGGTCGGAGCGCAGCCACTCTACCCTGCCTATCCCTGCGTTACCCTAGAGACCCTTGTCATTTTGGACCCTTGCCATGCCGTTGTCATGACGTTGTGATGACGTTGTTATGACGTTGCCCTATTTGTAGCTGACCCCTGTCACACTCTTCGTATGTGATTTGCCACTGTCTACAAACTTTAGGTATTTTTGTCCTCACGCCATTATCTGGTGTCGTCACTGTGACGTAGTGTGGATGACGGAAAAAGACAAGTGCGGTTCACGATGGCCGCATTGCTTTTTTCTTGTTGCGCGTAACCATTCGTCCGCCCCGGATTGGTGCGGTCGCACAGTGAATCGGCACGGGCGAGGGGGAGGTCTTTCCCTAGTCTCCGCCGTAGCTTTCCCCAGGAATCTTCCGTCCACCTTGCACGGGCTGGCCGATGCGGGCCAGACCGCCATACAAAGGTAAAAAAAAAGAAATCGCCGGGCGAAAAAAAAAAAAACCTTTCTATTGTTTGCTATTGGCAGAATTTCGTCAAGGTTCGCTCTGCACATACATTTCTTTTATCGCAGTTTCCTTTCTTTTTTTTTTTTATTTTTTTTTTGGCCCGTCTGCCTCAGCGCTCTCCGCCCCTTGTTTCAAATAATACATCGGCCTCTTTCTACACCCTTCCTTCCTTATACTCCTCACTTTTTTTTTTTTCTCTTCACGCACTTCTCCCAAACGATCCCCCCCTAGTTTCTCCCTGTTCCACGCCTCCCTTCCCTCCAGTCGTTGCTCGAAGCAGTCATGAATTCCCAGCTAGATAAAACCAACGAAAACCAAGACCAGGTGTTCCAGGAGGCTGACACCTTCCGCCCCGTCTTTTTCGACCAGGCGACCAAACGCAACTCGCCGTCAGCTCTGTCCGACTCCTCCAAACGTGCCCGCCTCGACGCCTCCGTGATAGCCCCCAAGGATTCTGCCCCTGATCCGCTGGTGACTCCGTCCGCACCAAACGCCGCCGACTCAGGCCTCGAATCGCAGCCAAACCAGGCGGCGCTCTTGAAACACCACCCTCATATCCTCCTCCACCATCCGCTTCTCGATAGCCACCCAGGCTCGCCCACCTCTGACTCGGACGCCACCGCCACCCAGCAGAAGCAGCCGCAGGCCTCCGGGTTCCCAGGCAAGATCGCAGGGTTGCACCGGTCGGGGATGAAGAAGTCGGTGCCCTTAATGCCACCAGTGATGGCACAGGGTCCCGCGGGACACTCCACCAAGGCTCCCAAGCTCTTTCGTCGCTTCCGCTCGCGGTCGTTACCCATCATCAACTATACGTCGCGGGCACACTTGCTCCAGCACCATATGATTCCCATGCGCTCCACCAACCAGCCCCCAACTGGCTCGTCGCCTTTCCACGCGGCCCTTTCCAACCGCTCTGCATTTCAACCCACTAGACCCGCATATCACCACACCAATCACCATCACCAACAACACCGTCACATCCCCGCCACCCCTTCCCTTCCGCCCATCAATCTCCAGTCGTTGAAGGAAATCGATTTGCACGAGATCTTGAAGAACCCCCAGCTCAGACACGATATTCTCTTTGACCCGCAGTTGCAGTTCAGACCCAACTTGGACGGCGAGCGCGGCCGCAGGAAAAAGTCCATCATGGAGAAGTACTGGGCCGAGATTGAGTCTGAATGTAAACAGTTCTTTACCTCTGTCTCTGGAGCCCAGACTGCTGTGCCAAAGGTGGCTCGTTTACCTGCATTGTTCTCTACTTTAAGAGACATCTTGTTGTCGTTGCTTCCAGTAAAGGACAGGGACCCAGTCAATGAGATCATGGACATAGATCTCCTTGTTCAGCAATTGTCGCATGGCTCGTTTGACTTTGTTGCCATGGCCATGTGGTTGGGCGAGGTGTTCAAGTCCCATTGTGCTCCCATGAGAGACCAGTGGGTCAGTGACATGATCTCCAAGTTTCAGCAAGCATATACAGAGAATTCCCACACAAAGCTTGTGCAGGGACTCCGTACTGTCTTCTCTATTTTGGAGGCTATGAAGTTGGATGTGGCCAACCACCAAATTCGCATCTTGAGACCGGTGTTGATCGAAACCGCAGTGGACTTTGAAAAGGACTACTTCAGTCAGTTGATCAACCACTGCAAAATCGATATTTCTGACTCGTTGAAATGGTTCTACAGAAATCACCACAAGAAGTCAGTCGTGGCTCAACAGTTTCCCCTGCTCAAGAACGATAAGGAGAAGCTGAAGTTGGTCGTCACTTCATCCATCATTGACTTGCTTTCCTGCCGGAACATGGCTACAGAATTCCCTTCCACCATGGCGTTTGATCATACTCGTTTGGTGTTGCTCAGGGCCGACGTCAGACAGCTTGTTTGCGTGCAGTTGTGCATCGTGTTGTTCAAGCAGTTACTCATGAATTACGGCCCCGCTGCTCCTTACAGACAAGTTTGCTCCAAACCGGAATACCTTACGAAAGTGCAGGAAGAAATCTTGGCTATTGTCACTGACGACAATGGTAACGTGAAGTGGACCCGTAATGTTCTGGCAATTGCGTTGCAGATTGTCAAGAAAGTGGCCACCAATCCTACCACTGGGAAACAAGTTGTGGCAAATTTGCCTACCCCATTAATCACTTTCAGCAACAACTGGTTGATCAAGCAGATCCAACCCAGCTCTGACGTTTACGGATTGATGGAAGAGAAGATATTCAAAGATTTACTCACTGAGATCGTTGCCAACACAAGCTTCGAAAGTGCCATCACCACCGTTACCCATGAGCCTAAGACCAGTACCGCCATCAATACCAGACGCGCTGATTCGGAAATGGAAAGTATAGCCACTCGTATTTCCACTCTTGTGAAGTTCCACTGGAGTGTGTTTGGTGATTACTACACTGATTTTTTGAAGGCCAACAAAGACCAAAAATAAACTGCAACGCCCCCGAATTACGATTTTCTTAATTGGGCTAATTTCGCTGCTCCATCTTGAGCTCACAGATTCTAATTGTCCATGCAGACAATGTTGAAGGCTGCTAATCCATTCCCAAAGCATAGCTTTATATAAAACGTGCATCACATGTAATGAAAAACATGATTAATTATTACATTAAAGTAGTACTTCTAATCCATTTATGGTGCACTGAATCGACATGATGGAAAAGATATAGCCGAATTTCATTGCCGTGAGCGACGGGCAAGGCTTTCCAAAGATAACACGATCCATAAAGTGTTGCAATATATCTGCCTCGGTCAAGGCCACCTCTGCTTCCCGTTTTTCTGGGTCTCGATAGTCGTACTTGATGCTAATCGCTATGCGGAAGTCATCCCCATTGTATTCCACATCAAAATCAAGCTTGCACGTATGACTGTAACCCACTTCAACTACTGGCAGGTTGGGATAATCAAACCCATCAAGAACCCCACAAAGCTTGAGATGGGCCGAAAGAGCCCTACTGAGCGCTATGACCGGAAAGTCCGCAGGTTCGAGGTCAACAAAGTCGTCATCGACGTCAAGTACATGTATATCGCGAAACCAAGGCAAGAAAACCGATTCCCGGGGCTCAATGTAGATTTCATGACTTAGCCTAGCCAGAGAAATGCTAATTTGGTTCTTCATGCTGCACAACTATCAGCCCGAAGCGTGTTTATACTTCTTGAGGGTTTCCCCCCGGTTTGACACTGCCGTGGAAAACGTATCACCATTATGGGCCTTGCTGAACAAGGAAGGAGCGCTGGAGAAGGTCTCGGAGTGGCCGGGGCCGACTATCTCCTCCTGAGTCAACGGATTCTGATCTTCGGGCTCGGATTCTTCCTTTATAGTGGGGAAGGATAAGTCGTGATGCGACGACGACTCCAGGTCGAGCGAGTGTAATCCATGCATCGATGATGATGGCTCCTTCAACGAAGAGATTCCAGGCATATGAGCGTCGGTGCCAGACTGGAGTTTCAGCTCGTGTTTGACCGACGTTGCATGTTTGTTCCACACCTGCTCAGCCTTTGCATTGAAGAAAGGGGTTGTTTGGGTGGCTTTTGGAATAGACTGCCTTGGGCCCAGCCAAGTTAACACATATCCCACCAATGACATATTTGTTCCGGAGACCACCCCTACCGCAACCCCAATAATTGCTGACAGAATAAAGTAGTGGACCAAGTTGACAAACAAAAACACCATGTGCGGCCACGCCGTCACCGCAAGCCGATAAAGTGCTATCTCCACCGGAGCCGCCGAGTCATACGAAACTCTGGCCACAGAAAGCAACACCGTGAGCGGGAGATATATTACTCCATAGAGAAATATGCGAATTACCAGGAGGCATGGGATCAACACTAGATGGTTGACCAACAGCCACAGAACAGATAGCACAGGGCGCACAAAGTAGTTGAGCGGCGCCAACGCCACTGTGGAGAACCCCACAAGTAGAGAGGACGCTAAGGACATGATTGCAAACCAGCTGCAATGGTGATGTTGGGGAGTTTTTCGCGAACACAGGAAAGAGACGAGACTTGACACCAGCTTGAGGAACACCGAATTGACAGCAAAACCCTTCTGTTGGGGCCAATTTGGAAACCACACAATTCTGTCTTATCGTAACCGCCCGTAGGCTCTGGTCGAGGGTGTCGGCACAAGGTCGGCACAGTGTTGGCACCGTATCGATTATCTTATAGGGACACGGCAACGGCGCAGGTACAGGATCGACCGATCGGAGCCAAGCCACTGTTCTCACCCTATTACACCCACCAAAATGTCCCGACTTCCCTCTATCTTTGATATCCCCGAAACTCTTGACGAGGAGTATGTTCAGCTTATCTGTACTTCCGTGCGCAACTAACCCTCAGTGACATGAACACAATCCAGAAAATTGTCTACAGAAGCAAGCAACAGCCACTTGTTCCTCTTGGCACTCTCTTGACCACTGCTGCGGTTGTCCTTGCGGCGAAATCGTTGAAACAAGGCAGAAAGCACGACACGCAGCGCTATTTCCGCTACAGAGTGGGATTCCAGGCGTTTACGTTGGTGGCATTGGTTGCAGGTGGCTTGTACTACCAAAAGGAATCCGCGGAGCAAAAGCAGACCCGCGAGGACAAGTTGAGAGAGAAGGCAAAGTTGAGAGAGCTGTTGTGGATTGAAGAATTGGAGAGAAGAGACCAGCTCATCCAGGCCAGAAAGAAGAGATTGGAGGAGTCCAAGAAGGAGTTGATAAGAGTGGCCCAGGATGGCTTTGACCAGGAAAAGACTGCCAAAAATAGTGATGAAGATGCCTAAGATCCCCATCTTGTCCAACTGTGCATCGTTTTGTTTCCTGATGCCCCGTCACCTACTCTGTGTACATCTTGTATATATTTGTGCTTGAATTTATGAAATGAACAACTATATGTAGTGCCTCTTGTGGATCCCGCCACTGTTATGGCCGAACCCATGATGGCCAGTACATATCTCCTCGACTAGGGGCAAAGGTTTCCCGGTTAGACGTGTAGGCTACCGGAAATGCTGGCTTATATTCGCATCGTTCTTTGACTCGAAGATGGCCGTTGAGCATCCACAATCTTTCCCTCGGAGTGGACATTGGAAGCCTGGGTTAGTCTTGGAAACACACAGAAAATAAAAAATCAAGATAGTTGAGGATAAGATGACAAGATAAGAAATGCCCCAGTAGCAAAATTTGGTGATACCACGTGACCGTAGCTCGGGTGACAACTCGTCCAGACTTGTCGCACCTCGTCTGCTACACATCCTCCTACTTCACGTGAAAAAAAAATAGACTTTCAATTTTCGCTTCCGCTTATGCCGTAACTTTTAACAAAGGTATACAAATCATCCATCATATCTGTAATTCCATGATTTGCGCCGCCTTCGGCGTGGGTAAGGTTGTTGGAAAACACAGCCTGCACCAAAGATTGGATCTTGATCAATCCTTCCTTCGCCACCAAATCGTTAAATGCCAAAATCAATTGGGGCGAAAAGTCGTTGTACCAGCGGTGGTTCCACACCAATAACTTAATACAGCTCTCTAAAATTCGTTCGTTGAGCTGGTTCACCGATTTCGTGTAGTTGAGGGAAGTGACCGATGACGTTTCGGAGGTGGTCAGTTTAGACAAAATCTTTGTTCTCTCCATGAGATAGTATTTCAACATCTCTCGTTGCGACTTGGCGGAAAACCTTCCTCTTAACGCATTGGTGAATGCCACCGAGCCTTCTTTGAAATGCTTGAGTCGGAATGCAATCAGTCCCAAAATTTCCCACTCCAATGTGGACCTCTTGTACTCTATTTGCTGGGCTTGGAAGTGCACGTACTCGGCTTGCCATACAGTGTAAACACGCAAGTCTTCGTATAGCAACATGAACAAGTTATCCAACCATCTCTCGCAAAGTCTTTTCTTTCTAAACTCGTTCTCGAGAGATTTCGCATTCAGAGCCTCTGTGATTTCCCTTTTTGGTGACTTGACGGCTGTAGTAGAGGAGTCATCATTTCCGACCGCTTCTTGGGCAGCTGTGACTCCATTTTGCGTTGGGACCTTGGTTTGACCGTCGCTGTTCTTTTCCTTACGGTACTCTTCTTCCATAACAAACACCTTAGCCCTGTGCTTCAACAACGATTCCCACCCAGTCTTCACAACAATATCGGTAAGCAAATCATAAGCTTTGGCAAAGGTGGATTTCAAGTTTGCTGCAGGTAAGCCAGCAAGCAGAGGATCAATACTTTTTTGCTCTGTAACGATGGCCCCGCTCAGCAAGTTCGAAACTTCTTCTAATGTAACATCAACGGGAGAAGGCAAATGCAAATCTTCGCCATTACCGCGCAAAGGAACAATTCTTTTGAGAGTAAATTTTTCCTTGTGTGAATTCATGGGGCACGAGTTCAACGTCAACAACGCGTTTTCAAAATCATTCAACTTGGTGTATACCTGAACAAGCAGGGCCCACGTTTTGAAATCCGAAGGCGAGGATTGAACCGCTTGTTTCGCAGAATGCAATGCCAAATCATATCTTTTTTTGTCCATCAAAAACTTGGTTTGCAACAAGTGGAGCTCGGGATCACGCTTGTCTCTGGAAATTCCGTCGTAAATCACCTGAACAGCCTGAATCTCTTCATCTCTCATGAGAAGTACCTGCGCAATCAAAGTAGTAACGGCAGGCTCTACTTTCTCCAACCGATATAATACTTCCAACGCCTGGGTGTAACATTGGGTTAAATTTACACATTTGAGGAATCCATCAATAAGGTAGTTGCAGATCAAGGTTGGCTGGGGAATGTCAATCGAGCAACCCAATTTGGGGCCCTGCCAAAATAACTGTTCAAAACCGGCAATGAAGTTTTCCAAAAGTGCTTTGGACGCTTTGCCATTATTGAAAAGATTCTCTTTGCGAATTTCAACCAAGCCACCCACGCGAGTAGCATCGTCATCGTCCGTATCAATCACGCAGCGCACGACAGAACAGACAAATGTTTCGAGCCACAAGGTGTCGAGTTCTTCCTCGGAAAGCTTTTCGTGAATAAGCTTACCGTCACTGTTCACCACAGAGTTCTCAAACTTTCCCGGAATATGAACTGTGACCCGCATGTCAACTTTGGAAAAGGTATTGTAGGTACAGTAGGTCAATTGAGGAACTTTCCAGTGTTTCTTTTCCCCAAACCAGTACTGCGATTTAGAAGTGATCAACGTGGCCAAACCTTGCAAATGTGCGGCGATCGAGGCGGAGTTGGAGGTGTCGACACCTGTGAAGTATAAAAAGGTACCGAGTTCCGTTTTCTTGGAGTTCACCGACGCTTTGTGGATATTACACAAGTCAGCGGGACCCAAGTCTGCAAAGGAGCGCAAGCGGCTGGTTCTTTCAACCACTGAGGAACCGACATATTCTTCCCGGGCTCTGTAACGATATTAGTAAATTGATGGGTACTATGAAAATTGAGCGAGTACATACTCTGGAATTGAGGCCAACGATTTCTGGAGCATTGTAGTCGGAAAATCTTAAAGCTGGGTAGATTCACTTAAGAACGAGGCTTTGAGATCGGCGAAAGGTGCGTTGTGACGATTGTGGGGCTATATGCAAGATACTCCATGCCCGAGGAAACAAGGAACATGGTAGACATCGGCTGAGTAAAGTGAAGGCCGTGCTAAAAGTAGCAAAAAAAAAGTCTAAATCGAGAGAATAAAAGAGTAAGCAACAAAGGAAAAAGAAGAGAGCAAAAGAGAAACACAAACACGAAAACCATATCACCATCAAGTTACTACACGGTGAAACTCATGTCCAACACATCCAATCATTGCATATTATTTCGATAACTTTGTGGGCCGTTCTGCACAATTTAAACGGTGGGAAATTTGGAGCAACTGATACTCTGCTGATCTCAAGGCTGACACATAGACTAAACCTGCCATATTCAGCTATCTCTTTTGCTTTTTAGCACTGTCCGCATCGTTCTTCTCCTCCTCAAGATTATCCCAGTCACGCGCAGTAAGACAGTACTTTTCAGGCGGTAAGTTGAGACCCCATTTAGGAATCACAGGTGGAAGTGTTTTGGAGTTTCTCTCATGTGCCAACTCCAACATTAGCTCCTTTGGAGGCGTAGGCTTGAACTGATAGTTTGTCTTGGCGGCAACAGCCAACCGTATATCGTCTGTGTTCACAGTGTTGTTTGGATTTGTCCCACCTACAACATTGCGCGTGTGGTCGTTGTATGCGAGGGCATCTTTCAACACAGAAGTGGTATATCTGTGAGCAAAGTCCATGAGCTGCAAAGGCACATGGTCTTGGTAATTTTGAATACCTTGCGTAGCAAACATCAAGTGTAGAAGACGAACATCTCTGGGCACCACTGCCGATTCTGAATCGTTCGAGGCCATGCCTCCCGCCATAACATTGTTCAGAGACATTTCTGAACTATTTGAGAACGCGCTAACAATATATCGTCAAAAGAACTAGGAAGAGAGCCGTAAAGTCTTATCTTTGTGAGTGTTGCCTTTATCTGACAATACGTGCCACAAGCTGGTCGGTTGGGTGTGGTGTATTAAGTGGTCCAGACTCACTTGGTTTTCTGTGGTTTATCTGAGACAAGGGATGTATGGATGTTATGGCGCTCATACTAATTCTATTGCCAGAGGAACGGGCAACATGGCGGCAGCGAAACCGTATTAACCGGTTTTCGTTTGTGTCCATTTATTATTACAGTTTAATCTCCAAAGTACGCTGCTTATCGTCTGAATTGAGGTTATTTCGTCAAGAATCAAAACACACTGTATGCACACGTGACTGAGTGGCGTGTTGGCAGAGCTTCTCCACAAGTTAGTGCTTCTGTACCAGCCAATTTTTACACTAGAAATGGGTTCAGACCTGGGAGAAGTTATCGAAAGACCCCATGATTGGCAAGTGAATTTACCTGTGGATGAACATAAAGTTCTTCTGCCGTTCCGGGTATTCTCGGAGCCAATCGAAGCAACCGGATCGTCTCTTATCATTCTCAATACTCCGCTAGATGATATCGATGTCAGAATGCTCTGGAAAAAGACCGAACTTCATATTTGTGCCGATGGAGCAGCTAATAGACTCTATGACTATTTCAATGAAGAGGAACGGGCTAACTATATCCCCCACTTTATCACAGGCGACTGCGATTCTCTCACGGACGAGGTGAAACAATATTACCAAGATAGGAAAACAATTGTCATTCCACAGTATTCTCAGTACTCTACTGACTTCATGAAGTCAGTCAAATTGGTTTCGGTGTACAATAGTGCTGGTAGATCCCAATTGGATCAGCCAGTGGAGGAAAACGACGGTTTGAGTGAATTATTAAAGAAATACCCCGATCTTGCCCCAACTACAGTTTACGTTGCAGGTGGGATTGATGGAAGGTTTGACCAGACGTTCCAGCTGATCAACCAGCTTTACACCATGAAGTACGAGTACCCCAAGTTGGAGGTGTATTTCATCACAGCCAATGATTGCATTTTTTTGGTGCCGAAGGGCAAAAATGTCATCAAGTATCTGAGCCGCAAAGCTTTCAACGACAAAGACCACATGCCGGCTTGTGGTCTTTTACCTTTTGGTGATGAGGTTGTGTTGACCACTGAGGGACTACAGTATGATGTTTCCCACTGGAGGAGTTATGTGGGTGGACCTGTTTCGTCGAACAACAGAATTGTGGGAGTAAACGGCTTTTTTGTTGAAACCACGGGTGACATTGTGATGAATGTGGAAGTGACGCATAGACAACGCAAATCTGACGCAAATCAACCCGAGAGGTTGATTAGAGATGTATAGAAAGTCATAATGCCCAAACGATGAGAGGATTAGTCTCTAGATTGTTGACTTTTCAGAAAACAACAGAGAAAAAAAATACGCGTAGAAGAGAGAATAAAAGGAATTAAAGGATTGAAGAAGCAAACGAACCTGTCAAGAAGTAAACGAAGCTTTTTTTGTCGCTTTAGTCTCACTGGGCTTTATTTGGCTTCTAGCGTCAACGTTCTCGCGAACGCACCCAATAGATTTGAGTTCGGCACATCACTAACCTCGAAAATATTCTCGGTACTCACAGTTAGCTATCGTGAACACAATAACCCGAGATGATGAAATTGGGTTTTTTAAGACAAGTGGGCATTGTCGGCTCTAGAGCCCTCTCAACCAGTCTCAGAACTACTCACACGCTTTTGACGTCCGCCCAACCAGCATCGTTGCGCATCACACAGACTTTGGCAAAGATCCAAACCCTTCTGTTCCCCCAACAAGTGTGGGACAGAAGTCCTGCTTCTCCTCTTATTTCTGAAGCTTTGGAGGAAGGTGACGCGGACAACACCTTATATATGGACTCCGTTTTGAGGAAAAGAAGACTCAAGATGAAGAAGCACAAGTTGAGAAAGAGAAGAAGAACCCAAAGAGCGTTGAAGAAGAGATTGGGTAAAATCTGATTGAGCCTGGCCCAGTATATAAGGTGCTTTTGGGCTCTTTATTTAGCCGAGTACCACGGTGAATCTGTACATACAAGAATATACTATTGATCATTACATCTTGTAGAACTCATCGTCTGTAGCGACCTTGTGTGGATTACGGAAGGCCAGATGAGATATACAATTAATGCATTTCACAAACGTATCATGTTGCCTGTTAAAATTTTACTGCAGGCTTTATCATTTTAAAAACTTTACCAAATCCTTAGTTGACTGCCATATGGAGATCTAGAGTACCATCTAAAGTAACGTCTAGAGTTTCATCTACGGTGCCGTCTGGAGTATCATCAAAACTACCGTCTGGAGTACCATCTAAAGTGTCATCTTAAGGGTGACCATAACCTTCCATGGACTATTCACTTTTGCTGATTGCTAAATTCGATATTTTTTCTTTATTATCCTGTTGTCCATCATAAATTTTCTGTACATGGAAAGTTGCAGTGAGCTAGAAATATCGCGGACCATCAAATTCATCACCACCCATGTCTACTATCACTTTCGTTACCGGCAACGCCAACAAACTCAAAGAAGTTATCCACATCTTGGGAGGTGGCGACGACTCGAACAAAGTTGGAAATGCTACCATTGTCAACAAAAAATTGGATATCGAAGAAATCCAGGGTTCCATCGATGAAGTGACTATTCATAAAGCAAAGGCCGCTGCTGAATTGGTTGGTGGTCCTGTTTTGGTTGAGGACACATGCTTGGCTTTTACTGCTTTGAATGACTTGCCAGGTCCTTATATCAAGTGGTTTGTTGAAGCTATTGGTCTCAAGGGTTTGGTTGATATGCTCTACAAATTTGAAGATAAGGGAGCCAAGGCGGTGTGCACTTTTGGATACTGTGAAGGTCCAGGTAAGCAAGTGAAATTGTTTCAAGGTGTCACCCATGGCAACATTGTGGACAGCAGAGGACCACAGCACTTTGGGTGGGATTCGATCTTTGAACCTGTTGGATATTCTCAGACTTTCGCTGAGATGGACAAGGAAACGAAGAACTCCATGTCTCACCGCTACAAGGCATTGGACCAGGTCAAGACATTCTTGCTTGAGAATTA
Organism: Clavispora vitiphila; assembly: GCA_030557995.1. Classification (NCBI taxonomy): domain Eukaryota; kingdom Fungi; phylum Ascomycota; class Pichiomycetes; order Serinales; family Metschnikowiaceae; genus Clavispora; species Clavispora vitiphila. The sequence continues at coordinate 376,604 of JANIJR010000001.1, forward strand.
GTTACTCTGTATAGATTAGAAACCTGAGGCGACCAACGTCTAGCTACTAAAAAACCCCTTAAGCTTATGCATGAAACCCTTGCTCTTCAGCGACTTTTCACCAGTGCTAACCACCGCATACAAGTTGTTCTTGGAGCCTGTGCTGCTGCCATGAGACTTGGTGTTGGAAATCACATTGCCAAAGCCTCCGCGGCCTACAGCAAATGAGCTTGATGTGACGGTATGCAACTTTTCTTCCTTGTCACCATCCACATCCTGAAGCTTCCTTGTGAGTTCAGGGTCGTCATTGTTAACCATGTTGCCGTACCCACCACGCCCGGTGGTGAATTTTGGCGTTGTTAATGCAGGGGTGTTGGAGCCTTGTGGGACTAATTTGGGGGAAGGGATCTCCTCGGATGCTTTGAAGTTCCCTGCACCTCCGCGTCCCGTAGAATAATACACCTGTTTGTGCTCGTGCTTCGCATCGGGGTGATTATCATGTCCAACCGACTTGGTTGGAACTATGTTTCCTGCTCCACCTCGTCCAGTGGAGACCATAGTAAAAAAAGTGCGGGGGGATGTGAAGAAAAATGCTCAAAATAAGAGGTAAAAAGCTGTTTATATGATGTGCCGTGTAGACCAATTATAGCAATCAATGAATGGGACACTCGAAGAGTAGCTCTGCTGTGAAGGGAGAAAGTATGGCGGACAAAACTTTCGATCCTGCCAAGCCAAATCCTCCCCACGGCGAGCGGTGGGTGATATCGCACGTGATCTCCAGTCATGGCGCCGCGCTGACCAGTCGCGGTTCGGTACATAACCTTTGGTGGAGGGCAATTTGGTATGACGTGGACGGCGCCCAGTGCAACAACAGGCTTACCCGCGCCTGAAATCATCAGCATGGCCTCGCCCGTGGAGACGTGAATTGAAACAAACAAGTCAGGGCGCAGTGTGTAATTCGCCCAGCTGGGAGATGATGTAAATGAGTGCGCCCCACGTATCCTCGAATTCAAACCATTCCCGCGGTGTGTGAGTGCCATGCAGTGGAACGTTCCACACTGCCACCACGTGAACATGTCCAGCCGTCGCGACCAGGTTTTCGTCATTGGCAAACACACGCGAATTGAGGATAGTTTTATTTTTCCGTTGAATCCTGCGGTGCCGATTCAGCAACCGTTTTTTACTAGTCGCCAGATCTGTTCGTAGTGGTGGAGGTGGCACCGGCGGCGCGTGAGCAGTAGGAACAAAGGATTTCGAGGACGCCAATTTGACATTCAACAGCGAAGATGACGATTGGTGTTTGATTTCTCTGATCGCTTTCTTTTGCACTTCCATGCTGGTGAGGTCGGGCGTGCTCTTCGAGTTGAGCGAAAGGCTTGATAAAGAACGCCTCAAGTATTTCAACGAAAACGGGTTGAAAGACATGGAGAACAATTGTTTCTACTAGAGAAAGAAAAGCGGATGGACCCTACTACGCGTCATTTATGAAGTGCTCCCGCAGTTCGTTTTTTTTTTTTTGCAGCCACCCTGGAATCCGGTCATATAAACCGAACGCGCTTGCGCGAGCCGCCTGTGACTAGATATGGAGCTTGATTGTGTTCCCCACACATTATTGCGTTTACTGCACGCGCCGCCTAAAAACCCGGACCGAACAAATGTTGTAACATCATGCATACAGACTAGCGGCTGACCCCTCGGTTATCTATGGAGGGAAGGCGGCACTGAGCCCCTATTCTGACATGGAAGCTGGAAGAATTCCGGCACTTACCCAATTAGACCGCCAAACTGTTGCGTGATTGCCAAAAAAGTCGACTTCGGGGAACAGGATCTTATGTGCCGATCACAGCTACAGACAGTACCCGGTCAAGCCCCTTATCTTCCCAATTTGGGCAGAGACGGTATAAGACGAAGATGCTCGAACCATCGCATCCGTTTGCCAGCATGTTCCTATGCCTATGCGTCAGGGTCAAGAACGATGTGGTATCGAGGTTGCAGCTTATGGGTACCGGTATTCGACGCAAAATGGCCAAATCTGAAAGGTGGGTGAACGTAGGCCGCACTAGCAAGCCTGAAGGTTTGCCCCGGAAATTGACAGCAAGCAATGATGCGCAATCTCGCAAATATAGAACAACAGTGGACCAGAATATTCTAAATACAGGATTCGGGTACCAGTATAGAAGCAATCGTTCCAAAATAGTGCACACTAGGAGCATTATTGAGGGGGACGGGCGAAGGCAACTGAGCCCGGGAAAGAACATAAATAGTGTGAGTTTCTCCCTCGGACAATTTGGAGCAACCAAGTATCTGAAGTCTCAAAAATGCAATTCTCAAAGATTCTCGTTGCCGCTACTGTTGCTGCGTCCGTTCAAGCCGCTAACAACTCCACCTCCTCCGGCAACGCGGCTGGTGCTTTGCAACCTGGAAACGCTGTTGTTGGCGCGGGTGTGGCCCTTGCCGGAGCCGCTGCGCTCTTGTTGTAAGCAAGATAGTTGATTTGTGGCGTCGTTCTCCCTGTTGTTTATGTGAATGATTGTGCTACGCAGATGATGCCATATGGTAATATTCCTAATATACATTTATTCATTGCTCCGTGTAGATGCTGAAGAGCCTGATTCCTTGCGCCTCACCCACGACTCCGTCCAGTCCGTATCATACGGCCATAAAACCGATACGAAAACAGCCGTTGAATCAACCATTTGTAGTCCCCTAGAAAACATCCGGCAACCTTTCAACAACATAGGAGTGTGCTCCAACGCTCATGATAGGGATACCTGGAACCTTTCTGATTCTTCTCTTTAAGTCCGCATCATTGGTGGCAACAATAAAGCACTTGTGTTGGATCACACGGTTGACAATACAGTCATCCGCATAGGTTCCGCCGTGAGAACAGCTGATTCTCTTGATTCTTGGATCTTTGGCCAACTTGAGGGCAATACGGTACTTCGGACCAAGCTTCTCCAATTCGGCCATAACGCAGTCGGTCACCAAAGGGATACATTTGGCATATAAACAGTCCATTAGACCACGGACCAAGTCAATTTTCTTTTGGATCGAGAAATTGAAAAAATTGGTATCGATAATAACTTGGTATGGAGGCTTGATGGCCTGGTTGAACTGGAAGAACAACGCACTGGAAACTTGGGGCACCGACCTTGCGAGTTCCGGGTCGACTTTTTTCTGTGGCTCTGTGGATTTTTTGATGTCCTTGGGTTTGATTGCTCTCTTCATGAGAGCAAACTTCCTCGTCTTTTTGGCTTTTCCCATTGTTGGCGTAGTAGTAGGCGCTCATCGCACAAATTCTCCAAATGAGCAGAGGCAAACACCCGTACACCAGTGTTCCGCAGAAGTGGAGCTGCCGCACCACATATGCACTCTCGTACTGGGGAGTCACATGTGTTGTTCTCCATCTTGGATAAACTTACAACGTTTTATTTTGAAGGAAATCTCTGATTGAATTTGTTTATTAAGTATACCTAAATAATTCCGCCATAGCTGCGCCCCATCATGGTTTGTTGTCATTTGACTCGTTTCCCATTATTTCCCTGTCCTCTTTCACCCTGGTTTCTTTCTCAGGCTATTTCTCCTTCTCCTTGGCTTCTTCTTTCTCGTCTTTCTCTTTCTCCTTGTTCTCTTTCTCCTTGTTCTCTTTCTCCTTGTTCTCTTTCTCCTTGTCCTCCTTGTCCTCCTTGTCCTCCTTGTCCTCCTTGTCCTTCTCCTTCTCCTCCTTCTCCTCCTTGTCCTCCTTCTCCTTGTCCTCCTTTTCCTTGTTCTCCTTCTCCTTGTTCTCCTTCTCCTCTGGCTTCTCTTCAAGCTTTTCCTCTACCTTTACGTACGATTCCTCACCATCTTCTTCCAAAGACCAAATCGATTGAGTGTCGCTAGTTCCATCGGCATCACGCTTCCAAGACAATATTCTGTTGGCCTCAAAATCAAGCTCATAAACACGCAAGCGCCGTTTGAAGTCTTTCTCGAGAAGAGTTTCAGCATTCTCACCAGTAACACCGCCGTAGCAAAGAAGAATTTTTTTCTCCTCCTCATGCCAAATACAAGCATCATTCTCGTGTTCGTGTCCAACTCCAACAACCTTGTAATTGTTAGCCTTCAAATCGGCAATAATGGCACTGTCTGTATCGACTCCCAATTTGTGCTTCTCGTTGTAATTTCCAATTAGCTTGAACTTGCCCTTTGGACGGAACTCCGGAAGAGGGAAATGGGTGAAGAGGAGCTTGTGGTACACCGAACCTTTCAATACAGCGTTTGTTCTGTAAACAAAGCTTGATTGAGTTGTATCAATATTTGCTGTGTTTGAGTCGAGGTAGGTGATGAGCGCGTCTGGCAGTTCAAGTTTGATCTGGTCAGACTGTGATTGGTCGGTCTCGATTTGCTCTTTAGCAGGTTTGTAATAAATCTTTAAATCCCCATTCGTCAAACCAGTTATTTTATGATCCAACTGGCTGTATTGCTTGTTATGGCACCCCGGTAAACTCGAAATAAAATTCAACATGTTAATTTGTGTTTCCAAACTAACGGATCTGATGTCAGAGTTTCCAAACGTGAAAATAAATGGAATCTTAGCCCTAAGAATTGGAGATAAAGCCTTCAAGATTGCAGATTCGAAGTGAACAATCTTGGATGTTTCAATCATATCTCCTGTAATCACCACAAGTTGCACGTCACTCTCCTGCTCTAAGGTCTGCAGGATAAAGTTTAAGGTAGTAGCATCGTATTTACATTTATCGCCGTCACATATGCTGGCATCGTGGGAGATGTGCATATCACTAAGCTGGACAATCTTGAACTTGGGACTCACTGACACGAGGATTCCATCCTGCGAGAATAAGTCCTTTGTCGGCCTCATTTCGAGCTCCTCGTTTGGCGAGATTGCAAGAAGAGATATTCTCGGGTCCATGGTTTGCTTTACGGGAAGATTTATCACGTCTTTGGAAAATCTCCAGTGTGGGCGGGTGTCCATCAAGTCCTGGCGGCCAAATAGAAGGTCAATGTCACGAATGATTGGAACTGACGGGTCAACGGCGTCCAAGTAATTTATCCATAAGTGAACACCGCCGGTAGTCTTATGGGACCACTTTGAGTTTGGGTAGTTCGACTCGGGAACATCATTTGTGGATGTCGTACGAATGTCCACAACAGGCTTGGCCACCGCTATTCTTCGGCTATAGCTGACATGCAAGTAATAGTTGAATAAGGAGAGTGACGAAGGGAAAAGATTTATTTTCTTCGGCTTCGCCAGCCAAGGCCGGAGTTTCTTGCTACAAGAAAATCCTTTCACACACCGGGTGATATCCACATCAACAACAGCCTGTTGCGATCTGATCACGCCGTCTATAGTCCGATATTGAACAAAGCCCTCTTCATTCTGGTATATCGTGATTCCGTTATGCGAGAGAGCAAATATAAGTGCAGTAGCAAGAAAAGCGACGAGGACGGTAAGCCTGATCTTCCGGTTCCGGAGTGGAGAAATCATAGCCCTTGAGAGCCCAGCGAACATCGGGGATGAAATATGGAACTTGCGTCAGGCAATGATCTGCAACAATACCGAGATTACTGATCAGCGCTCGTAATCGGGAGGATTTCTGATATTTTCGTGCATTTACGCGCAGGCGCCGTTGGTTATATAACTCATAATAAAAATAGATGCCCTGTACAAAATGTACATAATAATAATAATTACGCTCGATTAGGCCATGTGTAGTCCCGCCTCATGCTCGCCCCGCAAAAACTCCATTTCCCATATGGTTTTGCCAGCAACTTCATCTTGGCGCTTCTGGTCGCCACCCACATCATCCGTACTTGAGTTATCAGAGTCATCTGGGCTACTGCTTCCATCCGGAGGCTCCGCCCCGTGCTGGGGTTCGGTTCCGGCTACCTCTTTTTGAACATCACCGTACAGCTTCTCGGCTAAGTACGCCGCTTCAGGGTGTGCTTCCGCACCCAAGTTATGAGCTTTCTCACCACTTTCACCCAGACGCGCCGCGCTGTAAATGAGAGTGACCGAGTTCAGTGCTTGACGTGTCAAAATGCTTATATCGGAATGGATGTCTTCAAAGTCGACAAAGACCCCATCGTTCATCTCAACCCACGCATCCCCAAGACGCATGTAATACTTGCGGTCAGAGCAAATCACTCCTAGAAGATCGTATCTCTGTAGGCCCTCCACCGCACCAATAACTCTGGTAAACTTGCCCAACTCATTTCCGGATGCAACGTCTTGTAGACCCTTTGCAACGTTATTCTCTTTTAACCGAAGCTCGGAAAGCTCTTCCGCCAACTCCACTAAATCATTCGCTGATTGTGAATCTATTGCGCTGATTGTTTTAGCCGATTGGCGTAAAAGACTGTCTATGCGCTTCCCCTCGAATATGGTCCAATCCATTGTTCTTTTGCGCGACTTTTCGTGTTCCTCTTTAGCCATTTGCATGTTTCTAATCTCTTCCCGCACTGCCTCCGAAACTTTATCGCTGTATATCTCTGGATACACCAGCTCTTGTAGATCCAATGGAACCGTATACCCATCATCGTCGCCAACCAAATGAAATGTTACCACCAGGGCAATGTCCTTATATTTAACAACGCCAAACTTGGAGAAATCCTTCTGCCAAAACAATTCGTTCAAAGTATGGTAAAGCGTTGGCCGTCTTGTATCAGTGTCGACTTCAAGTACCGTGAGATCTTTGACGATCTCTTCCTCAACACTTTCTACCCACGATCTGAGGACCAGACCTAAGCCTGGGTGAAGTTCAATCAATTGCTCGTAGATATTGAGAACTGCATCCTCGTCTGTAAACCTGTCGCTGTCGTATGAGAGTTCTGCGAAGAATTTGTCGGCACTGATGTACCATCTATTGCTCCTGTCAAAGTTTTGAACAAAGTAAACGACGTGTTGAAGCTCTCTTAAAGCTCCAGTTGCCTGTTCATGGTCAAGAACTACATCCACAAAGGGCTGATGGTTCGATAAAACCATAAGCAAGGCGACCCAAATCTGGTAGTCAGGAGAGCTAGCAACAATCACCGGAAACAAATTTCCCTCTTTCTTTATATTAGGGCCAAAATCCTTAGCAAGCATTGTCTCATCACTTCTTTCTTCCTGAGAGTCAGTGACACTATTTTCCTTGTCACCTTGGCTAGAGCTTTGCGTGGAGTCAGCATCGCCCTCGTAGTTGGTCGCATACTCGTTAAAATACGAGTCGCCCATTGAGGCCATTTCCATTGCTTCTCCTGAATTAGCATGGGTCAAAAACTCCGGTATCTCCTGCGGGTTTGAAATGGAGATTGTTTGATCTTCCTTGGTCTCCTTTGGTTGTGGCGGATCTGGAACCTGTGTTTCTTCCTCTCCAAAGAGATAAGCGATAGCTCTTGTTAAGTCATTTCCAGTTGATTTGAGTGCATTGACTGCCTGCTCGTTGGAAAAGCCCATTTCTTGGAGCATTTGTATCTGTGTTTCATTCTCCATTGTGTTTTGCTTGATAATCTTGGTAATTGCAATAGTGAGGTTTTAGTAAGTATAGTTGGTGTACTGATGTAAAGTATGGGGGTTTAGGTGTGTAACATGGAAATGCCCAACGTCCTCTCGAAGCCCAAAAATTATCAGTGGGCCAATATATACACTCAGAGAGTCCGGTTTGAGGTAAGAAACGGTTTTGTCCATATTCGATAGTTTTATAGTTTATAGTTTGCAGTATGTGTAGATAATTGTGAATTTCGCAAGCAAAAAGTACTTTCTACAACAAGTATAAAGATGTCAAAGTCATAATTTTTCCTCTTTAAATATAGCAAACAATGTCAACAAGCATAAGCTACTCGATAGGATGAATTATAAAATACGAAACCTGATGATTGCTCCTTTCATTCCTTATCAGTTAAAGAGCGTCGTGCCGATGCGAAAATATCAGTTCAGTCATCACGACTACGAAAAAAATTTGTATTATGTATCATCTTCGGTCCACCCTCGCACAGAAACTTCCGCTCCGAAGACTATCCATGTCGGTCAACACAATTACACAATCTTTGGCCTCTTTAGGTCTTAAACAAGAAGCCGCCTTTGAGGGTTCTAACCCTGAATACAATGTCGTCGATGTCATGAGAAACTACATCACCAACGAATTGCATAGTATCACCGGCATTGCGAAGGATGTTATTTTCGTTGCGTTGGACTCTCCTTCTACTTTGGAAAAGGGTGATCTCTTGGTCCCTCTCCCACGTTTGAGACTCCCAAAGGGAACCGACTTCAAGACCAAGGCTTCTGAAATTGCCTCTGCTTTCAACAAGGGCGGCTACTTGTCTGAAGTCAAGGCTGAAGGTCAATTTTTGCAGTTCTTCTTCGACCAAAAGACTCTTTTCAACCTCGTCATTAAGGACTCCTTGACCAGAGGCACCGACTACGGTTACTTGCCATTGGGTCTCAACAAAAAGGCTATCATCGAATTCTCCTCTCCTAATATTGCCAAGCCTTTCCACGCGGGCCACTTGAGATCCACTATCATTGGTGGTTTCTTGTCCAACTTGTACGAGAAAGCTGGCTGGGATGTTACCAGAATCAACTACTTGGGTGACTGGGGTAAACAATTTGGTTTGTTGGCTGTTGGTTTCGAGAAGTACGGTGACGAGGAGAAGTTGACCACCGACCCAATCAACCACTTGTTTGATGTCTATGTGAAGGTCAACAAGGACATCACCGAAGAAGGTGACATCGAAGGTGGAACTAATGACAGAGCCAGACAATACTTCAAGAGAATGGAAAACGGCGACGAAGAGGCTTTGAAGATTTGGAAAAAATTCAGGGAGTTGTCCATTGAGAAATACATCGACACCTACTCTAGACTCAACATCCATTACGATGTGTACTCTGGTGAGTCTCAAGTGTCCCAAAAGTCTATGAAGGACGTTATTGAGTTGTTCAACCAAAGAGGATTGATCCACGAAGACAGAGGCGCCAAGTTGATTGACTTGACCAAGTTCAATAAGAAGTTGGGCAAGTGTCTTGTTGAGAAGTCCGACGGTACTTCTTTGTACTTGACCAGAGATGTCGGCGAAGCCATAAAGCGTTATGAGCAATACAAGTTCGACAAGATGATCTACGTTATTGCTTCCCAACAAGATTTGCACACTGCTCAGTTCTTTGAGATTTTGAAGCAGTTGGGTTTTGACTGGGCAAAAACATTGGAGCACGTGAACTTTGGAATGGTTCAAGGTATGTCCACCAGAAAGGGTACCGTTGTCTTCTTGGACAACATTTTGGAGGAGACCAAGGAAAAGATGCATGATGTGATGAAGAAGAATGAAGCTAAATACGCTCAAATCGAGGACCCAGAGAAGGTTGCTGACTTGATTGGTATTTCGGCGGTTATGATTCAAGACATGCAATCGAAGCGTATTAACAACTACGAGTTTAAATGGGAGAGAATGCTCTCTTTTGAAGGTGACACTGGTCCATACTTGCAATATGCCCACTCCCGTTTGTGCTCTGTGCAAAGAAAGGCCGCCATTTCTGAAGAAAAGTTGAAGAACGCAAACTATGACTTGTTGACTGAGCCATGTGCCACCCAATTGATCAGAGTCTTGGCTCAATACCCAGACACCATCAAGAAGGCGTTGAAGACCAGTGAACCTTCTACAATCGTCACTTACTTGTTCAACTTGACCCACATTGTTTCCACTTGTTACGACATCTTGTGGGTTGCTGGTCAAGAGGAAGACTTGGCCACCGCTAGATTGGCATTGTATGCCGCTGCCAAGCAAGTCTTGTACAACGGTATGGTGTTGTTGGGTTTGACTCCGGTCGAGAGAATGTGAGAGATGCTTATAGTGTCTAGAATATATAATGCAACTTAAACGAAAGAAATCCCTGAATGTGAAAAGAAAGGGACTTGATCAAGCTCATTTCAATTTCGCCTTATATCGAAAGCTTGATGAGTAAGTAGGTACCACCAGAGGTGGGTCATTACTTATGTGCACTCTATCACAAAATACTTCCTGCAAAACATTATCGCCAGAGCTGCCCTTTAACGTCACCAACGTGAATATGAGTCAGTTGACGAGCGAAGCTTTGCAGCTGCGGCCGGAAATCACTGAAGAAGACTTGAACTCCACCCTTGCTCACTTGACTTTACTCAAAGTTCCCCAGTTAAAAGAACTATGCAAGTCCATAGGATTGACCCAAAAGGGCAAGAAACAAGACCTCATTGACAGGTTGCATCAGTTCATCACCAGCTGTGCTAGCACCAGAGATAAAGGATCGCTTTTTCTTGCAGCCAGGACCATCGTGTTGAAGGTGATGAATAACGACCCGGTGCCAAACTTCGCCAACCTATGCAACGTTTTATCAGCTGGCCTAATAGACCATCAACGGATCACCGGCCATATTTCCAGACTTCACAGTACTTTGCCCACAAGCTCGACACAAAGAAAAACACAGGTGTCACACGCCTCACACGTGGCCAACTCTAACCTGAGATCGTCTCAACTGTCTGCGTACTACCCAAAATACCAGGGTCCGATGCTCCTTTTTCAAAGCACTATTTTTTATACGCTACGAAGAATGATCCATGGATTTCCCTATGTTATGGTGGCCAGTATGGGCCGGAATGTGTGTAATGTGCCTGTCCACCTTGATAAAGATGAGATTAGTGCACTTCGACTGTCAAGTACTGCAAAAGTCTACTTTTTCTGTGCCCTTTCCTCTACTCCTAATCCAAACCGCGCAGATCTTCAGTTCCCACCGATCGAAATATACGTGGATGGCGTGAATACAAAGCAATATGTCAAGGGATTGAAAGGTAAAGCAGGAACTTGCCGACCAGCTGACTTAACCAGTTACATCAAGGATATTAATCGCCAATTTACCATCAACATTGTTTACTCCGATGCTGCAGAACCATATATTGTGTACCTTTACGTTGTTGACGCCCGTTCCCCAGAGGAAATAACCAAGATGATCGTTGAATCGCAGAACTTCATTCCTTCTGCAATAACGAAGGAAACGATCAGAGCAGAGTACGAACTGAACCAAGATGACGACATAGTCATGGCCACTTCTTCCATTTCCTTAAGGTGTCCTCTCAGTTACGCAAGAATGACTTATCCCGTGAAGAGTATCCAATGCGACCATATCCAGTGTTTTGATGCAATTTCTTTTCTTACAATGCAAGAGAGGATACCTTCTTGGATTTGCCCGGTTTGCTCCACTAAGATAAACCAACAGCTGTTGGCGCTATCGAAATACATGCAAGAAATATTGCTGTCAACGTCTGAAGACGTAGATACCGTCACATTAAATCCAGACGGATCTTGGACTGCGGTGGTGGAAGGCGCCGAGGAGTCGGCAAAACCCAAAGGTGAACCCTATTTATCTACTGCTGCAGATGTACCCGCACCTTCAGCGGAACCGGTGAATACAGTCGATGATGCTATAGAGATCATTTCTCTAGGTAGCGATACCGAAGACGAACAGGAAGAAGTAACAGTTGGTGCCATTCCACCCGAGACAAACACCATTAATACGTCCTTTGCCATGGGAAGAAACTCCGAAGAGCCGCACAATGCTTACAATACGTCAGCAATTCCAGCTCCTTCCGCGTATGGTGAAATTACAGATTCAAATGGCGCTTCTATTTCAACAACAGAAGCAAATCACTCAACAGCACCATCCACTGCCCAAACACATGAAAATGTTTTGCTTAATCATGGCACATCAATGGTAAATATGAGCGCTGACGTCTCATCCGACGATGAACCAATTCACAGTTACGGAAGGAGAAGAAATCACATAATAGAAGATTCTGCCCCGATCAGTGAAGTTCCGTCATCTCATTCAGCGTTACAGGAGGTCTTACAAAATCAAAATAATTCAGTTCAGGCAAACCCAACGAATAATGACGTGGCAATGACAAATCTGCGAACTGATAGCGCTCCGTTCCATGATGAAAGACAACACATCGAAGTGACTAGGAATATTTTGAATGCTGGTCATGAGCCTGTGAGAAATGTTGTTACTGGTTATTCATCGAGTACAAATGATAACCGCATCACGCAAATGGAGAAGTGTTCAAGCCCGCAAGATACCACGACAATTGATAATGATCATGCTTCAAGTAATCCATCTCAGAGAGGGGAAAGCTTAACGTCGTTACTCCATCAACAAGATACAGAGACTGGAATCATTGCAACTCCAAAAAATGTCACAGCCAACGAAAATGTCCAACGGGATCCCTCAGGCTCGTTACCTCTTGTTTCAAATAATACCCAAGAAACCCCGAGAAATGGTTACAGCTCAAAAAGTATTAGCGATATCCCAAATCATGGACCGCTGAATTCAAACTTGAGTAAGACTAACGAAAGTAATGAGGAACGACGAGCATTACAGTCTGTCCAAGATCCAAAACCCTCACACACAAATGGTCGTCCCCCAGCTTGGATGAATGTTATGGTCAGCCCGGACGGGGACACACAAGAAGGATCTATTATAAATACAATCCAGAATATGTTTTCGCGTTCAGCATCTCCCCAACTAACAACACCGCAGGCGAATATCCCTGCTTCCCAAGCTCAACCGCTTGAAACTATGGTGGTCACGCAAGAGAAATCAGTCCAATCAGCTCCACCAAAATCTCAGCCGCTTTACTCTGATCAAGTTAACTGCGATCACGCACAAAACTCTTCCAATGGCAATTTTGAAGGATTAGACTCGCGCAGAGACATTTCAACCGTTAATCAATTACAAACACAAAGTCCGTACATAAGAAACGTGCCTTCACACCCAGGCATTCCTGTTTCTAATGGAAATACAAACGGTGGAGAATATCCCTCATCGTTCAGCGGACAAGCGAGAAATGAGAATAATGGTCTTTCAAAAGCTGATGCATATAGGAAGACCGTTCTGAGCGCATCCCAACTTATAAGCTTGTATCGGCAAATGCAGGGGTCAAACAATCAAGATCCAATGGCATCGCATGCTTTAAGAAAGGCACAGATCAGCACAGACGGCACTATATCATTCTCGCCTAGTGTTGTTTCCAATACAACCCCTCAGGCTAGTACCGTTGGTCATAATAGTACACAAAGCTGGACTATACCTACCACTTTGCAGCTGAATCCACAAGAGGGTCGTACCCGCTCGGTACCAAACATCCCGACTCATGCGCAAACGTCGTGGCCCTCTGTAAGTGGTGAAACCGCTGGCACAGGGCCTAGGTATTCCCGATCTCCATTCGATGCTCTCAGAGAAGTTGAGCAGGAAAAGCAAAAGGTCAGAGGTATTTTAGATATTGAGGTTGCTCATGACGTGATTCTACCATGGAATTCACCCTCCAGGGCTACGAGAGACAGTCCAGCTGACGAAAATCAAAATCACGGTAACCAAGATACAAATTCTCTGTCAAATCGGTTGAATGCGGGGTCCCGCTTGCTCTATAACCTGCCAACGCTCAACCGAACAACATCGACTCCGGCATTGACCGGCAATAGTGCAGACTTGCCTACTCATCCACCGGCAGGTAAAAAGCGTTCTATATCTGGAAGCTCGCCTCTGGAAAAGACATGGAACAAGAGGCTAAACAAGCAGAAGTTCGATCCCAGCGAAATGAATATTGGTCAAGTGATTGAGCTTGATGATTAGACCACTTTTAAGAAGGTAAGTATGGTACATTTATTGAAGAGAGAGTTGGGAAACATGTAGTTACATGAATGTTTTTGTCTAATTTTTTTTCGTCTTTTTCTGCGTGTCTGAGAGCATCTATTGTACACTTGGGACCATCACGAAGGAGTCCCATGATATAAAATACATCATCACATAGGACTTGGGCCCAAGTAGTCCTCCTTTATACTGCCAATAGCATAAATCTCATTCACGTCAGTTCTCGTACCGACAATCTTCAATCTGACACGAGACCCCTTCTCGATCGTTTCATCGGGACTAACGTATGCTGGAGGGTTTGCAGATGGGTTGAACTTCATGTCCGAAGAAATCAAGTGAGTACTGACAAACACTGACAATGGACCGACATCTGCGAAAAAACCCATCTTGTTGACTGTTGTAACAACCGCATCAACAACTTCACCTTTGAAAGGTTTCCACACCACTGCTCTGTACTTGACCTCGAATTCAGCCATTCCACTTCCAGGTATAATTCTGCCACGCCCGACGTCGATATTCATACAGTCCAAAACACACACAATGTAACCGAACTGACCAGTACATGTTCCTTCCACATCACTGAGCAACTTGTCTCGCAAGTACTGGTCCATCTGAGGGCCAAAATAGGAAGGATGAAGCGTTAAGTTTAATGATAAGTCCTTCAAAAAGAACATGGCGTCCGCTTAGTATGCGAGGTTGGAGAATGAGGAAACGAGCCGGGGAAGACGAGAAAAGCCAGGGTGCACTGATGCAAAAAAATTAAGGCGGGATAAATCAATGATCAACACGGAAGAAGAGCTCGCCGGTAACAGATAAGGGTGAGTAAGATTGTTCAGTTCTCCTACTGTCAACGTGAGACAAACATGATTCTCGCGAAAAAAAGTAGCTCGTCCTGCACAAAGCAAGAGCTCACTCCAAATTTTCACTCTCACTTTCTGCTTTTAAGCTTCAATAGCCCACCCACCTCATGTCGCAAAGAATCGGAAACGCTACCACCGCTTTAACGCGAGTATGGCACCACGTTGATGTTTCCACAGACAATAGAACTTTGGGTCGTTTGGCCGCCAGCATAGCCCTCACGTTGCAAGGAAAACACAAGCCGACATTCTCTCCCAACCGAGACCATGGCGATTACGTCGTGGTCACAAACTGTTCCCACTTGAAAGTTACGGGAAACAAAATGCAAGACAAAACATACTGGTCCCATACCACCCGTCCTGGCTCCTTGAAGTTAATTACCATGGAGACCATGATTGCCAACAAGGGCTACGCAGAGATTTTAAAGAGAGCTGTCAAGGGTATGATCCCAAAGAACAAACTCAGACTTGCTAGACTCGACAGATTGTTGTGTTTTGATGGCGACGAGCATCCTTACAAGGAAAACTTGATTGCGTACGCCGACGAGACCAAGGAAATGAAGGCAAAGATGGCGGAGTTGGAGAGAAAGGAATCACACATGGCTGAGCTTCGTGCAAAGTACTTGAAACAATAAATAACGTGTACATAGAATTACCACAAGTTGATACATTTTTGATTTTTGTAGGCGTTGTACAACCCGGCAGCCCCGTTGATGATCCTGATGGTCCTGATGTTCTGCTATGTTTGTATGTTTTGATTATATATTAACACCTAAATCTTTTACGTATGAAATTTTTTATTAATCTTTTCTTTCGCCGTCGTATAATGCAAGCAACCAACTCAAAGTTCTAGACACGGACGCTAATTCCTGATCTTTCCGTGTACAATCTTGGAGAAATGTTCATGGCCATCAACTCCTGGAAAAGTAACTTGGCAGCATAAGGAATATGGATCTGGTAAATGTTGGTCTTGTTCTTACAAGATCTGCACTCGAACTGGTTCTTTTTCAAGTTGGCAATAACAGACATCAAACCACAGATTCCGCACACATGAACTCTGAAAGCATCCGACGCCTCCATCAATCTCTCTTTCAAGAAACCAGCAGCACCGTGCGCAATCATACAATCTCTCTCCATCTCACCGAAACGCAAACCACCATCTCTGGATCTACCTTCCACAGGTTGTCTTGTCAAGACTTGAACAGGACCTCTTGCTCTCGCGTGGATTTTGTCGTCCACCATGTGTCTCAATCTTTGATAGTAAGTAGGACCGAAAAAGACTTGCGCCATCAATTTCTTACCAGTGTGACCATTGTACATAACCTCGAAACCTCTGGACTGGTAACCGTGCTCTCTCAACAATTTAGAGACAGCCTCTGCGGTTACATCAGTGAATGGAGACGCATCACCTTCCAAACCAGACAATGAAGACACTTTTGACAACAAACACTCAATCAAGTGAGCGACTGTCATACGAGATGGAATAGCGTGAGGATTAATGATCAAATCTGGAACAATACCTTGTGCACTGAAAGGCATATCCTCATGTCTGTAGGTAACACCAATAGTACCCTTTTGACCGTGTCTCGACGCAAACTTGTCACCAATTTGAGGAATCTTGGTGGTTCTCATTCTAACCTTGACGAACTTGGCGCCATCACCGTTAGTAGTCAATAATACTTGATCGACAATACCAGACTCAGTACTTCTCAATGGAGTCGAGGCATCTCTCTTGGTGTGATATTGAGTTCTTTGACCCAATTCTTCAGTGTCAGGTGGAATAGGAGTGGTTTTACCAATAATGATATCTTCACCACTAACTCTCACACCTGGAGCAATCAATCCGTCGTCATCCAACTTCTCGTACGTGCCGTGTTTCAAACGTAATGTATCAGATCTCGATGGCCTCTCAAAAGTTTCCAATGCCTTCATACCCTGTCTCTTTTCCAAATCCATATAAGATCTAAAGAACAAAGATCTGAACAAACCTCTATCAATCGAAGACTGGTTCATAATCATAGAATCTTCTTGGTTATAACCAGAGTAACATGCAATCGCGACAACCGCATTTTGACCAGCAGGCAACTCACGGAACTTCAAGTATTCCATGGATCTGGTTGTGGCCAAAGGTTTTTGTGGGTAGTACAAAATGTTGGCCATAGTGTCCATTCTAACCGAGTAGTTAGTCAAGAAAACACCCATAGCCTGCTTACCCATAGCAGATTGATATGTGTTACGTGGCGATTGATTGTGATCAGGGAAAGGAATAATAGATGCAGCAACACCCAAGATCATCGAGGGGTGGATTTCACAATGGGTGAAAGTGTGAGTAGATGACGTGCTAGTTGGCTTGATTCTCTTTGCAGGGTCGAGTTCTTGCTCTTCCATTTGCAAGCTCTTCTGTTGAGTTTCAGACAAGCTGCTCTTTGAAGCTTCCAAATCCTCTGGCGTCATAGCAATCATAATTGTTTCTTCTTCTTCTGCATCGACATACTCAACAACACCATCATTCACCAAAGATGACCATGTGTAAGCATTCGCTTGAGATTCTTCATCATATTCGTCGTACTCGGAATTCAACAACTTGTGAACATGTTCCTTTTGCAAGACCAATTCACCCCTAGTTTCAGAATCCTGGTCATCATCCACGATAAACAATGGACGGTAAACACGGCCAGCGTCAGTAAAGATTTTGAATTCCATTTCTCTAATGTCTCTGATGATGGAAACCTCAGGGGAAATATCACCCTTTCTTCTTAATCTTCTCATAGTATCAACCAATTGAGCAGGCTCTCTGTGTGTACCGACCCAAACACCGTTGACAAACACTCTGGTACAGTCAGGGGAGTTGGATGGAACGTAGTCTTCCAATGGTTCCATACCCCATTCTTCCAAGAAGTATAAGATAGGTTCAGAGGCTGTACCAACAGAAATACAGGTCATTAAAGACAAATTCTTCACAAGACCACACGCTTGACCTTCTGGAGTTTCGGCAGGGCAAACAAGACCCCAATGCGTGTTGTGTAACTGTCTTGGCTTAGCAATCTTACCATCACGGCCAATAGGGGTATTCGTTCTTCTCAAGTGAGACAATGTAGAAGAGTATGTGTAACGGTTCAACACTTGAGAAACACCTGCACGAGCACTCATAGCTTTCTTTTGTTCACCCCAGTTACCAGTAGCCAAGGAGTAACGCAAACCGTCTGTAATAGTTTGGGACTTGACAGCCAAAGTAAGGTTGAATTCCTTGTCATTTTCAACACACCTTTGCATGTAGTTGTAAATGTCTCTGGTCAATTTTTTAAACAAGAGACGGAACAAACTGGCCAACAAAGGACCGGCCAAGTCTAATCTCTTCTTACCGAAGTGGTCTCTGTCATCAGGCTCCTTTCTTTCCAAAGCACACAACAACAACCTGTTGACCATATAACCCAAGAAGAATGCTTTTCTCGATTCAAAACCGGCTTCTTGTGTGATGTTTGGCAACAATTCTTTTTGCAAGATGTCTTTGGCGTATTGAATACGCTTTTCCCTTCTGATACCCAAAACACCTCTTCTTCCGATAAAATCAAGAGCAACTTCACGTTCTTGAATCACGAAACCTTCCTCCACACAGGGCTTCAACATCTCCAACATCTGCCAATCGTTAGTGTCGTAACAAATGTGTTCCAAGATATCACCATCTGGGACAACACCAAGTGCTCTAAAAACAATCACGATAGGGATATCTTCTTTGATGTAAGGCAAAGTGGCCTTGATGGTTCTACCGGAAACGCCCTTGTCGTCTCTACCGTACAACTTGATTTGCATGGAGGAAATCAAACGAGAACCTTTCTCGAGAGCCGATCTGATTTCTGCCACATGGGAGATGGGAGAAGGAGCCGCCTTCTTGAATACTTGAACAATGTTGGCTGCACTTCTTTCTTGCGCAATCAACACCTTTTCCGAACCGTTAATAACGAAGTAACCACCCATATCGTAGGGACACTCTTTCAATTCGTAAAACTCGTGTTCGCCCAAGTCACGCAACATACAGAACTTAGACCTCAACATGATGGGAACTTTACCCAAAAACACTTTGGATTGGGCATCCTCATTGTCCACCTTTTCCTCGATCCATTCAAGCTCATTGCCCTTGCGGATTCTGTCGTCAGAGGTAAATTTCTTCTTTGTCATGTCCACGTACAACGGAGAGGAGTATGTCAAGTTACGCAAACGGGCCTCCTGTGGGAACATGGGGTGGGTGGTACCGTCGCCTTCGGTTTGGGTGGGTTTGGAAATGTAGATTTTGCCGAAGGTGATTTCAAATCTCTTGTTCTCATACTGGTCCTCGGACGTGTGCTGAGCAGGTTGATCCAAAATCAAGTGAGAGTCCTCCCAAACAAGCTCCTGAATGGTAGATTCGATGAACTCGTCGAAAGAGTCCAACTGTTGAGACACCAAACCTTTCTCCTGGAAAAAGGACGAGATGACGGTCCAGCAGTCCTCTGGAGTGATACTGCTGGAGTCATCGTCATCGTACAAGTACGGGTCATCAACTGGCTGGTCTTGCGACATTAGATGGGGGCGAAACAGTCAGTTGCGGGATATGTTGACAAAGGCGCCTTTCAATGAAAAAACCGTGTGCGAGTGGGTGGTTTGGTGCGCACACGCCAGTGCGGAACGTGACAAAATTTTTACTGAGTTGAGAGTGAGATTCAAGTCCACTGTGCACCGGGAAAACTACACCATGGAGAAACTCACCAGGAGCTTCCAAAAGCTCGCTGTGGCCACCAGATCTGTGCATTATAAGGCCAACCACAAAAAATACCCCAAGGTCAACGTCAACGATGTGGAGTTGGAAAAACCTAGACATGGTTTCAGAAGAGAGAGAGCGCCATTGCTCTCGCAGTCTGTGACAGATACCATGTTCCCTGCCACGGAGATCAAGAAACTATACATTGAGCACGGCAAGCTGGTACCAATCAAATTCAACGCCAAGAGCGACGAAATCACCAGAAGAAACTATGAAAAGTTTCAGGAAGAGGTGGCTCTTGGGTTGCCTCACTTTAGAGTAGGCGAGAAGAAGGTGTACTTCCCGAAGGCCAGAGTGTGCTTGTTGCGTCCAAATGCCAAGCACACCCCGTACCAAGCGAAATTCTTGGTTCCCAGAAACTTCAACAAGATGGACTTGAGAGACTACTTGTGGCATGTTTACGGCTTGAGAGCGTTGAACGTCACGGTGCAGTTGTTGCACGCCAAGTTTACCCGTGGAATGGATGACCACGCCCGTTACAGAGCACCACAGTACAAGAAGATGACCATAGACATGGAGGAGCCTTTCATCTGGCCCGAAATGCCCGCGGGATTGGCTGAAACCGCCCGCAAATTCAGAGAGGACCAAACAGAGGCCATGGGAATGTTGGCCGCCCAAGGTTCTAATAAGATCAAGCCCAACGATGCATTTGACGGCTTGTACAAAAAGCCGGACTTGGGCAACATCTTTGTGTCCACGAAGTCGAAAAAGTCCTTGGGTGCAGTGGTGAGCGACCTTGGCGCCAGACAGGAGGCCAAGAGCGACCGTGCCATGGTGGCTGACTTCTTGAAGTTGTAAGAAAAGAAAAGCTAGTTTCTCCTATTTTCGTGTACATAAACCAAATTATCATCGGCTATTACAATGTAATACTATATTCCCGAATGTCATCCGAGTGCAAAAACAATTATATAAAGACAAAAGTCAACCAGTCGATACATAAACCATCATCCATATCGCGAAGCCCAGCGCGTATGACTACCAGAGCCAGAAGCGGCGTGAAGAGTCTTGGGTTGCTTGTCGTTGACCCAAACCTTCCCGTTCACTTGCGTGAGGTGGCGTATCAATCATATCGTAGTCGTCAAGCTCAGAGGAGACATTAGAAACGCTCTGAGTGTCATCATTTCCTCTTTCTGTGTCCAGCAGCAAAAAGAAAGACAACGGGTTACCTACCCCATTTAGTCCTGGTATTGCCCAAAGTCCGGTAGTTTCGCTTCTCCGCGTAATTGAAAGTATTTTGGATACAGGGAGGACCAAGGACCGGCAAATTCCACCTAAAACCGCATCGGCATTAACCAGCTTTAACCACTCCAAATTATCATCCATAAATGGTTTCACCACCTGGGAGAATACCAAGCCACATCCCAGCGAAAAAAATCCAGCCCACTTGGCCTTAATCTGAGCCTCCAGCAAAGCGGCCAGCTCACGCGACAGTACGCTGGCTAACACGATGGGACTAATGAGCCAGATGCTGAAGCAGAATCTTAGGACGGAGTACAACGGCAAATACGTCAAAAACAACACCGATTCAACAATCCCAACACAGCCGATGACAATCCAGTAGATTATCCACATTTGAATTGTCATTAGACGAGCACTCAATTCATCTTCCTCTATAGGTGCATCTGTGGCCATCTTCTTCAACATGGTACCAACGGGAATAGTCACCACGCCAAATTGGAGCGATGAAGCGGCCGATTTGGAAGCAAGGCGCGAATAGGCATCAAAGGCCTTGTAGGAAGCAATAATGGGGTATAAAACTGAAACCCCCCAGCTGTTTATTAGTACTACGCCTTCAAAATATATTGCATCCACAAAGCGAATAATTGGCACGGAAATGTTTGCAAAGAAGTATTCGCAGAGTAGCTTCAGTAGTAATACATATACACCGAAGACTGGATTTCAAAACCAAACATACTTTAAAATGGTAAAGAGTCCAAACATAAGGAGCTGTAGACACTGTGAGACACCCGAGCGCCCCACAAGTAGGTGCGATAAGGGAACAGTGATCGGGCGTGCGTATACCATACACTCAGTAACATCTCCTGCAAACGGCCAGAGCCATGGCCATTTAAAAAGGATATACAGCATCCATAAGTAAGAGAAGGATAGAGAATATAAGATTGGTCTACTTCATTATACTTATTTCCCCTGCTATCAGGCACACATTCTCGTACGTAATATGGAAAATCCCGGTACACAATACATTTTCATGCGAACAAGCCATGTGTCCCCGAATAGCGAACGGCCCCGTTTCAAAAGCAGTCTCCGATTGTGGAGAATGTTAGCATTTCTCTCTCTTCAGACCAAAATTGCAGTAGTCACATACTTACGCTTTGGATCCGACATCCATGTCCTGCATCGTGCATTGTGTCACTGTCTCTGAAAGTTATTTGTAGTGGCAAAGAGGCCATTGGTGCGAGTAGTTCCAAATAACTCGACTCAATACGCTTTTTCATTTTCATTTTTTATTTTCATTTTTTAATTTTCATTTTTTTTTTTTTTTAATTTAACGTCCTATCTTCTGGATGGCGTGTACCTAAATTGATGGTCGAGCGGTTCAGCGGGCTAACTCTTCACATTGCCTTATGAAATCAATAACCGAGACGGAACAATACGGGAAGTCCGGTGCAGGTCCTTGTGAGAATGCGTTACCACAGTCCTCCGATTACAAAGCGCCAAACTCATTTTTTTTCCGCTTCTTACTCATCATGTCTCACCATTACCAGTTCAATGTCACCATGTCCTGTTCTGGATGCTCTAAAGCTGTCGAGAAAGCTTTGGGAAGATTGGAAGGTGTGACCAAATCTGAAGTGGACTTGACGTCACAAACTGTGGATGTCATTACTGATGAAAGCTTGTCGTACGACACCGTTTTGGCGGCCATTTCCAAGACGGGCAAGAAGGTCAATGACGGCAAGACAGTTAACTAATTTGAACATTGTGTATTCAGCTATTACGAATCTCGATAATGTCCCCGATATAGTTCTCCCTAAGCTCACTTGGAACAAATACACTTTTTATGACCTGGATTAATTCCTCCGTAGAAAAGGCGTGCAACTCACCCAGGTAGAAATAATCCATGATCTCCTTTAGGTGATTGTTGAGTAAGATGACAGCTTGCGTCATCTTGTTATACGATGCAAGTGCGGTGAAGCTTAGCCCAACTCTAGAGAGATTCTGCTCTTCGATAGATTGTAAACCACTCAACAATTGGGTAAACTTCTCCGATTGTGCCTCACCAATTTCCTTACTCGTCATTATCTCTTCGAGGACCAAGTTGTTCGCAAAATTCATCAACTCCATAAGAAGTATTTTGAACATTTCGGAATTCGTCTTTTCAAGGTCTTGTGCAAACAAGTGACCCATGAAATCTGCAAATTGTCGAAGACAGTTACCGATAGAGCGGCCAGTATCCATGTCTTCAATATCATAATCAATTTCAGTCACCATGAGTGCAATCTTATCAAGAAATCCTTGTCGGGTGTTGTACCATTCCTGATCTGCGACTTGGCTCAAATAACCGCTAGTGGTTTTCACTTTTTTCAAATCATTGAACAATAAGAACAGGCATGAAAGGTCTGGATATGAGATAGAAGACAAAGCTGCTATTGTGTCTAATATCTCTTGACAGTCATCATTATTTGCTTCTTTAACAACCTTGGCTATCAATATGCTTAATTTGAATGGTATGGGGCTATATTTAAACGTCGCTTTGCGTTCAGTGATAGCCTGCAGTTGCGAAGCTTTTATAGCTTCCACGGGTTTATTAGCTTTTTTGGAAGTGACTTCATTATTATTGTCATCATCATCTTCATCATCCCATTTATCATCCCAATCATCCCAGTCATCTGCGTCTTCATTAGCTTGTTTTTTCTCTGTATCCCAGTTCTCAAAACCATCATCCTCCAGTTTGACCTCTTCATCAGAGCCCCAGTCATCCCAATTATCTTCTGCCTGTTTTTCGATTTCTTTCGTTTCCTCGACGGCGTCTTTCAAATTGGCAAAGTTTGTTTCAAAGTCTTCCTTGTTGAAAATTTCTCGGACCTCATTAATGTATTTATCTTTGACCCAGCCCATATATATGTTTTGTAAACCCTCTTCCACTTTTTCCAAGGAACTGAAAACATTTCGAATGGGAACATACCATTCTGTCTTGGCGAGAAGCTCTAATGTTTGCACAAGCTCGTCTGTTAAACGCTCTTTGTTGTTCATGAACATTCGGATATTTTCGGAAACATTAAGAACCAAATCATTCGAGATTTTAGTTGAGAAGTAGTTCTTGAAACTTTGGTTTCCAAGAACATTGATAAACGAAATAAAGGACCGCAAAGACTTGAAGTACAGACTTGAAAGCGATTTTTTTTGGTTAGTCGCCTCTGTGATGAGCAATGTATAGAACTGTGCATCTTCCTCAGTCTCTAAGTAATAATTTCGTTTCTTCATGAGCTTGTTCAAGATCTCCTTATCCCAAGACACTTTGAGTTTGTTGAACTTATCGGCAATATCGTTTCTGGAAAAGTACGTCTCAATACCAGACACAAATTCCATAAAGTTCTCCAACTTCATCCGGCCGCCGTTGACTTGGATTTCCAAATTGATAGTGTAGCGAATCTGATCAGTTGAAACAGGAAAAAATATATAGAACAACTCCTTCAACTTGTCAAATAGCTTATCCACAGAGTCATTATAGCATGTTTTAAGCGCAAAAGTGATTTTCAAGTCCTTGTCTTCTAACCCGTCAATTCTGGCCTTCAACTTCTTCAAGTTTTGAAAAATTGCGTTGAGTTGATCTTGGTCACAAACATACGTCAGACCATCTCCAATCGGGTCGAACGAAACACTGATCTCCTGAATAAGAGCTTTAATTAGCCAAAGGAAATTAAGTCTTTCGCTTGCATTCTCGACTTCTTGAAGCTGCGAGTGTAGCTGGAAGAGAGTAAATTTCGGCAACTCAGTCGATTTGGTGTTCTCTTGCTTGAAGTTTTTATCATTAACGACATCAGCCACTTCAGTTGTATTGCACAAGTAATTAATCTGATCCGAAATAGTTTTTAAAGAATTTTCATTCGAAGCTAATCTCGATGCAATGGACATGTTATTTTGCTAAGCTCGAAAGCTTTAGTTGAGTTTACTGGGAGTATTCCGCGCCCACTATACAGCTCGCATAATTTGAAGCACTCGCGTTAATACCGATACACCGTCAAAAAAAAAAAAAAAAAAAAAATTATAAATATTAAATTATATCCTGACTAATATCATCATCTGTATACTCATCATCCTTATTCATGCGATAGACCGACATTGCCATACTAGCAAAGTTCAAAGTACTCATAATCCATTCGGGCACTGGGAAATGATAAAGCTCAATAATGTTGAAGCCCAAGTCCAATAAGTCACCCACAAGCTCAAATTTTAACATCATTTTATCAAACTGTAAATCTTTCAAAACCTTTTCGTACCGCTTGAAGATTCCATTATCTTCCTGTTTATCAAAGAGCTTGGAGTTGAAGTTGCCCTTTAGGATGCTCAATTCGCCCAAGACCTTTCGTTCTTTGCGCATGACATTAAGAAGTTGCGATATCGTCTTCCTGATCAAGAAAACGAGTATAAGCACCCATAGTCTATTTGTATGTTTGAGAATGTTCAACAACAGTTTGGGGAATAAAGGCATTTTGGAGAACAAATGAAGGTTGTCAAGCAAGCTAGCTAAAGCTTCCAACACTGCTATTAAAAAAGTTTCAATCTTTTTGAACGTAACGCCTGTTTTCTTTTTCGCTCTGCAACTTTTGTTCTTGACAGGTGATCGAGGTAGCGCAAACTTATAAAAGATTGGAGGATATAATGGTGGTGGAATAGTGACAGGTTGCAAACGTATCGGAGGGGATTTTAATTGTTCACTGTCTTGCCGAAGCTTGACTAATGCGTCGTATTTATCCTTCGTTACGGTCAGATTTCCCTTCTGGTACTCTTTCTCGATTAGTAGAAAGAGGCTCTTTGCCACAGCACTTCTATCTTCAATGAGCAGAGCCGCCAGCTTAGAGTTGGATATATTCTCTGTAAGAACCGTAGTACCCGACATGATCCAAATAACGGCAACGCGCAGATAATTTTCTAAACAATGTGCTAACAGGGAACCCCGCCTTCAACCGCGGTATATTCTCAAGACAGAATTGATAAGCGCACCTCTTTTTTCCCCACAACTTCTTGTTCCGCACTGAAGATCACCTTTGTCAACAATTGCAGAAGCTTCCAGAATTTGTTATTTTCCTTTGCACTATTCACCTGCTGGATGCTGGGCTGCTTGACTCTTTTGTCTGAGCAAGAGATGATGTTAAATTCTTCATCAAAAGTAAACAGGTGAGACCCCAATTTGAGTATCTGTGCACTCTCGGTGAATTGAAGTGACACTGGAATAAACTTCTGCAATGTAGTGTTCATGTCACGGAGCCATTGGGCGAAAACCTGCCGGGGCTCTTGTTCTTCCTTTGGTTTACTTTCAATTTCTTTCAATACTGTATCCAACTTCTTGAGATTATCTTCAAGTGTGACGAGTAATTGGCTTTTGTCTTGAAGATCAGCCTGTGCCTTTTCAACGCTATGGTCTAGTTTTGATAATGTAAGTACATCCTGATCCAATGCATTTGTGGCTATGCTAATTGCTTCGTTTAAGCCGATATCTTCTGTATCGATAATTTTCTTCAAATTAAATAACGTCTTGTGGTTTTCATTTTCCGGATCATTCAATAATGTCTCCAATTCCTCTTTTAATGTATCAATCTCCAGAAGGGTATTGGAAATATCTAGATTACGCGCTTCAAAAGATCTGTTCAACGATATGTTTTCTTCTGCCTGGGCCTCACTGGTTTTGATAAGCGAATACATTTCGGTTTTAAGCTGTTTGAGTGCTTTTTTCTCCTTGGCATTCTGTTCCACGAGCTCTTCAATATCCTTTTGTGAGATATTCTGATCTTTTTCCATTAGCATGAGGCGAAGAAACTTATCTCTGGTCTCCTGTTCCAAGTACTGAAACTTTAGTTTAGAAGAAAACTCTTTTAAGTGGGCCAACTCTTCTTTAACGGTGGTAGGATCAGGAAAATCAGAAATGACATTTTGCGACGTCGAGTAATAAAGCGCTGACGATGAATTAAGCGAAACATCTTGTGAGATGTCTTTCAATCGGGATTCATATGTCATAATAGCTAGAAGAGGTTGTGTTTACAACTGTTTACTATATGTGCACTCTCTCCATAGAGACGCGAAGTGTGCAGCTTGATATACTGAAGAGCACCTTCTTGAAACTTGAGGAAACCTTGCTACATTCGTGTAAATTATGAATTAAATCTGTTCGTCTTTCGTAATGAAATATATAATATCAAATTATATTCTTAAGCACCAACGTGTTTGAGTTGATCAAGTTGAGCAGTGAGTAGGTCAGGCACCTCAACCGCTTCATGTTCATCCACAGCTTTAGTGTGCTTAATCTTCTCCTTGTGTTCTTGAGCTTTCTTCTCACTTGGGGTCATGATGAAGTCATTGAAGTTGATCTTGGAAGAGACCTTGCTGATGGACTCTTCTTCCGTCGCAGTTTCATTCCACTCGGCCAATTCCTTTTGATGTTCTCTTTCAATGGCAAACTTCACCGCCTCCAATACATTGTCACAAGTGTGCTTTGGTTTGTACTTAGGAACAGTACCATCCTTGTAAACACCAGTTTTGACAAGAATGGAAAACCATGAATCATCATGCGAGTTGGCAAATCTGATGTCAGATTCTGGGGTGTCACCAACAAAGTAGACGGTGGAAGCGGGTGGCATCTGCAAGGTGATTTTGTCTTGCAAAGACAATTCCCCAAGCTTTCCAATGGTTTTGTTGTCGACATCACCATCTTCTTCCTCCTCGTCTTCGTCATCGTAAAGTGCCGATTCTAATTTGCTTTGGTTGATGAATTCTTCACCATCCTCATTCACCAAAATATCAGCATCATTCGCATCAGGGTCATTGACTGACAACTTTTTCAAGTGCTCATCCAACATTCCCTTTCTCCACTTACTCAAAACCTTGTTAGCGAACTTGAACGTGCCTGCCTGAGGTTTACCGAATCTGTGCACTTTCAACTCGTGACCAGTGTGCTCTCTGTACAAAGCGGCAATAGAAACTTGTAAAGCACCCATACCGTATCTGTTCAATTTGTAGTTAGTGGCCCAGATGAAGTCAGAATGAGCAAAGTAAATTTCAGGGCCCTCGTCAAAAGTCTTAGATTCAGTACCCATAACACCGTTCTTGGATAAGAGCAATTCCAAAATAATTTGTTGGTCAGCGGCCCAGTTTCTGGAGTCAGCGAAGACCAAAATGGCATCGATTGGAGTCTTGGAGAAGTCGACGCCTGTTTTACAGCAGGCGATCTCTTCTTCGGTCAAATCGTGGTATGGAGAAACAGCTGGGTTCCACTTCAAAATATCTAACGGAGTGTAAACATTCTTGAAGCCATAGGATTCGGCAACATTACGACAAACATTTCCAACACCACCAACAACTAACACGTTTTTGTAAAGTGGCACCAAGTCTCTCATTGGGGTGTGACCCTGAATGATTTGGTCCACGCGGATTTCAGTTTCCAATCTTTTGGACAAATCGGCCGCTCTGACCAGTTCAGGCTTACCACCACCATTGGTGACATAGATGGATGGGACCTTGATGTTGTACTTGTTCTCGCCGTTCAACATTCTGATGGCTTCCACCGCTTGTGGAATGGTATCTGGACCTCTCAAGATGACACCATCGATATCGAAACAGAAGGCATAAGACGCAACTCTTGGGTGATCAATGACCGATTTCTTCTTTCTCTTGATGATGGAGGAGTTTCTCGACAACTTAGCCAAGGAGTCCACTTTCTTCAAGTTGGCGTGACTCCCTTGTTTGCTCAACGAGGTGGAGGAGGACAATTTGGTCAAGCCATTCTGCCATTGGTTCAAGTCCGACAAGGACAACGACGACACACGGTGTTTTCTGGTTGCCGGCGTCAAGTCATCGATACCGTCGTTATTAAGGAATGACTGATGAACAGGCTCCGAAGCGGCAGATATCTTGGATGGGGTGGTCATGGTAGATGCAATTGAGGCTGGAGTAGGCGAGGTGTAATTATAAAGCTAGCCTTTTTCTGAAAGAAGAGAAAAAAAATCCAATTAGTTTGAAAAAGACAATTAGCTAAACTAATGAAATGGTGGCACGTTCTTCACGTACCATAGCCAATATATATACCTGCAACGCAAGCTTGGGTAAGGGAGCACTGTATGCCTTCCATGCACACCGGCACATAGTATGCAACAGCAATCTTTGTCCAGTGCCCTCAGTTGGTGCTCGCAGCAACCAATACAGTATCATCACTACAGACACGCCTTACTTCGCTCGCACGTATTACCGAATGACTTTAATTTGATCGTGCTCGTGTATCGGTTTCTTATGCTCTCTTCGGGCCGACCCCGGCGAACATCGCATGCCTCTAATTGCCGCGCTCAATCCCCATTT
This sequence comes from Clavispora vitiphila, assembly GCA_030557995.1. Classification (NCBI taxonomy): domain Eukaryota; kingdom Fungi; phylum Ascomycota; class Pichiomycetes; order Serinales; family Metschnikowiaceae; genus Clavispora; species Clavispora vitiphila. Next base: position 405,408 of record JANIJR010000001.1, read on the forward strand.
TACCCCAAGCGGAGGTGCATGACAATAGACCTGGAATCCATCCAGTCCGATTCTAGCCCGGGTAGCCGATGCTGCAACTGAACATCTGTTGTGTCTCAGATGCGATGCAAAAGGAAAGTTTGCAGCTCATCTGGCGCCAGGAAATTGCCGTTGCGCTGACGTTATGCTCATTCTCGGTACTGTTCGCAGTGCCCGTCCGAATGACGTAATTGCGTCGCCAAGTGCGGGCGCAATCGCGGACGTTTCTACCGCCTTCTACTGCAAAGTGAGACATTGATGACCTCAGTAATTTCGCCTAGTACCACATGCAGTGGCACACGTAAGTAATTCGATAGCGGTGCTTTGGCTTGAGATCCTGATTCGGTAGCCCCGGCCGTACACAAACCGTAGTGGCGTGGGCCAGACCTTAGGTTGGGTGAGGAGGTACGGGTGTATCATCGGACCATGTATCACACTAACAACCCGCATCTGTACACCGCCTCCACAATTGTACCCTCGCGTCGTGATGCAAAATGAAAACATTCTGATTGACCAGCTAGAAGACCAACTTATAGACAATCCCGACGCGTCCACCACCAAGCAGTTGAATGAATCTTCTTTGGATGAGGCGTTCCAAAAAAAGCTAAACGGAAGAGCAAATCAGCTCAATGGCAAGTTGGGCCTGACTGATTCTGGGCCAAATCTGGACTCAGGGGGGTACTCATTTTTGGTCACCAAACCTCTTTTGGATTACCTGTACTCTGATATTGGTCCATTGCAACGGGAACTCACCGAATGGTTTTCTCTGGGTGATTATGCTCTTGTGAATTTGCGCCACTTGCCGGAATCCTGCCCAAGCGGGCTGCCTTCAGATATTGATTTTTCTGCCATTGATTTACACAAACCGTCAAAGGAACTTGACCATTTGTTTTACTATGCATTGGGATCTTTTGCCAATACGAAAGATACGCCGGACCAAATCCACAATATTGTATCCCATTGTCAAGAGCTAGTAACGCGAAACTTTCACAAGGAGATGATAACTCTTGTGATTCGTTATCTTGAGGTCTTTTCTCAAAATCCTCATTCCCCTTCATCTACTGTGTTGACTGGCTCTTTGTACAGCAATTATTTCAAATCATTGACCATTGTCTACTATGTGGTTGTGGTCTCGCTTTATCACCCCACGGCACCTCAATTGATTACTGATTTGGATGAGCTTGATCTAATCTCCAGCATCTTGCTGGCTATAGAACTATGGCACACGAATCTTAATCCCGAAATTCGGGTAAGATCATTACTATTGCTCTTCTGGAAATTGATATTGGCAGAGTTTGGCGATTCTACCCTACTCAAGAGAGTAGACAAGTACCTTGTCGAGGTGAATGATATCAAAAATAAGGATCGCAAATTGCCCCAAGATGTCCGGTTGACTTGCTCTCCTCTTGAATTCTATACGTTCAGAGAAAACATTATGGACAAATATCCTTTTTGTGACAACAAGATCAATAGTCACACTTCGAGAGAAGATTCCCCAGATACTGATATCAAAAATGCTGACACTCAACTGTTAAATGATTTTTCGAAGGACATCGTATCTCGTCAGAAAGAATTTATGGCTTTCGATTCATTCTCTGACTCGTTATCCAATTTCTTAGAAATTCCAAGGCCGAATAAAACCCATAGTATCATGGGACAGCTTCCAAGTCAAACGTTGCACATCGCTACTCCTGTTCCTTCTCCTCCCAGTACCCCATCTGACTTCATGTCTGGGGGAGAAAAGATCAGAAAAATGTATCATGTTAATCAAGGAATGCCATTTGTGTATCCTACAGACGGTTCTGCTCTACCCGAAGCAATTCACGAAGCCAATGAAATCATTCAAGATGCATTCTACGAAAGTTATTCTTCGAAAAGGTTATGGGAGGAGAGACAGCGGTACATGTGCCAAGAACGAGGCAATGTCGATCAATATTCGCATCTGGTTGAAGATTCAGATTCCGATAACTACTTCTCCGATGAAGCTGTTGAAGCACGGCGCCTTAACCGTGTAGAAAAATTCTACAAAAATAATTTGTCGAAACTCAACTCACTTGTACAAACATTGGTCGGAGTCATCAAGAGCAATAAGTATGAGGTTAGCCTCAAGGAGATCGAGACTGAACTCGACCCTGAGACTTCATTCTCTATAAGGTTTTCTTCATCCGATCCCAAGCTAATTGAAAAGGTTAGAAACGCGATCTTAGTAAAGTTAGAGACAATGAGAGTGAAAGAAACGACGTTGAAGGCGTCATCTGCGATAGCTATTCTCTTGTTACGATGGTTAAAAGCTAGCCATGTATTAAAGTATTACTATTTCAGCTCCTTGTTGTTCGATGCTCAATTTTTTCCTGCCTTTGTTGATTTCCTTGGTAACAGCATGAATAATCCAGCATTACAAGATTCAGTCGAATCTTGTAAAGATTCAAATCCTTATGATATTATTACAACCCACAATAAGGTGAGAAACCCAACCATTGAGATTCCTCAGTTTGATTTCTTCAATGTTTGCCGTGGACGCGGTGCACGAATAGAGGCAATAAAACTTATCAACAAAACCAAAATATCAGATTTGCCTTCAACTTTAGATGAAAACAACCAAAGCATTGTGCATATCAAAGAATTTAACGAGAACTTCTGTTTCATCTTGACGAACCTTTTGAACACGACCAACAAGATTTTGATCAAGAACATATCTCAGCGAGTTTTTCTTTTCAATGAGACCAAACCGACAGATTTATTGAAAATTGTTTTACTCAATTACATCAATGATTCACTCAAGTTACCAATATTGAAGATTTTCAAGAAGTTGGCTCCATACCAAGGAAGGAAGTGGAGGACACTTAATATCGATATTGTGTCGCAGATATATTTAAACCTTAAGTTATCGTTAAAAGATAACTGGTTGAGTGGGAAGGATTTAGAAAGTGACTTCAATAATTCGTTTGATCAAGAAATCGCTCTCCGGTCTTTACTTCAATTTTACAATGTCCGAAACTACCCACAACAAATGAAATCTCTAGGCTATTCTATCGCTACGACGTCCTTTCCCGTGAGAGAAAAATACGCATGATTTTCCTCTCTTTTCTTAAATATGATCTCTTTTTCTCTCTATAAACATATGCGGAGGAATCAACCAATCCAATAGATAATACAAGCTTAATAATATGTTGTGCTGACCCAATTGTTCTGTTCCAGCATAAAAGCAACCGTGGTTGTCGTGCGCGCTTCAGTAAAATTTTCGAGTGAGAGTACCAGGGAAATAATCAGGCCTGAGAGCAATACACTACCAAATCATACACTCAAAATGGTCAAATTAACCCAAGTTGACGACGAAACTGCCACCCAATTTGAAGCCACTGCCCCAGCTGCTTCTAAGCAAACCTTCTCTGATTCCGAGTCCGAATCCGAGTCCGACTTCGAAGATGACTTCGATCTTGAAAATGAGACCATATATGACAGAATCGTTGCTTTGAAGGACATCATTCCTCCAAACCAAAGAAACCAACTTTCTTCCGTTGTTGACACCGTCAAGTCTGTCGCTAACACCACTTTGACCAAGGGTGGTGCCTTTTTGTGGGGTGCTACTTCTTCCCTTTTGTTGTTGGGTGTTCCATTGTCTTTGGCTATCTTGGCCGAGACTCAATTGCAAGAGATGGAGAAGGAAATGTCCTTGCAAAAGTCTGCCCAAGAGGTTTTGGCTCCAGGTTCTGAAGGTGCTTTTGCCGAGAAGACTGCTTAGTTTGGCTTCAAGCAATGCGTTTTATTTCCACCTTACTGTTTATTGATACGCACATAGGTGGTCACTTGCTATGTGTGCATGTATAGCTGTGTTTGGGTGATTGGACCCACTACAGGCGCTATGAAACTGTCACGTATTCGATGACTTGTATATATATAAGGAATGGTCAGACTAATAAAAGTTGACTTCAGATACTCTAGTAATGTCGGGTGGCAAAGGCACGAATGAAACACTCACACCTTTTTGTGCTTGATAGATAATGCGTAGATGTCCAAAAAGCCGGTGATTTCGGTGATAATTTCAGCCACGAACACCCCGTGAATACCGAATGTGGCTCCGACACCAGTCCACATGAGCGCAGAAATAGTGTTGGCTCTGTTGTAGCCATAAATATTGATCAATATTCTGGCCACGATCAACTGAAGAATCGGTAAAATTGTAGGAGGTTGGAAAAATGGGAATTCCTGCAACGTCAAATGAGCCAAGATGATACGTCCAACACAGAACGCCATTGTAAAGCCAATAGAAATCACAAGTGGGAATCCGTAAGTCGAAACAACCTCGGGGTAAAAGTAGATGAAGACCAAAATAGCCAAGTAGTAAGCAAAGAATGGAATCAATCCTTTAGTGGCTTCCTTGATCTTGGAATCCACCGAGTTGCCCAGCAATTTCTTGTCTGACGCGTAGTGACGAGATACATTCATCATCGCAGATGAAATGTTGAAGTATAACTGACTCAAGCCACCAATGATGTAAAATGCAGAAGTGTAAATACTGTAAGTTCCAAGACCAAATCCTAGCGAGGTCAAGTCCAAGTCAAACAAGTGAGCCTCCCAAATACCTGGTCCAAAAATACCTGTGATAATGTACAAAGTACAAATAATCAAAATTCCTTCGACAGGTCCACTGAACTGAGACAAAAAGAGGGTATGAGTATGATACTCCTCCCATGTGGACGTATAGAAGTTGCACACTGCAGCAAGTTGAGAAATAAACAATAACCAGCCATATCCCAACTGGAAAACAGATCCAAATACTAAAACACCCAATGTGGTGTTAACGGCATCGATGGAATGGTCAAATAATTCTCCCAATGGGCCACTTTGCCCAGTTCTTCTTGCATGGCAACCGTCACAACCATCGAACGTCTGGTACATGAAAAGGCCAATCGCGTAAAAGAAGTAACACCAGCGGGGCGATGGCGTATTCAAATATGGATCGTAATAGAAAACGCACACGAGATTGACAATGATCCAGCATAATCCAAGCAATGTGATCACATTGGGAGCCATACTCAAGGGGAACACTTTTACAAAGCTATTCCACCATCTTTTCATTACATATCTCGAAATGAGAGAATGATCCTCAGAGGAATATTTGTAAAGCTTCAAGTTTTCAAGCTTATTCGAAGGAATGAACAAACCCATTTTGGTGTCAGCGAATCAAAGGAACGGTAGTTAATGAGCTATGCTTGCGCTTCACGTGGAGGTGATCTCACGTGCGAAGATTTTTACCAACTCGATCAATCAGTAGCATGAATTACCTGATGAAGTATAGGTTAGTTTATTTCCTCATGGGCTCAGCTAACTTCTCCCCGCTAATCACTTACAAGATGGGACAGTGTCTCTCTTATTCATCCCTTTACAAGCAATGGGCCGAACCTCATGTTATATTTGCCACTGTTAATTAGTGGGTCGCAACTAAGAGAATACTCTAGGGTAATGACGCGGGTCATACAAACATGTTCCGGCATATATCTGCACAAGATAATCGCCGTGCAACTCCATTCGAAATCTCTTTCTGATCATAAGGACAAGTTCAAAACAAAGATCCTTTAATCTTGTTGCGTCATATTTGGATACAGAAACTCATCTTTTACTCTAATTGAGAACATTGCTCTATTTGCATCAACATTCAACGTTGCAAAACATGAACCATCCAGATCAGCTTATTAATTTGAAAGTCAAGATTACCAATTTGTTGGATCAATCTCTCACAGCAACGATACATGGCTTCTCGCCTAATTATGATGTCTTAGCCCTCAAAATAATTTCTTCTTCTAGCAACAAAAGTAATGGGCCCAAACGGGAGATTTTTAAGATCGTCAACACTTCCTTCATTAAATCACTTCAGGTTATACTGCCGACGTTAAAAAAAGCACAAAATAATGGATCAAGCCCGGCGACAAATTTGTCTAAAGTTGATCTCGATGCCCTCCAGTCCAAATTAAATCGGATCATTGGGTATAGAACTCGCCAACCCTCGCTGCATCAAGCATCTGATCAGAACCATTCGGTGGCGAAGAAGCCAGAGATCAGCCCATTAGCATTAAAGATATTCAACCGATTGTCTACAAAATTGGGTGTTGAAAATGTTGAATGGAATGGGAATGAATCCATACTTGTTTTCAAAGAGATTATCGTCTCAAAGCCCTTCGCGTTGAATAAGATCAGCCACTCCAAGAGATCACAGTCCTCAAAACACATTAATAAATTAAAAATTGCATTAAGAGACACCTGGTTGGAAGTTGACAATAATAGAAGAGGAGGTTAAACTTCTGATATCCCTATGTATCTTCCAAACTGAAAATTTTACATAAATCTCCAACCTAGAGGTTCAATATAGTCTTCATACCGATGTTCTCAGTAGTGGTATATCCATTGAATATCTATCCTATCAAATAACTTTGCAATATTTTTCCACTGTGTTCCATGAAAGCCGTCAAAATCTTCCCATTTTATTACTTTTCGACCAAATATGGATCTGTTTCCTGGATGAGAAGGGAGCAACCTGTTGACTGGTCCGAGGGTTTCAAAATACAAATTGAACCAAGCATAAGCCCAGCAAATCTGTCTTTCTATTGACAAACGAATATCTTTCCCTGATCGTCCCATCGGAATATTAAGCAAAAGCTCGTAGTATGGAGAAGTTCCCGCATAGCTAGGAAGCTTAAGAGTTTTGCTGTATAATTCCCGAATAATCAAGCCTTGGTCTTTCACTGAATATGATGATAATTTGATTTTGCTCAATATCAATAGCAGCGTTGGTTTGAATATGGTTATTTTAGTCACTTGTGATGCTGACGTATCAAATGGCATGAGTTTGCTCAGATTGTAGAGAACAAAGTTTTGTTGCAACTCGACAGAGGTCTGAATAAATCTTTTCCAATATTCTAGGTACCTTATTTGGCTTTTAATGGAAACTCCGGGGCCAAAGATTTTTCTCATGCGTCTTCGGGTAAAGATAGCAATCGTTTCCTCTACTGAAACAAATATTCCCTTCTTCTTTGCCTCATACATTAGATACGCGCAGCAAATTGTTCCTGATCTACCTTTGCCCTCTTTACAATGGATGAGTGCCACATTTTTTGGCGACTGTTCCAAAAATTTATCGATTTCATCTACAATTGTTAAAGTCAATTCAATAGATGGAGGCAGGTGATCAGGAAAAGGGTGGTAAGTCCAATTATTTTCTAATTTATCTGGGTTGTAACCCGGGCCCTCTCCTCTAAGGTTCCAAACGTGCCAGTGAAATTCTTCTCCAGATTTGTAACTCAGATTCAAATGGTGAATAACTTTCTCCACTGGAGATCGATATATGTTCGCGAGTACATTATCAGAGGGGCCAGCTGCAACAATAATTCTTGGTGTAATATAAGAGAGATCTAGCATGGCATCCTTTTCATTGTAAGACTGTTTTGGTATTGAAACCACTGCTCTGATTAAATCCTTGGGAGACATATTAGCGCAAAAGTGTATGTGTCACAAACGCGATAACTACAGAGATGTTTGAATAAACGCAAGATTTCGCGAGGTGTTAAGATACCGATAATTAATATATACAGAGAAAGCGAGATACACTGCAGCAAGCCGCATGCAAAGCACGTTCGTAGGTGAAGTTGAAAGAAGTTTTGTCCAGAAAACACCTATCGTCTACTCTCAAGGATACTTTCCCCTCGTTCTTCCTCGGGTCACGTCATAGTGACTTAATCCCATAAATAAAGTTGTGAATCTTTTCTTCTAGAAACACCCTTAATAGGATTGGCCGTTCATGTACTCACGGATCTTTTGGCTCAAAGCTGGGTCAGCCTTGATTCTCACTTGCATTTTTGTAGCCTCGGCAAAGGAGGTGGCTTGAATCTTCTCCTCAATGGTTCTAGCCAATCTAGAACCCTCTTCGAACAAACTGATGGCTTCTTCGGCCTTGTCAGATTGCAACTTAACTTGAGCAAGGGAAACTCTTGCGGTCTCAGACTTAGGGTCCAATTCACAAGCCTTGGTGAGTAATTCCTCGGCTTCAGCCAAACGTTCTGGACCTTCTCTAGAGATCAAAGACGCCTTGTTGATCAAAGGAACGGCACCAACATTAAAAGTCTTCAAAGCTTCTTGCAATCTAGCAGCAATTTCGTATTGCTTGATAGCTTCTGGGATATCGCCATGGTCGGCCAAGATTTCACCGTAGTAGTTCAAAACTTCTGGGGAGGTGGCAAATTTCAATCTAGCCTCCTTGAAAGCGGCCTCTGCTTGTTCAAAGTTACCATTTTTGTAAGTGATGCACGCCAATTGGATGTAAGCATAAAGGTTGTCAGGGTTCAATTCCTTGGTCTTCAAGAAGTTTTCCTGAGCTTTAGCCAAATCGGAAGTGAGGTAGTACAATTGACCTAAGTGGTAGTATACGTCGGCACTTTCTGGGTCCATCTTTTGAGCGGTTTCAAAGTCGGCAAGAGCTTCGGCAAAACTGGCCTTGTCAGCATTAATCAAAGCCCTCATAACAAAGGTTCTGGCTCTTGGTTTCAAGTCGATGGCCTTTTGGATAAGAAGGGCAGCTTCGTTAGGAATGTTCTTCAAAAATTGCATAGTGGCAGCGTACTCCAAAGCGATGGAAGCCTTAGCAGCCTCTTCAGATTCTGGGGTTAATTTTTCAATGTCATAGGCCTCAACAGCTTGGTTCAAAAGAGTGTCAGCACGCTCATAGCCGTCCATGGTGTTTTCGTTAATAGCCGCCAAGGCATCAAACAAAAACTTGTCAGCTCCAGTACTTTCCTCAGAAATACCTTCGGGAGAAGTTTCAGTCACGTAAGCGTTGAAGAAAGAACCGGCGGTGGTTGCAGATGGCAACTCTGGCACTCTGTTCTTCAAGTTCTCCTCGACAATCTTCAAAGAGTGCTTTTGCAAGACCTTCTCCAAAGTCAGTTCAACGGACTTAGAAGCAAAACCGCCCAAAATTGTCAACGCTGTCAAGTCAAACATGGCATCCGGGTATTGTTCCAAAGCCTCGTAAGAGTTCGCACGACGCAAGATGCACTTGATGTAATCTGGCTTGATCTTGATAGCAGCGGTAGCATCCTTGATCACTTCCTCGTGTTTGTTCAAGGCAGCATAACACGCGGATCTGTTCGAGTAGAACACGGTGTCTTCCTTCAACTTCAAAGCATCGGTGTAGAAGACAATGGCGTCCTCAAAGTTTTGGTGCTTGTATCTTTCGTTACCCGCTCTTTTCAACGCAAGAGCCCATTCCTCCTTCTCTTGCTCGGTCAATTTTTCAATCATTTCATCCAGGATCTCGGGGAAACCCTTGGAGTCGACTGGGTATGGAATCTTTTCCTCGGCCACTGCGGAACTAGCCTCAGCGTTTGAAGTTTCTTTCGCTCCTTCGGCAGCCTTGGCCGACTTCTTCTTCTTCTTGGATTTTTTGGAAGGCTTACCCGAGTCTGGGACGGATGGCTCATCCTTCTGTTGGGAGTAGTAGTAGTAGGCGCCGACGGCAGAAGCACCGGCTAAAACCGACACAGCAATTGCTGCTTTGTTTCTAGCAAAAAAACTCGATTCCGACATTGCTTTTAATGTTATCTTGGACGCTTGAATTACTCAATTTGGTGTTTCAGGTCCAATCAACAACGCCTGTGGGGAGGTACTGTTTGTCTGGTGGATCGACCGAGCCAATTTTTTCTATTTTTTTCAGGTGCGGGTATGGAGGAATGGCAAAACGTGACACAAAACTGCATTTGCGCCATTGGCCGCGTATGCAAGCGGTTCGTGAGCACTGTTGCTCTTGATTTTGGATCGAGAAAGTAGGATAGTTGAACTGAAGTAAAAACATTTTCGGCTTGCGGTTGAGCATATTTGCGTAATTGGCTATTTATTGATAGTACAAATGGATTTCAATAAAAAAGTACAGGCCCTTTTCTAGCGGGATATGTCCATCAATACGTCATTGTACGAAGGTGGAGGAGCCTCCTCTTGCGCACTGGTAGTAGGGGCACCAACTGAACTGGTACCAGTACCAGTCGAGCCGGAATGTCCATGCGGCAATTGTGCCGGATCGGACATCCGATAATCGGAACTTTCAGCGTCCTCTCGGCGAGATTCATTTTGGAAAAGATGCTCGCCTTTTTCGGTCCGTCTAGCGGGTAAATTAGGTGGTCTTTCTGGTAGAGACTGTTTGTAGTCGTGCAGAATATTTGGGGAGAGCTTGGAAGGCGAATGTAGCAAGAATCCTGTCAGCACGCAAATATCCGGGCAGACAATATCAATGACCATCTGATTGTTGACTTCGAGAGGCTTGTTGTTGGCAGGTTCACTGGAAACGCCAATCAGAACCACCAAGTTGTAGCTCCTCGAGATGTTGCAAGTTCTGAACGCAGGAACTAAGTTCTTGGGGACGCGACAATTTTCATAAAATTGTTTTGGTATCTCCAATTCGAAGGAATTGGGTGATATTTTATCGACACTAGTGGTGGACGTAGAAACCATGCCGGTAGCATTCACAAGATCGAACTTCAAGTTTTCATAAACATTCTTGCACAATGGGATCAACTCGGCAGATTCCTGCTCGTGGATCTCGTTCTCGCCTGTTGTCGATTCAAGAACAGAGGCTCTGGTGATAGTTTCCATCTCAATGGACAAACTTTGGATGTAAATGACACCTAGGCCACTAGATCCTTTGCTACCATATTGTGACAATGAAAACGTTGAAGGATCAATTTCGCTGGTGAAGTATAACTTTAGTGGAGGAGGGCAACCGGGTACAAAACTCGCACCCTCCCTAAGCCTCACTTCTAGGCCGAAAGGTATTTGTTTCCTTTTTGATTGCTTGGAAGGAACTGTTTTCTGTGGCTCGTCATAACTGCTTCCAAAAAAAGACCGAAAGAAGCCCTCTTTTGCCGGGACCTTCGGGAGTGCCTTCAAACTTTCAAAATCAGATCCGTAACTGCGATTTGGGAAAACAAACTCTCTTCTGTAAAACACTTCTTTGTGTTCGAATTGATCAGAGTTATTCTCAATCTCAAGTGGCCGAAAATTGAAAGGCTTGGATTTTCTGTAGTTTTGCTTGAGTAAGGAAGACCTTTTGCACGTAACCTTCACAAAGTAATAAATGGTGGATGAACCTCTATCATGGGCGAAAGTTGGCGGGAGAGGACCTTCAATATGATAAGAGCACTGCTTCAACGCTTCCTCTTGTTGTAGCTCATGTTGCAAGCGTAAATTGGGGTTGTTGATTGATTGAATATAGCTGGTTGCGGATTTTTTGAGCTGATCTACTCCAAAGTTACCATTGTTCCACACTACATTTTTGGATTTTTTGTTTATGCTGACAATGTTCGTGATCCCAGAAATACGCGTACAGGCGGTTGTTGATGGAAAGCGGAATTCAAAGGGATATGTGTAAGTGCCAGGGCCCAATGTGAAGTCGGAGCTGGACGCTTGACGGATATTCTCTGGAGGAAACACAATGGCTGTTTCATATAAAAACTTGTGAGAATCATGTAGCGCTCTTTCTTTTAGTCTTCTGTCCTCTTTTTCTTTCGACCTCCTCTTTCTAGAATCCTTCTCTCTATGCTGTCTTCGTGTATCGGGGATCATCATCTGTGTGGATGAGATACCTTCTAGTTTGACCTGGATGCAGCTCAATGATAAAGACGAGGTCGTGGTCAATCTCACTTCACCACGCAAAACATCGTCGTTTGTTAAGTAATTTCGGCCCGTAGGTTCATGGAGGACGATTTTTAGGTCAGTTCCCATTGTAATATCAGTTTAGCCCTGAATTGGAACCTCAACTGCGATTTATGTAGGATACAGTGGCGCATTAATTGCTCCCACAGAATGATCAGCATTCTAACGTACATTTGTGGCTGATAAAAGTGAGCGCTCAGTTATCCATGCTATGAATGGACAACGTCACAAATATAATAAGATTGAAAAGTATATTTTTCTTACATGGTGGGATGTTAATTAGTTCAGTTCTCGCTGTCAGCCAAAATGGCCAAAAACTGTAAATCCGCAAACCTCGTCTGAAACTCACTTATCGCCAAAAAACAAACCAACAGGTTTCACTACAAAAATGCTGCTACTTCAGTTCTGGAATATAATCTCGTTGGACATAAGTCATACAGGTAACCATCCCACAACTCCACAGTTGGGTGGGTCAATTTCGGACAATCGATATACCTGCACAGTGACACACTTGGAGGGAGGCCCAAAAAAAAAACCGTCCAAGACTTTGCCTAATGCTTGCTCGTGTTTGCAGAACTCATTTGCCCAAACCATCGGTCTCTTTCTGCAACTTCAACCGCACAATCTCCGCATCTCTCAGAATGTCTGCTCCTCAAACCACTCAAATCGAAATCTTGCAACAAGGTGACGGTAAGACTTTCCCTCAGGTTGGTGACACCGTTACCATCCACTACACCGGTACTTTGGAAAACGGTAAGAAGTTCGACTCTTCCCGCGACAGAGGTAAGCCATTCCAATGTGCCATTGGTGTTGGCCAAGTTATCAAGGGCTGGGACACTGGTATCCCCAAGTTGTCTGTTGGCACCCAAGCCAAGTTGACCATCCCGGGCCACGAAGCTTACGGCCCAAGAGGTTTCCCAGGTTTGATTCCTCCTAACGCTACCTTGGTGTTCGACGTCGAGTTGTTGGGTGTTAACTAAACGATTTCCACGCCTATATACATTGCAAAATGCTAACCATTTCTCAAAACCAATTTCGTGCCATTGGCGACAAGGTGCTCATCAATGGGAAGTGTGGGCAAACTCACTTTGTAGTTGACATCGTAAACTTGCAACTGTGGCAACGTTATCGGCGCCTCCTTTGTTTCCTGACTGAACGTACCCGTGTACTCTAAAACGAACTGACTAAAGGGCAATACTGGGAATGGGGTTTGCTTCGGAGGGGCCACGGTTTGCAAATCGTCCATCATCCAAGACGTTCCTTGCGCCTTAGCTAGTTCGGTATTCAAAACAGCGGTGAATGTTAGGATTCTTGGTGTCGGGTTTTCAATCGTGTAGAACAATCGGTATTTGTCACTTGCCTTCGCCTCCACTTGCATCAAAACTCTCGGATCTTGCAACGGCAAAGTGTTGCGGATTTCCTTAGTCTCAAATTTGTTGGAAAAATCAGATCCAGGACGCTTCCAATCAAAATTGAGAACAATAGAAATGTTCAAGTTGCGGTGAGGGAAGCGATGAATGCTTTCGGTCGTAAAGTGTTGTGTCATCACACCATTGTCGATCGTGGCTTTGGTCGCTTTAGTAATGACCGCGTCCGTCTTATCGGATTTGATCTCTGTTTCGACCAGAGATATCTCAATATGCCCATCTTTTATCAAGTTCAAGTAATCATCGATTGTCGCTTTCACCACCCACGTCCGCAGTGGCAGAGGCATCGAAAAATACTTTTGCACGTTCTCAGACTCTAAATCAAGAATAAACGGATTCGGCATCGGCAAGTTTCCGTCGCTGTCGCTAGCTGGACTGATCGTCACACTTGGTTTAAAAGGCGTCATAGCCACATGGAACCGATACTCATCCAAATCGTAGATAGATTCCTTTCCTGACATTTCCTTGACGATGATTCTAGCCGTTAAGATGGCAAATAGAGGAGGAGAAGACTCGTCTTCGACAAGACGCAGACCGCCCCGTACACAGACATGCAACGTCTTGTTACATTTATCTTCATCCGAATTTAAGAATTCTAGAAGATCGATCGGCTGGTCATCTTTCAACAACTCCCAATTAGTTTGAATCGTCAAATCATCCCGCCGCACCTGGTCCAGTTGCGCATAACCTTGAATTTCAATTGCCACAGAGGTGAATTGAAGTTTTTTCGCTGAAGACTTATGTGTGATAAGGAAAGGAACACTAAAATTTTCTCCTGCAATTATCAGTGGAGTGGGAATTTTTCTAATTAACTTGACATCTGGTTTGTATGCCTTTGCAAATACTCGTGAGCCAGTTTGTGGTTTTGTCATCAAAGTTGTAGTGGCCAATGATCCGTCAGTCTCAAGGTGGACTATTTCCAATAATTGCTTGATATCATTTAGTGACAGTTCTTGAACATTATTGTAGGTATATGTGATGGTCAGTCCTTCCGTTTTGATAGCGATTTCTGATTGAATCCTCAAACATTCGATTCCAAACCAACCCGAACTGGATATACTCTTTTCAAACTGAATCACCTTCTTAGACTTCTTCATGAGGCCCCCAAATGTGGGTTCAGGATTATTTTCAATGTCTATCAATTCAAGCTCATCATCTGAGGACCCACTTCCATGAAGAATGACTTTCAGATTATCTGTCATTGATATATCAAGTGTATTGATTTTGACGGTAATTTCGCTTCCAGGGAATAGAAATTTCAAAACCTCATCTTTAATTAAAGTTTGCAATGAAATCTGGAACACAATCGTGTCGAAAACATTATATTCTTTCTTCAAAGATTTGTTGAAAGCGAGCACATCGGCTTTCAAACAAGATGATCCAGAATCCAAAGCGATGTTATAAGTGTTTTTCATTGAGAAATCAGCAAGTGGATTCCCAAAACTTTTATTAATGTTTCGAGAAAAAAGTCTCGAAATCCATCTTAAGACCGCCTCGGAATCTCCAAGCTTTCCCAAGACATTCACAATCTTCAAAAGAACCAATTGCTCAATAGAGCCCCATTTTTTTGAATCTCCCCCGCTTAAAACTCGAGAGTAATGGTATATCGCTTTCTCATCATTACTTATATTCTCATATGCTTCAGCAAGTTGCCAATTCAAAAAAGAGTACAATCCATAACTGTCCGGTTGCTCGGAGGAGCTTTCTGCCAGCAGAAGTTCTTCTGCCTTGATCAACAAACTGATTCTTTGTAATTGCAAAGACAAAAGGTCCGGAAACATAGTGAAATAAGATGCTTTAAAAGGCCCCTTAGTAGCAAGTTCTATTTTTGCAGCTGCTTTTGAAAATAGTAAACCCGGATCAGTAATAATTTGCGAGTAAAAGTTATCATGGAACAAAATGCCTCCGCAATAAACCAATCCTTTCGAGTTGTTTTTGGCTTTTTGCTTGTTGGAATAATTTAATCCAGTCAATGCCGTTTTTGGCAATAGGCACATAAGCTCAGCAAGCCATTGATACTGAATAGCCTCCCAGACGTTCAGCTCAGCATCGGAACTAGAATGCAAAATATCTAAAACATTGTCAATATGTGCCATGTGTTTTCTCAAGGCAGCAATAGGCTCTTCAATCGACAAATAGCCTCGAATAAGATGAATTGCGATAACATCAAGCAAAGAGCGATATTGGCGGTACAACTGCGAGTCATGCGAGTTAAGACTAGGAGAAAAGAACACATGCTCTAAGCTCCTCAAAAGATCTATTAGTTCTTCATATGCGTTTTCTAAAACTGGTAGACAATAGTCAACGCTATTCGGATGAATCAATTGGAGTAACACTGCTCGTTTAATTAAATTTCGGACCTCTAGAATCTTAGGTGTTAATTTCACCTTAGTAGCAACCTCAACAGTAGGCAATGTGTAATACTTTTGTGAACGTTGTCTAATTCGAGTTTCGATCGCGGTATAGAATTCCACTGCCGTTTGCTTTAAATTGGTGAGTATGGACGTAACGAGAACTTCACAATCTTTTTGAAAATGCTGGGGGTTAGTATTAAGGTAAAAGAGACCCTTGTCCTTTGATAGTTCTGAGATCTGACGTAAAACAGTGACCCTACTGTTCTCTTCCTCCAGATTATCTCCATCTGATACAATCATGGCAACGTATCGTACTCCAAACTTGAGATATTTTGATCTGAAAGCAGCTAAAGTAGCACCAAGTTCGCCGTCAAAGTTGCGATTGGGGTTCAAATGATGCACTGAAATAACTGCGAATGGTAGCATGCTGTTGTACTTGTCAAACCACTTCGAAGACAATATACCATTTGGGTAAAGATCAGACTCAGGGTTAAACGGAGAGTTGATTGTGTGTGCATGTTCCCCCTTATACTTGCACGAAGAGATTGTTTTGAAGATTGTGCTTTCTGATTCAAAATATCGAAGGTTGTACTTGACCTCAGGTAACCGATTCTTTAACATGGAATTGTCCCAAACCACATTACGGATGCTATGACGGTCAAAGCATATCTTCAAAAAGTTCGAAACATCATCTTCTCCCAAATTGACTGCCACCAAAGGGGCTAGCTGGTGAATTTGGTTTAAATCGTAAAACTCCATGTCGGTAAACGTCCCGTATAGACAATCTCGAGTAGACTATACAGATATAGTCGCTATATGCATGACGCGTTTGGGTGGATTTTATCAGTAACAGTAAAGAGCGATAAAGATATTTTGAATGAAAATCTTGCGGTTGCAGTTGGATTACAAACTATGGAATCATATGTATGAAACCGTTAACGTTGAAGTAAAAGCAGGGTCGGGCCGAAAATGGGATTCTGACTTATGTACCGGGGAGATCTGATATTATTCCAGGTCAAGTCTTCATATCCTATTAACCAAGTCTATCTTTACTAAATCTTTGACATGATCCGATAGTACTGACGTCAAAATCGGTTATCCAGATCCTTCGGTCAATTAACCCGGGTCTCCAAGCCAATTTTCTGCAGATCATGAAAGTAATGCATATACACACTACGTGGTTCAACAGCCTTTTTGCTTCAGCTGCTGACCAAAACGTCTATCTTCGGAAGGGTCCAAAAGTAGTTACTAGGAGAAAAAGGGCTTCGTCGGAATTTGCAAATTATTCTTTTCTCGTGGTGGACCATACTCATTCCATGATCCAGGTTACGCACTATTGGCACATATTGACGCCATATTTGCCAAATCCACCCATCCGTATCAACCAAAGTCCCAGTAGTAGGCACCCAGACAATCCGGGCCCTCGCCTCCCTTGCATATTCGCTGACTACAGTATATGATAAATGCATCTCTACAATCATTGGGACTGCACAGTATAGAGTGCTATCTGCCGTGCAAACGGATCGATATGACAATTTAAAGTAGTTTGTCATCATGTCTGATCCCATCAATGCCAACCCCACCATCATCGATGTGTCAAATTTGCCCACCCGCCTCAATGAGACAAACTCCCTCAAAGATCCTGAGAATGACTTGTTAGAGTACGTGGCTTCGCTTTCTCTCAAGCCCAGATACACCAGCCATCAGTCGTCAACGGTATTGCCTGAGCTCGTATCCGATAACGAATCTGAAGGGTTCAAAGATGAACTAGAGGAGGATGAGGAGGAGGATGTTATTGATGCGCAAGAGATATTTGATCTCATATCTTCCATTTCTGATCCCGAGCACCCATTAACGTTGGCACAGCTTGCGGTGGTTAACCTCACAGACATTGATGTCACTCACGGAAAAAACAAAGAAAATGAAACCTCGGAGGTTTTGATCAAAATAACACCAACCATCACCCACTGCTCTCTTGCCACCTTGATTGGTCTAGGTATCAGAGTACGTTTGGAAAGATCCTTGCCACCACGGTTCCGTATCCGCATTTTGATTAAAGAGGGCACCCACCAATCCGAGAATCAAGTGAACAAGCAATTAAACGATAAGGAAAGAGTTGCTGCGGCATGCGAAAATGACCAGCTTCTCACTGTTATTCTGCAAATGTTGAGCACTTGCAAGTAAGCCTATTTATCTGTACGCATGCATTAAATATGTAATACACAAGACGAAGTATAGTTTACATTGCACTGAAAGTTTCATTATAATCATTGTGGCTCAAGGACTCGGAGATGCCCATAATCTATAATCATGTGTGATATATCAACAATCACAAACTTGAATACGACAGTTTTAATAAACTCCATTAGACGCAACACACCTGAATTTGGGTTTCTTTGGTCAAGGGATTGTATAATTTCCCGCGTACGCATCGCTAAGTTGCGTAGCTGGCAATAATATTCATGCTTGTCTTTCTGACTGTCGTGCTGCTGAATGAAGGAAATTTGAGAAGAACCTCTTTTGGGGTCAGGGAGTTCTGGTGCACTTGCTCTACGCATACTTGGCGTGCTTGGGGTTGAAACCGCAGTGCTTGTCACTGCACTGAAAGCCAGCGCTGCCAGCTCACGCCTCTTCTTCATTCGGCTGTAGAGCCTTGACTTTGCAAGGAGGCCAAGCGACGAATCACGGAGGGAATTGTTCAGGGCACCATGAGTCGCACTAATAGGCAGTTGTGACGGAGGTGTTTGCGGGGGTGTATGAACTTTATTTTCTTCTTCAGGGGGGCCAATTTTAGCGTTCGGATGCGCCAAGAAGGAAAACTTTCTTGTAGATGACTTTAAGTCTCTCGAGAAGGACGAAATCCTAGTGCGGTTGCCTGATTTCAAGCTTGAAGTACCACTCGAAGTGCTTAATGATCGCAGATCAAATAGAGGATTGTGGCGTTTCTCAGATAGGGCGGTTTCCTCTTCGAGAGACGTTTGATCTTCATCGGCTTCATTCAACGAGTCAAATCGCAGAGATGCTTCATAATCTAGCCTCGGAAACGTCAACAATTTTGCACTGTTTATCTGTTCTTCTAGTAGTGTGATATTTGCGTCGCTGATCGAAGGCGTCTGGCCCATTTGAATCGCGTCGAGCGTTTCTTTGAGGAGAAGGTTCACGTCGTTCAACACGCTGTTTTTCACCTTAACACTGGGAATGCATATCAGAGATTGAAGCCACAAGTCAGGAGGAACCGCGATTTGAGGCAAAATCTCCGCATTCTTGGACTTCTTTTTCGAATGCTGGCTTGGGCTGTCTTGCGATTCCAAAATGTCTTTGGCATTCTTCAAGTTTAAGGCACGGCCCAAAAACATTTCGATAAAGGCGTATTTGGTTGTTTCTAGAGGAACAGAGATGCCCAACAACTCAAAGTCATTAAAGAGAATGCTGTTTCTATCATCGACAGAATCAACAGTTCTACCGGCGCTCATGGCAGGAGGTAGAGGGGACGTCATATTATTGGCAGTGCGGAGACTGGTATTTCCAAGCAGAACGCAAGTTTGATCAGACACAGTGGACTAAGTAAGTGGACTGAGTATTTGACCGAGGAAGTTGACTGAGTATATTTCAGCCGCGTCCCACTCAATGGGGACAGCAAAGGGAAAACAACAAGGTAATTAGAATAGCAATCGACAGCAGCGAAAGCAGATTCAATCCAATAGAGGAAAGAGCAACACAAGCAGTTAGGTTTGTGGGGTATTCTATAGGGTGACCTGTTTGCAACCACCAAAGAAGAGCAAATGCTGTGCTTGTTGTTAGGCGAGGGCACACTTGTGTAGTCTGCGCGTTTTAATGTACAGAAGCCGGCTGGCCATACCACTTTTGCTGTGCGCGAGCATAATCTGCCCATATGCAAGGATAGAATATCACCTTGGCTGGGGAATATACGAAACCGGTAGCTTATTCTACTTCGTTATTTTCTTGTACATCTGCACCCCATCAGCATATGACCTTTCCCCACAAACGGCAAAAATGTTTTCCAGAAGACCCAAATTTAAGTTTGAACTCACAATCAACGAGCTCTCTAACATTCCCTACACTTCCGGTCATTGCTATCTTGACATTCGAGTTGGGGATGGTTCTCTGAGCGGATTGATTGCCGCAATATCCCAATTGAAGCTGGTTCCCAAAAGTGTTTCGGATTCGGTAGACCTGGGTAGTTCAGGAACAAGCCAATCGTCCAACTCCAAGGGGATTCACGTCTATACTTCACTCCGGAAGATCCACAACTTCAAGAGTAGCTTCAACTATAAGGTGTCATGCAATCTCCGGTTCAACATCAAAAAGAGAGACACTATGATTGGCGACAAGCTTCTCACAATTCTGGTGCTTTATGTCCCAGAAAAGAAATCCAGGTCCAGCAAAACCACCACCGAGTTGGGCCGGGTGAGACTCAACTTAGCAGAGTATCTCAACTTCACAGAGCCTTTATCGTCGAAGTATCTTTTGCAGGATTCAAAAGTAAACTCTATCTTGAGTCTTACCACCTACTTGGAAGAACTTCCAGCTGAGTTTGATTTCCACACTCTGCTTCATATAGAGGACTCGAAGCACTCTAACACACCTTCCAGCACTAGCTTTCCCAAGTCAACCAAGCTGTCGACCCGTTCTTTTACGGTACCACAGTTTCAGCTGACGGGCGTATTTGGCGGTCTTGATAGAGTAATCAACTCCCAGCCGTCTATCAATGGTCTGAAACCGACTCCTCCTAGTGATGAACGTTCTTTCAACAAAAGTCCTTCTTCTAAAGAAATACCCAAGAATGGGTCACAATCGGATAGTGATGCACCTTCCTTCGCGCTTCACTCTTTTGACAATGTTATTGTTGACCCACTAGTCAGTGGGTTGTACAAAAAAGTTTTGGAGAGCACTTGGGACCCTGAGCTCCAAAATTTGATAAAGTATACACCAGAGAAAATCGTCGAAGATATTTTCAACTCAAAAGGCTCAGAGTATACCGAGCAGACAAAAAGTGACATAAATGAGTTTGAAACTATGAATGAAAATTCAGATGAGTACTATAAAGAAACTAATGGTCTTATAAATGAGGCCAAGTATAGAGAGGATCTCCGGAGTTGGAAAGTGTCTTGGACATGAGTTTCGTGGAGTTTATACTATGAATTACTGCCATGATTGTTGCTGGCCACTTAGACCTCTTTCTAAAACCCCGTTTGAAGCTTCTCGCATACGAATTGTGATTCGGTTCAACTGTTCTTTAGCTCTCGATAAGGTAGGAGATCTGCTTAATTTTTGAACTTGAGCTTCGAACAATGTCCTGGCCTTTTCTTTATTATCGCCCGAGTCTCTTTTCATCCAATTATTAACATCCTTTGGCCGACTAGGGATGGGCTGACAATGTGCTGGTTGGGTTGCGGTGTAATTGTATTCTCGCCTTAATGCGGATGACACGTAAGGAATTGTCTTGCAAAATTTGCAGGTAGAAAATGGAGTTAAACGACAAGATAAACAAATACATTTATCAGACCTTGTGTCCAATACACCCTTGAACTTGCCTCTCGAAACATGTCTATGAACTTTGCGGTGATTTGTGTCTCTAGCAATGTTTTCATCAATCGGAATAATCTTGTGGGCAGTTTTACTTTTAGTCTGTTTAAGGCTACTCAAAGCAAGTCTTGTAGTCATTCTAATTTAGCAATGTAGATTACGTCACAATTGGTGTGGATGGGGATGAGAACAGGTGATTCTGACTACATTTATTGAGAGTGAATGTGTGGTTTTGTGGAGCGTCACCTCGCATATTATACTCACTCTACCCTACAGGTACCAACTTCTGATAGCCAACATTTGTGGCTAGTATGCATCGTAATTAATTGATTTACTGCTCAAGAAAAAAAATTGAAAAAATTTTAACGTTTCATCTAACTTGTTCATCGATCCTCAGACCATCGATCCCTAGTCCCGGTAATCATCAAATGCATCACTTCTCAGAAGTTCTCAACCACACCATAATGTGAAGTCGCCGACTAACCATAGACAGCAAGTATTTCGCCGATCTAGTTGAATGCTCTTCTGCCATTTCCGTTACCCCTGTTGTTGAAATGGCGATTGCCGTCACGGTTATCACGGTTATCGCGACCACCGTCGTTGAAGTTTCTTCTCTGGTATCCTCCTCTTCTCTTTTGGTTTCTGTTTCTTTGCTCCATGTTCAACATATTTTGCTCCTTGGCATGGTCCATAACCTATTTGTTAGTAAGATTGCTTGCAAACGCACCGCTAAAGTGAAAAAAAAACATACCAGGTCTGGTAATCTGAGGAATTTAATGTGAATACCACGAATATAGATCTCCTCCATCTTGCTAAACTTCTCGCCTTTGTTGTAGTTGTAAACAACGTCCAGCAAAGTTAAGTTCATCCACGAGTCACAGTTGGTCAATTTGCCGAGGACAGTTTCCCCATTTTTCAATTCAACAAGTATTTCTTGGTTTTTAATGCTGGTTAGCATAAATAAGGGCAACTAAAAGAAGTTAGTAACTATTCAAATGGCCTATAGCATTAAAATTACTTACCATGATTAAAAGGGATTAGTGATGGAAAGGTTTGGTTATGATGATAATGTGACGATCCTCTCAAAACTCGATTATCGCACGACCTTTGGAGGTTCTCTCACTCGCTTGTGTTGATCTACCGGACTATACCAAATCCTCACTAATTTTCAAATATTCTAGTTTGTTCAAGACTATAAGTTATTCTGGGACAGTTATCAGCTGTCACTAGTGTACTTCTCTCTAGCATCATTACATGATTGTCAGCCAATAGAAATTTATAGCTTGGTGCAAAACTTGATTATGGAATAATTTTATAAGTCATTTTAGAAAATATAATTGATAAAAAAAAAAAAACAAGATTTTCTGCGTTAGTCATCCTGCGGTGGCGCAGAAGTACCTCTTAGGGTCAAAGGGTAATGGTTATCATCTTCGTCATCATCATTTTCACCAAGTTTGAAGCCAACGTAGTCGTCAGTATTCAAGCCTTGGGCAGCCTCTTGCAAAGAGCCCAAGTCACCAGGAGTCATCAATCCAATCTTGCCTCTAGGCGAACCAGGAACAGACAAAGGTCTGGTCAACTTCAAATTCAGAGAGTTTTGGAATGGATTCGCACCGTCTAAGAATCTATCAGGATATGCTCTCTTCAAGGACAACTGTCTGGCCTTGATGTACTCGAGACCCATTCTCTTCCAGTCCAACAAATCAGACAATCTCTCAGTTCTATTTCTCTGGTTGATTCTCTGTCTTCTGGTCTTCTGGGTGAAGTCAAACATGCAATCGACTAATTGGTTGATGGACTCATCGACCGACTTCTCTCTTCTATCGACAATGTAAATACCATAATCACTGGTGTTCTCAATTAAGTCCTCCATGTAACATCCAAAACCAGACAAGTTAGTTGTTATGGAAGGAACACCCATAACAGTACACTCAGCCGGAGTGTAACCCCAAGGCTCATAGTAGGATGGGAAAACACCCAAGTGGCAACCTCTAACGAATTCCTCGTAGTCCAATGGCAAAATTGGGTTGTTGGAGTTGAGGAACTCAGGGTGGAAAATAATCTTGACTCTGTCCTCAGGCTTGTTGAACAACTGCACTCTTCTAATGTGAGTCAAGACTGGGTCGGTGGCGTCGTTAGTCATGTTGTGGGTGACGATAGGTGGTAAACCATCTCTCTTCAATGCGAAAATTCTTCTCTTCAATAACACACGGTCAGCGGGCTTGATTAAGTCGTCGATAGAAGGAACCTCGCTGCCGTGAGCATTCAGGACATTGCTATTGTTGGGGAATCTGGCACAATGTTCGAACAAACGCTCGCCAATCTTCTTTTGCACCTCCGCAATAGAGTTTTCTAATTGCTTTACCACAGCCTGACCCTTCAATGTCTCGACGGTGTAGGAGTTGATTTTTCCGGGCATGATGATGAAAGCAACGACGGTCATCTTCGAGTTGGCTTGCTTCAATCTGTGGTTCAATCTAGCCAAGGACTCGATGAAAAAGTCAGCACCCTTGTTTCTGAACTCATATCTACCAGCAATAAAAAAATAGAGGGTGTTGTCCAACTCAAAGTCGTAGTTTCCGTAAAAATGGCCCTTGACGAACTCGTTGATCTTGTCCTTCAGAAGCGCGTGCAAATTCTGGAACTCGTGAACGGCCGAGAACTTCACCACGTTCAAACCGTTGGGTAAAACTCCGTCGGGCTTTCTCTTCAATAAATGCTCCGACTCGTACGCGGTGATGTGCGACACAGTGGTAAACACATCGGCAGAGTGGGTGGCGGACCGCTCGATGCAGTAACGGTGATAGATTCCTCTTTTCCCCGCCTCTGCGTCCACATCAAAGTTCTTCAAATTGTTGTAGAAATCGGTGGAGCCGGCACACAAGTACCTTCCGAGCAAAGTGGCATGGGTAGTAAAGATGGTGGTGACATCAATTCTTCTCTTTCTGCAAAGAGGCAATGCCACGCCGGCCAACCACTCGTGACAGTGACAAATCACTGCACGGTCGCGGTCTATGTAAACCAACTCACCTAAAAACCACGCCACAATATAACCTAGAAGAATGGCATCGTTGGACTCGTGGTCGTGGTCAGGGGTAGGGATACCTGCGATGTTCCACAAGTCCGCTTTCCACTCATTGAGCATGTAGTCTGCGGAGTGGATATCGAATAGCAACACTCTTGGAGCGCCCTCAATCAACCATCTTCCGTACAACCACTTGATCCCTCTTTCGCTCATAGCGTCCAACGCAGACTTGATGTGGGGGTCAGTCACAGGGATCTCCTCCACCTCAATCTGGGCGCTCTCATAGTTCAAAGGACCAATGAGGGTGTAGCGCTCTTTGTACTCCGAGACGGTGATTGGAGCCTTCGACTTGAGCACCGAGTAAATACCTCCAACCTTGTGGGCAACTTCAGTAGCCACCTCGAAAAGAAGATGGTTTTGAATGTCTCTTGTCATGGAAGGAAGAATAGCGGGAGACTAGAGTTGCAACGGACGAACACGGAGCAAAGAGAGTAAAAGAATTCAACGAGTTGGGCCAGAGCACACAAGAATACAGAATAGCTTCACCCAAATAGTGGGGTGTCAGGTCTAATAAATGGCGCTTCAGAGGTATGCAGGCGTGGCTAGAATGCCGGGGTCAGGTGTGGAGGGATGATCAGATAAGATTGGGGACTTCTGCTCTAGATCGTTTTCCCACATGTCAGACAACAAGGGGTGAGGTTCACTTCATCCATGCGGGTGTATTTCTCTCAGCTGAGGTATATCACTGGGTATAAGGGCCATAGTGTGGGTTGGAGCCCATTGGGTGCTGTTATTGCTTCTCCATGAAATCCTGTAAGGTGGAGGAATTGCATGCATGGAAGGTGCATAAGGCCGAAATGGGAACGCAAATAACCAGCCCACCACCACATCGCGCTATTGTGCACCATCCAAACCTTCCAATCGTGGTGACCTATTTTGACGACAATTTGCCGATTAGGGGCAATGCAGTCCTGGGCTCCAATACCTCTTCATTAGTTCATTTTCCCATCCTCTTTTTTTCATGAGTGGACCGGTCACTGTTCCTACCGTGGGGATTGCGGGGTCATGGAGGGGGCACGCACTCGAGGAGTGGGTTTCGATTCCTGCAGTTCCCGAACCGACAGGTTTAAGCCGAGGTGCACACGCAGTGTCGGGCTATTCTCGTGTCTTGATGAAGACATGGTCGTTTGTTCTTGACCGGTGAGTGACGCAGATGGTCAGGTGGTTATATTGTTCCAACACCGTTTCGGATTATGTAATTTCTTTTTCGCCTCGGCGGCCGAGCGGTGGGCCCTGGTCCCGCTTCACGCCGATCACAGTTCCGGCCCCTCCGCAATTACTGTCAGGCAAGTTTTTACGGCGCCGTGCAGAGTTTGCATTTTTCCGGTGCGTCCACGCAGTTGGGCTACGCTGGGGTTACGATATTGGTGTGTATCTACTATTACTCCTCCATGTCCGAATCTTGGCTAAATTGGTCTGCGGTCTGCTTTCCGTCGGGACCGTGCCACTCTTCATCTTCGGACTCAACCATCTCGTCGTCACTCTCATCTTCCTGTTCTTCTTCAACTTCTGCCTCGAATTCTTTTTCTTCGCTGAGCTTTTCTTGTTCGCCATGGTCAGCAACCAAGTAAGCATGCATGTAACCTGATTTCTTTGTGATTTGCACAACGTCTTTCGCTACACGCGCAAGGAACCGCTGGATCAATTTCACATTGGGCTGGAATTCGGCCTTGTGTTGTGTAATGTACCGGCCGTGACTCTTTAACGTCTCCCGCACCCAGAGGAGGTTGAATTCAATATGCTGACTGCCATTGGCGCGGTTCATCTTCTCTCCTAAATACTTGAGAAGACGGCCAACGTAAACCACTGGAATGTCGGTGCAAACCAATTGCACGTCCGCCACCGGAATAGTCTCAACCACACGGTCAATAAGATATTCTTCATTCAACCGGAATGCCATAACCAACGCAAATACCCAGCTGCGTTCTTGCAACGCTTCCGCGACGCTGTCTGGGGTCACGTCCATGTCCAAGTCAAATGGGTCGAACACAACGAAGTTATCGGTAGAGAATATCAACAAACCTTCGGTGGAGGCAGCGGCAAAAGCAGATGAGGTAGGAGAAAATTGCACGCACGTAACTCTGACTTGGGGTCTGGTATTACGGGCGCTAGGGTCACCTCTATGCGAACCAGGTAAACTCCAGTCCATTCTGTCCTCCACATCACTATTCTCGCCCTGGGTATCGATCAAGTCGGCGGAAATGCCCGCATCAGTGATTTTTTTACTGTTCAACATTGTCAATGTACCATCCAAAGACATGTTTTCCGAAACAGTGAATCTTTTCAACAATACCTCATCGGCAATGTCGTAGAGACAGATGCTATTGTTGTTACCACCGGCAATAAGACTGAGTCCATCAAAGGAGTATGCTATCGTTGTGAAGTTTTTGGCTCTGCTGCTGTTCTTAGATTCGAACCGGTCGGTCAAATGTCTTCCTGCAATCACATCCTTTCTGATGTCCAAGATGTGCAGTTGCTTGGCTTCCTCAATATCGTAGAATACAAGATTACCATTTAATGTACTCACGGCAACTTCTTTGGAGTCTGGACGCATCGCAAGGGCCAACACATCGTGCTCAACCTCAATTGGCTCCACTTGTTGGGACCGGCTAAAAATATTCCATATTCTGATTGTCTTGTCCCAAGAAGCCGATGCAAGAACAGAGTTCTCCGTACCGAACGCCAAACAAGAAATTGGGCCCTCGTGACCAGCTAGGGAATCCAAAAGCGATCCTGTTTGAACTGACCATACATAAATCTCAAATTCGTCTTGGGATCCAGCAACCACAACTTCTCCACTAGGATCGACGGCCAAGGAGTTAAACTGCACTCTTTGTGGGGCAGTGAAGGTACGAAAGTTTCTGAAACGGATCAAATCCCACGCTCTCACGGTACCATCCATCGATGCAGAGAACATCACTTGCCCTTTCTTGGCAAAGGCCACTGCACTGACAGCAGAAGTATGCTCTGTGAATGTCATGAGACAAAATCCTGAATTGATGTCCCAAACTTTCAATTTGCCGTCGTCGGACGCGGTTACAACTCTGGACCCATCAGGAGAGTAACATAATGCATTCATGGCATCAAAATGGCCTTGTTGTTTCAAGATGTAAGACTCTGATTGCCACTCGTACACGAGCAACTGTCCAAGTTTGGACGAACCAAAGGCATACCATTCTCCGGACTTGTTGACGGTAACGGTGTCCACCGCATTGTTACCCATACTCAACAGCTGGATCAAGTTGAATTCTGGCAATTCGTAAAGGCGGAACTCACCGTTAGTAAATCCAACAACCAAAATGTTCGACTTGGCGTGAAAGTCGGCACATTTGACTTTAACACCGTCCATGTGGAAGTAGTTTTTGGCAGTGATTCTCCACTGGCTGTTGATGTCTTCTTTTTCTTTTTCAGAATCCTCTTCCGTCTCGCTTTCCAGCTCATTATCGCCGGAAACGTACTCCCATTGGAAAAGAGCACCGTCTTTACTGATGGTGTAGATAATTTCCTGATCTTCACTGAAGAAGGCACGCATAACATAGTCACGGTGGCCTGCAAGCGTCATTGCTGCATCTTTATCTTCATTATGCAAGGAAAAAATTCTTGTGGTCATGTCTTTCGAAGTGGAGACGAGGAATCGCGAGTCTTGAGACCAGGTGACGGAGATCACATCATTGAAATGGCCAGCATAGTTCTTGTAGCGAACAAACGGAGCGAACTGTCTGTCTTCAGTATAATCTGGTGTTTTCCATATCTGAACAAATCGTTCCATTGCCACAGCAAAGTACTCGCCATCGTTACTAAATTGGATGGATTTCACCTCGCCCTTAAAGTTGAAGTGGTGCAAAACAACACGAGAGACAAAGTTAACCAAAATAGCACGGCCATCAATATCAACGGACAACATTAAAGTCGACTGCTTGTTCAAAGCAATTCTGGCGACGCTCTTTCGGTGCTGGTAGTCAAATGTGAACGACTTATTGTTGATCAAGTCGAAACAGCTGACTCTGTTTCCCACTGGGCTCAAGAGTTGTGTTCCTTCTTCATTGAAAACGAGGTTTCCCTGGCTATAAACCGTTCCCACCAAGTTGGAAAGCTTGAAGTCGGATTTCATTGTAGCTGCGGAGAAAGTAAGTACGGTGACTGTAGAAGGTATTTTTCAGTGATGAGCGATGAGACGTATGCAGGACGTGGTTGGTGATACTATGGAAGAGGCGGTATTCATCACTAGGTCAATATCTGCGGGGAATTCCGGAGAGCGCTTATCCGCTAGACCTCTTTCATTGACTTTTCTTTTTTGGTCTATGAGGCGTGATTTCATTGATTGCGATTGATGGAATGTTTGTATGAAGCGATCTGGTGCACAGGTGCGGGCCTGCTTTATTCATCTTCAACTCATTAAACAATACAGGAAATATCAACCATGGCTGGTCTTTCTAGTAATGTGTTGAACATGAAGTTCATGCAAAAAGCTAACCAAAAGGCGGAGGATCAAAAAAAAGAGAAACAAATCAAGAAAGTCAAAGACACATCGGAATGGGTTCTTCCCAACCGAAGCATAGTGCAGCAGAGAATGAAGCCAGCGGTCCTGGTCCAGACTGTGGGATACGGAAGCATAGCCAACATTCTCAAAAAGAATAATGAGGAGGAAAAAGTTAACGATGAAGAGAAAGACGAAAAGGAGCCTCCAAAGGCTTCGCTTATAGTATGTAACATTACCAAGGGTTTGAACATCTCCGATACTAACACTCAGGACCCAAAGAAAGACGCCGAGAAGTTTTTAAACAGTATTATGTCGCTGTCAAAGAAGAGATCCAAAAAACTGGGTGATTCTAAGAAGACGAAAAAACCAAAGAGACATTAAAATTGACGACCCTGGTACATCGGTCGCAGTGTATCTATTGTATTATATATCCCCATCATTTTTGCTTTTTTGGGACGGGCTCTTCCTTATCAAAGCCTCCTTTAATTATGACCTCGCGAGTTGTTGAGTTTATGTGCTTGAATCGATCGGGCCCTATATGCGTTCCACCAAACCATCTGCTCACCACAACAATAACGTTCCAAGCATCCATAATCTAGATAGTTAGTAATGAAATTGACCACGAGTCGCCCATGAAGAAAAAAAAAATAATAAAAACGTACCTGAAGTAAATGCAACATCCTCAGACCAGCCGCTGTTTCCCCGTCATCGTCGCAGTCTTGAAAAATTACGCCGTTCTCGCCCTTGATTCTCCAAGCGTTCATATTGTGGTTGGACCGAGCAACCTTTCTATCGGTGAGAAGCAGTTCGAAGTGATCCATAGCCTCCTCGACCGAATTGGCTTTTTTCGCAAACGCAATAAATGTGGAACCGCGATCAACTATGGGTTCTGACTGGATCCATGATGCTGTGATGTTTATTGTTGGTGTTGATTCTTGTTGAGCCACTGGTGGTGGACGAGAGTTTTTTAGAATTTTAAGCAGCTTTTGCTTCATTTCTTCGATTCGTAGTTTTTCCATTTGTTCTGCCACCCTTTGGATCTCTTTTTCGTGCTTTTGCTCGTATTCTTCGAAGAACTGCTCTAACTCTCCCAATAGCTCGAAGATCACCACATCACCGACATTGAACAATTGAGACAAGATTTTTTTCGCTTGCTCTTCTAAATAATTGTTGTCGGGAAACTTGCGGACATCTCGGGTAATCACCTGAATTATGCTTGGTGATTCATCGGGATATACAAGAGGAAAGCTAATCTGGATAGTCACATCGTCATGGTTTGGAATAGTGAAATTATAAATTTCTGAGGTGAGTGACTCGACTGCATTAGGAAAAATTGCTTGAATTGCATCAATCTCTTCTGTGAGCTCTTCTTTGCCCATGGTCTGATGTCAGATGTATATAGTAGATATGTTCGAAGGCGCACTTTTCAAAAGTGCAGATCATCTTAACGTAATGCCGTCGGCTGACGACTTTAAAGCCAAAGGCAACGAAGCCTTTGCTGAAAAAAAATTCCTAAAAGCTGCTAAGCTTTACAGAGACGCGATAGCTCTAGATTCTAGCAACCCTGTCCTTTTTTCCAATCGGTCACAGTGCTTCATCAATTTGGCCGATTGGTCTCGTGCCTATCGAGATGCAGAAGCTGGACTTCTTTTAAATCCCAACGACAAAATCAAGGGAAAGCTTTTGTTCAGAAAAGGATTGAGTGCCAAGGAATTGGGTTTTACTGACGTTGCGTCCCTGTCTTTTGAAGAGGTAGTTCAATTAGATCCATCCAACCGATCTGCCCAAGAAGAGCTTCGGCTTATATCGGGTTCAGTCAAATCTAAGAAACCGAAGTCGTCCAAAGAATTCCAAATTCCTCTAGAAGTTGTCCAAACCTTGCCGCGTCCTTTTGATAGTATCGTTCATTCCACGCAAATTGATAATGACGTTCATTCAAGTAAAATCGTGAGCGACGATGGCCAACAATTGGGAAGTCAAGTTAATCTGGCCATTGAAGAGCTCTTTGGCAGTCAAAACACTCAAGAAGAATCCTCAAAAAAGACTGACAATCTCAAATTTAATGAATTGCCCTCAATGTACCAGTTGAAGTCTCTTGCTAATGTTCCCAAGGAGCAAAAACTCGGTGCCTACAAGATAGTTACCGATCTTGACGAATCTACGTTGAAAGAAATGTTTTCAAACACAGGTGTCGATTCTGAATTCTTTGATTTTTACGTCGAATCGGCTATATTTGCTCTTAGTAGCGGAGCGAAATCTCCGCCTCAGATTCTCTCGACGCTTCAGCTTTTTCGGTCTCTTCCCCGATTTTCACTCGTGGCTTCGATGTGCCCCCAATCTCAAATTTCCACATTGCTAGTAGAGATTGAGAAAAAGCTGCCACAGCTTGCAAGTTCCTTCAGAGATGTTCTTCTTTAATAGACTTTCATTTGCTTTCTTTGCAACCCTCTAGTATGTCTTTTCGGCATTTGGGGCTGCTTTAGCTGGACTATCCATCGCGGTACAACTGTGTCTAGGTCATACTTATTGTTGACTGAGATTGGTCCTGCTATCAAAAGCGCGATGATTGCAGAGCTGAATATGAATACGAGCACGGAACATATTATTGCAACAGTTTTTTCTCGCCTTTCTTGGGTTTTTAATTCCTTTTTTTGCAAGTAATGGTCAGATTTTAACCACAAAAGCATGTTTGAATGCCATCGATTGATAAACGGAATTATTGATGCCAAAATTTGCGCTGAAATCAAAAACTGGCCCAAAAATATATCTGCTGTAAAGTACGACAATTCGCTCAACTTGCAAAAGTACTCTCTGGTAGGCTGTGTGATTATTCTCCATCCGAGGCGAGCAGTTATCCATTTTCCTGACCACCATGCTTTATTAGAGCTAGCGTTACCGAGCTCACGACTGAGAAACAATATACTGAAGGTAAGGAACAACATACTTTGGTAGTTCACTAGAAAAATCATTGCTAGTAAAGTTTGAGAAAGATTGAAATTCTGTAAAAACCAGATAACTTCGAAAGAGAAAATGTAGCTCAAAATTGAGATAATGTGGGCCGCAACAAAAAGAATGGAAGGAAACCTTTGAATGAATAGACACATGACCGGACCCAAAACTAAAGATATTATAAAGAACAAAATCAAAGTCACCATATTAATTATAATAGGAAATGATGATAAAACGATAATCCGTTCCAACGCATTTGTGGGTGTGCCATGTGTATATCCATTTTGAGAATTTGCGAAAAGGTAAGCACATCCAATAATCGTAGTCTTAATTACTTTTGGCAAAGTCAAGGACAAAATCAAATGAATACGTGATGGCCTTGTGTTGTTGGGAAGTTTATATTCATCGTTCACATTAGGACGGCTTACCACTCCAGTTATTCGTGCCCTAGATGCCCGAGTAAAGCTTATCCAAGACAGCTTTCGGACCTGACCATTTCCGGAAAACATCCAAATCCAAAACTTTCTGTAGTCCAAAATAACATCCAGAATGACGTACTGGCTCGTATTGTAAAGAAATGGTGAGAAAAGAAGTCCCAAAACTATTAGCCAAAAATAAAGAAGGGAGAAACTCCATATGTAATCAGTGATGCATGCCATGAATATGAGAGACTCTGCACCAAATTTGAAGGACACATTTGCAAATTTGCAATAAATAGTGATAAATGACTCTCTT
Organism: Clavispora vitiphila; assembly: GCA_030557995.1. Classification (NCBI taxonomy): domain Eukaryota; kingdom Fungi; phylum Ascomycota; class Pichiomycetes; order Serinales; family Metschnikowiaceae; genus Clavispora; species Clavispora vitiphila. Next base: position 437,697 of record JANIJR010000001.1, read on the forward strand.
TTTGTAGCTATCCCTCTTCCTGTTCCGATATACTGGGCCCCTCCGAAATTCATGTCACTCACCATTGCAAACGTGTACGTTTTACATGTGAAGACCTCAAAAAAAGGAGAAAGAGAAATAATCTGTTTTCCTAATCTTTTGAACCCTCTATAAATTCCCTTCTCTGTGATCTCTTGAATCCCCAAAGGTACAAATGATATGATGCACGCAACAAATATAGAGAAAATGCATTTCCTGAGCCAAAGAAGCACAGGAATTAAATTCAAGCAGTTCTGGGGACTTCGGGGATCGGTAACAGGTCTATTTCTGTTATATTCGCATATTATGGATCCTTCTGTTAAAACTCCCAAATTTGCTCCAAGCAAGAGAAATAGCTCCAACGAGAGAATGAGGCACAAGTTGTTTAAGTGGTATCCAGCGTGGGCATAATAGAAGGATAGAAATCGATCAATTGGAAGCTGTGACCCCAAGTGGAAATACTCTCTTGATATCAATTGTTCACCCATTCCTGTTCCAATTTTCGTCACGAAGTTCAATATAGAAACAAATCCAAGGTCTCTTCCCTTTCCACATTGCATATACTCGCAATATTTTATTCTTCCTCCTCTCATAACAGCATTCATACCAGCATAGATGTCTTCATTTAGGTGTAGACCCTTTTGGGCTTTTGAAACTCCTCCTCTTGTAGTCATGAATATTACATTTAAGAAATCGGGGTGTCCATAATGCAATTTTCCTCCAATATAAGATAGAGTTCTTGCAAATAATGTGCCGAATGTTTGCTCTTTCCCTGCTGCAATATCTCCAAGAATACCCATGTTTTCGGAAAATATGTATTCTCTAGTACCAACGATCGCAACAGGGTCTGAAATATTCTCGTTTTTCATGTTAGTTGAACTACTCAAGGAATCTTCCTCGAATTCTGCCAAAACATTTCTGATCTTAAGACACTCTTCCAAGTAATTATCTTGATTTGCATCAATTAATTGAATGTATTCTCCTCGAGTGAATATCAATGAATGATTTTGATTGTCCGATTTTCCATCCCCTAAAATAGGGTACCCTGATAACTTTATTCGGTATTTCGGTTCTCGTTCTTGATTTACAAGTGTGGGACAAGATCCATCTATCAAACACAGATAATATGTTGCACTTTCAGTATCAGTATCCAATGTTTCTTCGATATATGCTATCTGAAGTTCAGGGTATGCTCTTAGCAAAAATTCCACATTATCTTTTTCTTCCCGTGTGAATTCTGTGAATCTTTGCATTGACACAATAATCTTAAATTTTCTCATCGCTATCTTATCTAGCTTTTTCAACCGAAGAATGCTGTAGTCTTCGCTGTCTTTCAACTCTTCTAGATCGTAAAGTAGTTTAATCGCCCTCGAATAATTCATAAATCCGGATATTGTACGATAAAGAGTCTGGGTTCGTAATGAGGCCCAAATCCTTTTTCTCATAGAATTTTCCGGATCTGAACTAAACTTTTCAATTTCTTTCGGTGATTTAGAGTTTACACATCTCTTGCAAGAACCATATTCTGAGCTGCTCTCCTCTGTCAAATTAATGTTATCACGTACGAAATTCGTCCACTCTAGAGGATGTAAATGTTTGAGGTATTCAATAATAGTGAAACTAGAGAATCTGCCTTCTGCGTTTTCAATATCTTGTAACAGAAGAATTATTTTCTCTCTGTAATGTGGTACTAAGACAGAAAAGCTTGGCATCATCAAAACGCTCTTGCTCTCAGGCATTGGAGTAGACATTGATTGCGCAAAGAAAGTTAACCTTCTGTTAGACTCTGACTGCTTGGAAAGTAAGCCTGAATGAAATGAATCATCCTCCTGTGATATGAAATATCCAGGTTTTTCAAAAGATACATTTTCTTCCTCTTCTATGCGGTTGTATAAAAGCTTCTGAACTTGTTCTAGGGATAGAAAATGCTCGCGGTACATCGAAATAACAATTGTATTCCATAATTTTGGAACTCGAAAATCTGTTTCAGTAGATTTATTTTTGGCTTCGGCCAAAAGTTTGGAATACATTCGTCGTGGTAATCCTGAATAAATATTTCGCCAAGGAGTCCAAATGGAAGAGCCAATGTAAAATGATCTCACAACCGAGAAAATTGTGATCCAAATGATGTACCACAAGTACGTGTCAATAAAGAAAAGCAAAAATTTTAAACAGATGAGTATTATGAGAATTATTTGTGGCTGTACTGAGCACAATTTATTCCCTAACCAAATGTCACCCACGCAATCAGATTTCATCATTAGCAACTCGCGAATGGGATCGCGGGTTGATAATGTTAAATAGAAGTATGATTCGATACATTTGGAGACAAGAATTGCCATCCACAAACCAATTGAAGCAACCTTTTGGGTTCTTTGTAGTTGTGAAAAGTTGTAAGTAAACAATCGGGGTCCCACTTTGGGTTCTTCGCTTGAAAATGGATTGATTAACGATCCCATCGGTGCGATTGCGAAAAATGTGACCGTCATTATAGACCCCAAAAATTGTACAATAGAGAAAATGAGTCCTAGTGTCGATGGATTAGAAATCAAATCAAAGTAATAACCCAAAATTAGCGTCAAAATCTGAATTGCACTAAAAAGCAAGAGGATCGAGAATCTTGATATTATTGAGTATTGCCTCCTCCATTTACGGGGAATGATACAGAATTCACAGGCAGTAGTAAACGTACAGAATGTCGAAACCAATGTACTGACAAATGACATGATAATTAGCCGTAGTTGAAGCGGTGGTTTGTTATCTTTTGAAATCAGATAATTCGGAGTGTATATCGGGTAAGAATGGTAGCTGTGAAAATACCAAAATATTGCAATGTGAATAACTATTACCCTCTTAAAATCAATTAAAATATGGATCCAAGTTCGCTTCTCTTTGAACGTTTTTGTTAAACATTTCGCCCAGTCAATGTCTTTGAGCGCATTGAATCTCTCCTCAGCTGCAAGATCCAAAATTTTTTTATTATTTTTTAAAATTAGGCTTTGCAAACCCTTCTTGCTCCAAAATAGCTGGTTGATATCATCATAGCCAATTGTTGATGAATGATCCTTGCTTGTCCGAATAGTTAACTTATCTTTCTTCTCAAAACACTGATCTTTTATTATCAGATAGATTGGTGTAATAATTGTATCGAGAAACAGCATCTTCTTTGCGGGTGGTTTGCCCATTTCTAAAAGCAAAAGATGGTCAATACAACAATTGAAAATAAAGCAGAGACATTCAGGCATGAAGCGTACATTATTCGCTTCTCCCCAACACAAGAGATACAATCCAACTTGCGTTACCATATCAGAGTGTATATCTTTGGAATATATTGCATCCCATTTGGCTTCTATTGAAGAGCATTGGTTCGGAACTTCTTTTGTCTTCAGTTTTTTATAGTCATTAATTCCTGCCGCAAAGTACCATTGCTTGAAATTTGAATTTGGACCGTTAATGTAATCACCATAGATAGATTTTAATGCTGTACGTGGATCCAGTCTCGCTGCTCTGGAATCAAGCATTTTCATAAGATAATCATACATATTTTCGACATTATCACGTTGAAATCCAAATATTGTGCCTAGTTGATGCATCAAGGAATATATACTTTCGGACGGTAAGGGTGTATCTTCCGTTGAATCCCAGGCGGGATAAGGACTTTCGTCATCAACGGAATCGTAAGTAATTCCCGTTCCATTATCCTTCAATTCTTTCCAAAGATGGGTGTTGATATTCCATGCTTCGTGCCAATTTGAAGAATAAGGAAATGGAGTCTTTAGGGCGCTATGAATATCGCCTGCCGTGTATGCGCCAGAATACATCTCATATGTTTGTGGAGCTTTTTGGTTAATTACGCGCTATAATAATGATTCAACCTATATTTACTTACTCGGTTTCATTAATCGGTTTATTCCCTCTGTGGAGTATTTGGCTTCTCTTGTTGGTTACAGAGAAATGGTACGTGCAAAAAGTGAGTGTACAAAGAGGCGCGAGGAACGGTTGCAAATTCCATGCATCACCGACAAAAATACAAAAATATTAGCCCGATGCGGGGCTCGAACCCGCAACCTTTTGATTGACCTTATTAAGATTAAGAGTCAAATGCTCTACCGATTGAGCTAACCAGGCAATTGTATTCGCATAAATATTGAAATCTGATATGAGCAATATTTCATTCTTCTTTCCGAGCGCTGACGTCTTTTATAAAGAGTAATAATACACATAAAGCTAAACACCAAGATACATCTTTAGCTCTTAATCCACTTTTTTAAAAAAATAATTCATTTATTCTTGATAAGTAATAAATTATAGGCGGAACTCACAACTCGGAATCCGAATCCGTCTCGACCTCCTCAGGATCAAGCCCGTTATAGATAACTAAATTAGGTGTTTGATTTTTCCTTAGCAACGATTCCTTATCAATACGGCCTTGATGGGCCGTATCGAGAATTAGCGATTTCACAGAAGCAGGAGAGGCGCCGGCACTCAATAGGTTGGCCACCATTCCAGATATAATTGGAGCTGACATGGAGGTTCCTGAAAGAGCTTGGGGGTCACGTCTTCTATAAATATTAACACTTTCAACCACAACGCCGCTTGCGAATAAATCAACACATGGGCCCCAGTTGGAAAATTCGGCAATCGAATTTGTTGTATCGTCAATTGCACCCACTGTGATTGCCAGCCGAGCAGATGCTGGCAGAGTAGCACATGCATCTACATTCAGATTTCCTGCGGCTGCAACGATGACAAGGCCCGCGTGGGAGGCGGAATCAATCACTTTGTTCAAAACAGAATTTCTCATTGCACCAAGACTCAAATTCACCACTCCCGGTTTTCTACTGTGCCTGCTGTGGTTAACCGAAAACTCAATAGCACCTAGAATGCTGCTAAGTGACCCGTGGCCCATTTCGTCTAAGCACTTGACTTCGATCAAGTTGACATTTTTGGCTACACCGTAGGTTTTTGAGCCAATGATGCCAGCCACATGAGTCCCATGGCCATTTGTATCCCCACTACCTTCCCCGGTGAAATCTTTTCCCAACGAAGCCCTTTTTTCGAATTCGGGATGATCTACTTCAATTCCAGAATCTACAATGTAAACGTTCACGTTTCTCCCAGTTGCACCTTCATCGAAGAAGTATGAATTGCGTTCTTCGTTGGCGTAATCGTAGAGCGATAAGCGCGACAAGTGACGAGGACTGTCGGGTTGCTCATACAAGTCAAAGGCGGTGACATTAATATCTGGGGTTATTTCATCAACCATGGGACATCTTTGAAGTCTCTCCAAGTCCTTTTTGGTGAAAGTCCCGGAAAACCCATTGAAAGAGCCAATGTTAAATGAGGTTTTGATGAAGTTTTTGAGTCTGCGAGCGACAGGATACCGCTTGTCGTAGTTAAGAAATGACTCGAGAGTTTCACTACTCTTTAGGGCAACAAGGTAATCTTGTGCAGCGGCACTCACACTACAAAAGAGAGAGATCCAAACGAAGACTAATTGGAACTTCATCGCAAACTTACCGTATGGTGGTGCAAGTACAAAACGCGTTTGTGCGAAAAAATCATGATTTTCCATAACACTTTATTCTGCTTATATAATTCGCATCCCACAACAACGAAAAGATGCTCATCAAAATTATAGAATAGCTAAAGAAGACTTTCATTCGTTTCTTTTTTTTTTTCTTTTTATTTCATTATCGGTCTCTCTTGTTCCCAATAGAACCACAAGACCCGGTCATCATGCGAATTTCTTTCATCTTACAAAGATTTAAGAAATTTCTCCTTTTCTTCCTCGGGCAAGGTAGAAATGAAGTCCTTAATAGCCGAAATAGCGGAAGACGATTCGCCCTTCAAGAGATGGTACAACTCTTGACGCTTCTTCTCTTCCTTCAACTCGTTGATCTTACCTTGCAATTTGGCATGGTTGCTTTCAATGTGCTTGCTGACAGCCTCATCATCCTCGTAGTCAACAGTTGGCATCCAACTCTTCAATCTGGCCACCTTCTCCAATCTAGTCTTAGATTGAATGGATTCACCAATCATCTTTAGCAAGTATTCTTCGTTCAAACGACGACGCAAACGCCAGAAGAAGAAACGTCTAGCGTCGCGCCATTCGAGCTCCTTTCTGATAACGCCCTTGGCCAACATACGGCCAGATCTGTCGTGCAAGTCAGCGTATTGAACAGAGATTTGAGCGTAAACAGGCAACAAGGCCTTCTCACGAGCAACCAACTTGGCGCTAACTTCAGAGTATTCGTCAGCATCCAACTTGCCTGCCAACTTCTTCTTCAATTCAGAGTAAGTTGGGTCCAATCTTTCCATGGTGGCCAACAATTTGTCGCGTCTGTACTTAATACCGACCATTCCCTCTGGTTCCAAAACACCAGCTCTGGATTCGACATCGGCATACATTTCCATCATATCAGAGTTGATGGTTGGGTCAACAACAACCCAAGAACCACCTCTCAATTCACCATGTGGAGGAATGTACGTGAAGATTGGTTGCTTGAAGTCAACCAAGGCATCAACAATGAAAGAACCATACTTGAGAACTTCATTGAACATATCACGTTGACCACCCGAGAAACCTCTCCAGTTAGCCAAGATCATCAATGGCAATTGCTCACCATTGTTGAAATCGTTGATAGCTTGAGCAGTCTTGAAAGCGGAGTTAGGGTACCAAACTTGACCAGCCTCTTGGAGCATGACTTCAGTCGAGTCTGGGTTAGCAGGGTCGGCAGGAACCAAGTTGTCAACGGTTCTAGTCTCGACACCAATAACACCGATAGGGATACCGCCAAGACGAGCTCTACCAACAACGACACCTCTGGCCCATCCTGACAAAGTTTCTTGGAAGGAATCCTTGTCAAACAAACCGGCCTCGTAGGTACCGTCCTGCTCGCGACCAGCAATCATCCATCTAACATCGTAGGGCTCGTTCTTTGGTGGGACGTAGTCAATATCTCTGTTCCATGGGTCTTCACTGTTCAAAATTGGAATTGGAGCTCCTCTCTTGGCAGGGATGTAGGACATCCAGTCCATGATCTTTTCAACACCAGCCATGTCGTCGCTGGCCGTCAAGTGAGAGACACCATTCTTGTACATGATTTGAGTACCACCCAATTGCAAGTTAGAGGAGTAAACTTCTCTACCCAACAACTTGTTGATAGCTGGGGCACCAGTCAAAATGATAGGCTGACCCTCAATTTGAATGGCTCTTTGACCCAATCTGACCAAGTAAGCACCAATACCAACAGATCTACAGGTGACCAAAGTAATGGTGAAAATGTCCTTGTAAGCACGAGAAGTGGCACCGGCAATTAAACCGGAACCCTTAAGACATTCAACACCCAATCCATTTTCGTCACCAATAATCGACTTGATAACGTGCTTCTCTTCGCCATTCTCGACAATTCTTTCGGTAACAACGCTCTTGCCGTGACCGGCTTCCTCGATGGCCCTTAAATCGTCAGAAGTCAAGTACAAGTACTTGAAACCCTTGTCTTGTTGGCCCTCTTCATTCCAGGCAACCTTGAAGTATGGAAGCAATTCTTCGGCAATACCAATTCTCGCACCCGAGTTGGCGGAAAGGTAGATTCTTGGAATACCCAACTTTCTGGCCAATTCAGTACACTTGTTAAAGTATTCGTCCTCATCAGGACCGAACGAACCAATCTTGTGGGTGATATCGTTGGCAACAATGATAAATTGACGGCCACGTGGGTACTCTGGAGTCTTCACGTTGACTTGGAAACCAACCATTCCGATCTTGTTCGAGCCTGGTTCTCTCTCAACACCAGTCAAACCACCGTTCTCGTCGTCGATCAATTCAGACGAAGAGAAGAAATCCTTCGGAACCTTGTTGTCCAGAGAGTGCTTCTTCCATTGACTGATTGTCGCTTGACGGAACAATTCAGGGAAATCATAAACGTAAGTAGTTCCCATGTTGTGAGCCTTGTAACGCTTTGGTTGCAAGGATTCCTTGGCTGGGTATGGGGTAGAGATTGGTCTTAAGTGCATCGAGCCTGGGGTACCGATGGACTTGAAAACCCAGTCACCCTTGGTGTTCTTGATCTCCATGTACAACTCGGACTTCACGACGTAACCAGACACATTGTTGATGATGGCACGCAATGGGAATGGTTGGCCAGTGTTTGGGTCCATACACGAAATACGGATTTCAGCTCCGGTAACTCTCAATCTCCACAATCTTCTACCAAATCTTTCCAAGAAAGAAGCAAATGCTGCCTCAACCTCTTGGGGCAACACGTTGAAAACGGCGGAGAAGTTGATGAAAATGTGGTTCAAATCAGAGTTAGAAGTGTCAATAACCTCCAAAGCATCCAAAATGTCAGACATCAAACGGTTGGACTCCGAAATCAAGTACTCACTGATGCTGATTTCCTCGTTGATGACACCAGTTCTAATAATACCTCTGGTGAAGAATCTCTTGTCTGATGGAGAGTTCTTTCCGACAGCCTCGTAAACATGGATGTTACGGTTGTCGGTAAAAATTGGCTTGATGTCAAAGTTCTCCAATCTTCCCAATTCCAATTGGAAAGCCAAGGCTGGCTCGATGTGTCTGATGACCTTGTTCTCGAGGTACTCTGGAGCAGTGAAGGTGTAGTACTTAGGATAGGTTCCGACGTTATCAGCGACAACAAAGGTGATACGACGAACGCCAGAGCTCTTCAATTCGTCTCTGTTTTCTTCGATAGTCTCGTGAATCTTTTGCAAAATCTCTTCCTCGGAGTTGTAGCCTTCAACACTGCTAACCACAACGTTGACCACATTCATGTATTCTGGTTCGGTAGAACCAGTCTTGAAAGTGATAGCATCAGATGGGTTGATGCTCTCAAGACCAGCCAGCAACATCTCGTAAACATCGTCGATGTGTCTAGCAGGAACCAAAACACCGGTTCTAGCAGCTTGACCAGACTTGTTGTCAACGACAAAAGACAAGTCAGAAATCGAAGCAGCTCTGTTCATAGAGGTGGAGTCATCTTTCTTGAAGCTTTGAACGGCGGAAGTCGAGGAAAGAGAAGGCAATTGGAACTTCCATTGAATAATTGGCAACTTCTCTTGCTCCTGGAAATCATAAGTGATAGGGCCCAAAGAGTAAGCTCTGTAGGAACGACGAACATAAACCTCAGCGGCGGCCATAGCCACCCAGTTGTCCTGGCTGGTTAAGAATTGAAGCAAAACATCGAAGACAATGTGTTTGGAGTCAACGACTTCGCTGATAATGTCAAGGTTTGGACTTCTGTACTTAGCATACACCTCACCGTAAGAGGTCTGCAATACAGAAGATCTCAAAATGTGCTCCAATTGGTCCGATCTCTCCTTGATGGATGGCAAAGAACATTGGATTAAGATTTCTCTAGACTTCAAAGCAACCTTGGCAGAGCCTCTAGATTCGAGCTCAACGATGTTTCTCAAAGAGTCTCTGATCGAAGCAGCAATAGTGGCAGATTGTTGCAAGATTGGTTGGTACGCGTCAGCCACTGCCAAAATCAAATTGTTCTTGGAAGAAACTCTAGAGTGTGACAAAGCGATCAACAAGACCTTGTTCAAGTCGGTCTTGTGCTGATCTCTGAGACTCAAAATAACGTCCTCCTCACGGTTGTTAGAGCCGGAGAAGTACTTTTCAATGTTGTAGTATTCATCGAGCAAACCAGCAATAAAGCTAAATTCGTGCTCTTTCAATCCATTCGAGTATTTGGTAGCAATGTCAACCAAAGGTGCGACAATACTCGCGAACAAAGAGTCACCGGACTCAGCCTCGGCCTTGCTAATGAGCTTCAAGATTTGCTTACCTGGGAATTCGGCATTTCTGGCACGAGTTCTCTCAATCAAAGCAGTCAAACTTTCGTCCAAAGCAGGTGGCAATCTGGAGTGCAAGGCAGAAGCGTGCAAGTTCCACTCAGAGTAAGGCAACTCTGGGTCTCTCAAAACTTCAGTCAAGTTCTTCAAAGTGGAGTTCATGATGACTTGGTTATCGAAACCAGCCAAAATGTTGTGCAAGATAGCAGAATACTTTTGGAACTTGTGGATTGGCTTGGAGCCTTGGATAGTAGGTTCGCCCATTTCTGGAAGAGTTTCCTCGTATGGTAAAGCGTGCTTCACTTTCGATGGATCATCCAAAGCCAAAATAGCCAAAATGTCACCAGCGTTGACAGTAGATCCTGGCTGCTTGATGGTTTGAACCACACCGTTTTCTTGAGCGATCAAAGGCATACACATTTTCATGACTTCAACCTCAGCATATGGTTGTCCTGCAATGACGTGCTCGCCGCTCTCGACGACATACTTGACCAACTTACCTGGAGAAGGAGTTCTCAACTGAGTTGGATCATTCTCGGCTTCCAACAAGCAAGTCTTGCCGTCAACAGACAATCTAGTGGCAGATGTTTCCTCCTTCCAGTAAATGGAGTGAGACTTACCGCCAATACCACACAATAATCCACCATCGGACAAGGAACGAACGCTGACCACAGCCTTGGTTCCGTTCAAAAACAAGGTGAAAGTTTCCTCAGCGGACATAGTAGCAGTGAACTTGTACTTGTGGCCCTCGTAGATGAACTCAATAGGGTAAATGGTTCTCAACAAAGACTTGTTTGGCACTTGACCTCTCTCCAATGAAGAGATGTACTCGGCCCTGTCTTCTTGAGACGCAATGTAAGCCTTGGTGGCAGCACCACACAACGTAGCAAGGATTGGGTCTGGTCTTTCGGCAGTCAACTTCTTGGAAATCAACTCGTCCAACCAACCGGTGGTGATGGTGTTGTCCTCGAAATCTGGAGTTTCTAACAACTTGATCAAGTATTCCACGGTGGTTCTGAAATCACCTCTAATGGACAACTCCTTCAAAGCGACAACCATGTGCTTTCTGGAGGCTTGACGGTTTTCACCAAACGCAAAAATGTGACCAAATTGAGAGTCAGAGAAGGAGTGGATAGAAGATTGGTTGCTGACCGAAAAGTAACCCCAAACGTTAGAAGACGATCTAAAGTTCAACTCGTGCAAGTTACCACCAGAAGGCTTGAAACCCTCACCTGGATCCTCAGAGGTGATACGACAAGCGGTACAGTGACCCTTTGGGTTAGGACGACGTTGAGTAGTCAAGGAGTTTTCGTTCTTGAACTCGAAGTCGATGTCGGTAGAGGTATGAGGGTCAACGCCGTACAAAGTTCTGATGTCCCTGATTCTGTGCATTGGAATACCCATGGCAATTTGCAATTGAGCCGCTGGCAAGTTAACACCGGTGACCATTTCGGTAGTTGGATGCTCCACTTGCAATCTTGGGTTCAATTCCAAAAAGTAGAACTTGTCTTCAGCGTGGGAGTACAAGTACTCAACGGTACCCGCAGACACGTAACCGACCAACTTACCCAATCTGACCGCGGCATTCTCCATGGCACGGAAGGTTTCCTTCTTGGCAATGGTGACAGGAGCTTCTTCGATAATCTTCTGGTGTCTTCTTTGAACAGAGCAATCTCTGCCAAACAAGGAAATGTTGGTACCGTACTGGTCAGCCAACAATTGCACCTCCAAGTGTCTGGCACTGCCCGCCAACTGCATGATAAAGATTGGAGAACCAGGGATTTCATTGGCAGCTTGCTTGTACAAGGCGATGAAATCCTTTTCGTGTTCAACCTTTCTGATACCTTTACCACCACCACCTTCGGAAGCCTTGATCATGACGGGGAAACCAATTTGTTTGGCCTTTTCCAAACCGTCTTCAGGGCTGGTACAGCAACCCTTAGCGTACACACTGTCAGATACAGACACCAAGTTGCTAACTGGGTCAACTTCGACTTCGTCGACACCGGTACCAGACCATGGGATACATGGAACGTCGGCGTGTTGGGCCACAATGGTGGAGGAAATCTTGTCACCCAAGGATCTCATGGCAGAGCCCGGAGGACCAATAAAGATGATCTTCTTTGGAGAAGCGGCCAACATTTCTGGCAACAATGGGTTCTCGGAAGCGTGACCCCAACCAGCCCACACAGCGTGGACGTTGGTTCTTTCGGCGATTTCAACAATCAACTCGACGTTGGCGTAGTTGTTGTTGTTGGTTCCACCTGGAACCTCCACACACTGATCGGCCATACGGATGTATTCAGCATTGGCAGCCATGTCCTCTGGGGTGGCCATGACGGTGAATTGGATTGCTCTTTCGTCACCAAAGGTCTCATATGCCCATTTTCTCACGGATCTGATTTCCTTGACGGCAGCAATACCGTTGTTGGCAATCAACACCTTGGAGATGACAGTGTGACCTTGGTGTCTCTTCACGAAATCCGTAACGGCGCCGGCCTCGGCAATCTGGACGGTGTTTAACCCAATAAAGTGGGAGGGCAAGCTTGAATGGAGCTCGCTGTAGTTTGGAGATTCTGGCATCACGAGTGTTTGTAATGAATTATAGGTTTGATGCAACAAATTTCTAAGTCGGGGAAGGAACTTGGCACGGGTTGGAGCTGAGTACTTGTGGGTAGAAAGGCTCAAACAGCGATGTGCACGAAGTAGACTAAAGCGGGAAGTATGTACAAAGGAAGTAAGTGCACGGGTATGTGTTGGGAATCTGAAAATGTTAGTATTATGGTTTTTTGGAGCGCCTAATGCACGCATAGAGGGTTCTCCAGGGCGCCGAGAAAAGTGTTGCAGGGGAATAGGCTCTGGCGCCAATTTGTAATGGAGCCGTTTTTTTGGGGACAGGAACAGTCGCTGAAGCGAATTCCGAGGGCTCGCTGCGCGAATACCGGGGGTCGCACCTCGGGCTGGAAACGTATGAACTTTGGGCCACGCCCATGCTAGTGGAGCGAATGTTGAGCGCTGGTGTATCGGTGTGGACGCGTGTGCTTGTCCTGTGACGGCAAAGTCGGCCACAAAGAATACGGAACAAATTCAAGGAAATCGCAGAATGGCAGAATTGGGGCCATCGTTCAGTTGCAATAGCGGGCGCGAGGCAGGGAAGTTGGACCCAGGAGGTGGGATAGAAAGCAATGTGTGTGATATCTGTCGTTTCGTGGATGTGCAAAGGGCTGGGGAGCAGGAAAGGGTGGTACATACCTGGTTGATATGGTTTTTGAACTTAAAACAAACGTTGACAGAATGGTTGTTGTTGTTGTTGTTGTGAGGTCTGTAACGTCTGCAAATCAAAATCCACTAGCGATATATCAAATCAATTGGCCAAGATTGGAAGGAAAACACGGAAAAGGAGAAGCGCCAGAATTTTATATAAACGAAGCAACTCGCAGCATCGATCCACGCCCTGCATGTCCACCCACCAACCATTACCATTTCGCGCCAAATCTCTACAGTTTGTCCCAACAATATGAAAATTGGCCCAAAACTGGAGTGCAGACAGCAGAATCGTCTGCACAGGTCTTGACGTAACAATCAGAGACAAGATTTTTTGGTTTCGGTGGCTTGGTCGGCCCTGGCTGGACAAAAAGAATTACGCACAAACGCTTGCGGTAGAGTGGACGTACGGACTATGATCGTATCCTTATCGAACTAAAAATAAAAAATTGTTTGAAGTTTGTAATAAATCGTTGGTGGTGGTACACCGCAGGGGGTACTTTTACTCGAGTGCGCAATGGAAGACGACCGATGGGACCTCCATGTAAAGCGGAAAAACCGGCGAAACCGCCCATTGTGGGATCTACAGAAATAGGGGATCTGAAAAATTGGTCCACTAGCGCGAATTTGTGCTTGGGCTATTTTTTGCGGAGATGATTGTGCAATAAACAATTGTAATATGTCGGCGTTCGAGATAGATGGGCTACTCGATATTCGTCGCACAGTGATGCATGTTCGCTTCGTGCTGAACCTTCATCGCGGCGGCACCTCCGTGCCTCCTCAACTGCCGCAAGATTGTTCCGTTCCAAAATCTCAAACCGAGCGGTTCTATGCAGTGTCGAAAGCCTGCCGAAAAACACCATTGGCGTAGCAAGCATCACAGGCGAGGATTCTACGAATTTTGACCAATAATTTGGGTAATTGTAGAGTATAGGACGGGCGGGGCTTTGAGTTTCAGACCGAAAACGTATGCACATCGAAATCACTTGACGGATGACCCCAAAACTGACCCATTTGGGAGAACGTTTCCTCCATATAGTTCCTGTAATTATCGATGAAGTTTCTTGTGTGAAATAAACCTTCTCGTGTATGTGTTTTGCATATTGCGAATGTTCATAGCTTCACCAGCGGTCACCAATTGGCGTCACTGCATGCATGAACATCTTGGTACCAGGGATCTACGACCATTGTCTCCTTTTCTATTGTAGATTTCGCTTCCGGCAACGAAAATAATACAGCTAGAGTCTCGAGGCTGGCCACTTACTATAGCAAAATCGGTGTTTTGCTACCTCAAACAAGTCGTTGTTAACCGGCTATTTCACATATTAGTTTCATGGCACCATCCACAGAGTCCTGATTAGGAATCTGGGGGAAGTCCCATTCGGAACTTGCTATAAAACTGGTTTCTAAATGTAGAACTTACAGGAGCAATTAAGTTTCAGACACCTTGTGTGTACTACTCGGAAACTCTGAGCGCGTGACCAATAATAGTATCAGTGTTGTGGGTCCCTCAAGTTGATGCTGTCAACTCCAATAAAACTCGAGCCCCACCGCGCAAAGGCGGGAGCAGTGATATATTTTGTATACCATTGCCGAGCATCAGCGTGTAGACCATATATCGATTCACTCACCATAGGCAGGCATCTTGGCCTATTCCGAACTAGAATTTAATGCATGTCTTTACTCGGGGGTCTTTCCCTGGCCGGGAAGACTCGCAGAGCACTGCAGATGGTGTGCACATTTCTTCAGTGCGCGATGTAATTGTGGGGTAAGGTGGGGAGATTCACTTGACAGCTTCCTATGTGGGCAAATACTTGTGAATGAAAACAAATACCCTCACATACTAACCATTAGAGACTTGGGTTGCGCAACATTCAATCCACTGACCTTTGGTTAATTCCACTTTGCACACATCAGGCAACGTAGATCTCACATTCTCACTTCTCATGTACGGGACTCAAGGCAAGGCAATTCTCGTTTGGTTGAATATTTGGATGAATACTCTGCGTAGCTAAATGTTGCTTTTCCGGAGGTCTATGCTTCTTTTCCGGTATGCCGTGGATTTTGCCCTGTACATGGGTGGTATACGTGCCGGGTATAGTGCAACTATGACGTTGCTCTTGCATCAGGGGGTTGAGAGCGCGTGTCGCATTCTGCTGTTTGCAGTCATACACGGCATTAAGCCGTGGTTAGTCGGAGTTTCCGTACGGCGGAATGTACGCAAGGCTTTGAAATGTGGGGCCAGGAGGGGCGTTCGAATCGACACTATAAATACGTGAACGCCACCTAGAGTTCGGACTGAATATTAATGTAACATGGCTTCTTACACAACTTCAGTATCGGATAAGGACCTGGCTTTTGATGAAGTGCCCACATTTCTCGGTTTCAAAGGTGAAGCGCTCAATAGAGTCATTACGGTGATATGCAGTGTGGGCTTCCTTTTGTTTGGCTACGATCAAGGTGTGATGGGATCACTCTTAACATTGAAGTCGTTTCGAGACTCATTCGAATCGATTGACACAATTAAAAACCCCAGCAACTCGACACTACAAGGTGCAGTCATTGCTATATACGAAGTTGGGTGTTTGATTTCAGCACTTTCTACCGTCTACTTGGGGGACCACTTCGGTAGGTTGAAGATCATTTTCGCAGGATGCATCATCATGATAATTGGTGGTATTTTGCAAACTGCGGCCCATGGTGTTGCGTTCTTAATTGTTGCCAGAGTTATTTCTGGTTTGGGAAATGGTCTTCTTACCACAACTGTGCCTTTATATGCAGCGGAATGCTCCAAAGCTTCCAGCAGAGGACGTTTGCTTTGTATTCAAGGTGCGTTGATTACTCTTGGTATCACCATATCCTACTGGATCGACTTCGCATTTTATTTCACTGACAAATTTGGCGAGGTTTCCTGGAGATTCCCCGTTGCATTCCAATTGGTTTTCCCATTGGCCATAATCGGCTTCATCTTCAAGTTGCCCGAATCGCCGAGATGGTTGATGGGAAAAGGGAGAGATGAAGAAGCAAGAAACGTGTTTGCGTCACTCTATGATTTGCCTCCTTCCCATCCTATTGTCGAAGAGCAAATTTTGGATATTCAACTGACATTAGAAAAAGATGCTCGTTTTGGGGCTGACAAGTTCAACGCCAGAGCATTGATGAAGCAAGGAGAAAAGAAAAATTTTCAAAGAGTGAATTTGGGTGGTTGGGCACAGGTGATGCAACAGATATGTGGAATCAACTTGATCACATATTACGCGGGCACCATCTACGAAACAAACATTGGTATGAGTGCGTTCCAGTCGAGGATTTTGGCCGCTTGCAATGGTACCGAGTATTTTTTGGCATCACTCATCCCTATTTTCATTATTGAGAAAGTAGGCAGAAGGCCTTTATTCTTATTTGGCACGGTGGGTCAGTTCCTTACCATGCTCTTTTTGTTCGTCACTATGGAATTATCCAATAAGGGCTATAGTGGTGCGTCCATTGGAGCGGCAGTTCTTTTGTTTGTGTTCAACACTTTCTTTGGTGTTTCGCTTTTATCACTCACATGGTTGTATCCTCCAGAAATCTCGTCTCTTGAAGTCAGGGGTCCAAGCACTGCCATCTCCACTGCTTGCAATTGGGGGTTCAATTTTATGGTCGTGATGATTACACCGGTAGCATTTGACAGGATTCAACACCACACCTACTTGATTTTTGCTGCTATCAACTTATTGATGATACCTGTCTTCTACTTCTTGTATCCTGAAACAAAAGGTCGTACCTTGGAAGAAATGGATATGATTTTTGCCGCCACGCCTTCGAACCAGCCGTGGAAGACGGTACAGATTGCAAGAGACATGCCATTCGCCCACTCTGCCAATGATCAGGAATGGAGCGAGTTCAGGAGAAAACACTTCCACGGAGATTTCGATTGCCTTGATATACTAGAGAAAACTACTGAGTCTAGACACGAATACGCATGAAACGAATAAATGAACTGTGTTCACGTTGTAGTGCGACCATGCTACTGGGTGCGAGTTTGGTAGCCATACGCTTTGTGATGAGTAATGGGTAGAAAAATTCCTGATTTCACAGTTGACGGGAAAACACCCAGTAATAAATAAACGGCCAGTAGTGAACACATGAATTAAACACCAGTAGAGAGGAATTGGCATCATCTCCCTCGGGCATCGACAAACGGTCCTGTATGCGATTCCGGTGACTGAAGTCCGCCACCGGGGGCATCCAACACACTAAGACACCGCGAACATTTTTATGGGCTTGTCACGACTCGAAAAAACAGTGAAAAATTGCGATACCTATTCGGTCTCCAGAACATTCAAATACTACAGTTTGTCTTCAGATCATGTCGTGGTTATTCGGTGGAAAGTCCTCAGAGGAAAAACAACAAGACTCCCTCAAGAAGTCCTTGGGCTTCGACCCAGCACAAGTTTCCGATGTGTCCACCATCTTACAGGCTCCCGGTGTGTTGGATTCCACCAAGTTGCATCCTCTAGCTGGCTTGGAAAAAGGTGTGGAATACTTGGATTTGGAGGATGAAAAATTGTCTGATCTTGAAGGTTCCCAAGGTTTGTTGGCCTCCAGGTCCTGGACCGACGACTTGTGTTACGGTACCGGTACTGTCTACTTGCTTGGTTTGGGTCTTGGTGGTGCCTACGGTATGCAAGAGGGTTTCAAGAACCTTCCCGCCAACTCCACTCCTAAATTGAAGTTGAACACTATTTTGAACCACATCACCAAGAGAGGTCCTTATATGGGTAACTCCGCCGGTGTTCTTGCGTTGTTGTACAACTTGATCGACTCCTCTATTGACCAGTTGAGAGGTAAGCACGACGACTTCAACTCTCTTGGTGCCGGTGCTTTGACAGGTGCGCTTTTCAGAAGTTCTGCTGGTGTCAGACCAATGGCCTACTCTACTGCTATAATGACTGCTGCTGCCGGTGCCTGGTGTGGCTTGAAGCGTGTCCTTTCTTAACTGCATGATTCTTACAGGTGATGCGCCTGTGCGTGTTACCTCTCTCCTCCCTAGTGTTGGTAGTCCTCTCTACTGTAAATAGCTATTACAACGCTTCCAATGATTTTCATGCCCAGATGTTTAATTAGTGAGGTTTTCCTTCCGAAATAATAATTAAAGAAAAGTTATCCGTGTCTCATCCTCGTATTCTATATAGTGTAGTGTAGCACCCTAGCAACACTCGATTTTCTGTTTCTTCTCCTTGGGTATAGTTGCCTCTTCCTCGCCGGCCCGCTTCTTCGAGGAGAACATCTCCTCCAATGATTCCTTGTCATAGAGGCGATCTTTTTGCATTACCCGAATAAAAATTTGGTCGCCCTCGCCTTCAATGCTCTCCACAATCTTCAAGAAATCTTCATTTTTTTTAACCTTGCAGATTTGCTGGTAATATTTCGACTTGCCCGGAAGCTGATTAAGAATAATATACTTCGTGTTGCTGGGATGGTTGTCGCATGAGATTGCGGTCTTGACAAATTCTACCAAAACCTCTTTCCATGGCAACGGACTGTCGCTGAATACCGATGGGTTAGACTCGGCTGCCTCTGCCATCATTCCACCCACTTTATTATTACCAATTTGTCTCTGGAACTCATTGAACTCTCTCTTACATCTAAAAGCACCGTTCACCACGAGCGAAATGTTGTGCTTACTCACAATGTCGTAAATTTGTGTCACAAAATCGCGTACAGGTAGTTCCCTATTGCGCATATCTCTGGTCCTGCAATGGACAGTCAAGTTGGCGATTCCGGTGGCGCATATTTTTTCAACCAATTCGAGGGTTGGTCCAGCATCTTTGGTATCAAGCAATCTGATCTTAGCACTGATGGGCTTGCCGTGAGGTTTGCCAACCTTTTCAACCAAGTTCGACAAGATCAGGGTAAGAAGATCTGGAGTAGAAAGCAAGGCTGCACCCATGCCACCATGAGTTGAAAATGGTTTGGGGCAGCCGCAGTTGAGATCAATGCCATCAACGTCGTTTATAACTTTTAACGCACCTTCAACAGCAATCTCGGGATCAGCCGAACCAAGTTGGAAGATAAGTTTTCCTTCTTCGACACTTCTGTTTGTTCTGAAAATCAAAGAATTCTTTGCATTGTTTTTCCCAGTTTCGATAAAATCAACTGTTCCGAGCTCTTTATTCTCGACACGGGTGCACGTTCTGATCTTCCTGTCAATGATTTCGGGAGACCACACCAAATCAGCTCCGTACTTTAAGGCCATGAGTCTAGTGGGAAGCTCGCCACTCCTGACCATAGGTGCAAGACATAACTTACCAGCGTACTCGGGCATTTTATTAGAATTAGCGAAGAGATATTTCGGCAAACTGTTTCTCGCCCTTGAGAGCATGTACACCGCTTGTCTACGAACGGAAAAGATTGATGCCATCGAGGCAATTCGCGCACGTGCAATTTGTGCACGTGATCATATGGTTTTCAAGTCGAGCTTTCACAGCCTGATCTCAGAGCGTGCTGGAAACTGTTCATTTCTCAACGGCTCAAAATCACAGGCAATTTCTAGCATATCTCAAGCATGTGCTCATGTGTGCAATCAAAGCATGCGGAATTACTCTTTTAGGGAAGACAGTCAAACTCACACGTGATGTTGATGTCATGATTACTGTGCTGCATGAGCCAATGTTGTTGCTTACGGATAGTTGTAGTGATTATCACATAAAGTGGAAATGACTCAATTCTTCGGCTGTGGGTGTGCCACACTTTGCTCTGACAGTTGCGTTTTGCGGACAGAAAAACTATGAAGGTTGAAGGCGACTGATATGCGGTGCATTAGATTTTCTTATCTGCGTGTGACCACACAGGATGGGCTAGACCCTATTCGGAGAACAAAACTACTTGAAACACGCTCACATGACTTATCATGCAAAAGTTTGTTTGCCACAGATGACAGTGTCAGCCGATAGAACTTTTTGGTGCGAAATATGGAAGATTTTCTAAGCAAGCGAACTTCCGCCTGACCCAGTGTAAACATCAGGTTTACGTGCAAAACATGGAGAACTCTGCATGAACGGTCAGGCGCGCAGCGATCATTCCTTGTGTGACATACTAATCTTCTGTATGCAGAACGTGATGACTTCCTTACAGCATTCACCCTCAAACTTCAGGGTTTCTTTGGATTGTTTATTTGCAGAAAAAAAACAAATGGACATTTAGACTGGGTGGAATTGAGCTTAAGTGTGCAAAGTGCATTGTTTGTCGAAGAAAAACGCAAACGCAATTGGTTTAAGTTCTCGATAATAAGATTTGGTGACGCAGCAGAAAAAGAAATTCTCATTTCTACATACAAAAAAAAAAAAGAAAAGACTGCAAATTTTGCCTTTTTTTTTTGTTTCTGTTGTTTCTATCACACTCATTTAATCATACAATTCCCGAGTTTATGGACTGTTGTTTTGGCTTTTTTGCTTTTTGTTTTTTATTTGCTTGCAACCACTTTTCCCCTGAATCAATTTCTTCGCTTATCTCGCAATGACTTTATTGTACCAACCGTTATCCAGGACATTTGGTCTGCGTGACGGTTGCATTACTCCGAACAATCACCAAGAAGAAAGACCGGACTCCAATTTGAAATCGCTCGTACCAAAAAATGGCATTTCCGAAAACCACGACATTTTGTCTCCTCCACTCTCACCTTATCTGAAGACAAGCTCTCCTGATGTTGCGTGTATACAATCGACATCCTCGGGCTACTCGCACAAGGCCTATTTGCAATCACCCCAACCATTTCAGATTGAAGATTACAGAAGCTACACTTTGACTGTAAATCCATGGGCGAGATTGGGATCCGATTACAAAAGCAGACAATTGAAACTCTTGAACCAGTATGCTGTGATTTCCTCCAAAGAAACGTCCTCGGTTCATGCGTTCCGCTTGGCTGAGAGAAGAGCTGCTCATGCGGCTGCTCATTCAAACGCTTCGAACTCATCTCGTAAGAGAACACAACGATCTAGCAGCTCTGACTCTGAAACTGATTCTATCGAGAGAATCAGAACTAGAAGAGTGGTCAAGGAACATCTGGCTCCACTTTCAGAAATAGACGTGTCTTCGCCGGCACCTACTCTGCCCGTTTCAAAGAAGAGAAAGGTGAGAAAGGAGCCTCGGCACTCGGGATCACCTTTGGCTGTCCAACAAGCTGCTTTGATTGACGAGACAATCCCAGATTACTCTCCTGATCCCAACAGCACTTTACCCAAGGGTAACAGTAGATGTCTTAAGATAGAGTGGAAGGGACAGCCAATGGACTTGAAATCCGACCCAAATGTTGATCAGTTGCACCCAGCAGAAGTCATGTTGGCTTCGACTTTGAGGTTGCCATGCAATGTTTACCTCGACTCCAAGAGACGCCTTTTCTTTGAGAAAGTTAACCGTTTGAAGAACGGAATGCTATTCAGAAGAACAGACGCCCAGAAAGCTTGCAGAATCGATGTAAACAAGGCAAGCAGATTATTTGCTGCATTTGAAAAGGTTGGCTGGCTTGACGATGATCACTTTGTGAAATTCATCTAGTGTGCTGGCTACAATCGGTATGTCTCATTTTGGCGCATATGATACTGGGAAGGACGGATCGGCGTATTTATTTCTATTGCTGTTATTTTTTTTATCACTATTTGGATTGGTTTTATTTTTGGCATATACTAGGAATGCCCGGCTGGGAATTAAGGATGGGCACAGTGCCAAAATTGGGTGTTTAGTTTTAAGTTTGTAATTGTTCCACACATACACACGCATCCACGGAAACTTGTTGTAGAATATTTGTAGTTTTGGGTGGTTTTTTAATTGGTCTGTTTTGGTTGTTCAAATATATGAACTGTGTCACTTTCCTTGTTGCTGTCTACTGAAACGCGCACCTTGTAAAATGTGATGGATTTAACACAATTGATGCAAAATTAAAAAAAAATAGGCACAAAGAAAATGAAAATTACTGATGCTACTCGATTGAGACTAAACACAAAGACTATATCCGTTTCATTTGATCTTGAAATTATTTTCTGGCTAGTTGTAGCTTCCTTGAATGATGCTGGATGTTGTTCCCAAAATGACCTTGCAGCAAGTAACTTTGTTCGCGCATAATATGTACAGGTGCACATAGTGGTCTGTGAGCTTAACTAACTCAATATCTGTTCATCAGCCTTCTTTACGATTGCATTATCCCATCCCAGCGGCTCTTCAACCTGAATATCTCGCTGTTCTCTCGCTGTCAACAAAATTATCACCATTGCATTCATTTCTCTTTCCACTGAATTTCCACCTTTCCCCACACTCGCTCGATTAATTACCCCACCAACTAAAAACGTCCCCGTTTGCTCCACAATACCAACAAATGTCCACTCAAATGCCTTACCCATTCTCGCCGAGTTACTCTCTACCTGCGCTGATGGAGCTCGGCGGAATGATATTGCAAGATGGAACATCTCCGAATTCGGCCAGAAAGCCTCCCAGTATCGAAGGGAGTAGTTCGGCGGACGAAATGAACCCTAGTTCCTTGGCATCCAAAATGAATAATTTTTTTTTAGAGACTCCGACGCTCAGAAACCCCCCAGAGTTTTCGCTGAGTCCAGTCTATGCTTCAGGAGGCATCATTCATACCCCGTCGTCTATGGCTGTGCCGACACCAGGATTGGCCCAAGGAAACTTCCAGACCTCACCTATAATGCCATATGACATAACAGGGTACGACGAAACGACAAATAAAGTTATTAAATTCGAGCCGGCTGATGCTCAGTATGATGTCATTGCACAAACTCCATTGCAACAACATCATTCACAACCCGCACTCCAGGAATCCTTTTCTGAAAATGCTCCGTTCCGAGATACAAGTGGTATTGAGACAGAGCTGGAATACGAAGAAGATGCAGCCGTTGTATCCTCTCTAAGTTTTACACCCGAAAAGCATTTGTTTCTGTCTCTTGACGACTCAGCTCTCATTGCGAGGGATGATACCATTACAATCGAACAGTTTTTGCTGCAAGATCCGTTTGAAAGTATCGAGAAGAAACCAGAACCCAGTCGAATAGTCGTACCAGAACAGGAGTCTTATGTACGAACCCACACTTTAGAAGTTTCAAAGAAGGAGAAACCGCCCTCACCGAGAAGCATACCCAGAAAGACCAGCTCTAGCGTGAAGACAAAGCTAGCAGAAGGTCAAGTTGGGTTTTCTCCAAAAGTCATAAGAAAAACGAAATCTTTTTCTGCCGCTATTTCAAAGACGCCGAAGGACCATCACAGACCAGCATTTTCCTTTGAAGACTGTGCCAATGAATTTCACATTACTGATGGTAACTATGCGTTTCAAGATGAGACCGCGACCTTCAGCAAACAATTTGATACAAGCACAATAAAAAAGCTAACTGCAAAGTCATCGAAGTTACAATCCAACCCGACACTCCGGAAGGCAAAATCTACATTCAACCTATGCCTGCAACCCTCGCATCGATCAGGTCCCAAAGTACTCAGAAATATGGAGTCGGGGCTTCTTTCATTTCAACTACAACTCAAAAGTTTTGAGCATGACCAGCAAAAGTGACCGTATCACAAATGGTGGAAATATTTTTCGTTCTCTTTCTCTGATAATATCTATTCCTATGTTAAATATACAACCCAAAGAGGCCATGGAAAAGAGATGCGATGTCCGTAAAGTTTCATGTGACCGGAACCCGTAAATGATCTACAAGTCCTTCTTTCTTGGAACATATTCCTCTTCCAAAATTGGTTCCTTTCTGAAAACTCTGGCGAAGGGGTATTGTCCCTCTTTTGAGTAAGCTAAGTAAGCTAAACCCGCTGGGATGACACCCATGAATAAAACATTGAAAAGGGCAGATCTGGTGGTGAAACGGAAGAAGTGGCCTTGGTTATCCTTAGCAGCATTGAATTTTTGCAACGCTGAATCAGGTCTTAAAGTGCCGGCCATGACTTGAATAGATTGATGTTCTTGGAAATGGTACGGTGGTTTACATTTAGTGCTCGCTAATTGGTCCCATGTACGTGCGCGCACCGAATAGCTAAAGTTTGTGCCAGTGTCAGCCAGCTAGGCTGCGCATATATTATATGTAAACTAATATTAGAAAAACACACAAACCGTACCATACCATTTACCCCGTGACAGACTAATCTGTCGAATTAACTGCTGATGTGTGGGCATACGCGGAATACAAAACCGTTGCCTGAGAGTTTTCTCTTGAATCAGACCCTAATACGCCGACCTCTTCCATAATCCGCTTGGACTTATCGTGAACATAATGATCCCGATTAGAAGGAGCAAACTGTAAACCACCAATGCCATTTAGGGTTTTATCCATCATGAACTTATTATTTAATCGATGAAATTGTTGCAATAGTTCGTCAACCTGGCCCAAAAGATAGTAGACATTTTCGTTTATCGGTTGCAAGTGCTGCTTCAATGTTTTGGCCGTTTCAGGCAGGAGTTTTGTGGTTGAATTTGCCAGAATGACTTCATCAACACATTTCTTCGAAATCTTGAGCATGTGAAGGATTTTGGTTGCCTTTGTTTTCTGTAAAAGAAGGAGTTTTCGGAGCCGGAGCTCAAGATTGATATTATCGATCAAAGGTTTCATGAGGTGGTTGGAGCGATTCAGATCTTCTAAATCAATGGGGGCGCTGAGATCAAGACCTTCGTGATGTTTGAGTCGGACCCATCCTCCCTCGACAAGGTCCATTGGTATCGTAAGTATATTTCGAAGGGTGTAGAGTTCGAACTTGTCAAAATTCTTATCAACATGAGAAACCAAAAGGGTCTCTAGTTCCGCAGCACCCAGTTTTATCTCATCTAGTGGAAAAACGGAGTCATGTTCTGGACGTAATGACTTGTCGGTATTTTCACGAAGACTTTGGATTTGCGATTCACGGCGCTTGATGAGAAACCGTTCCAATGCATCAGTACAGTTGTACATTATCTGATTAACATCATTGATAACTTCGTCGATCAAAGTTAATGGGGCAAATCCCAAGTGCTCTGTAAGCAAAGCGGTTGCTCTATAGTCTGCAGAGTTCATACCTTTGTTTACCACAAGCATCATGAATCACGCTTGATACAGCATTCGATTTTTGGTCACGTGCAAATCCTGAAGATATGCCTCCACATTTTACCGTTTTTGAAAAACATTTTCTACTGGACAAAGAGCAACAAATCACAAAAACAGTGAACCTTATTAGCAATTGATTCTGTTCTTAGCTTTAATTTTTACTTGACTGGCAGCATCAGTTGAGGTCAGTTTTGGTTTGAACAATCGATCCGGTGTATATTCTACTCGCGTCAGATTGGTTCGTAATCGCTTCCCCAAGACGCGAAGATTCTAAATACTAGTCCGTTTTCCATCAGCTTTGACAGGTGAATCTTCTGTTTCGTTATCTCCTTGTCCGTGAAAATACTCACATAAATGCCCGGTTCAGAAGTCGCCGTATCGGGGAATTTCCCGGACGTCAAATTTATTCCTTCCACTTTCGACTCATTAGACGCCAGAATAATCCAGTACAAATATGCTATCACAAAGCTCGAAGCTGTCATCAAATCTATAGACGCAAAGTTAACCAATTCTAGGGGCTCAAATGGATCGAATGAACTCATTTTGGTTCAGTACATTGTGTATCTCACGTCTACCGTGTTCGCGATCAATGAAACTGGTTTTGGTCCCAAGTTGAATGCTTTGGAAGCTTTCAAAGCGATAAAGCCATCCCTGGTGACAATTTCACAGATTGTAACACATGTTGCTTACGATTTCAAGGACAATGCGGTTGTACCCTTAGAGGCACTTCCTTCCGTCAAGTCTTCGATACACTGTTTGAATAGCCTCAAGTATTTTTGCACAATTTGTTTGGATGGATACAAAAAGAGACAGTTAAACGCTGCGAATGAAATTAAGAACAAACCATATATGGAGGATTTAGATTTGCTCTTTAAAGAATCTTTCTTCAATGTTGAGACAGATCTTGATTTATCCCTCATTTGTCGAAAGTTACCCGAGCCACACTTTATTTTACCTGGAATTCAAGACATAGATCTAGAGAATGGTGACCAAGTTGAGGCCAGCTTGATTGACATGGATCTTCGCTCACTTTTTGAATTAACACTTCTGATTCCTCCAATCCTCAACCGGCACAAGCAGCTTATTGCGAAATACAGGGAGATAAAGCTGCTTCCTAAACAGAATCAGCAGGCTGAGTTTGAAAAAATTGACAATCATAATTACTCTCTACACAGAATCTTATTCTGGGCCTTGCGTTTGAATGATTTATACGCAATTATTAGAAGATTTGGAAGAAAAATATATCTTTCCAACTACGATCACCTTACTGACCAAAAGTTTCTCTCTCATATTCCCAACCTGAGCTATTTTCGCTTAAAGATGTTACCTGAAGTCGATGAATATTTCAACACGGCCAAGAAAAACGGAGTTCTTATTGCCACGACCACTCGTTTTATTCGCATGAACTCCAAACATACTATTGATGCCAATACCGCGCTTGAATTCGTCACATTTATCCAACAGAGTTTCACATATGTCGAATCAATGATTGAGAAACTTCATGCATTTGGAACCAGCTGGCTTTCTGGTGAAATGAGTTTCAGAAAGCTGCACGACCTACCACAGAATAATCTTTTAGATATTGTCGATGCTGTTCAAAAGGAGTCGGCTAGAAAGAGTCTCATTAAAAAGGAAAAAGAGTTGGCCCTTCAGCGGGAGATAGCCAAGGATAAGGCGAAGGAAAGAGCCAGGGAAGAATTGAAGCAAAAGGCACGTGAAAAAGCGAGAGAAAAGGCAAGAGAAGCAAGAGAAATAGAAATCCAACTGAAAACTAAATCTGCGGAGCTCGACGAAGGAAAGGAAATTTCAACAGTGAACCAACAATCGAAGAAAGCTGTTCCTAAACCTGCATTCGAAAATTCGAAACCTACACAAAGCCCAACAAGAGTGACAAGTGATCGGCAAATGACTCGTGGTTCGAGGTCGTCCTCAATTAACAGTAATGAAACAACAGCTCTTGACCCGAGTACTCCCAAAAAAGCAACATCCGCAAACTTATCTCGCTCATCATCATTGAATACCAACCCTTCGCCGGACAGAAGACCCCTCTCGAGACCCCTGAGTATGATTTTCGTGGGCAAAAATGGGTCTACTAGTTCATTGCAACAACCACCAAGTAGCCCGATTGACAAGAACAAAATTGTGAACTCGACATCGGAGGGTCGCCGGCGGTCCAGCTCGCAACCTTTATCGGTGAGCGCAGCAGCAAAATCGTTAAACTCGCTGCTTTCTATGAACAATACATCAAGAATGAACCTGCTTAGATCACCTTCGGCATCATTGGGGCGGAATAATACTTTGCCGAAAAAATCTTCAAACACTACTCCCCAGGTATCGCCACAACCTCAGAAAGTTTTAATGGAAGTATCAGAAGAAAGTTACGATTCTACCAAAGAAAAGAAGCTCACTGCGAATCAAAAATTTCAATTGCACTTGCGTGAAGCGTCAAGAGCTGGTGCACTTTATGCTCAGCAGAAAGAAATTTTTACGAATGTTGTTTTCAACCCAAATAATCCATCTGCAACGAAATTAAGGAGACAGCCTGATGCTTCTAAGCAGAAATCTCAACCAGAAGAGCCAGAAGAAAAAACGGAGGTGCCATTTAAACCAATTGAAGCCAAAAGCAGTGAAGGGCTGAATGGGAATACTACGCTACCACCAACACGCTCTCAAGTGACGAAACTCAATACCAAAAGGAATAGTGTGATTTTGAAAGTCGAGGATCTTGTCTCCATTGGGACTAGCCAAGGATCCTCGGAATCACAGGCGGGGAGTATCAGTGGTGAGATTGATGAAAAAATCACAGAGAAAAAGGTACGCTTTGTTGGTGTTCCGGCTTACTCAGCAGCAGAAGATGCGCCAAGCAGTCAATCTAGCCGGATATTGAAGAACTTCGCCATCCCTTCAATAGTCCTGAGACAGTCCGCAGGAGCGGCATTTAGGAAAAAAGACCAACAGTTGAAAAGCGAAGAAAGCTATCTCTTCAGACAGCAGCTACATACCACCCCCACCGAGTTAAATACTCCATCCATAACTGCTTCTTATGTTCCAGCTGCTCAAACTCTGAAGTTCTCTAGATTTAAATCCAGATTTTAGTGGGTGCAAATGTGTTTTTAATTATGTGCAGGGCGCGATCTTTTTTTTTTGGTACTCATCTTGAAAACGAAATTCAACTTCGCATTCAAGACTTAAAACTATAATGCCGGCAGAAGTGAGGTTTGAAAACAACGGTCTCGAGGAACGCCCTTCAAAGAGAAGAGCCCTTAAAAAGAGTACCAATGTTGTCAACTCTGAAGGTATTTCCGAATGCTTTAGAGTTGTTAGAACGAGCATGTATGTGTCGTTAGCTCCATGCTACATCACAAACCCAATCAATGGTATTAAATCCCAACACTTGGACCCATTAATAATGACATACCTTCCAAAAGCCGATGGTGTGGTTTTGTCGTACTCGAACTTGAATGTTAGCAAAGAGCATCACTCTGTTGACTCCAACGGAGAACCAAACACAATCGCTAAGGTCTCTGACTCTTCGCCCTTTTCTTTTTTGTGGGTCAACGTTGACTTGCTCATATGGCGTCCTCAAATTGGTGACGTGTTAGAAGGCTACATCTACATGCAAACAGCGTCCCACATTGGTTTGTTGGTCCATGACACTTTTAATGCATCCATCAGAATGAGAAACATCCCTCAAGACTGGCAGTTCGTTCCAAGTCAAGCTGATGAGTTTGAATCCGAGCAACAAGAAGAAGGATCTTCTAGCAAGTTTAGATCATACGGTTACTGGGCCGACGCAGAGGGCACTAAGGTTGAAGGTAAAATCACGTTTACTGTCAGATCTCTTCACACTAATGGTAAGATGATGTCAGTTGAGGGTACCTTGGTTCCTCCTGAAAGCGAAATCGATGCGCAACCTGTCTTTCAAGAGCGTCATGGTTCTACCACTACCACTGCGCCTTCCGGAAAGCACATGAAGTTTGACGATGAACCAGCGGAAGACATTGCTGAATCTTCAGAACCTAAGGCTGACATTCTTCCAACATACGAAAATAGCGATGTGGGAGAAGCCGAATCGAGCAGCTCAGCAGATGAAAGTTCGGACTGAGTAAAAAGTAAGCTGGAGGCTTGCAATCATTACGGGGTGTATAGTATAAGTCGTTGAAACTAATTTAGTTTACATCAAATCTTTGTCGTAGCATACATAACTTAGAGACATTCATGAAGATACCCAAATGTGAATTTTATTTATATAAATATGCTAGTAGATTATCTATATCGTTGATCGTCATTGATCATCCGCCAAATAACGTCTCTTTCCTTGCTTGTTGGCCGGTGGTACTTCGTTTGGCCACCAAACATAATCTTGCTCCACCACCTTCTGTCCCACCAAAAAGGATGGAAGTAGCGGCCCATAACTTTACTAGGCGATGGGGAGTGGTTAGCCATCATTGTGAGCTTTTGCACCCTATGAAGCCTTTTGAAATTCCACATTGTCAAGAGAACACCCTGGATAATAGAGAAAAAAACCACAGCACCGAATCCGTAGTAAGATTCTTCAATGTAATTTTTCAAATTCATGCCGTAAAACGCAGGTACGAGCGTGGCTACCGTGAATCCCAAGGTATAGATTGTCACTTTCAACTCAAAAAGCATGAGAGAGTTTCTGTTCGCGTCTAGAATGATGTTCAGAATCTCTTCTGTAGCTTTAATATCACTGAGTAAAGAGCCAGCCTGCTGAACAACTTCGTCACAATGCTTGTAATATGTTTCGAGAATCATTTCCACTTCAGAGTAATCCGAAACTTCGTTCGATGGGTTGTACTTTTGTGAACTGGTCAAGTACATACCATTGAGATCCTCGTCATTATCTAGTAACTCTTCCAAAATATCTCTGATCAAAGTAGCTCTTTGATAGAAACTGGTCAATTTTTTCAGCTTAATAAGCAACTGCTGTAAGCTTTCTCTTCTGATGTGATCCTCTAGTTCGGATAGAATCATTCCACAATTGGACAGATGTGACTGTAGCTCGGCTTCTAAGTAGCCCAATATACTTATAAGGATGGTTTCAAGAGCTTTAAACTCGTAGGGAAGAGAGCTCGGTGTTTTCAACTTCATTTCCAAGTCATACATGAACAAGCCTAACTTGCTCGCAACTGAAGGTATAGATGTATCAAAAACCTTCACATTATCTCGCTGGATAATGGCTTTAATGTGCAAAAGATTAACAATGATTGCGTTTGAAGGGCGAATCATGATGGAAGGAGCCACTTCGATAGACGAAGAATCAACTTTTCTCAAGTCCCGAGCAAACAAGTTATTCTCCTTGAGGAACGTGGCCTTCGGATACTTTTGAGACACCGCAACCAAGTTTCCCAAATGATTAAAAGTGGTACACGACACATACATATCGTTAGGAGTGATCGGTTTCACCATGTTGTATATGACATTCTCATCGGAGCTATTGTCTTGACAGGCATCATGTAGTTGCGGGTCCAAAAGCAGGTGCAAGATTCTCTTTGGTGGATTTGCCGCATACAGCCTAACCAGAAAAAAGGGTAACTTGCTTATGTTGGAAGTTTGGAAGGCGGTAAACCGCCGAAGGGGTCGTAGATGCATTGAAGACAAAGATTGATACTGATAATGTGAGTTTTGCATTTTGAGAAAGCGTGGCGCGGAATAATTTTTTGGTCCACCAACGCAAGAAGCCGAAAAGAACGAAGCGATGACAGAGTATAGGAGAAGTTTGAGGAAGCTTAAACTGTACAAAGAATGGAAAATACAGTATGTTTCATTTATACTATGTGAAAATTTATAGTAAGCTAGTAAAAGTAATACCGACTGTGAAGTGAAGGTGCGAAAGAAATGCTTCGCTTAGTTAAAGAACTTTCTGGTGGCAGAAGGACCAAACAATTCCAATCTGACGCCTGGCAACGCTTCTTCGGACAACAATTTCAATCTTTCTTCCAAGGTGTTGTCAACCTGGATCTTTCCGGTTTTGTTGGAGGCGATAACACCACCAGCAAGAGTAGCGTCCAAGAAGTTGGCTTCATCGACAGTAATCAGGACAGGGAACTTGGAGTTCTCTTCAAACTTCTTGGCAGCATCGCCTGCAACCTCTTTAGCTAAGGCAACGTCAGCCTCTCTGACCTTGAGAACAACAGTATCTTCGTGAAGAGCGTACAACGCCTCCTCGATCAATCCCGCCAAGATAGTCTTGTACTCGCCCTTCTTAGAAGCCAATTCAACCAAGCTCTTTTCAGCCTGTTCGAAAATTTCGTTCAAAACCTTCTCCTTTTCGGCCAAAACCTTCAATCTAGTCTTGTTTCCGATGGTGGACTTGGTGATTTGTTGTGCCAACGACGCCTTCTTCAATTTCTGCTCAAAAGCACTGTCGATAGCAGCAGTCTCAGATCTCACAATAGAGGACTTTTCAATTTCGTATTCCTCGTCAGCCTTCAATCTGATCTCCTTGGCCTTTTCTTGTGCTTCCTTTTCGATGAAAGCCTTCATCTTACGGAGTTCCGCATTCACCTAATGGCATTAGTATATGTCAAGTATATAACGGAAAAATCCTTCACCAATGATGATCGGATAGGGAAAACATACCTGGTCATCAGTCAACGACATTGTTCTGTATTTTATGCTAGGTTTTTGTAGATTAGCCTTATCGTTCTCGACACGAGGGTGAGTGCTCGGCGTCGTGCGAATGCCAAAACGATATCCAACCCTACACAGGAACACCTAGGTAATTTCCGATTGGAATCACATTTCGGCAAGACCCGGGCAGGCAAGAGGACAATTCTAAAATCATTTTCCAGTTACGGATAGTCTGATGATACCCCCGCTAGGATTTAGACGATTTTTATATTTAGGCAGAAACTAAAGTGAGGGAATTGATCCTTCCCCCAGCGCTGAAGTTGAATAAATAATGATCCATTTAACGACGAACATTAACATTTCCGTTGAGCTACAACTTTTCTAAAAAGTTCTTGGCCAACTCAACGCCGACAAAGGTAGCGGCATTGGCAGGGAAAGAACGAGCCAATGCTGGTCCCACGCCAGGGAAAAAAGCCTTGATACCACCTTTCGCATAGATGTTCTTGGTTGCGGTGACAATTGAGACACTGACATTGGAGGATTGTTGCGTCGATTTGATCGTGTCGATTGGGAAAACACCCAACCACATGGCCACACCCGCGCAGCCACCAGCGGTGGAGATGGCAAGCAAAGACATACTCTCACCAGGAGAGGACAATTTTTGCTTGAGGTATTCGTATGTTGCAAAGTACAACGCCGAGCCTGGACCGTCTCTGGCCAAAGTAGCAGCGGAACCTTTGAAAATGGACCTCAAGCCTCCTGTCCTGTACATTTCGGCAATCACAGAACCCATGGAGGACTTAGCACCACTTTGCACCTGCATCATCACCTTGACTCTTTCGAAAGGAGCAGCCACTAAGGTGGTGGGAATGGCAGAAATGAAACCAGCGGTTGAAATCTCAGCAATTGTGAAATCTTCTGGCTTCTTCACTTGGTATTGACCCACAAGTTTCTTTCCCATGTCATAACCCCAAAACGACACGGCGAACATGGGAGTCACGCCCAATAGCGGAGGTACCACGCCTCTATAAAACCCGCGTAAACCATCTTTAGCTAAAGTTCCCTTCAAACACTCAGAAGTGGTTTTGTAAACGCCAGTTTGCAACCGAACCTTGACCAAGTCAAACGGGTGACCTGTTAAAACGGCACAAATACCACCAAAGCCACCAGAAGCAAACGATTTGATGTTCTCAATCAAAATAGAGTCAGTTTCATCCATTGTTGATTTTGATAAAGAAGAGGATGAATGAAAGAAATAGAGGTTGGAGGACAAAAAACAAAGGTTAAGTAATTCGAAGTTTTCCAGGTCAGTCAAAAATCTGGGGAAACTCTTTCGCTTTATACAGTCACTTTTTCTCCCTCGGTCCGGGGTGCCCCACCTATTCACCTTTTCCACTAGCCCTTCTAGTTTTCTTCGAAAATCGCCGCAACTTTGCAGATGCCAACTATTCTTGAAATTCGGCTTTGCTGGTGGCTTTTTCTCGTTGAGTATCATTTTCTACTGAATGTACTGTACTATTCCGCATTGTCGATCATATGCTATTTTATAACTGATAAGCTAGAGAAACGCAACATCGTCAACATCCCAGTAGTTGCGTAGCCATAGCAATTGGTACAGTACCAAAGGTATAGCAGAATCATCAATAACTTCATTCTCGGAAGTGGCATATCACGCTCTAACTCCGGAGTGGGGTAGATGGTTATATCAGGAACGGCTATCATGCAGTATTGCCGTAAATATACAAGTATATGCGAGCCTGCAGTGTTGCGTAATGTGTTTGCTGATTACTACAAACAGCGTGGTACTTCGTGTCTCAGAGTAATTTGCTGAGATCTTTATAGTCAACATCAGAGCGTAAATCCTTGATGAGTACTTCTCTTAGTGGCCGGATCTTTCTCATGTACAAATCCCCATGCATCATGTTCATGAGACCGCTGAGTTTTTTGTGTAGGTTATTCAAATCGTCGTTGTAATCATCTCTGTCACTTGACTCGATTAAAGTGAGCACATTCACAACATTAACCACGTAAGACCCGAATTCTTCGCTGCTTTTCACGAAAGTGAATGTGTAATTCAACAATTGATAAATCTGGTTGATATAAGATTCATTGGAGAACTTTCCTTTAACATTCTCATCGAGTAATTTGCAATCAGAGATACTTTGCAAGTATCGCTTATGAATATTTATGATGTCGTCGATTGTGCGTTCTGCTCCATTGTGTTTCCATTCAGAAACACGTTCAAGTCCGATGAGGACTCCTTTATCGATACACTTTTCCGCAAAATCAGCATTGAGAATAGGAAGTTTTCTGTCTTTTCTAGAATGATTACCTAAGGACTCGTTATTGAGGATAGAGCTCAGGCGGAAAATGTTTGTCACAATTTCATCTTCAAACGATTTCTCAATCAAATCAAAAGAAAAGTATCTCACGATTGTGTTAACTAGCAGAAGTAGTCTGTACCTGATTAAATTAATTGTACGAGTGGCCTTCAAAAACCAATCTATCTTCACCCTTCCTCCTTCATCTAAACCCAGCAGAAAGCGCTTGCTCTTCAATTTCCGAAGATTATTCTTATGCAAACTCTGAAAGTCAAGGAAATTGTGGTTCAAATAGAACTGAAAGTGACGAACCCCCCATAGGAAGTTAAATAGACGTAAATATTGTGTCCGTTCACCTTCATGGTTCAATAATATTTCAATTGGAAGGCTTGGGAGTTTGTATTCGAGGGTAAACACGTCCCACCCTACTGTTCCGTGACTCAAGTCCAAAATTCGAGCATCTATGTTATCACGGTATCTTGGGAGCATGTTTTGCGCAGATGAAGTGCTAACTGATTGAGTCAAAAGTTCTGAGAGTTTTGCAGAAGTGAGATTTGTTGCCGGTTCCCCAAGCATGAAAAACCCTCTTTGGAATATAGTATCAATAAAATCACTGCTGCTCATAAACATAATTTTCTTTAGATTAGCAATATGAGGGAAAAGCTCAAATTTAGCCTCCAGTACTATGGTAAAATAGGAAATTATTTCATTATACTGGTTCTCGACAAGAGTCTGGAGAAGATTAGAATCCATAGATTTTAGACCCTTGTGAGTAACGAAAATGAATTTGGAATACCTTGAGGTGTACTCATTAAGCCAATCGATTTCCTTGCAGTACTTGTCTAGAAAGATAAGCATTTTTCCAATCTGAAATATCTTTCGAAATGTCGAGGTTTCAAGCCCCAAGAAAGATGGAAGTTTGTTGGTATGGAATTCCACAATATCGTGGATGTGACTGTGCTTGGCATCAAAAGAAACAAAGAATTCTTCATTTTCGTCCGTTAATTCACCTTGAATAATCCATTGTTCAAGGTACTCGTAGTAAGGGACAACAATTTCATCAAAAATATCCAGCGATAGTTCCTTAATGCTAGTATCCCCAAATTTTGATAGTCTATAGATTTCCATCAAAAACTCATATCCATCTAGTTGAGCGGTCTGACGAAATATAAAGTTTAGAAGTCGAAGGATCTTTATCTGCTCTGGTAATTGATTAAATATGCCTATGAGCGAGGACTGGGGTTTTTCAAAACTCTGATTCACAAAAGACACATAGCTTGTTAGGAGAAATTCGATGCAACGAAAGAAGGAATTTTTAATAGGTGACGCTTCTTTACCCTTTATACTTTCTAACGAGGTTTGAAGATATCTAAACAATAGGCCAGGCTCAACGATATCGCCTAGAAGCTGTGCCTCATCGTTATCAATTTCTGAAGGTAGTACCACGCTGTCGCTCCCCTTTTCAAATCGTAGGAAGGTAGTATCCAGACCTAGCAAAGTGTATTGAAGACTCGAAAGGGTGTGTGGATTAGCAAAAGTGTTCTGTGATGGAGGTAGTGACGTAGGGCGAGATTGAAGGGAGTGAAGATTTGCATTATTTGCTTCCACGGGCGAAGAGAGAAGATTTGTATCTGGCAAAGGGTTTCCAACTGATCGATATTCGGTGTCGTTCAGCATTTCAGTGAGGAAGAC
The DNA here is from genome assembly GCA_030557995.1 of Clavispora vitiphila. Classification (NCBI taxonomy): domain Eukaryota; kingdom Fungi; phylum Ascomycota; class Pichiomycetes; order Serinales; family Metschnikowiaceae; genus Clavispora; species Clavispora vitiphila. The sequence goes on from JANIJR010000001.1 coordinate 473,482, forward strand.
CAAGTAGGCTGCAATCTTATCGAGCAGCTTTTCTTTAGAAAGACTTTCAACTATCGCCTGAAATCTAATCCAATCTTGAACTCTATGTGAGCTGAGGAATTTGGTTTTGCACTGATCCAAAATGAGTCCAAGGTTTGGCGTTGTCTCCGCTGGAGACAGGAGATATGCGGCAATTTCATTCACGAGACTTTGGGTATACTCAGCTCCAAACTCGGGTGGAACCAATGAATGAACAAGTCGATTTAGATAGACTTTTATAAACTGGCCCTTGTCTAACGTCATTTGGAGTTCGACGTTACTTCGTCGTTTGTTGATATTGTATCTACACTGGCGCGTCGGTGTGCACATACAGAATCGCATCACAGTGCGGTACTACGGTACAGGGTATTCCTTCTTAAGTGTTCATAAACTAGACACGCTCAGATTGTTCGTGATCAAGGAGCATATAAAAGGCTTGTAAATTCTCTTTGGAATTCAAATGTTCCCATTATTTGCGGATTACCGCGAAAGGAAAAAAAAAAGGGGGAAAGCAAGATGGCAAAAACTGTAGAATTAAACTCCGCAGAAAAAAATCCAAACTGCTTCTCCTCAATGAGATTATAACTTAATACCCGAACTAACCTCATTTGGTTCAATGACAGGCTCAAAAACATTAGGATTCAAGTCTTCGTCAGTCAATTTCAATTGAGCATCAGTCCAGATATGTTGGACAGGGGAAGCGGCCTCCACACCTACACCACATGATCCGCCCTTCTTCTCCCAATCACTAATTCTCGACAAGTTCAACTCCCTGAACACAGAGTCAACAGCACTGATCAACTGGTTGGCGATCTCGGGACCGTGACCTGGAGTTGGAGTGATTCTCAATCTCTCCTCTCCAATTGGAACAGTAGGGAAGTTAATAGCCTGAACATAAATGTTATGTTTCTCCAACAACAAGTCGGAAGCTTTCTTGGCGTCCAAAGCATTACCTACCAAAACAGGTACAATGTGAGATGGGTTAGGGATAACAGGAATTCCAATATCGTTGAAGTTGTTCTTAACGTATCTGGTGTTATTTTGCTGGGCAATTCTGTCCATCAAAGTGGACCGTTGGTATCTGATAGAAGCAGAAGCTCCTGCCATCACCGCTGGAGGCAAGGAAGTAGTAAAGATGAAGCCTGGAGCAAACGATCTAAACCAGTCAATCAAGTTGCGCTTACCGGTGATATAACCACCAACAACACCGTAAGCCTTACCCAAAGTACCAGTAACCATGTCAATTCTGTTCATGACCGATTCAGGTTGAATCTTGTTCAATCCGGCACGCAAGTGATCATTGAAGTTCAAATGTTCGGCGACACCGGCACCATGAGGACCGTACATACCAACTGCGTGAACTTCATCCAAAAAGGTGATGGCACCGTACTTGTCAGCCAAGTCACAAATAGCCTCTATTGGTGCGATAGAACCGCACATAGAATAGACAGACTCAAAGGCAATCAACTTTGGGGTTGACTTAGGGTACAGGGCCAATCTTCTTTCCAAGTCACCCAAGTTGTTGTGCTTGAAAATTTCCTTCTTGGCCCTGGAGTTACGGATACCCTGAATCATCGAAGCATGATTCAACTCGTCAGAAAAGATAACCAAGTCCTTCATTTTTTGGCCCAAGAGAGAAAGTACAGCATCGTTGGCAACAAAACACGAGCTGAAAACCAACGCCGCCTCGTGCTTGTGCAACGCAGAAAGTTCGGATTCCAACTTGATGGCATTAGCGTTGTGACCAGCAATGTTTCTGGTCCCACCAGCACCGGCACCGTACTTGTTCAAAGTCTCTCTCATGGCTTGCAAAGTCTTTTCGTTTGTTCCCATACCCAAGTAATCGTTGGCACACCACACAGTCACCTTATCCACCTCTTGCGCCATGTGGGCCTTGGGGAACTCTTTAGCTAAACGGTTGATGTTGTTGAAAAACCGGTAAGACTTGTCGTTTCTCTTTCTGTCGAGCTCAGAGTCGATGAAGCCATCGTAGTCAAACGCAGTCTCTTTGGAGGCCTTGTCAACAAGCTCCAACTTGTTACCGACTAAATCAGAGTCCGCAAAAGCGTAAGGGCTGGATTGGTTACCGGAAGAAGTAGCTGGAGCACTGGTGGCCTTGTTTGTCTTCGAGGCAGTAGTGTATTCTCTGACAGACAAAGCAGCACCGGCAAAGGGACAGGCACGGGCATGATCAGCCAAACTGGAGGTCTTGGTCAATTGACGAAGAGCCTGAGTAGATTGAGATCTGACAAAAGGACAGACCTTAAGAGAGGCACGGGTAAGCGATTCCATGGTTGACAATTCAAAGGCAAAGGACGAATCAGCTGGATTGAATTTCCGTGCTTGGTACTTTTGGTGCCGAAGTATGGAGGAAAAGTTTGAAAAAAACGGTGCGAAAGATGACTTAGTGCGGTAAAAAGACGCACAAAACTGCCTTATTACCTTAAACGCGACCATGACTGGCCCACCTACACCTGCCTGGAATGGAGGTAACTACTTGGTTACGGAACATTCTGAATGAACATTTGCATATTTTTATGTGAAAAAAAAAGTATATTTTTGACAAATGCTTTTTAGCTTTTTCTTACCTTTGAGAGCATACAGCAAAAGTCAGTACAATATCCCCTTTCGAGTTGACTGTATTCGCGCTTGTCCGGATAGAACGGCGCATGGACGGAAGTGAGTCAGCCAACAGTTGGCTAAAATAACTTTACTTTATTTTGATTTCAAAAACGACACTGCAGAGAAAGGCATAGCAAAAAAGAAGCGACCTCGGTGAGGATCGAACTCACGATCTCAAGATTAACAGTCTTACGCCTTAACCAGCTTGGCCACGAAGTCCTCTTGTTGTGAGATGAGTTTGTTGCTTCTATAATAAGGAGATTTAAGATATATTTAAGTTATTGGAAATGGTTGAGTGGTTGAGTTTGCTTACAGAATTTTTTTTTAAAAATTTTTGCATACAATGAGTTGAAAAGTGCGTCCCCAACCATGACTTCCCCGGGCAAAGCAGATGCACTCAAGTTATAACATGTCGACGACACGTTTTTCTACACCTCCATGGATTGGAAAAGTTCTATTTCTAAAATCTTTGTAAATTAAACCTAACCCAAGCAAAAGATGAAACTATATATTCAAAATTAATAATTAGTCTGAACAAATAATTTATTCCTCATCCTCCTCGTCCTCAGCAATAGAGTAGAATTGCAATTGGTATTGGTTCTTCTTGACGGAGACGAATCTGATCCAGTCTCTGAGTTGGTTCTTCTTCAAGAATCTCTTGGTCAAGTACTTCAAGTACTTACCGGAGAACTTGGTGGTAGAAACAACAATAACCTTGTTACCGTCCTCAGAAACGGAAACAGCCTCACCCAAGTTAGCGATGATACCGTCAACCTTGATGTGTTCAACCAAGTACTTAACGTAAGCCTCTTGGTCGAAAACAGCGTTCTCGACTGGAGCGGAAGTGTCAACGACGAACTTCTTAGCAGCTTGAGTGTTCTTGGTGGTCTAGATCCCTGTTAGCCTACCGCACGATTATCGGAATACACATAGTGTATTAGATAAAGACAGCATAGCCCCCGGGACGGGTTTTCTGTGTAAAAAGCTAGTTATTCAGACGAAAATGAATTCATCCGAGTTATCAACGAAGAATCATCGAAACTAAAATTAATGAACCGAAAAACCCGCACAAGGTGGAAATAACTTGTCGATATCTATCTCTGAACTTGTGTGATACATACAATTGGAGCCATTTTTGCTATTGTTGAAGAAGAGAAACAGAAAGAGTTTTACTCGCACTGGCTTAGTGAAAATTTAGTCGCACGCTACGCTGGTATATGCAGTATGAGAAATAATTTTCGCGTCACAAGGGCTTAAACCCTGGTATTGTGAGCGCGCACGTGCGTGACTCATCTGACTCAACCAACGGCGCGATCAGGATGATTCAAGTGACTCCTCTCAGTGATAAGGATTGCGAGCCAATAAAATAAAGCTAATAGCCCGTAATCAAGTCACGTTCCGTTTTGGGAATCGCAACCAAGACTTGAAAAGTAATATAAATAGTAAGAACGAAATTTAACTTTTCTATCTCAATATTAAAGCTTTAAGTCGATTCATAATGTTAATGTCAAGAAGCTTTTGCAGTTCAGCAAAGAATAACGTCGCTACAAATGTTCTTAGAGCACAGGCAAGTGTCATTCAATCGCATACACTGAACTCACTCAACGCGATTGACTTGGCGTTGACATCAAAACCTCGTAATGATTGGACAACTGCACAAATCAAAGAGATTTACAAGACACCTCTTCAAGAATTAATGTTCAAGTCTCAGCTTCAGCACAGAAACTACCATGACCCTTCCGAAGTTCAATTGTGTACTTTGCTCAGTATTAAAACCGGAGGATGCACAGAAGATTGCAAATACTGCGCTCAATCCTCCCGCTATGATACTGGAACAGAAGCTGAGAAGATGATTAAGCTTGAAGAGGTTAAGATTGCAGCGATCAAAGCAAAACAAAATGGTTCTACTAGATTTTGCATGGGAGCTGCCTGGAGAGACATGAATGGCAGAAAATCGGGCTTGAAGAGAATTGCTGAAATGGTGACTTGGATCAATGACGAATTGAAAATGGAGACATGTGTCACCTTAGGTATGGTTGATGAGCAGCAAGCAAATACTCTCAAGGAGGCAGGTCTCACCGCTTACAATCACAATATCGACACATCTAGAGAACACTATCCAAATGTGATTTCCACCAGAACCTATGATGAGCGTTTGAAAACAATTAAAAATGTCCAAAAGGCAGGGTTGAAGGCATGTACTGGTGGAATCTTGGGGTTAGGCGAAACTGAGGACGACCATGTTGGTTTCCTTTACACTTTGGCCACAATGGACAATCACCCTGAATCTTTACCCATCAACCGGTTGGTTCCGATCAAGGGAACGCCTTTAGAAAAAGAGCTCTCTGAACTTCCGGTCGATCTGACGCGAAAGTTGAAATTCGATGCCATTATTAGGACCATTGCCACCGCTCGTCTCATCATGCCCGAGTCAATCATTCGTTTGGCTGCAGGGCGCTACACGATGAAAGAAAATGAACAGTTCTTGTGTTTCTTGGCCGGCTGCAATGCCATTTTCACTGGTGAAAAGATGCTCACGACCATGTGCAATGGCTGGGATGAAGATATTGCCATGTTGAAAAGATGGGGATTGAGGCCAATGAAATCTTTCCGCAAACATGGAGTAAAAGATGTGGCCATATAATAGTGTTTATAGTCAATCTACTGTGTATACCAAGGCTATTGATGATAGTTGTCCATCGCGGACGCATAGCATTCGACCAGTACTTTTTTCGCACCCATTGGCAGATAAAGATTCGCAATATCCCGTGGCGCGCTCACTTGAGAACTCGACAAATACTAAACAGTTGACCGCACTTATGTTTCCCAGAGCAGTTTTGCGGAATGTTTCCCGAGGGATTCGAAGGTATTCCGTGAGCCAGAAAAGCTCTCGGACCCAAATATTTCCTACTGTGGCATTTGCTTCCGTTACTGTGGGAATTGCGTCTTATCTATATGGAAGAAGGCAGATTCAAGACAATCCACCAGAGGATTTGTTTCCCAAAAGTTCCACCACCAAATTGGAGGAGATCTCGCCTCCTCGCTACTGCTCCGATGCTGAGTTGAGTCAAGCAATCCAGGAAATCAAAGCGATCACCGGCGAGGCTAATGTCACGAATTCCGCCGTGGAACTCCAAAACCACACTGACAGTCCCTTTACGCCTCTATCTCCCTTGCCCCATCAGAAACCAAAATGGGTGGTTTACGGCACGTCAACTGAAGAAATCTCGGAGATCATGAAAATTCTTCACAAGTACAATGTTCCAGTTGTTCCGTTTTCCGGCGGTACTGCTTTAGAAGGTCACTTCTTCTCCACTCGCCCCGGTGTGGTGTTGGATACCAGTCGCATGAACAAGGTGTTGAAAGTTAACCATGACGACTTGGATGTTGTTCTTGAGGCCGGAGTCAATTGGGTGGAACTCAACAAACAATTAGATGACAAACAATTGATGTTTGGCTGTGACTGTGGTCCCAACGGTCTCATTGGAGGCATGGTGAACACCAATGCATCGGGAATCAATGCTTCCAGATACGGTGCAATGGTGCAAAATGTCGTATCACTCACTGTGGTGCTTGCAGACGGCACCATTATCAAGACTAAACAGAGACCCAGAAAGTCTAGTGCCGGGTACAACCTTACTGGGCTCTTTATTGGTAGTGAGGGTACGCTTGGTATTGTTACTGAAGCAACACTCAAGCTTCACGTTAAGCCATTGCATGAAACTGTTGTGGTGGGACAATTCCCAACAATCTTGGATACCACTAATACCGTGGCTGAACTCTTTCGCCAGGGTGTTCACCCAGAAGCAATTGAGCTCTTGGACAAAGACATGATGCACTGTATAAATTACAGTGGATATTTCACCAAAGAATGGCTCGAAGTGCCCACGCTATTTTTCAAGGTAGGCGGGTTGAGCAAAGCCGTGGTTGAAGAATCGCTCCAGCGTATTGCCGAAGTGTCCAAGATGAACAATTGCAAAGATTTTATCATTGCAAAAGACAAGGCAGAGGAAGAGGAGTTGTTCAGTGCTAGAAAAAATGCTTTCTACGCAGCTTTAGATTACTGTAAAAATGAGATTCACGAAGACGCTAGATTGTGGGTCACCGATGTGGCTGTTCCCCTCTCTAATTTGTCTCCGGTGTTGGAAGAAATTCGGCTGATGATTCAAGAATCTGGGCTTGAGTCGATTATTTTGGGTCATGTTGGAGACGGAAATTTCCACGCAGATATTTTTTATGCCCCATCACAAGAAGAACAATGCAAAGTGCTCGTGGAAAAGATTACACTTCTTGGCTTAGCTAATGAGGGAACTGCCAGTGGTGAGCACGGAATCGGTAATGGTAAGAGAAAATACTTGCCAATTGAATTGGGCCAGGATGCTGTTGACACCATGCGTAAAGTCAAAATGGCATTAGATCCTAAAAGATTGTTAAATCCCGATAAGATATTTAAGATTGACCCCAATGATGAGGGGAAATACTAACAGTACATGCATAGCGGTACAGTCCCCATCTAGACAGGAGTTGGAGGCGACAACCTGGTCCTGTTCCATATACGGCTAGAATCGTGAGTTGTTTCATATTATAGAATATTTAATACGATTTATATAAAATACCTGTATGGTTTTGTTTTGTTCAAGCCCGAAGAAAAATTTCTGGCCCCACTGTTTTACGCCGGCCATATGTAGGACTGCAGTCCGAACAGCAGTTATCGTGAAATAAATCTCAACATGCACACTTTTTACCCCTAACATCGCAAAATGCGCAATCGGCTTCTCCGGACTGCAACCTCCGTTGGGCACTAGTCCAACAATTTCTGACTTTTGAGAGTGAAATGTACTTCACAAATCCTCTGCAAATACATAAATTCTCTGTGTGCCTGATAATAGGCTTGGATGCGAATATTCATCTTCCGGTTATGTAAATTTGCCCTGATCATGACCTGCGTAACTACGTAGGCTTATCTCATCACGTGCGCAGTGGCACGAAATTTTCATGAGGATGTAAAACTTGCCCGATAGGAAAAGTTTGACTGGTCTTATCTCTATTCAGGTATCCGCCATTTTTCATTTTCTCTCTGATCTTTCGCTATTTTATTCTTTTTAATAGTTTAGAAGAGAGAAACTAAAACGAACGATTTTTGACGTATCTTATTGTTTGCTGTTGTGAGATCCTGGGAAAACTTCTTGTCCTGCCATCATAATATTGCTCCCTCCATTTTTGAAAAAAAAAAAAAAGTTTCACGCTTTGGACGTCTATCCAGGACCAATCTTAAAAGCATACATAATGGCACAAAGTTTCACGGCCAAGAACATACACACGAAGTTGGATGAGCTTTCGCTTCTGCAAGACAACTTTGACATCTCGCCAAAGAAGGAGACTGAAGGATCAACAAAGTCTCTTCTCTCAACCAGACTTGCAGGTGAAAAATACGATGGCGCCATCAACATTCCAGAAAACATTTTAGTCCCGGTAAAATACACGGATGAACACCCGGAGCCAGAGCTTTTGGCTACTTCGGTCGGAAAGGAGCTTGACGGAAGAATCATCCCGTCTTCGTCAACGATCTCACTTTTGTCGCTTAACAGCAATAACTTTCTGTCCCTCAATAATGACTCATATCAAAGCAACAAACCGGCTCAATTCCCGCCGCTCCTTGATCGCAAGAACTCTCATCCCACACTAATTGCTTCTCGTAACTCGATAACACATTTGAATCAGCAGAGACTACAGCCATACCTGAAGATTAATTCCCCTAGTGTACCAGCTAACGCGGACTTCCACAATTCAACTAGTCCTCAGGTCATCCCGTTATCTCGCAATCACTCATTCCAGCATATCACGCCAGATTCCCCGAATCTAGATCCGGTCTCGCTAGGTGGATCTCCCTCTAGGTTTTGGTTGAGCTCGCAAACTCCGCCAAAATCCCATTCGGGTTCGTTCTCGCGTTCGCATGTTTTCCCGATGACACAGCTCCATAGCACGCCGCATACTACTCAACAAAATGGCCAATACTTTGCGGTTGGTTCTGCGAACTCCGTATCAAAGGCAATTAACATCAAGGGATCTGGTGGGGACTCACCTGTGCTAAATCCTGTCCAAACCCCTATTGAAGATATGCCTATGACTCCTCTTTACTTGAATTCTGAAAAGAACAGCTATTTTGTATTAACGAATGAAGTTTCTGCGGGTGGTCGCCACACAAAAGACTTCAAGTTCAGAAATGAGCTTGATAATAACTGCCTTGAAGAGGAGGATGGAATAGATGAACTGGATGTTGACTTTTTGTCTAAACAAAGGCAAAAGAGTGATATCAACATGGATTAAACGCATGGGAGTGAAACGGTCTTCTCCCTCCCCCTTTTATATATATCTTTCTTACTTGAAATCCATCGGTATTTGCTTAAGTAATGTATATGCTACTAGGTTTTCAAGAACTAAGATGATGTAGATTTAGGCCTGGTGCGCCTTTACGGTGGCGTGCGCATAGTTCACATGGCGATAGAGTTATCAATATCTCAAAGACTAATACTCTCCCCATACTCATGTCTACCTACGAAGGTAAGTTGATGAAATTCCCTCAACTTTGAAAGGTAACTAACATTCAGCTGATCATAATTTGATGACCAGGCAAGGGTCCACCGGCTCCACAGATACGAGTCGGCTGCACCGCTCTCTCGCTAGCATAATAGAATCGTTTATAGCCCACAACAGTGAACAAGACGGTGAAGTACTCAATGGGCGAGAGATTTTCACCAGAGCTCTACAGATGATGTCTGAGGAAGACGGGGGATCTGATGTGGTGCAAAACTTTCTTTCTTCGTTTGAAAACATGAGACCCGGCCTGAAAACTGAAGGAGTATCGCAAGATTTGCTTGACTCGTTGGACAGAGTCGACGTGCGCTCCTTGCCGGATACAGCTGAATGCCCGATCTGTACAAACAAATTCGTTGACAATGATTATCCGTTGGTAGTCAAACTTCCGTGTCATGTTCAAGCCAAGACTAAGAAGGAGCATGTATTTGATTTGGACTGCATTGCTCCATGGTTAAAGGTGAATTCCACGTGTCCTCTTTGTCGATTTGATATTAATGAGGTGGATAAGATCAGAAGACAGAAGCTCGAGGCTGAACTTAAAAACGCTAGAGACGAGGAGGAGGATGAAGAGGATGATGAGGAAGACTGGGAAATGTACGGCTAGTGATGCATGTAGATATTACAGCTTTGAAATTTTTACTCACTATAGAGACTATGTACATTGTTTAGTTACGTCGCAACACCGCTACTTAGACTCCTCGAGGTACAGCTTGAAAGTGTCTGATTTCAACAATTCCTGGACCTTGGCAGCAATAGGATCGGTGGAGTCAGTAGCGTAAGCTTCTGGCAATTTCATGTCTTCGCTTGATAAGCTGGCCAAAGTTTCAGCAAAGTCAAGCGCTTCTCTGGTGAAGATCTGAGCCTTGTACTTGACCTTGTCAAATGCATATTTGTTGATGTAGGATAGCCACAAGTCCAAAACTTCGGGATTGGCGTCGTACGCGGTCAACAGGCGGTTGAACGTGACTCTGTGGAAGTTCTCTTTCGACTTGGCCTGAGCGAATGGAGACTTGATCACAGTGTACAATCGTTTTTCGGTCTTCAATGTGTGCACCTTAGAGCATGGAATGCCCAAAAAGTAAGCGGATCTGGCAGCAAACTCGGAAGCTCTAATGAGTTCCTCTTCTTCGTAGCCTCTGAACTTGATTTCAGCGACTTTGTGGCCATGCGTTTGTGGGATTCTCATCGGCTTGTATTGCAACAATTCAACGTTGAGAGGAACGGGCCTCTTGGTGATTGGATCAACATGCTCTTCTTTTATGAGCTTAGGGGCACACTCAAATTCCTGATTTAACAAAGAGTTCTTGAATGCTTGTGCTTCAGTCTCCTCTGCACGTTTCTTCTCCACAAGCTCTTTTGGTGTGAGGAAAGTACCCTTCGGCTTCTTTTGAGCCAAAACGACGGATGTTCTGATTGTACGAGTGTTGTTCACCAACCTCAAAGATGTACGGCTGAGCATATTCAGTTTTCGATCAATGGTTAAACCAGTGTCTTTGAGTTGGTAACTGGGCGAAAAAACTTCCCTGCAGTCTTGGTCTCACGTGAATCCATAGTTACAATCATCGACATACCATGAGACGGAGGGCCGTCCACCACTTTGTATTTTTTTTTTTTTTTAAACAGATTAGTCTTGCTATTCATTTTGTGGATCTCCTGCTCTTTCTGTCTTGTTTATTTATTTTTTTTAAAGAAATCACTTCGGGATCCCGTGCTGTATCTGACTCACGGAAACGCCGGTGCGAGGACCTAACTTTCACAAAATTTTTACAGGCTTCAAAAGCCATACCTTTGTGTTTGTTATTTTTATTCTCTTCTTGGAGAGACCTTTTGTAACTATTGAGACCTTTGGAAAGTGCAAAATGGTGCTCTAGCTCACAGCAGGAAGAGAATCACATCCATCTGCCTGCAGGCGTGCATCAATGGTTTGAGATGGGACATCCACTACTCCTAAACCATCATGGGTAAGGCTAGTAAGGATAAGAGAGACCTCTACTACAGAAGGGCTAAAGAAGAAGGATGGAGAGCACGTTCGGCCTTCAAGCTTCTTCAAATCAACGAGCAGTTCAACATCTTTGAAGGAGTCAAACGAGTGGTTGACCTTTGTGCTGCCCCAGGATCTTGGTCGCAAGTGTTAAGCCGAGAATTGAACAAAAACCCGGACCACAAAGATGCCAAAATTGTGTCCGTGGACTTACAGCCGATGGCGCCTATTGACGGAGTCACATGTCTCCAAGCTGATATCACACATCCCAAAACTTTGCAGAAGATTTTGGACTTGTTCGGCGGTGAACCAGCAGACTTTGTGTGTAGCGATGGTGCTCCTGATGTTACCGGGTTACACGACCTAGATGAATATATCCAAGCTCAGTTGATTTTGTCTGCGTTGCAACTTACTGCGTGCATTCTCAAACCTGGAGGATCGTTTGTGGCCAAGATTTTCAGAGGCAGAGATATCGATCTACTTTACAGCCAGTTGGGGTATTTATTCGAACGCGTAATTTGTGCTAAGCCTCGCTCTTCCCGTGGTACTTCTTTGGAGGCATTCATTGTGTGCTTGGGATACCGTCCTAGACCTGGCTGGAACCCTAAGCTTGATCTCACGAAGTCTACCGAAGAATTTTTTGAGGATGCTGGCATTGGTAAGAGCTATATCCTTGAGGATATGGAATTGCCCGAATTGGAAGAGAGGGACATAACACCATTTATTTCATGTGGTGATTTGAACGAAGGTGACTCTGATGCTACCTACAGCTTGAACTCCAGCGCCGATAAAAGAAACCTACAGCCTGTGCAAATGCCAACCGCTCCACCATACAAGAAAGCGTTGGAAATGAAGAGAAAAGGTGACTTGGTGAGAAGATGATTGGCAAGGGAGAATTTCTTGGAATAGACATTTACAATAAAGAAATAGTATAATTAATATTCGACTGCGTATTAACTTGGCATCTAAACAGAAGGCTCCTCACCCTTGACGAGAGCATCTGGCTTCAAGGTTGGGAACAACAAGACTTCTCTGATGGTGTTGGAGTTGGTCAAGAACATGGCCAATCTGTCAATACCACAACCCCAGCCTGCAGTTGGTGGCAAACCGTACTCCAAAGCGTTACAGAAAGTCTCGTCAATCAATTGGGCCTCGTCATCACCTTGGTCCTTTTGTCTGGCTTGTTCTTCGAATCTAGCTCTTTGGTCGAATGGGTCGTTCAACTCGGTGTATGCATTACAGATCTCCTTGGTGGCGACGAAAACTTCGAATCTCTCACACAAACCTGGAATGTTTCTGTCCTTCTTGGCCAATGGGGACATCATTTGTGGGTGGCCAAAGATAAAGGTTGGGTTGATAGAAGCGTCTTCAAGTTCACCCACCAACTTGTCCAACATTCTAGCATTAGTCAATGGTGGAGAACAGTCGAGGTTGTTGTCCTTCAACAACTTCTTCAAGAATTCACCGGTCTCAGCGGTGTGCAATTCCTCTCCTGGTGGGAACTTGACGTTGAAGATTCTCTCCAATTCCTCAATCATGTTGATTCTCTTCCAAGGTCTAGCGAAGTCCAAAGTCAAAGCTTCGCCCTCAGGACCATCTGGATGGTAGGTCACCTTGTAGTCACCAGTGATTTCCTTCACCATCTCGGAGAACAACAACTCGGTCATGTCCATCAAGTCGTAAACATCGGCGTAAGCTTGGTAGAACTCACAGGTGGTGAATTCTGGGTTGTGGGTCATGTCAATACCTTCGTTTCTGAATTGACGTCCAATCTCGTAAACTCTGTCCATACCACCAACAACCAACTCCTTCAAGAACAATTCTGGAGCAATTCTCATGAACATTTGCATGTTCAAGTCGTTGTGGTGAGTGACGAAAGGCTTAGCAGTAGCACCACCGGCAATAACGTTCAAGATTGGGGTTTCGACCTCGATGAAATCTCTGTTGTCCAAGAATCTACGAATGTAAGAGATGATAGCAGATCTGACCTTGAAACGGTCTCTCACAGAGTCGTTGACGATCAAGTCCAAGTATCTCTTTCTGTATCTGGCCTCTTGGTCCTTGAAACCGTAGTGCTCAGTTGGCAACATGTGCAAACAAGGAGTCAACAACTTAATGGAGGTAGCAAAGACGGAAACTTCACCCTCACCACCCTTGGCAGGGGAGGTTCTACCTGGGTAACCGACGACACCGATGATGTCACCTCTTCTCAAGTTCTCGTGCTCCTTTTCGTAGACTTCCAAAGACTCGGCGTCTTGGGCTTGAGCCATGACTTGGACTTGGACACCGTCACCCTTCAACACGTAAAACTTCAACTTAGAACCAGACTCTCTCTTGGTCATGATTCTACCCGTGATGGTAACCTCAACATCCTTAAGGGTCTCACCTCTGGCCAAAGAAGCGTACTTCTCAGCGAATTGAGGAACAGTCAAAGAACGGTGGAACTTGTGTGGGTAGGGGTTGAGGGCAGATGGGTCCGCGTTGTTCTGCTTTCTGAATTCCTCGATTTGGCGGGATCTAATGTCGAAGTATTGGTTAGGGTTCAAGTCAGCCATGATATCCTTCTTCTTTGGCTGCTTGTCAACATTCTGCTTGGCCTTTTCGGCCTTCTTGGCTTCGATTTGTCTAGCCTTTTGTCTCTTCTTCAATTCAGACTTGGAAACTTGTTCGCCGGTGACTTCGTCCAAGTAGGTCTTGGCGACCTGCTCGGTAACTTCCTTGACTGGGTCAGACATGGTATGGTTTTAAGATAAGCTTGACTAAAAAAATTTTCGCGTATTTTAATCGACCCAAATTGGCCCTGTGTATTAGAGATGATGAAGGAGGGATAATTTCTGTTCTGGGCTAAACAGGGAGATCATTGGTGCTCAAATTGACTAAACAAGTGTCTATCTTATTGTTTTGGTTTTTTTTTTCGGTAGACTTTGTAATAAAATGTGCTTGCACCTTTTTTTTATTTGAAGTTTTTCACGATGCATTCGCATATTATGGGCAAGTTGGCCTGAAAACTGCCAAAGTTGTCCCTGATACTGATCAATAAAAATTTACAAAATCAAAAATACGTGCACAGATACGTTACAATTCGGCATAGAGCCGTCTTCAATTAACAGAGATTATTACTAATATGCTAGCTTAAAGTAAAGCTAGACAACCTTTAAATCAAGGACCGGTAACTGGCATGGTAACTGGACAAGTAGTACATACAGTCATAAAGTTAATGGAAAACAATTCCTGCTGCAAAAGAGTCACTGCGAGTAAACGCCGTAAACATAGAATCTAATCAAAGTCACGATAAAGTAAGGGGTAGAGAAAATCCCTGAAAAGCGATTATCGCCGAAGCGTACAATGGAAATGACCTGGTGGAGGTACCTGGTGGTTGCAGGGAGGTGTACGGGTGTGCAGCAGGGAAAATTTCTGTGAAAATTTTACTACACGCTTAACCCAACACCAAAGATGGCAACCAAACAACCTAACAAGGTTTACCAAGCACCAACCGCTACTAGCGTTGAGATCGAGGGCAGTGTTTTGTTATCTGTTCTCAGAAACACGTCCGAGAATTACCCATCTTTGTACTCGGGATCTCTTTTGGGTTTTGAGGACGACAATGGATCTATTGATATCACCCATGCATACCCTTTCCCTTACCCAGACCAATATGAGGGAGGCTCTTTACGTTCGAGAAGTGGCAGCAAGTACCAGCAAGAAATCTTGGACACCTTGAAGTCCTTGGGCCAAGGTGTCGAGTTCCAAGGTTGGTTCCAATCTACCATCTCTGGAAACTTTGTCACGTCCCTGTTGGTGGAGGCTTTGGCCCAGCAACAATTGGTTAACAAGAACACCTTTATTTTGATTCACAACATGGCATCTATCGGCAAGGTTGACTTGAAGGCCATCAGATTGTCCGATAACTTCCTCACCACTTACTTGGACGGCAAATGGAAGACCAAGGACTTGGAGTCGCACAAGTTGTCTTTCTTCAACATTTTTGAAGAAGTTGAGATTAAGATCCACAACCAGCACTTGGTGAACTTGTACTTGGCCGACACCGAGCCTACGGTTGCTGCCAACGAATATGACAACTTGAACTTCTCCTCTAACTCCAATATCACAACCCAATTATTGGAGAACTTATACAGTCAAATCGACTCCTTCAACTTTGACCAAACAAACTTCAACTACTACCAAAGACAATTACAAAAGGAACACACCAAGGTTCTCCAATGGAAGCAAAACAGAAAATTAGAGAACGCCGAGAGAGCCAAGATCGGCGAGCCCGAGTTGGACCCAGAGGAATGGCAAACTCTCTTCAAGTTGCCAAACGGTCCTTCCAGATTCAACAACACTTTGTACTCCAGATCCATCGACGAGTTTGCCGACGACATTTTGAAGAAGTGCGACGAGGAGTTGGTCAAGAGCTTTGCCATTGAGAGGAAGTTGACTGCCGAAAACTAGGCATTTTATTGGAAGTCTTAGCTTCATTTTGAGGTGAAGTATTCCACATGTAGATTAATTCATTTACCGGTTAATACACTTTACAAGCGAGTGACTGTACCACGTTAGGTGATATAAATAGGAGCCGTCCCTGCATTACAAGTATTCGTATTCTCCAAACAGGGCTCGGACCAACGGGCCCCAGGGCTCGGGGTTAGATGTAGAGAATGACTATAGCCAATAACGTGATGCTATATGCAATATTCGAAGCCTGTGGGGCGATTGTGAATCTCAAACTTTTACATCTATTTTGGGGTGCAGGTAGCAGCTATACTTTAACTACATTCACATCTTCTTCTACAACTAAAAAAAAAAAATAAAACTATTCGGTATGGGAAGACCTAAGGTACGTATTAAAACCAGAAGCGAAGCACTAGCACTGTCAAAACAAAAGGATTAAAAGACAGTGGTGTTATCTATACCACTGAAACTAACCTGTGAAGTACATTCTATTAGTCAGACACGGCGAGTCCGAGGGCAACTGCAACAAAGTTGTCA
This sequence comes from Clavispora vitiphila, assembly GCA_030557995.1. Lineage (NCBI taxonomy): Eukaryota > Fungi > Ascomycota > Pichiomycetes > Serinales > Metschnikowiaceae > Clavispora > Clavispora vitiphila. The sequence continues at coordinate 489,689 of JANIJR010000001.1, forward strand.
ACCAGTATACTCCAAACCACCATGTTTGCCTCACAGAACAGGGGCATGCACAAGCACACCAAGCAGGGGTTGTCTTGCGGGAGTTTCTCAGTCAGCTAGGCATGAAGGAAGAGGACGGGAAAAACCCGCGGAGCATCCTCTTCTATACCTCCCCGTACAAGCGAGCCAGGCAAACATGTCAAGGAATCATCGACGGGATTCAGGATCTAGAAGGAGTGGAGTATAAAGTGAACGAAGAGCCGCGGATGAGAGAACAGGACTTTGGTAACTTTCAGAGTACTCCAGAAGAGATGGAGCGTATATGGGAACAACGGGCGTTCTACGGCCACTTCTTCTACCGAATCCCTCATGGGGAGAGTGCAGCAGACGTCTACGACCGTATCTCGAGCTTCAATGAAACGTTGTTCCGCCAGTTTCTGCGAGAGACCTTTCCCAACGTCTTAGTGTTGGTGACACACGGCATTTGGGCGAGGGTGTTCTTGATGAAATGGTTTCGGTGGACCTACGAAGAGTTCGAGTCCCTTAGGAACATCCCCCACTGTCAATTTTTGGTGATGAAGCAAGGCGAGGATTTCAAGTACCTGCTCAAAACGCCGCTCCGGACATGGAATGAGCTATCCGATGCGGATGTGGAGAATGAGTTACGACAAGAGTTTGTACTGGAGGTTTGCTTCAACACGAAGAACAAGCTTGCGAATCCGGAAGATCTAGACATTGCCAGCATTTTGGCTGCGCAAACCAAGGCGATCCGTGCCTATCGTCGCCAGGACGAAGAAATCAAGAATGCTTACGCACAGTGCATGAACAAGTACCACAACAAGGTGACGATGTTTAAGCAAAATGACCAGAGCGTGTGCAGCGTCAATGACGAGGCGATTCGATCGCCATCACCCGTCCCTGATGCATAAGCGCATAACGACGAAGCATTCGCTTGGGTGGATCCGTCACATGATGGGTGTGTGTACATGCAGTCACTAACATCTGCCCACTGTATGTTTGACCGAGGACACCCGCAGTTGGATTCTAAAAAAAAAGTACTGATATTTTGCAATCTGACCGTATAGTATTACATTGTGGGACGAAGTCTACCTGTAGTTGCTCTATTAAATTGCTCTCGAACGTTGTAGAGGGGGAAGGGATCAGGCGAGAATCCGGATCTCGATGACTACCTGCACTCCCACAGTACCCCGGTCGGCCTCGGAGGTGAATGGCCCACGGAGTTTTTGTTCGTCTGGTGAGCCTCGCAAAAGCATATATATAGTGGGCGCACCCGATTTCCTGTTTCTCCAGGAGATTGATACTTCACACTTACAACTACAAAACACAAATACAATGGCTCGTCAATTCTTTGTCGGAGGTAACTTCAAGATGAACGGCTCTAAGGAGTCCATTACCAAAATTATTGATGGTTTGAACAAGGCTGACTTGCCTGCTGACGTGCAAGTTGTTATTGCTCCACCAGCCCCATACCTCGGCTTGGCTGTTGCCGAGAACAAGCAAGCTACCGTTGCTATTTCTGCCCAAAACGTCTTCAACAAGGCTTCCGGTGCTTACACTGGTGAGATTTCCCCAGAGCAATTGAAGGACTTGGGTGTCAACTGGACTTTGACTGGTCACTCCGAGAGAAGAACCATCATCAAGGAGAGCGACGAATTCATTGCCGAGAAGACTAAGTTCGCCTTGGACTCTGGTGTCAGCGTCATCTTGTGCATTGGTGAGACTTTGGAGGAGAGACAAGCTGGTATCACCATCAAGGTTTGTGCCAGACAATTGGACGCTGTTTCCAAGATTGTTTCTGACTGGACCAACATTGTTGTTGCCTACGAGCCAGTCTGGGCCATTGGTACTGGTTTGGCCGCCACCCCACAAGATGCTCAAGACACCCACAAGGAGATCAGAGCCCACTTGAGGGCCACCATTGGTGCCGAGCAAGCCGAGAAGGTGAGAATCTTGTACGGTGGTTCCGTCAACGGCAAGAACGCCCCAGAGTTCAAGGACAAGGCTGACGTCGACGGCTTCTTGGTTGGTGGTGCTTCTTTGAAGCCAGAGTTTGTGGACATTATCAGATCCAGATTGTAAGTTATATGACGAGGAATAGCAAATACGAATACATTGAGTGTATGCTGGAGGTGTTGTAGATGTAGTGGTAGGATGTGGTGATCGAACGTGTACTGGATTTCTGTTAAGGCTCTGGTATTATAATAGTAGTGCGGCCGCGTGCATCACCTCCATCTGCTGGTGCGCAGTGCGATTTTTCACCGCGCCAAGCGCAGTAGCAATGTCGAGCAACTGGGCGTAGTACGGCTCCGTGCCCTGGCGCAAAAAAAATTCATCCACCGGCATGTCCGACTCTGGCAAAATGTGCGAATCGTCCAAAACCGCCGCTAACTGTTCGAGCGCCGCGGGCTTGGACCCGTTGATGACGCGAGAAAAGGAAAACCGGAGTTGCCGGTTGCGGGCGCGGAACCGCGCGACCCAAGCGCGCGCCTGGTCCACAGACCCGGAGTAGGAATGCAACACCACAGTAGAAATACCCTCAAACCCCTGGGTAACGGTGTCAAACAAAGCGCCGTGCGCCTTGACGCAGTGAAGCGACACCGGAGCCCCCAACTCCAGCGCCAACTGCAATTGCGCCGTTAAAACCTGCTGCTGATGCGCCATGGCCACTTTGCACCCAGTGAGTCGCACCGCGCTCGCCCCTGCGGAGTCGCTGGCCGGGTTGTTCCCATAGAAGCCGTTGGATGGCACGCGAAACAGCTTGTCGAGCCCGATTTCGCCAATGCCGTACCGAATTCGCGCAGCAATGCAAGCCTCAGCCAACTTCCGCACCCGGATCATATGGTCGCCCAAGAAGATGGGCGCCGGAAGAACCTCAAGCAATTGCGGGTCGGGTGCAGGTGAGAGACACCTCTTATAATGCTGCGCCTTGTCTATGTGTTCTGTGGTGGAAAAGAGATGCGAATACCAAGGGTGGACTCCAAAGTACGGCACCACGGTGCGGGTGTCGCATTGAACCAACTGCTCGAGCACCGCCAAGTCGAGGTGGTTGGTGGACATGATATGGAGCGAGAGTGGGCCATGGACTCTTGTTTCGGCGCGAAATGCCTCGACCAAAAGCGGCACATCGCGCACTTCTGCACCAACGCCTAGGTGGCAGTGACAGTCGTGGATGTAATTGTCTATTTCCATGCCATTTCCCCAAGGTGGGGCAGCAGCAAATTAGTGCGGGCCGCCTGCACCTCCCGCGCCCTCACCAGACGTCTATCTCCATGGGTAGCGCTAGATAAATATCGACAATTCTGCTGCGAAGAAAGACAAGAAGCGACGACTGAACAAAGTGTTAGGGCCTCTCTCGACCCGACAATCTCTTTTCTTTCTCCAGCGCCGGCGCTGCTTTTTTCACCGGAGGTAATCACCACTCTTGACGTTCTTCCTGCAGGAGCCACATGCGATATGGTCTCACCTTATACCAACACTCTGGTTTTCCACCTCACTCAATTACTACACCGCCTACTGCAAAGACGTCCATTTCTTTCCGCTAAAATGACCATCATCATTGGTTCTCTGTATGTCTTTTTCTCGCACTCTAGTATCCGCCATTACTAACATCTAGATTTGCGCCTTACACTGTTAAGTTCGAGGTGGCCAATGACAACTTCGAGGACCAGGAGCACAGCGCAGAGCTGGCATTCTCCTTGCCAGAAACCGCCCCACCCACCCCAATCGGCATCTCCAACTCCATCTTACCCTCGCTTAGTATAACCTCTACAGCGAATCAAAGTCCGGCAGCAAACACCCCGCCGGTTCCGGGAAAGAGAATGTCTGATTCCGGTTCGGCAGAGGAGTTCTTCTATAACCGCAAGCTGTCGTCTGATTCCACCGGATTGTTGGCCGAATCCTTGCATGACAAGTTGGGCCTGCAATTGGTGCAACCCCGCTCGCGCTACCAGTCCCCGGTGGTTCCGAGCCTGGTAGTGGAGCAGAAGCGCAAATCCGAGGATTTGGGACTCCCTTCTTTGCGCATTAATCGCTCGGGCACAAACTTGACTGCGTTGAACAACCACGTCAGAAGTAACTCTAGCACCAGCGATACGGGCAATCGCCGGCGCAGTCGAAGCTCCGGCACCCGTATATTTCTGGGGTTCAGCTTCAACAACAACAGCAACCAGTCTCTCGCCATTGCAGAAGAAGGCGAGGAACCCTCCTCTCCATCACTTTCCGACGACCTGCCCTTTGGCGACAATCTCGACGATGATGCCGACGAGAGATTGGTGCCTTACGGTGGGTTTTCGCGCCCAGACTTGGAGTCAGCTTTCTTGAACCAGAAAAGCGTGTTTGAAGCTGCACCCTGGCAAATCGTAAGATCTGAGCAGGGTAATGGCTCGTTGTACAACGCAGTAAAGTCTGCGCGCGAGAAAGGCGTGATCGAAAAAAGTAAGTGGGTCGGAGCTTTGTCTCTGCCCACCGATGCCATTCCCAAAAATGTGCTCGATCAAGTCACGTCGAAGTTGTCGAAGGAGTATAACTGCGAGCCCGTGATTATCGATGACTTAACTTTCCATGGCCATTACAAGTCCTTCTGCAAGCAGATATTGTGGCCCACATTGCACTACCAGATCCCGGATGACCCGAAGTCAAAAGCTTTCGAAGATCACTCCTACCACTACTATAAGCTTTTGAACCAATCAGTAGCTGATAAGATTGTTGAGGTATACAACCGTGAAAACAAAGACTTGGACCCATCTGACCCCGAGAATATGATCTGGATTCATGACTACCATCTCCTATTAGTTCCAAAGATGGTCAAGGAGCAATTGCCCGATGCAAAAATAGGGTTCTTCCTTCACGTATCCTTTCCATCGTCGGAAGTGTTTAGATGTTTGGCACAGAGAAAGGCATTGCTTCAGGGAATGTTAGGTGCCGACTGTGTCTCTTTCCAAACCGATGAGTACGTGCGTCACTTTTTGCAAACTTGTAACAGGTTGGTTCTTTCCGACTCGAATGAATCTGGATTGATACATGAAGGTTACTTCACCAAGGTGAATACTATCCCGATTGGTATCGACGCCGACGAATTGAAAAAAGTGTTGAAATCAGATTCTGTGGTGGAATGGAAGCAAATGATTAGAGAAAAATGGAAAGGACAAATTCTTATCGTCTCTCGTGATCAGTTGGACAAGTTGAGAGGTGTGAAGCAAAAACTTTTGGCTTATGAAAAATTTCTCCTTGATAATCCGGAATATGTTTACAAGACATCGTTGATTCAAATATTTATTGGCTCATCGGATGACTTGAATTATGAAGCAGAAATAATGCAAATTGCTTCTCGAATTAACTCTTTGACTGAGAATATTTCTGACACTCCCCCTGTGGTAATCTTGAATAAAGATATTCAATTCGACCAGTACATTGCTCTTCAAAGTGAGGCTGATGTTTTCATAGTATCAAGCATGAGAGAGGGGTTGAATTTGACTTGTCACGAGTATATTGTTGCCACCCATGACAAAAAGTCGCCTTTAATTTTGTCCGAGTTTACAGGGTCTTCTCATTTACTAAGCTGCAAAGGAGAAGGAGCCATTCTTATCAATCCTTGGGACAAAGTTGGATTTTGTAACGCTATTAAGACCGCTTTGAGTATGAAAGAAGAAGAAAAGTCTGTCCGCTGGAAGCATTGTTACGAAATCGTGACCAAACACGACTCGTTAAGTTGGATTAAGACATGTCTTCGCTCCATAAATCAGGCTTGGAAAAGAGAAAAGGAAAAGTGCACCGCAAATTCAAGCACATTCAACTCTACTGTGTTTGAGAAGTTCTATAATTCTGCAACTGGAGGCAGATTGTTCTTCTTGAACTTAGACACACCGGGCACTCACAATACTTTGTTTGGACTCCAGCCTGGTACAGGTAAGGGCTTTCTAGATTTTTCTAGAGTCGGAATTCTTTTAAAGGAACTCCTTTCTAACCCTGACAATCATGTTTATGTTGCAAGTATCATCAAAAGGTCTGAACTAGAATTGCTTTTCAAAAATGTGATCAATATTGGGTTGGTCGCAGAAGGAGGTGGGTTTGTCAAACTCATTGGCCAGTCGAAATGGATATCCACTTTCGATGAAGACGAGATTTCAAACTGGAAACCACAAGCTTCTCTGTTTATCTTGGCCAAGCAAGAGAGATTACCAGGATCTTTGGCCATCATTGAAGATTGCACACTCCGTTTAGTGGCAGACTCTTCATTGGGTATATCCGAAAGCAGATTCCTTGACATCCTGGGTGGTGTCATTCAATATATCAACGAGGCTTTTGGAGCAGATGGGGTACACGCCACCTTCGTCAACAACTCAGTTGTCATCCAAAAGAAAGCTATCGGTTTGAGGGCTATTAAATTCATCTTGTCATACTACACCACCGAGATGGATGCTGAGGGGTTGACAAAAAGCTTGAACCTTAAGCCAGTAAGCTCAACATCAGATACAATCTTCAACGGCTCTCAGGAAGAATCGATTGATTATGAAGCTCAGAAAAAAGGAACTTTAGTGAGTTCCTTATTCTTTTCCGGCGGGCTCAACCCCATGGACGAAATCGTTTACGATTTCGCGAACAGCTTAACGAAAGATAACGTCGTTAGTGATGTACTCACGGTCGCTATTAACGGAGAGAAAGGCGAAGCCAGGACCTCAGCTACATACACAGCCTTGGGCCAAAATGAGTTGTTTAGTATCATCTCAAAGTTTTAGAATACACCTTTATAAAATGCAAAGTCTATAGAATATCATATTGAAGAGATGCCTTCAAGATTGCTTATCCTTATAACTCGCTACCGCTATTTTATTGAATTCGTCAAAAGCACTGAAAAGATCCTCTTTCATCTTATCAGAAAAATTACTGTTTCTATTCCAGTAATAATTGACAAACTCGGCTTCGGTCAAGGCACTTTTACCTGAAGGCCTATTGACAACCCAGAGAGTCTCCTTGGACTTTTTGTGAGTTTCCCTATCGTCTTCCATTCGTGAAAGAATCTGTTTCTTAGACAAAATCTGCTCGTTGACCTTTTTCGAGGGATCTCCTGTTCTTGAAGGTCTAATTGAAAACATTTCCGACTCTGCAACGTCACTATCACGGTAAGGTTTATTTTTCAAAAGTCTTATGCGTTCATAATGACTTTGCTTTCTCTTATGGAGAAGAATATCCCATGCTTGCAATACAGGGTCCTTAGAGCCATCTTTTATTTCTTCCAACGTTATTTCTGGATAAGGTACATTCAATTCCACATCTTCAAGCTCCTCTTTTGTAAGGAGAGTTTCAATCGACCGGTATTGCTGCTTATATTCAGAAAAATTGACATTGAGGGACTCTGAGATATTGCTTAAGCTATTGAAGATGTTGTTGAGATTCGGATTGTTTGACGATGGTAGCACCTTCAAAAGTATCTTCGGTAAGGACGTTTTTAGATTATGCACATAAGGGTAATTATAGTGGGAGTTGGTTTGCTGAGATATATGGAAGGATTCATGAATCAAAACGTCTATAAATTGAAATATAGTTGACTTCGAGTTCAATTCAAGCTTTTGGTCGTCGAGTGCATCCATGATGGCGAAGTAAAGATAGTCTTCATTTTCTGAATGTTTCAAGGCAAAATGGGCAGCTCTTAGAAGATTTTGCATTTGATGAGACAAAGTCTTCAACATTTGCTGAAACTGTGTGCTTGTTTCGAACGAATCCATGGTGCTTTGACAGAAACCATAAGCAGAAGAAAAGCGCTACAGCTTAAGCATCAAAAACCCGTACACCACATACATTGTACAGAAGGATATCTGCGTTAGTTTTTTTTTTTTTTTTTGATTAAGAAAGGTAATTATGTACTGTTTTATGGGTGACTGTGACGACGTCTCTAGCTGTTTCTTATGTTCCCGCTATTGCATAATAGGTATTTGAGAGGACAAAAATTGGCTTTGGAAGAAAAAGCATTCGTTCTTAACGTCAGGTCAAGATTTGACGGGAAAGTTCCCTGAAGAATTGTATCTCTTGATTAATTAAGCTTCACATAACCGTATTGCTATAAAGAAATTCAAAAATCATAAATGATCAAAGTGGATGCAACTTTAATACGTATGTCATTTAGCGCGGTATCTAAAAGTAGTTGCAGCAATCACCACACCAGTGATATAACAAAGTCGCTCAGTCATCAATGCCTTCAAATTTCCAAAGTATAACCTGGTTTTTTAAAGACTAAGTCAGGGATTGTCCGGGATAATTAGGTGGTAGCAAGCGGGACTACGGAGTGTACACTAAAAATTACACACCCGTACACCACACACCAGAGCTTGACATGAAATTTTTTTCGCTCCTCGCGGCTTCTTCATTTTTTCGTTAGCTTTACAACATCTGAAAATGGGTAAATCATCTAAAGGAAAGGGTGGAAAGAACAGAAGAAAGGGAAAGAACGTGAACGGTGGTCAAAAGAGAGAATTGATCCACAGAGAGGAGGGTCAAGAGTACGCTCAAATCACTAAAATGTTGGGTAACGGCAGACTTGAGGTCAGTTGTTTCGACGGCAACAAAAGATTGGCTCACATCAGAGGTAAGATGAGAAAGAAGGTCTGGATGGGTCAGGGTGACATCATTTTGGTTTCCTTGAGAGACTTCCAAGATGAACTCTGTGACGTTGTCCACAAGTACAACTCCGACGAGGCCAGAACCTTGAAGAACATCGGTGAATTGCCAGAAACCGCCAAGATTAACGAAACTGACACCTTCGGTGAGGACGGTGAAGAAGAGGTCAACTTCGAGTTCGGTGACGATGATGACGACGAAGATGAGGAAGATGAGTTGGACATCGACGACATTTAGATGTCATTGTGCATTATAGATGATGAATTTCCTTTCTTTCGTGTTTTAAGTATAGTCATATAAGAACAACTTGGTAATTAATGGTGAATTTCCATGTAGAGAACCAGTACTGAGCTACACTCACTACAGAGCGACAGTAAGAAAAATGCAAGATTAATTATAGATAACTATAAATGTTAACGGTGCAAAAAAGCTTAGTTAACCAAAGCAGAAGCAGTGGCAGACTCGTACTTCCAGTTTGGAGGCAAGACAGAAACAGTTCTGTAGTATCTGGCCAATCTGTGGATTCTAGACTCGATCAAAATCAATCTGAACTTAGAGTCCTTGTCCTTTCTGTTTCTCTCCAAGTGCTTTCTGACAGAGACAGCCTTCTTGATCAAGAAGTACAAGTCCTCTGGGATCTCTGGAGCCAAACCGTTAGACTTGAGGATTCTCAAGATCTTGTTACCGGTGACAACCTTAGCTTGGGAAACACCGTGAGCATCTCTCAAGATAACACCAATTTGAGAAGGAGTCAAACCCTTTCTGGCGTACTTGATGATTTGCTCAACAACATCGTCAGAAGTCAACTTGAACCAAGCTGGAGCGTTTCTAGAGTATGGAAGAGCGGAGGAGGAAATACCTTTACCCTTAATATGTTAGTAAAATTGTCTTTAGACAAGAGAACAAAACGCAAGCGGCAACCAGAATATATTCTGGAATGACATGACCTCATCGAAAGATTTCCGAAACTGCCTTCAATAGGGACAATAGTTCGAGAGAACCTTTCAAGAGACGGGAGAATCACCTCGCCGTTTCCAAGACCGTCATTTGGTCTACAAATAGTGGAATCAACCAGCAAAACGCAACGAGCCATTTCCATAAAGTAGTTGATATCAGATACTAAAAGCTGATGATTATCTTCCCGAAGGCATAATCACTTTTAGCAAGACTCAAACCACAAGCTGTGCACCGAATTGATCCAGTTCACTATTCAACCATACCATGTTTTGCAAGAAACAATGTCACATACAGAAGAATGCATACGACCCATGGCTGCTGTTTTTCTTTTCTTAGAATAGTGAAAAAAATTCAGGTCGGGGTCCAGGCAAGCATATATAGTGCGGAAAAATTTTCAGGCAGGACTGGTACGGGCACACATCTTCGCAGAAGCCTGTCTCTGAGTGGTCAGCGTGCTGAGATGTACGACGCATGCTGACATTTTATAAGAGCGTGTATTGAAATGTATATACAGGATCACCACTATGAGGTCCTGTATATAACAGAGTGGGCCCTTTGGCCCAAAGCTAAGGATAACTAACGATGCCACAAATTAGTGTAACCGGTCTTCAAAATCCTCAAAATCTTCTTCATCATCAATCTCAATGAGTCTGAATTGTTAGTAAAAGTATGCTGAAAAAATAGCGAATAGTACGTACTGAGAGACACCTGCTTTATCTCTAATTAACTCCACTCCTCCAGCATAGAGCATTTTACTTTCTTGGCCACAAGTGGGCGGTCTCCAGTAGACAAGGACCAAAGGAGATTTAATTCTTCCATCGCTTAGTTTCAAGGGATAGGAAATGATCACGTATCTGGCACTGTTGTCTGGAAGTTCTTCCACAAGCTCTTCTATCGACTCGATTGGCTCTTCGTTTTCTTTTTGTACTTCATATGTCTTTTTGTCAATAAAATCTACATTGTAAGTATATCTTTTACCGTTTGCAAATACCAAAAAAACGTACAAATGATTGCTTGCATGGACGTGGCCTTAGCACTGGCAAACCTGAATTTTCGAAGCTCAGACAAAGTTTCGGAGCTGAATGAGTATAACGAAGGGGCCTGGAGGGTTAGTGTCCAATATTAATGTGTACCGCAACGGAAAGACATACCATTGTAGAAGCAGTCGATAGGTTTTACCCGAACAAGGACAAGAGCGATCAACTATCGCGTGCTGGATGCACCACCAGCATTCACCCATTGAGGCACGCCACTTGCATATAGCCACGCCAATGTAATAACCCATCCGAATCAGGATAGAACATAAACACCACCTCGCTCATTTTGGTATATTCTCTTGGGTCGGTAGTTTTTTCTCTGCGCTAGTGTTTTGATTACATTTCAGGTCCGACCAAACACCCTTCTTGTTGCTCTTGCCTTTGCTTTCAGCCAGAAAGTCTTTTCTTGTTTACAAATACACCCGTGCCCTTTTCCTGATAGATCGCCGTTGCTATCTCTTCCCACTTTGTTCTTTACCATCTCAAGCACCACTTCCTATCCACCATTAAGAAATGGCCAGAGCAAGACTGACCATCCCATTGATTGAGTTCTTGAAAAGTATGTTCCTGCTCACCGTGAAGCGTTTCTGTCGTATCTGTAACTAACATCTAGACCGCATATACCTTGGAGCATATGACTACACCCCGGTAGATACCAACGAATTGGTATATTTTACCGTCGAGGACGCATTGCCCTACAATGCCTTTCACTTGGACTTTGGACCTTTGCACATTGGTGCGCTCTACCGGTTTGCGGTTGTATTGCACAACATTTTGAACGAAGAAGCAAACCTGGGAAAAGCTGTGGTTCTTTACAGCTCTACATCGCCAAAGGAGAGAGCTAATGCGGCTTGTCTTCTTTGTTGCTACATGGTATTGGTCCAGTCCTGGGCTCCACACCAGGTATTGCAACCTATTGCGCAGGTTGAAGTTCCGTTCCAATCTTTCAGAGATGCCGGTTACTCCACCGCCGATTTTGAAATAACTATCCAAGACATTGTTTACGCAATGTGGAGAGCCAAGGAAAGAAACATGATAGACTTAACTAGCTTCAATTTGGAAGAATACGAGCAGTACGAGAGAGTCGACCAAGGTGACTTCAACGTGGTGTCAAAAGACTTTATTGCCTTTGCATCTCCTCAGCAGAACATGAGGAAGCCTGGTGTGTTGAACGAGCCTTTTAAGAAAGTACTTTCTTTTTTCAAGGCCAACGACGTTCAGCTTGTCGTGAGGCTCAATTCGCACCTCTATGATGCCACCGAGTTCACCAAAAGAGGTATCCAGCATATTGACATGATCTTTGATGATGGTACTTGTCCCACCACCGAATATGTCCAGAAATTTATTGGTGCTGCTGAATGCATTATCAATAGAGGAGGCAAGATTGCAGTTCATTGTAAAGCAGGCTTAGGAAGAACTGGTTGTCTCATTGGCGCTCACTTAATTTATACACATGGATTCACGGCCAATGAGTGTATCGCCTATATGCGGATGATACGTCCGGGAATGGTTGTTGGTCCTCAGCAGCACTGGTTGTACTTGCATCAAAATGAATTCCGTGACTGGAGACATACTATGTGTCTTGATAACAGGCCTGACTTTTTCATTGGCGGCCTCTTCCCCTTAGTGTCTTATGAAGATTTCAAAGCAAGAATGAAGCAGGAGGCTAAGCAGAAAAGACAACAGCAGCAAATCAACTCGTCGTACGTTAGCCAGTTCGACTCTTCTTTTAATACTCCAATTCGGAGAAGGAAAATTAGTGGAGCTCTAGCTTCGAAGATCCAAGGTGCCGTGCCTATGGAATCTCCAGGCCAGCCCAGAAAATACAGAGAATCTGAGAACTCGGTGCTTCATGACGTCGTCAACAACTCCGACGAAGAGAACCATGCAGCTACCGAATCCATGCATGATGCAGAGCCAAGCACCATAGAGCAGGAAGTGAATAATGCTGATGGTGAGATATGTCACAGCTCGCCTAAAAGAGATTCCAGTGACTGGAAAATATTGAGAAACATCTCAAATAACAGTTCCACACAGCCTGTTTCATTGACAAAAACTACTACCACAACGACGACAAGAACAGTCAGCACGACATTGACGTCATCGCCCAACTCCCCAGGAAATTCTAAATTCTCAAAGTCGAGGTCTAGTACTATGATCAGTTCCGGCATTTTGCCGGGAAAAAATGGAACCAGAGTACTCTCTGGCGGTATTAGAAAAGTGAGCGGGAAAAAATTCTGAATCACGGACTTCACTTCTACTTTACAATAACTTTAAAGAGTGATTTGCATTTTTGATATGATATTGGTGGTGTATTTAGGAGTAGGGAGACGCGTCGTAACCGGGAGTTACTCGATGTACTCAGGTTGTTGAATATTAAAATCTTTATCGTCGACGAACTTAAATGCTAGTAGATCAAAGTCTTGAAATACCACAGACTGCAACGTTTGATCATCATCAACTGGAATCCACAAGTTATCATATGGTGACTCTTTGACCTTGGGGAGTGCGAGAGTTATATCAGTAGCTTCCACTTGTAATCCGCCCTCCTGAATAATTTCAGGATCTTCCTGTTCATCATTTTCAACAAGGTGGAGCCCCCCTGACAGATTTATACATTCGACAAGAGAATCGACGAAGAATTTGATCGTAAAGTTCTTTTTGACACTCAATTGGGTGGGGACAACGTAAGTGCTTCTTCCCCTCTTGAATTTCAAGATCGTAATTATTTTTTTGGGCGGCTTTGTGTTAGTCGAAGATCATTATTTCATCGTTCTGGTTCTATAAGCATGTATACAATCAGCCCATGCTTTATGGAACATACCATATGTAGTGTTTGCTTCTTACGAGTCTTGAATTCAGTGCGACCTGTACTGATAAATATGGAAGAGCAATATAGAGGCACCAAAGAAGCGGAAAACTGTTGGAAACAAAAAAGGAAAAAAAAAAATAACAGCAGCTTAATTCGGGACTCTGTTGACGAGATCGAGAGTCTTAGAATGCCGATTATTTCTTCTTGTAGATCCGTTGTGTCATGCTAAATGAGTCCTGAGACCTAAACTGCGAAAAAAAACTGAAGCCAAACTAGAACAAACAATTTCATGCCGACAGTTGCTGATTTAACTAGCCATGCCAGGCTGCTTAGATCTATGTACCGGGATATCCTACGATCATTGATGAGAATACGAAAGTATACTCCCGTGGTTTCTATTGAGGAAACTAATGACTCTATTGTGAGGGAACTAGAGAAAGCATCCAAGAACCCTCAGCTTTATGGGGGATTTCTTAAATCCGAGCTACGGTATTATATCGATGAGGAATTTAGGGCCGAGTACCGAAGTTTCAATTCCAGAAGCTTGTATTTGAAGTTGCAAACGGGCACTAATCTAATCAAATGTCTAAAAGAGGTTGGCACCGAGCCATTGAATCCACTCCACTGGTCCGAATTGATCGGAATTCTAGTACATCACAGGAAATCACAACATTTAAAGCAATCTTGGAAACTGGATTATTTGAAACACAAAGACGCAATTGACCAAGGTCGGTCTAGAGAAGTTGATACACTCACGCTCAAACAAATTCAATCTCGGTCGGCCAAGCCGAAGTATGATGTTCTTCCTGATTTTACCGAACTAAATGCTGGTCAAAAATACAAGCATTTCAAAAAGGCATTGTCTCAAAGCAAGGAAAATTCACAATTTGTTCTTCGAAACTATCTCAAACATCTCCAGTTAAAAGGCCTCATCCCGAATCCCTACAAACTACCGTACGTTTCTGAAACGCTTACCAAACACTCATTCAATTTGCCAAATCTGCTGGTTCTTCTTCCCGGTTCCACCAAGAGCTTTGTTGTAAATGAAGCATATGATTTGGAGTATATTGAAGCAATAATGAAACCAGAAGTGGAATTCATTATCAACAAAAACCATCACCTACAAGCTCTAGAGAAACATGTTCTCGACGACGGTCCATATAAGGTGAAAATTCGAAACACTACCGCAGGGGTGATGACTGCGAACTTCCTCCGTGCTCCAAATTTTTTGCCCCCTCTGATGAAAGAGCTTGCCCTTGATATCAAAAGGCTGATGAGGTGCGTACGTAAACAATTCATATGGAATTTGAGTACAGATTCCAAAATTAATGCTAGTGAAAAGGCATACGGAGATGGCTACGGTGTTCGAGGGTCCCGCGGACATTCCTCTGAAGAAATCATGTATCCGCGGAAATATTACGAAGAGCTAGCTGATCAGGAATCGTTCTGGGAGACATTGATGAGTGTGGAAACCATGAAAGTTGCTCGCGGAGAGGCGGTGGTTTTGTCACGAGACGTACAGACACAGCTACGGGCTGTAGATAAGAGGAATCATGAAAGCTGGAGAGAGCCGCTCGTTGAAACTACTCAAATGATCAACGACGAAGTCCAAGCCCTCTACGACAAGTACAAGATTACTAAAAATAGCAGTATTTGGGATGATCAAACAAGATTACAGGCAAAGATGAACAAGATTCATGAACGTAGCGTTGAAAAATACGCCAATTTAGTTCAGAAGTTGAAAGAGAATGATGTTTTCTTACACTCGGACTTGTTCATGAAAGAATCATCGATAGACAATTACGACGCGACGATGAAGCGTGATGGCTCTAAACGTGAAGACAAGACAAAGGGGTTGTCCGAATACGAGAGGGCTGGCTTGGGTAAGAGGTTAGCAGACTATCTCGAGGAGACGGGTAATCCATCGTTTCGGATGGGAAACCGTTTTACGAAAAGATTTAAATTTTAATTTTGGAGTTCGTGCAATATATAGACAAGAAGGTGTGCCGAGAGGTATATACTTCCAGAAAATAAAATTCAATGGTGAAATTAGTCGTTACAGTCATAAAGTTCATTACGATATGTCAACACTGGAGCAGCCTCATACCAGATATCCCCTAAAAGCCCGCTCGGTAGGGGTATATCCATCCATTTGTCTCGCAGCACTTGCGTTATCAAGATGAAGATCTGGGTTATCTCCAACCAAGCCACCTTCGTGTTCAACAATTTCGAATCCTTCGATCATTCTCACCAACTCGGAGGTGTCTCTCTCACCGTCTGCCACCGACAAACCATTCATCATTGAGATAACGTCAGTTAAAGTCTTACCTTGGGCTTTGAGCTCTTTGTGTTTGGCCAAAACCTCTTCCAAAAGGGTCACTGTATTCTCGTACCAGGGCTCAATTGTAGCAGGAAACGGTGGAACAGTTAAGATGTTCTTTCGAGCGAAGATGGCCTCTTGCGAAAGTTGATTCCGGTAGAAAAGAGAGGCTTGGTAATGCTCCTTACAACAGTATTGAGAAAGATAGGTGTTTGGAAGGATCATCGATGGCTTTCGGTTCCAGATCTGATATCTTGTTGCCGTTTCCATGCACCCACCCAGGTGTGAAAGCCGCCTGACTTGGTGTTTTGGTGCGCTGTCACACAAAAGGTAGCCACATTGATGCTCTATGTTTCTTTCCTCAACTAGTTCATCGTAGGATTGCTGGGTGAGAAATCGACTAAAAAACTTAAGAAGATTCATATCAACAGTATTGTCAAGCGCAAGTTCGGCGATCTTTAACAGTAATTGCGATGCTTCCATGGGCGACAACGATTCTTTGTTGCCGAAGGGCTCCAAATGACCCAAAAATACATCAACAGTCAATTTTGTCATATTTTTGATTTTGGTGATCCATCAGTTTTTTTCGATCGAGAGTGTACTTTGTCTTTTATCGTTTAGCTATTATACCCAAATTGAAGTAGGTACACTGACCCAATCCAATGAGTGCTCACACCTGTACATCTTAAACTCGGGGTTGCCCTGGCGCTTATAGGCCCAAATATTTTTTGTCAAACCTGGAGTAATCAAAGTTATAGCGTAAGCGGTGTGCTATCAGAAGTGAAGATTTAAGTGAATTATATTTTGAAATTTATAGTGACCTCGTCGAGTGTAGCGTGGTGTCTTCTAATCTAAGATAAGGCTCACTATTGCAGATAAGCCCTCAATGCTGATATGATGATCGCTCTGAATTTTTACTTTCATGGATAAAAATACAAGAAAAAGAACTCATCCCGACTTATCACTCGCCGCCTGGCATTTGATGGTCATTTTGCATTTCGACGGAGTCACGGCACGTAAACGCAGGTGTGGAAATGTGTGGAGGTTTGACGTAACCACACGCAGGGTTGCTCTGTTCAGTTGCATGGTCCTCATATCGCCTCAGACGGGTGGAAATATGATGAAACGGTTCAATAACAGCAATACTTAGATATTTATAGATCCGGTCCTAATGTGCGGTCTTAGGGCTTTTAGGGTATCTAAAGATGAATAAATGTGCTTAGGGTATCCAGAGATGGATAAATGTGTCTACCCTGTATATTAAATTAGGAATGTATCAAATACCTGGTCCAACCGTCAGCTTGATATAACAATGGAAGTAGAGCCCAAAATGCCTGAAAACGGCATGGCAGACAACCACCATTTCACTGATGAGCTTGAGAGCACACGCAGCTCGAGTACTCTAAAAGAGCCTCCGTTGCATGCGGAACCGGTAGCCTCAAGACCAAGATCTTCCACAGCGACTAGTTTCTTAAATTTGATTCAGAACGGATCCCAGAGCGACTTGTCACTGATGTCAAAACCCAATGGAAGAATGATTTCGCTCTTCCGTTTGCTACTCATTGAATTGAATCTTCCAGGGCCTACTTCATCGAAGAAACGAACCAAAGAAGATGAGGAGGAAGAGAGACAAGCATATGAGCAATTGATTAATATGATTCAGGTGCCAGCTTACTTGGAGAAATTTATAGCTTACGGTCTTTTGGTCTGTCTAAATTCTCTACTCACACTATTCACTTTGGTTCCGTTGAAAATATGCATCATCACTTATTCCACCATCAGCCAGCTTGTACGGCTTGGCAAAATTGACTTGAGCATTGTCAAGAGAAACTTTCATTTCGTGAAGAGAGATGTCATCACAATTTTTATCATTTTCTCTACCGTCCATATCTTGTGCGGCCCTGTGTTAGAGATCTCACGATTGTACCATGATATCAGAGGACAGGCACATATCAAGTTGTACGTGATGTTTGGCGTGTTAGAAGTCACAGATAAACTACTATCATCTATAGGGCTGGAGATATTTACTGTGTTAGTGGGAATACCATTAACTGACACCAGTCCTGGCAACATGCTAAAATTGGTCATTTTTCTAGCGTTGGAGTTGATATATTCCTCCTGTCATTCCTATGCCCTCATATACCAATGTGTATCTTTGCATGTTGCTGCAAACTCTTACTCTAATGCGTTGTTGGCACTTTTACTTTCTAATCAATTCGCCGAACTCAAGAGCGCTGTTTTCAAAAAGTTTGAGAAGGAGGGTTTGTTTCAGGTTTCTATGTCTGATTTGACTGAAAGATTTCAGCTATCCATAATGTTATTTATTATCACCTTGAGAAACTTATCTCAGTTGGGAAGCACGCAGTTAGGGCTCATTCCAGACAGTTGGAAATCGTGGAATAAGTGGTTTGGGGCGATTTTTGGGCCTTCTATTGTGGTGTTGGGCAGTGAAATCTTTGTTGATTGGTTGAAGCACTGTTTTATCATCAAGTTCAACCGCATTCGCCCCACAGTTTATGATAACTTCCTTTATGTCTTGAGTTTGGATTTTCGAGAGGTGTTTATCTCAAATTCCAAAGAATTTACTCTGAGGGAGGCGTCGGACTACATTGTGTTGGCGAAAAGAATTGGCCTACCAATAACTACTATCTCCATTTGCTTTCTCCGCATGTCTTTAACTGACTTGAAGACCGTATTTTTGCCCACTTCATATTCTTTTGCATCCGTATTTGGCAGTATGGCTCTACTTTCCCTAACGCTAGTTGCATTATTGGTTATACGACTCATTATCAGTTTATGGCTCCTCAAATGGGGAAGAAGGATCAAAAGAAGTTATGAGGCTCGCCAGCTTGACTTGGTAAAAAAATCAGAAAAGAAAATGACACCAATACTTCAGCTGCCTCCAGATATTGCTTCGGTTGTCTCCACTCCTGTGAGCAAAACAAATGACTCGGTTTATTCCGATGTCTCTTCCCTTGAGGGTGATTTTGAGAGCAACTTGGCGCTGGTTTTCCTAGATTTACCAAAGTTGGATACCAGCATTCACACGTCTCAGTTTGCTGCTTCGAGTACACAGGATGTACGTAAGCGGAACACACTCGAAAGTGATGACGAAATTGAAACTTCTTTCATTCCTGGCGTACCTAATACTGAGATGTCTTCAATTAACCCATCTACGAGGGTCTTTCTTTATGATTACGGTGAGAAGGTTCCACCTACGCTAGAGGAAAAGAGAAATCAGCAGGTGAAGGATAGACATATATATTCACCGGGCTCTGTATCCTCGGATAATGATTCACTTACTAAAGTGAAACGGTATGAGATGGCCAGTAAACGTATTTGGTAGTTCGTTATATTCAAGGTTTAATATATAGATCGTGTATGTACAGGTAAAATGGAACCATGGGCTCATTGCTTCAATAACTGCTTCTTCAAAGTGGCGCTGATGTAATTCACAGTCTGAGGTCTAGGCCTCTTGACATTGGCGGCGAAAGCCAAGCATCCAGTCAACAAAGCCAAGGCACCAGCTTGATGTGCAGCACCCAAAGGAATTGGAACCAAGTAAATCAAGGTGAAAATGCCCAAAGTGACTTGAGCCGAGACCAAACCCATCATGGCATGCATTGTTCTTTTGGCTCTCACGGGTATGACATTCTTATTCTTGTTAACAAACATATGAGCGGCGAGAATAGCGAAGAATGTGGTGGTAGCAAAGGTTCTGTGGACAAGCTGGACTGTGGCTGGGTTTTCCAAAAGGTTTCTCCACCACAAATCAGAACGGTCGTCGTTTCTAGCAAAGACCGGGTCCATAAGCTCGCCGTATGACGGAATGTAATCGTCCCCCATATGAGGGAAAGTGTTGTAGATTAGACCAGCATCCAATCCGGCAACCATGCCTCCAGACATAGCGGTGATGAAGGTCAATACAAGGAGACCTGCAGCGATCTGTCTAGTCTTGTTCAACTGGGGGCTGTTGAGCTTAGCGAGTGTTTCGGTGACTTTTTCTGGGCTGGCCTTTAACTGCTTAATCCAACGGTTCTCATTCAAGATTTCAAACGCGGTCCACAACACTCCCAAGTACAACAAAAAAGCAGCTCCCAAGTGGGTAGTCAAACGGTATTGAGACACGGTTGGCTTTGAATTTCTTTCGGCGAGATTTTCTTCGTCTAAACCGGACTTCACCATCCACCATCCAATGGCACCTTGTAATCCAAGTAAACCAGTGAGACCAATGACTCTGCGGGTAACATAAGGACTAAACTTCTTGGAGGCCCAGAAATAGATGGCAGGCAAAATGAAGAACATGCCGATACCTCTTCCAATCAAACGGTGACCCCACTCCATGCTAAAAATAAACTTGAACTCATCGAGCGTGATGTGCGAGTTCAACTGCTTGAACTCGGGCGACTCCTTATACTTGCTAAACTCCTCTTCCCATTCTTTTTCATTGAGCGGAGGAATCGCACCAGTAACTGGCTTCCATTCGGTGATAGACAAGCCGGACTCGGTCAATCTCGTGAGGCCTCCAATGATGACAATACCGAAGATAAGACCTGAGGTGGAAATCAACCAGTAGCCTATGATTTTGCTGGAGACCACAGGCGCTGCTTTGCGGGCAGCATTAGCGATAGGGGTGGTAACAGACGCTGCAGCGGAGGAATAGCGAGCGAAGTTTGTCTTAACAAAGTTTGGACGCACAGTAGAGTAACTCTTCGAGAATGAGAGTCTTGACCATAACTGAGCGAGTGGGCTGACTCTAGGAGCCAACGACAAGCGAACGCTACTGGACTTGGCCAAAGTGTTCAACACGCTGCTATTTTTGGTAAAGTAAAAACCAGACCTGCAAAACATGGGGGTGTAAACTGGAGTTTAAGAAGAGTAGGAGATTTCAGGACTTGGTGGTGCCATTGCCGTCTGTCTCACGTGATGTTTGTTGCACGTAAGACCATATCCGCACTCGTTCACTGGGTCGGGGTGCAAACGCGCGGCTTGTACTAAGCAAATCTCTCGCACCAATACAACATATTTTGGAAAAACAAAAAGAGGAGATATTTAAATAAGAGACTCAATGGCAATCCTGGTAGATCCTGCTTCCAGGCCAGTTTTATTAAATGCACTCTTCATATTCCTCTTCCTTTTGTTCTCTACCGCAGTTGCAGGCGTGGCGGTGTATCGGCTTAGACCACTTTTATCCACAAGTAAAGCATCGACCGGCCCAGAGTCCCAACATAGTAGCCTTTTCTCTCCCAAAAATGTGACTCCTGTCTTAACAGCCCGCGAATTGGAGAAGGTCGATTCTTCGCTCGGATTGCGCATACTGGCACAAACACCAGGATCTCAAGGCAGGCAAAGATATGAATCTCAGAACCGTTCCAAATTCTCCCCCAATTTCTCTACATTGGGGCATGTGTTCGGATCTGAACCTTCTAAGCTTCTCTCGGGCAGTCTGCCTCCGCGTATTGATGTGATTCAAAAGGAATCGTCTATATTGTTTCAACGGCCTCGGTACTCCGAATCTGAGATGCGCCATCTCCACACACCCTTACTGAAAGCGCCAAATGAGTCTCTCGGATTGACCCGCTTACTTCGTTTCGAAAACTCTTTTCCTACTCCTCAGTTTGATGTCATGAAAATAGCCACCGATGTTATTCTAGAGGTGAGTCTTGCTCTTACTGAGCAGGATCCTAGTTCCAGAGCTTTGGGACTCTTTCAGCTTGCAGCCATTGGTGGAACACGTAAAATCTACGATAATCCCATCTACTATCATGAGCAATTCTGTTTGCTCGTGGAAAAGCAAGTTGAAAGTGTCGAGTGGTACAAGAGCTCTGTAGGCGGACTACAAATGATGTTTGTAGACTTGATGGTTTGCTTTTCGTGGAGTCACTGGCATTGGCACGAATTTGCTACATTGGCAGAAAACGAACAACTTCCAAATTGTTCAACCATTCTAGATTCTCCGCTGGAAAGGGATGACAATGTTGCTTTTTCAAAACTCATTGAATACTTTGATCGTGGACACGCTGAACCCTTCATCGTGTCCCACGTCTCGATCTTTCGCCTACTATCAAGACTTTCTTTAGCAATCTCTCAATTGAACTCTGAATGTCCTCCTGTGGCAAAGATGAAGCTTCAAACGGTGTTTCGCATTTGCGCTACGAATACCAAATGCTTTGAACACCGGCAGCTTTTGCCTTTGGTGTCTCAATCGGTTGTTGCAGCCAAGAATGAGAGCACCAAATTGTTTTTCTACGACATTGCCTCGGAAATCATTTGTCCCCACCTTAGGTGCTGCATCGAGATGCAAGATGTTTTCTACCCCAAATCAAATTTACAAGGTTTGGTCCTCCAAGGTTTGTGTGTGAACCAGTCATTAGGTGTTCGCACCAAAGCGGCGAATCTTGCCCGTCTATTAGGAAAAATTTACCCCGAGGTAAATATATGGTCGGACTCTGTCAAATCAAACAAAAGCGTGACACATATGCCAGACGCTTCGAAAGTACCTGGTTCCTGGATGAAGTACTCCATCTGATCTTCCTAAAACGTCAACTCTTCGAGTCGGGGTTCCCAACACGTGAAATTCTGTGCCCATACCTCGGTGGCAGCTATGATACATTGCGGTACAGGATTTGAAGTACACGTTCAAATTTTCTTCCGTGAAAAGAAAAACTTGATCTTCAGCGCAAATATGTGTACCATCGATTAAAAGGCACTTTTAAACTTCCTTTTATTTTTTTGTGATTTTGCTAAAGATTCAGTCGTCAACTTCGGCCTCGGTCACTTTTTCCCGTTAGAGAGATCATACAGTAGCCGCAATGCTTTGCATGTATATACCACTGGTGAGCATCATATGCCTAACACTCTCCTCATTATAGAGGTCAAATATAAATCTGCTGTTCCCTTAATTGCCCCTCCCCAGTACTACCGCTAATCAAAATGTCCGGGCTTGAACTAGCTGCTGCTGCCATATTTGGCGCCCAATTGATTGATGCTAAGTATCATGTGAAAGAAGATCTCAACTTAATTAGAAAATTGATGCAATCGGCGATACCTTATCTCTACAACGTTTCCAGAAATAGAACAAGTTTCTGGTATCTATTTGAGAAGGCTGTGAAAAAGTATCCTAACAACATTGCTATTTCGTTTCCTCGTCCTAAAAGCTCGTCAAATATAAAATTGGATGCTGATGGGTTTCCCATTTACGATGATCAGTTTGATTTGGAAACCTACACTTACAAGGAGTTGTACTCGATGATTTTGAAGTTTAGTTGGATGTTAAAACATGAGCATGGAATAAGTCTGGCGGACACCATTGGTATTGACTTTATGAACAAACCTCTTATCGTCATCCTTTGGCTTTCGTTGTGGAATATTGGTGCGCTTCCGGCATTTTTGAACTACAACACAAAGGATAAGCCGCTCGTTCATTGCATCAAAATTGCCGATATTAAACAGGTCTTCATCGATCCAGACTGTGCTGAACCGATCCGCAAGACTGAGCAAGCGATCAAAGATCAGTTGCCTCATGTTGCGTTGCATTACATCAATGAAGATGAACTCCTCAAACGTTTGCAGGACAAGTTTGCTCCCGAGTATAGAGCACCGGATGCTACTAGACGTCCTGAAGATACCTTGTCGTCGTGCTGTGCATTGATCTACACTTCAGGAACTACTGGCTTGCCCAAGTCTGCTATCATGTCTTGGAGGAAAGCGTTCATGGCCAGTAGCTTTTTTGGTAACATCATGCGTATTGACAACAAGTCAGTCGTGATGACTGCAATGCCGATATATCATTCTACTGCTGCAATGTTGGGAGTTTGTCCCTCTCTTGCAAAGGGTGGATGTGTAAGCGTTTGCCAAAAATTCTCCGCCTCGACGTTTTGGACCCAAGCGAAACTTGTTGGTGCAACTCATATACAATATGTGGGAGAAGTTTGCCGGTACTTGTTGAACTCGAAACCCCATCCTGATGAGAAAAAGCATTCTGTGAAGATTGCCTATGGAAATGGATTGCGCCGTGATATTTGGGTCGAATTCAAAAGTCGGTTCGGTATTGAAGCGATTGGCGAGTTCTATGCATCTACTGAGTCACCAATTGCAACTACTAGTCTCCAATACGGAGAATTTGGAGTCGGTGCATGTCGAAAATATGGGTCGCTTATCACCAACATTTTAAACACTACTCAAGTGTTGGTGAAAATGGATCCGCAAGACGATAGTGAGATTTTGAGAGACCCCAAGACTGGATTTTGCATTCCTGCTGATAAAGACCAGCCTGGAGAGCTATTGATGAAGATTATGGATGCCAAAAACATTGAGGGTTCGTTCCAAGGCTATTATGGAAACAAGGCTGCGACCTACTCGAAGATTATTCGGGATGTTTTTAAAAAAGGAGACGCTTGGTTCAGAAGTGGAGACCTTTTGCGGATGGACGAAGACGGGTTGTTGTACTTTGTTGACCGCTTGGGCGATACTTTCCGCTGGAAGTCGGAAAACGTCTCTGCGACAGAAGTGGAAAATGAAATCATGAGCACAAAGATTGCCAAGCAGGCTGTGGTGGTAGGAGTTCGTGTTCCAAACCATGAGGGCAGGGCGGGTTTTGCCGTAATCGATCCGGCGGACGGTATTTCTGACAAAGAAGTGTTGGAGAAAATGTATAGTCACATTAGCTCAACCTTGCCCAAGTACGCTATTCCGCAGTTTGTCAAGATTGGAGCAAACACGATCGCATCCTCACATAACCACAAGGTTCCCAAGAACCAATTCAAGAACCAGAAGTTGCCCAAGGGTGAATCGGGTAGTGAGTTGATCTACTGGTTGAATAACAACCGCTACGAAGAATTGACAGAGGAGTCGTGGAAGAGTATCCTGAGCGGGAGAGCAAAGTTGTAACGTTAAGTATATTATTTTCCAATACATTTGCTATTTTATAACGTGTAATTTTTGTTTTATTAAATTTTAGCGAATCTCAAATTTGCTAACGTGTGGAATCCCGTGTAACTTATTTTTCGGAAATGGCAACGACACCTGGCAAAGCCTTACCTTCCAACAATTCCAAAGAAGCACCACCACCGGTAGAAACGTGAGACAACTTCTCAACAACACCGAACTTCTTGGCAACAGTGGCAGTGTCACCACCACCGATGATAACAGTGTTGCCGGCCTCAGCAGACTTGACGGCGGCGTCCAACAAGGACTTGGTACCAGAAGCGAACTTCTCGAACTCGAACACACCTGGTGGACCGTTCCAGACGATGGTCTTAGCCTTGGCGACAGCAGCAGCGAAAAGCTCTCTGGACTTTGGACCAGCATCAAGACCCATCCAGCCATCTGGAATACCTTGTTCTTGGGTAGCAACGCCGGTTTGAGCGTCCTTGTCAAACTTGTCAGCGGTGACAAAGTCAACAGGCAAGACGAGCTCGACACCGTTCTTCTTGGCCTTGGCAACCAAGTTCTCGACGTTTTGAGCGCCGGCCTCGTCGTAAAGGGAGTCACCAATTGGCATCTTGTCCAACACCTTCTTGAAGGTAAAGGCCATACCACCACCGACAATCAAGATGTCGACCTTGTCCAACAAGTTGTCAATCAATTGAATCTTGTCGGAGACCTTGGCACCACCCAAGATGGCCAAGAATGGTCTGTTAGGGTTCTCCAAAGCCTTGGCGAAGTACTCCAATTCCTTGGCCATCAAGAAACCGGCAGCCTTTTGTGGCAATTCAACACCAACCATAGAAGAGTGGGCTCTGTGGGCAGTACCGAAAGCATCGTTGACGTAGACATCAGCCAAGGCGGTCAAGCCCTTTCTGAACTTCTCAACGGCCTCTGGAGAAGCCTTCTCCTTCTTGCCGTCAACCTTTCTGGAGCCCTCCTCCTCAATGTGGAAACGCAAGTTCTCCAACAAGAAAACCTCACCTGGAGCGGCAGTGTTGATGGCGTCCTCGACCTCGGCACCGACACAGTCGTTCAAGAAGGTGATCTTTTGCTCTGGCAACAAGGATTGCAATTCCTTGGCAACTGGGGCCAAAGAGTACTTCTCGACTCTCTCACCGTTTGGTCTACCCAAGTGGGAGGCCAAGATAACGGCCTTTGGCTTTTGCTCCAAAGCGTACTTGATGGTTGGCAAGGCAGCAACAATTCTTTGGTTGTTGGTGATGGTGGTACCGTCAAGAGGGACGTTGAAGTCCACTCTGATGAAAACTCTCTTGTTGGCGAGATCCAAGTCCTTCACGGACAATTTCTTAGACAAAGACATGATTGATATGAGTATACGAAGCAATTGCGCTTTGAAGAGAAAAAGGAAAAAAATGCAACTGGTAAACGGTTCCGGGCCTTTATATATCCAATGCGCCTGGGCGTCGTCTCCTGTGTCTCGGACTTTTCCCCCGCGGATTCCCTTCCTCCGTCACCTGAGTCCCGTGGCACCACTACAATCAGGAGACTGCCTACACAGAATAAAACGGCAAGCAACCGTGGGTTGTGTACACGCCATTGGCAGTTTTGTGGCAGTGCAATGTCAATGCCATACGACGGCCGCACTGGTGTTTTGCTCTCTTGTTTCTTTAAGCCTCGTTTGTTGCGTGCCGCTTTCGGCCGGTGCTAAGGTGCCCGGGACTATGGGGCCACGACCATAGTGCGCACCGCAAGTGCATACAGCACCGGTTTCAGCCTAATGCGCTTACACATCCACACCGCAGATCCGAAGACGCAACATGAGGAAATCGGCGGAAACGGACCAAAGGGGTCTTTTTCTGGGTGCATTGCTCTCACCCATGGGCACTCCTGCCTCTAGGTTTTTCTGGCGTGGATATTCCTGCCGGATTGTTCTTCTCATTCCAACATCTTCACGAACCTTCTAGAATTGCACTGTATATAGTGTGGCATCGCTTTTAACCCCATTCTCTGCTCTCCTTCTCCGCCTCACATACACCATGGAAAAGTTGTTACAGTGGTCGATCGCCCAGCAGACGGGCGACAAAGAAGCAATGGCCAAGATCGGCCAGCCCGACCCCGAAATGCTCAAGCAGCTTTTCGGCGGCCCCGACGAGCCAACATTGATGAAACAGGCTATGATTGTGGCCGGCAACCCGGAAGCCACCCAGGACGCCCGCGAGGTGGCGTTAGAGAACTTCGAAATGTTGATCGAAAACTTGGACAATGCCAACAACATCGAGAACTTGAAGCTTTGGCCCAACGTCATTGCGCAGTTGCTGTCTGAATTTGTCAGCTTGCAGGTTTTGGGTGCCTCCATCGTGGCCATTGCCACACAGAACAACCCCTCGAGTCAAGAGGCATTCCTCAAGGCCGAGGGCGGCTTTTCAAAGCTTATCGAGTTGGCTTCTGCCGAGGAAACGCCAAAGGAGTTGAAGATGAAGGCGTTGTTTGCTCTTGCTAGTGTGGTGAGAAACTACCAGGATGCAACAGACAAGTTTGTAGAGCTTGGGGGCTTTGCTGCTGTCAAGTTACGAGCCTCTAATGAAGACCAGAAATTGCTGTTGCGCAAGCTCTCGCTTGTGTCTGCCCTTTTGTCGACTGGCCTAGATCCCGTGAAGACTGAACACTTTCACTCCGACAAGTTGGTGGAGAACCTCACGCAATTCTTGCAGTCTGATGGCCACATTGGCTGCGTCGACAAGACCTTGAACATCTTGTCGCAGTTGCATCAGTTGAAGTTCGCTTTCACCGACGCAGAAATTTCCGAATTGGCCACTAAATTATCCGCCGTCGAGCTGTTGAAAGATGAGATTTCCACTGACGACTTGGCTGCGGCCAAGAAGCTCCTCCGCTAGCTTTATCTGTCGTCCCTTTTTTATTCCTGTACCATATATAAGGCCATTCGTGTTGAATTGCCTGCCAAATTGCCAATAAACACTAGTCGATAATAACTTCGTCTGGATCTGTAGCTCTGAATAGCTTTCTCATCGCCGAGTTGACACTGGGGGGGACAATACCCTTTCCATTCACTTTTCCGAGATCGTCATGCTCAGAGAGCCTCTTGTATATCGCTCCCACCGAAGTATAATACTCGTAAAGCTTTTCCGCTTTTTGGTGGGTCATGAGGCTGAATTTCTTGGTCATCTCCATAAAAGTGCTTTTCTGATCAGTTCCCAGTCTAACACTGCCAAAGTTGGCAAACTGGGGATTTCGTTCGTACTTGTCGTATAGCGACGCTCCAATGGTGTAGGTGAACGAATGGAGCCAGTCAACTGCTTCTTCCTTGGATTTAGGGAAAAACATATTTATCCCCATTTTTACTTCTGTTTCCATAACAATCCTTTGTGCCTCCGTTGTTGAGATTTTTGGCTCCGTGTCTGCCCTCTTTTGTGTGTATTTTTCTTGCATCTTCTCGAGCATTTGCTCTTTATATCTGCGATGCTCAGCTGATTGCAATTTCCTTAGGTATTCCCGGTAGCCTAAAACCATTGCGACCAAATGGTATTCTAAAGATGAATCCTCCATTTTCGACCGTGCTTTCGACCTTTCTATAGTCTCCTCGAAGCTCCCGTCCTTTATCCTCTCAATAAGGTCTTCCGCTTGGTAGTATAATACAATAATTCTCTCCGACACTTCGGTTGGTTTACATGGAACGAAAACATCTCGTTCGCTATCATAAGCTGCTTTAATTCTTCTTTTCCACGTAACCATAGGTAGTTCAAAATAAGTGCTTCTCACTTTAGGGATCGTGAATACTTCTTTGAAGTAGTCTGTTTCGATCGTATCCTTCAATTTCAATGCTATCTCAATGATCATTTCTTCTAGAATCTCTTCCTTCTTTCTAGTAACCTTGTTGGCATCCCTCCATTCTTTATTCGAAAATTCCCCAGTGTCTTGGTCAAGCTTTTTCTTCTTATTTTTAATGGTACTGGATTTACCTCTATATTGTTCCAAAGGGGGTTTCACTGGTGAAGACACGGTGGAAGAACTGCTGATGGGGTCTGATAGGTCACTTCTTATGAATACTGGCTTTTGCGGTGGTTTCGGTGCCTGGAATGGCAAATGAAGTTCTGGGATAGATCGTGTGGGGGAAAGTGATTCAGGAATAGATTCGAGATGCTGTGTGACTCTTTCAATAATTGGAGATGAATTTAACACGCTTCTCAAAATATTTTTTGGACCATGTGTTTTAGGTCGCTTCGGACTTGGTCCTTTCAACAAATCTCTGGTAAAAGAATCGTCTTCAGAACTGCTAATCCAGTTGTTAAGATCAAGAACGCTTTTGTTCCTTGTCGATGCTAGCGCACTGGTTGGAATATGTTGTGAAGATGTCATAGGAATGTGAACCTCATTTTCTTGGTCTTCCCTGGGTCGGTCCGACTCACCTGGCCCAAGCTTGTTACTTGTGTTCTGTTGTGCAATGTGATCTATGGAGTCATCGGATAGACTACATGTTAGTAGCTTCACTGCAAAAGGATTGAGTCTATAACTTACATGATGAGTTCTCTAGTTCTCTTGCTCTTTGGAGGTGGCAAGTTTGGCTCACTGGTCTCACTCAGAAGTTCAATGACTTCCATTAATAACACACGCAAAGATGTTTGTGTGAGGATGTTTACGCGTGTAAAACCCCAGTGCCCCAGATCAAAGGTTCTGATCGAGCAATTTGAACACAAATGGTGCCAAATTGCATATTTTTCTTTTGTTATCCAGCTTTCTCTGTTCTTAAAGAAACAGTTTCTCATACTAAAATATCTCTATTATGCTATCTTTTACACCTCACCCATTCGGAAGATATGCTACATTCTGGCTCATCTGAAGTACACGCGCTTGTTCCTAGTTTTTACCAATAATTTCAAAATTTTGCCATTTCTGAAAACACGGGAATGAGGTAGAAAATGCGTTCAGATATTTACCACAATTTTCAATTAGCACAGAGTGCTAGCTCAGCCATAATGGTCTAACATTGTAAGTAGTGAAAGCAATACCACCATCTTCAAAGTTGATTATACGACTCAAAGCTGGAGGCTGCATATACACCCGTACATCTCATATGTACTGTCCAGAACATTTATCAGATATCCACATAGTTAAGTCAACATTGCATCATGGTCAATCGGCATCGAGCGGTAAGCATGGCCTTTAATGGCAGCTGGTCTGAAGATGAGGAGAAAAAAACAATTAAATCCTTGAATGGACTTAAGTCTATTTACAAGGATGTACGCTACGACTGGCCCCAACTAAATGACGAGGGAACACTGCCTATCGAATTGGCGATATCTTTCCTAGACGATACTTCGGTCGGATTAGCCCACAGAAAGCCAGAATTCGATGAATTGTGCGAGGCTACAAGAAGGGCTCTCAAAGAATCTGTGGTGGACAACCACGAGACATTCAACAACAGTGTCGGTCTGTATCATTTGCTTTTGTCTATGGTCAAGGAATCCCAAGAGGATTCATTACATATTAAGGAGTTGATAGACAAGAGCACTCGTGATATAAGCGATCGGTCACATTACTTGCGCGATTTGGACAATAGCTCCGCTAAGTATTCTGAGATGATCGAGATTCTCGATGCCATGGAGTATTTGCGTGATATTCAAACCGTAATTGACAATCTTATCAACGAAAAGAAGATACACGAAGTTTATGATGTTATCGCAGAAGCGTACAAAATAGCTGCCAAGTACAACTTGTGGTCATTGTCAGCTATGAATGCTACTCGCAACTACTTGGAAGCACAATCAAACAATCTATATGACATGATCCTCGAAGAGATTCAAAATGAAATTTACCTCAAAAATATTTCTGTTGCCACTGACAGACAAGAAGCTTGGGGACTACTTCTTCAATCCAGTAATCCTCGAATGGCATCACTCAAGACGTTAATTGACCTGCTGCTTACTTTGGAACTGTACGTCTACAACTCTGCAAACTTGGATATCTGCGAAATCGCTGAGTCATTTACTGACAATGCGAAAGTATTTCTTGAGACGCAATTGCCCAAACTTCACGAATACTACTCAAAATCGGACCTCACAAAGGTTGACTACGGAATTATATTTCAATCGACTCAAAGTCCGGTAATGGAGTCTTTTCATTACATTTTCATGCTATTACTAACGGCATCTAAACTAAATAAGTTGCATCCAGTTTTGGAGATTCTTTCAACTACTACCCAACAAGAAGTCCACGCATTGATCAGCCACACTACCGAAGAAGCACGCCTGAAAAACCTTCACCAATTAGCAAGATTAGCGAAGACAAGAAACTTAGAGATTTTAGGAACGGAAGACAAGATAAGTGGACAACTTTTTAACGATACATCGGTACCAATTTTGCAAGACTTTTTTGGTTCGTTTTTCTTGAAATGTGTCCTCGTATTGATGAAACATAAGGTCGCGTGTGAAATTGTCAAGTTGATCAATTCAAATAGTATGGTTTCGACATCTGTCCGCGACTCGACTGTTGCAATCCAAACTCCCCTTTATGACTTCAACACCATATGGACGTCTGTCTCCAAGGAAGTCGAAGCCTTGATGATAAGCTACATCTATGAAGATGCGGAAAAGCAATCGCCATTAAAGACCGAGGCCAAATCCACAAATAAATTACTTCAGGTTATGACAAAGAAACAACTTTTCCTGTTTGACAATGTTTCGTATGATGCTTCCACTTCGGATGACATCAAAGCGGCTCTTGACGAAGTATTTCCCGGGTTTTCGGTAAACACTTCAAAGAATGGTATAAATGGCGACGTGGAGTCTCTCTACATGTCAAATGATAAGATGAGCGCAATGGCTGATGCACTTGTTCCTAAAAATATTTTCAACATGAGAATCATCTTGGAATTTTTCCTAATCTTTACTGCGGGTGCCCAAAATTTATTCGCTGATTTCAAGAAGGATAATACAGGAGGCTCTATGGTTCCTTATCAATTTTTCCACAGCTTTATGCGGAATTCGTTTTTGCGCAAATTGAAAGAAGATCTTAACCAATCGTTGGATGAATGCATGTCTACTGCAAGTAATTCATCTGAAAATGCAAAAGGGATAGTCAAGTTTTGTCAGACAACGATAAATTTGAGTGACCAGGAGGTCAACTCCTCCAATATGGTGGGTATGAATAAGGCAAGAACTTCTAGCATATATACCAATGCTGTGCGCTTCAGACGGCTCTTTGTTCACACTTGCCAAACATTGAACACTTCGTTCACATATCGTCGCGAAATAAGCGATATGGTTTTGCAATTAGTGAAGAAATTCGCATCCGCATATAACGATTACTATAACGAATTGTTATCAAGTGGAGGATCGCATGATATCACCGAGATGAGATTTGGTTTGAATGACAGTCAAAACAAAAACATACTGCAGATCAAAAAATGGATGAAAGTCCCAGCAATGTTAGATGTGACAGGTAGCGTTTTGCAAAACCACAGAAACAAAGAGAACCTTTCAACTTTGATTGAAAAAGAAATTCAGCTTATATTTTTCACAACGGATTCGAGCAACAGTGTTTTTGAAATCTCGAAGGACGATCTTTTAGATGATAAAACGTTTGATAACGTGTGCTACTTGTTGCTCACTGCCAATTGGATATTGTCTTGGCTTCCCTCCATGAGAAAAGAATCAAATTACTCGGCTTATGATTACAGTGAAGGAAGTAAAGTTTCAGAGGCGGAACAATTGAAACATGACTGGACTTTCATGGAGAATGGTCGGTCTAATATTTCTATAAATGAAAGAGCACAGCAGGAGTATCTTACATTGTCACTGGAAAAAATTGGAGAATTCGACGAATGCATTGAATCATTTGAAGCAATTCGCGACAATGCCTTAATTGCATTGAGATACGACTTGAGATTAAAGGGTTTGTATTACATTGGAAAGTCATTCAAAGACAACTTCAAGATACCGACCGAACCATCAGATGCAGACCAATATATTGCTGTCTTAAACAAAGAAATATATTACATTGGCACAAAGATCAACGAAATGCTCAGCGTCGAAGAAACCGACTGTGTTTTTGCGGGACTTCCTCAATTCTTAAATGAGGCATTGATTCAAGGAAGTCACCTTGTGCCAGTAACCAACAACAACGGTATCAAGAAGATTCTCCTTAACCTTTTTGTTCTTCAGCAAATGCTTCGCAGCATCATGAAGCGGGAAAGTGTCGTGGACTTGACGTATGCTTCAAAATACTTCCAGTTGTACACCATAGGAGAGCACTCACTTATGCAAGCAGTGAATTCCAAAAGTCTAGCTTATCTGAGAAGTGAATTGCTCAACATCTTGAGGTTGATTTACAGTGAGAAGTTGCACCTGAACAGCGCGAGCTCTTTCAATCGGACTAAGTACAGCGAATTGGTCAAAAGGATCAACGATGCGTTCTCCTAATAAATGCACAAGTTAATTAAAAATATATAGCCAATCAGTAATTAATGATGTCCTTGAAGGTTGTTTGCGCCTGGTCTAAGGCTCAAATTGTCGCACAATCTCTCGAAAAAGAAACGGCCGATGCTCATACCCGTGACGACGGCAAAGAAATAAACTAAAGAAAAAGACATCGCCACCAACATCATAGCGTAACTTAATAACTCTGGAATAAAACACAAGATCAAGCGAATGAAGTCTCTAACGAGGACGGATGCAAGTGGGAGTTGGTTGCGAGAACGGGTCAAACTTTCCACATCTTTTTGAGTTTCCGACGTTTTATCATCATCACAGGCACATTCCTCAACAATGTTTGTGACCTGAATTACCGCATAGTTTGGGTTCTTCCATACCTTTTGCTCCAAGTAGATTTTCAAGAATTCAAAGCCCTTGCTCAAAAACGAAACCACAAAGATGAGCAAAAAGATTCCGAACGCTTGGCCGCCATTTTTAGCTGAAAGGGTTTTAAACAAGACTGGATAATCTTTGTAGACGCTTGTGAGGTACATGTTCATGCTCGTTGAACTCATATCCATATCAGAGGAACTTGTCGTGCTGGAGGCCATGCTCATAGTAGACAGCAGGCTTGACAGGGCCATGCTCATAGTAGCCAGCATGGTTGACAGAGACATGGCCATCGTGCTCAGAGCACCGCCCATATCCATTCTTTTCAAAAGATCCATTTCTGCTCAGGAATTTTCAGTGTGCGAAATGTTGCATTAGTGGATTGAACCACGTTATATGGTTGTGTGAGCAAAATGCGAATGAGCATTTAACATTTCCCAAAACAGATAGTTTTTGCGCACAACGCGATTTTTCACAATGCGCTCTCTGCCGAGTCGGCCATATTCCATCGCGCAAATTTGCTCCTAAACATGTATTGACGAGGTTTCAAGCGTTTCTTTTTCTATTTTCGGGAATTCAAGATGTATTTAATTGCTCAACCAGATGTTCCGCTATCAGCTTCAATTTGCCCCACCAGTGAGGACTCGCCTCGCTTTTCCAATTTCCGTAATTCCGGACATAGTAAAGCAGCATTAGTAGTCAAGACATGATTCTCTAACCAATCGTTACCAAAGAATTTTTGGTGGCAGGACATGCATTCTCCAGAAACAAGTAGCTTACCTGTCAAGTTGGGTGCAAATTTCACTGAAGGGTCATCGAATTTGAAATGCATATTCAACAAATGCTTCTTGTAATCGTACGGACGGTTGAACTTTCCCGACCGATGTTTGCAACTTTCTCTTGGGAAAACACAGCGGAATCTACCGATCTCATCGTGGATTCGCATGTGTCGACTCATGTCTCGACTGATAAACCGGTCACATATTGTGCACGTGGAACCCTTAACACCATTCTTCTTTCTTCCGAGAGGCACTTTTTTGTCACCTCCTTTAACCAATCCAGCACCGATTATATCTAGATCGTCGGCCGCAAAAACGGGAACAGATGTAGCCCGTTCCAAATTTGGACGCAGATTTATTTCTACGTATTTTTTTTTATCCAGGTGCAGAGCCCGTTCCGGGAAAGGTGGCTGTTGCCTATGAATTTGTTCCGGAGTTTGTTGGTTCTGTTGAATATGTTGTAGTGGATGTTGTAGTGGATGTTGTGAATGTTGTTGTGGATATTGTTGTGGATGTTGTTGTGGATATTGTTGTGGATGTTGTAGTGGATGTTGTTGTGGATGTTGTAGTTGATGTTGTAGTTGATGTTGTTGATGTTGCTGATATTGTTGATGTTGTTGATGTTGTTGATGTTGTTGATGTTGTTGATGTTGTTGATGTTGTTGATGTTGTTGATGTTGTTGATGTTGTTGATGTTGTTGATGTTGTTGATGTTGCTGATGTTGTTGATGTTTTTGATGATATTGTTGTCGTTGATGATGATGAAGTTGTTGTTGTCGTTGATGTTGTTGATGACGATGATTGACATAATGCATTTGCTGTTGTGATTGTTCTGATGGTTGTTCCGGTGACTCTTGGTGTGATTGTTGAGCTTGCTGAGGTCCTTGTTGTTGCTGCTGTGCTTGATGAAGTTTTTCATCACGTTGGCCCAGTTGATGATACTGAGATTGCTCCTGAAGTTGGGGCTGGTTCAACACACGCAGGTCAGCATATTCACTGTTATTTAAAGAGTTTTTTTCCTGCTGAGAGGAAAGCCAATTTTGCTGATCGTCAGGTTTGGGGTAGGTGTTTGTGTCACCTCCGAAAGGAAGTTGCAAATCGTTAAGATCCGAGAAATCATCTATTTGGAAGGTAGAAAGAGCATCGAGATCATCTCCTATAGGTTCATTTACCGCTTTTGGAAGTATGACGTTGAGGTAACCTCCGTTGAGACTATTGTCCACCAAATATTCTGATATATCATTATCTGCCAGCGACGATTCAAGACCGCCGAAGTAGCCACCAGAAGCCGTTCCTGGAGGATTCATTAACGGCGTAATGTCATCTTGGCTTTCGAAATTGCCGCTACCCCCAAAGTTAAGAAAAGATTCCAGGTCAGCCGGTCCTGTGTCGTATAACGAGTCGTGCATTTCTGAGTAGGGACTGGCTTGTAATTTTTGCCCGAGAAAGATAGTGGGTGCAGTCAAGCTTCCCAAGGGAAGGTGCAACCCGGGATTTCTGTTTTTCATCTTGCGTGGGCCTGTGGTACGTTTAACTGAAGGTAGCGCGGCGTTACTATCGTTGAGCGCAACTTCTTCATCGTTCGAAAACTGATCATTGGTGTAGGATTGGGAGAGCCCACTGTGGTGTCGAACTTCAGAAGAATATGACCGAGAGTGAGATGGGGCCGGTCTCAATCCCTGTGGTTTTGTCGGCTCGTTCTGGACACGTTCAGGAAGTTGGTCGTTAGAATATGCCAGCAAGTTGTCCTCGAGAGGAGGTTCAACATAACTAAAGTAGTCTTCTGCAGTTGTAGATGTCGCTGGTGCTGAGAGGGAAGATTCATGGAAAGTCTGGAAAAAGGTTGGCCGTGCCATTTGGGGTAAGGTGTGCTTATCTGGATAGAAAAACATCTGAGGACGAGTGCGTTCGTTGTCCACACCTCCCTCGGCATCAAATTTCTCTGAATTTACAGCGTACATTTATGACAACCGGACTGATTTATTTTGCATGTGGTATGTTTGTGTGGAGCTGGGCTTAACGTTGGGGTGGACGAATTTTGACATCTACAGAATTCCGCGGAGCCTCCGCTTCAACCGGTTTCCACACCTCACAGGTAAACTTGGCGAGATTGGGCTGACGCTCGAAAAAAAATTAAAGCAGCCCGGATATCGACCCACATTCATTTTCTGACCGAATTAGTCTGCTCTTACGGAGAATTACGTTTAAGATCTTGTTACCGTTGGGACCGGACGTTATACCACATCCTGCATGAAGCAAAGGGCAACTATACTTCTGGGGATCTCGTTCAAAGTAGAGAGGACAAAAATCATCTAACATTAATTGCGGGATAAAGCTCGTTCTCAGCAGCCGGTAAATCTAAACCAGTAAGAATTTCACTGCGATGGATGCGAATTATGTACCAATTTGCTCTTTCGGAATACAACTTTCGCTCCTAAGACCCCTGCTCTCAGTGCACTGCTTAGGGACAGACTGCGTCAGCAAAAAAAAAAAAAAAAAAAAAAAAAAAAGAAGACGCTTGCCCACGGCCATGCGTGGAATATGCGATAAAAAAATACTTTCTCTGCATCCACAGGTCACTCTTGAGAGCAACAATACACCTTTGGATATTCTGCGTCTTTAATTAGGCCACTTCTAGGCCAAAAGCCAGAGTAAAAGGTTAAAAACAGCTCTAATATGTAAGGGAGTTTTAGATGTGCCCAAGCGAAGATTGATGACTAAGCCAAGCTTTTTGTTCGGCCACGCAGCCACCGAGATTTGGGAGGGGCAACTAAACGCAAATTGGCTTCAGTCTTGCAATGGGTCCACGTAACATCGCAACAAACCATTACATATGCAGTACTACCAAACTCAGGCCTCGTAATGACTATCCTGAACACAGAGCGAAACATACAGGGTCGCAGTTGACTAAGTCATGTAGGTTTAGCCCCAGCATAAGCGATCGCGGACGAAAAGGTAAACCGACATATCAGAAGGCGGTGAGTAGACGACCTGAAACATCAATTTTTGAGAGGAAAGCTTATGGCACCTCTATATGTTTTCCGACACACTTGGCCTGAGTAGCAATCACCATAGAAAAGTACACGGCACTGCAGAGTAGTACGAAACGCGGCAAGACAAACCACACTAAATACCCATCGCCGCCACAAAACCCCCCTCTTCATCAAGGAACATCACTAACGAAATGGCTTCCGTAGTTTTTGGAGCTACTGGCTTGTGCGGATTAGAAATTTTAAAACATGCAGAGAAACTGGCGAAAATAAAGGATATTGTGTCTGTGACTCGGAGAACTTTCCCACTCGAAGGCGAAAAGCTCACAAAAAGAATTGAGACAGATCCTGACAACTACGGGGCAATTTTGAAAGAAATAAAGCCAAAGATTTGCTTTTCTGCTTTCGGAACCACCAAAGCTACTGCAGGTTCTGCTCAGGCTTTCGTTGACATTGACTACGGTATCAACTACAAGATTGCAAAGGCGGCTAAGGAAGCGGGCGTGCAAACCTACGTCCTTATCTCAAGTATTGGAGCCAATTCAAGCTCGCCATTCTTATATTTGAAGACAAAAGGTCGGTTGGAAGATGATGTAATTGCTCTCGGATTTCCAAGAACAATTGTCTTGAGACCTGGTGTTTTGTTGGGCGCAAGGGATCGCTCCCAAAATCCCCTCGAGAAGTTAACTTGTTTTTTTGGCAAATATCTTCATGGAACTACTCTTGGAAACTATACTTTTGCCCCAATTTATGGCTCAGAAGTCGGAAACGCTGCCGTATCGCTAGCTGTTGAAAGCTTTGACAGTTCAAAGGGTCCTATTGTGGATATTTACACCGGCAAAGAAGTTTTGAAAGTGCTTTCGTGAAAGAAAACAACAAAAAGACATCTTTGATGGCGCCTTGCTAATTGATTTGACCTATGCTTCTTTCCGTTTATAATTTAAATATATAATCATCTATTCATACATCAATGGGCATCTGTCAGCCTGGTCCTCCGTCAAAATGTGATGATCTAGCCACTCAGACGAAAGAAAACGCTGACCACAGTGGCAAGTTCCCCAACCATCTAGTTTCCCTTTCAAGTTATGAACCTTTTTCACATTCTGATCATCGAATACAAAATGGTTATTCAACAAATGTTTTTTGAAATCATATCGGCGATTGAATTGACCAGAGCGGTGTCGACAAGATCCTTTCGGGAAGTCGCAAACGAATCTCTTGATGACTTGATGAGTTCTCATATGGCGAGTCATATCGCGTGTGATCCTTCTGCCACAAATATTGCAAACTTTATGATCGATGAACGTCGTTTCAACCATTGGTGCGGCAATGTTTGTGTTAGAGTTGACCATAGTTGTCATGTCTGGGTATTGATGAAGGCCACACAGAGCTTTGTAATGCTCCATCGTGTTCATGGTTGAGTGAGTATTGCTCTCAAGTGGATACAGGGATTGTAAGCATTGTGTGGATTGAAATGCCTGCTCAGGCAAACTAATATGCTGGTCTTGATAGACAGAATCTTGTGGTTGAGAATCTTGGGAATATTGAGCTGATTTATCTTTTCTTATTAGCAAAGGAGATTGCATTTCAGAATTTGGATAACTCATTTCTTGTAGCGCCAGGTACTTTGCATTTTGCGACTCCAGAACATGTTGGTAATGGAAGTGCTCCGAAGAACTTACTTCGCTTGGCATATATTCACTCTTCGCAATTGTCTGAATATGACCGCTTGGTACACAGATCAGATTATTATATTCTTCGCTGCAGATGGAGCGGTTTGGCGTAGCGAAGCTTTCACTATCCAGCAGATAATAACTTCCTTCTTGGTAGCAATTTAGATGCTGTTCTGGAAACATGGCAATTGGGATATAGCTTTCTGGGTCTGCGAGTGCGGTAGCGATTGGGAGCAGATGTTCCCTAATGCCTTTGCTGTACTCAGCTAAGTTCCTGTTTGCGTACGAAAGGAGCTCCATGAAGAATTTGTTCAACGTTTGAGTAGCCTTTGAAAGGAATTCTCGAATGAGAAGAAGTAAATGAAGTAACCTGCTCCAAGCTGAAGATGTATTCGCGTAGATTAATGCAAGCGCTGCAAAATTGTGTTCACCTGACTGATGAAATATGGCGAAGCTAAAATTTCTTCTAGCAGTGGGTAAGGGCAAACGGGCGAATTACCTATTTATAAATATGCGAGGAAAAGATAGTCCTTAGAAAGATCAACTGAAGAAAGGACAGGGCGGCTGTGTCCGAAGCAAAATTCCGAATGGGCAGCATTGATTTATGCAAGTCACAGATATAAATGCAGGTGCAGGTTTCAATTACCGCGTAGAAACGCTAATCTACAGTACTGGAATCCAGAGGGGTAAAGTCGTTCGCAGAATGACATGAGGGGACACATATTAAGAAGGTCGGAGCGGGACAGGCAGAACGGTTATTTATCGAGATTACTACTTTTAGTTTAATCTTGATATCCGTGAACCACTCGAAGTCATTTTAATCACTATGTCGTAGAAGAGCAAACCCTAATTCCCGGGAAAGTACTGGTGCACAATTTTCGGAACTGGATACAAAAAATATTCGCATCATCCTATCCGAAAACAAGAGTTGCCTACCCGATGCAGTTTATCAACTGGTGCAGCTTCTATATTTCACCATGCAAGCAACATGTCAGAAACGCAAGTTGTAATTGTAAGAACAAAAAAGTAATAGATAATTGATACCAACTCATATAATAATCACTTCTGTTTTGAACGGGCATTTTCATTGTTAGGACGTTATTACCTGCCAATCTTGGATGTAGCTCGGCCAAGAAATCGGTTATGTACCCGTCATAGTTGTATGCAGTAAAAATGGAGGTACACTTATCATGCACAGTAGCGACCTTGCGTGCATTTCCGGGCTTCTGGAAATGGAAGATCCGAAAAAATAAAGTAAAACTTTCGTTTGAGGTGAAGCGTTTAGAGAACAGTCTCCAATTATTATGCGCTCAGTTTGATCCAAAGATGGATGATTTAGGTTATGCCCTACTCAGATGAAATCTCACATCCCCTCTAGTTCTTAGATTCGATCATCAAAAGCAGACAGTTAATCGATTGTCAGGAACTCTTGGTCTCATTTCCAGCAAATAGAGTGATGCGTTTTAGAACGATGTCCGATTTCCGCAGAAGCAAACACTCAAGCCACGACTAAATTTCTTATCGCCTGACGCCTACAGGGTGACACCGGGTGTTCGCACTGTTCCAGGTACTTAAAACCTGCCTAATGCAGGAAGAGGGTGTAAGAATGTGGGGGCCCCAATCCTGAACTGCTAATGAAGTTTAAATTTTTTTCCATATTCCTTTGCATAACACGAAAGGATTGGTGAGAACACTAATGAAGTACTGCTATATATTAATCATTCCATCTCATTGCTAACACGTAAGATATTATCCGATAGAACAAACAAACTGATGAGAATAGCGTACGAAGGTGGTAGATTTCCAGCCTCTGTCAGGTACACCACATAATCTCTAAAATATTTTAGCGAGTTGTTCGGGGTATGGAATTGCGTCGGTTCACACCCGCCACGCAGAAATTTATGAGAGGGGTAACGTACATTCCATACATCATCTAAGGGCGTTTCCTGGATATAACTTGTTCAAGTGTTGCAAGCTTTCCATTAATATTTTGCGGCCTCGGGAAGTTTCATCGTACTGACCCTCGGAATTAAGTTGGACGGTCTTCCTTGTTGCGCTCCGAGAGCTGTCGGACAACTGCGCATCCGAAGTAGTGGGAATTTCCCATGCATTCGTTTCGCACTCTTTAATGCAGCATTTCCAGAAGTCCCGCACACAATTTTGCTCGATTGAAGGCTAACTGTGCGTTGATCTTATGCATCAAATTACTTTACTTCTCGAGCAACATGATGAGGTCTTAGTACATAATGCTGGATTCCTGAAGTGGGCAAAATTGTCGGCAGGGGCGCCTAGAAACTAGTCACCTCCAAGACTTTCGCCTGGGCGTGCAACTCTCTCTCAAAGCACGCAACAAAAGATGAAAAGTGCTAGAGATCCCGGGAGTCTGTACAATTCTCCTTCCGGGGACGGCAAAGCATAAATGGGCTGTGTGCAAAACTTTTGGGTTGTGTTTTTCTCTCGCATCTGCCGGAACATCGTATATGTCAGTTCTAGATTTGGCGCCTCGACAGAGTTCCGCGGTGATGAATTAGGGGACCCTACAGGATAAACCCCGCCGATATGGCTGAGACTCCCTTTTATGAAAGCGCATTCTTCAGAGGGAATTGTTATATTTAGCCGAATGTCAAACGTCAATAACCTTTCAAAGCTCGTAACAATGCAGCGGCTGGTGGCATATCGTATTGTCAATAATAGTTTTGCCGAGGAGATTGTGCTACAAACTTTATCACCGCGAATATAGAAACCGTGCCCAATCTGGTTGTGGACCAAATTAACTGGAGGCAGCACTGTAATTGTAGGGTCACAATATCGAATTAGCACACACCGACGCTGTCTCGGAACAGTTTTTTTGTGCAAGAATGTAATTCTACTACCTTCAATCCGATGACTTTTGAGAACATGGTTTGTATAAATGAGCCCAAACACCGACAATAGACATTCCCGCTTATTACCGCTTGGCATCACCTATCAAATGTACTGAACTGATAGAGAATCATGCATGACAAGAGAAACACCTTTGGACAAGCATTGCATACTTCTGAACCTAGTATCAACAAAGAGAGCGTACACACCTAAATGATTGAAAGTATAACGCATACTCTCAAGGACCGTTTGTTGAAAAGCTTGATAGGACATCTGCTTCCATAATACTAGCTGGAAACACATCACCATTCTTGTACTCTATATCCCCATTGAGCAATTGTACTACTGAGCGGTTTCGTGCATACCCGAGAATACCAAGTACTGAAGAGAGAAGCCAAGCACATGAAGATTCATGTGTCGAAAGCACTGTTCAAGTAAATCTGCAGCATTTGATTTCGTCAGGGTTCTATGCACAAGTTCTGCCAGGGTCCAAGTATTCATGGGCAGACATGCAGTGTTTCGCGCGCAAATAAGCTCATGTTAGTTGT
Organism: Clavispora vitiphila; assembly: GCA_030557995.1. NCBI lineage: Eukaryota > Fungi > Ascomycota > Pichiomycetes > Serinales > Metschnikowiaceae > Clavispora > Clavispora vitiphila. The sequence goes on from JANIJR010000001.1 coordinate 531,982, forward strand.
GAGTAAACATGGGAATTATCTGAGGAAGGACTCTAAAAATAGCCGAGAACTGTAAAGCGGTCAATTTCTCTATTGTTCTAGTTTAGGGATCGGCATAAACAACCGAGCGTATCATCGCGGGTAGAGACGCGTAATTTCGGTTCCGAAAAATAAACTTCCGAGGGTCACCTACTATAGCCGTAGGTACATGAACGTAAGAGTTGTTTCATTTCGGAACAAGAGGGTGTTTCAGCGGAGAGCGCACCTTCAACTGAAAAAACGGGCTCAACGCACATGCAAGTGAACAATCAGCGCCCTGACTCGCTTCGGTAGATTCTAACCTCAAACTTAAACCAAGCCGCCAGTGTGCGTATGGGCATGGATCGCGGTGCGTAAGATAAATCATTCGGAGACAATCTTTTACAAGCGTCAAAACAGAATTTACATCGAGGAACATGCCAAAAGTTGCTTTCTACAACATCTTGAGTCGTGCTTTCTACAACATCTCGAGTTGGCACGTCAGACTGGAGATATGTACAACTTGAATTCATAACTGCTCGTACCAGTTGCCAAGTTAGCCAGGATACTAAATTCAGACCTCAAACGCCGACAAACAAGTGGATTAGCTGTTGACATGGAGACACCGCCCAAATATGATCTCATGCCTCGAGACAGCTACTCCGAACATTGTAAGACCCGTAGTTGAGGCTCGTCACGTGGCTAAAAGCCACAGATTGGGGCTGCCGCAACACACGTGACCGAAACGACTTTAGCCCTAACCTTCACGTTACCCGCACCAACCTGCGAAGAACGGGATGGTCCTGCATTTACATCACGACGTGCGCCCTCATTAAGAGGTGAAAAATTTTCCTACACCTGTTCTAACTCTTTAGTAACAACACTTTCAAAATGGGTGCCTACAAATACTTGGAAGAATTGCAAAGAAAGAAGCAATCCGACGTCTCTAGATTCTTGTTGAGAGTCAGATGTTGGGAATACAGACAAAAGAACGTCATCCACAGAGTCAGCAGACCATCTAGACCAGACAAGGCTAGAAGATTGGGTTACAAGGCCAAGCAAGGTTTCTCCATCTTCCGTATTAGAGTCAGAAGAGGTGGCAGAAAGAGACCTGTTCCAAAGGGTGCTACTTACGGTAAGCCAACCAACCAGGGTGTTAAGCACTTGAAGTACCAAAAGTCTTTGAGAGTCACCGCTGAGGAGAGAGTTGGCAGAAGAGCCGCTAACTTGAGAGTGTTGAACTCCTACTGGGTTAACCAGGACTCCACCTACAAGTACTACGAGGTCATCTTGGTGGACCCATCCCACAACGCCATCAGAAGAGATGCTAGATACAACTGGATCGTCAACCCAGTTCACAAGCACAGAGAGGCCAGAGGTCTTACTTCTGCTGGTAAGCAATCCAGAGGTCTTAACAAGGGTCACTTGTACACCAAGACCAAGGCTGGTCGTCGTCACACTTGGAAGAAGCACAACACTTTGTCCTTGTGGAGATACAGACACTAAGCGCACAGCTAATGTGTTTGTTGATGCCGTTGCTAGGTTTATTTGTATATTGAAAATAATAAAGTTGGCATAGTCTCAAAATGTTTGTACAGGAGACGTAAGAAGTCTTGAATTTCCTGAACATGCGGTGTGGTGGATTTTGTGCCCTGAGGATCGGATTTTCCGCTTAAGGCTGTGCATGGCCAATGCAAAAAATTACCAAATTACAGCGACTGCGCAACGGCCGATCAATAGCTTTGACTGCTTCCACCCTAGGCAAATCGCCTGATCCAGCCGGCGCCTGTAAACTCGAAAAAAAAAAAATACTCCTAGATCATGCCGGAGTCAGTAAATCTGACTCCACCTTGCGATAATTTACTCCTTGGGTGAGACACCCGTACCTCTAATTAACTTGTGGTAATCGCTTTGAAAAATTGTTTCTCAATTTACCGTAATAAATATCCTCCAATTCCTTCCATCTTCCCGAAGATTTCTTCTTGCATCGAGCAATTTCTTCATCTTTACTGGAAATAGGATATTGTTGTCACTAGACTCCAATCTCGGATAATCACACAAATACAATGGCTTACTCCAAAACCGCTATCTTATCCGTTTACGACAAAACCGGCTTGTTGGACTTGGCCAAGGGCTTGACTGCGGCCAATGTCAGAATCTTGGCTTCCGGAGGCACTGCCAAGTTGGTGCGCGAAGCTGGTTTCCCCGTTGAGGATGTCTCCTCCATTACCCACGCTCCAGAAATGTTGGGCGGAAGAGTCAAGACTTTGCACCCTGCTGTCCACGGTGGTATTTTGGCGAGAAACCTCGAGAGCGACGAGTCGGACTTGGCCGCGCAAGGCATCGAGAAGGTTGACTTTGTCGTGTGTAACTTGTACCCATTCAAGGAAACCGTTTCTAAGGTAGCTGTGACCATCGAGGAGGCCGTGGAAGAAATCGACATTGGTGGTGTTACCTTGTTGAGAGCTGCGGCCAAGAACCACGCCAGAGTCACTATTTTGTCTGACCCTCACGACTACGCCCAATTCTTGGAGGAATTGAAGGCGGGCGAGATCTCCAAGGACACCAGAAACAGATTGGCGTTGAAGGCGTTTGAGCACACTGCTGACTACGACGTGGCCATCTCTGACTTCTTTAGAAAGCAATACTCCGAAAACGTTTCCCAATTGCCTTTGAGATACGGTGCCAACCCTCACCAAAAGCCTGCCCAAGCGTTCGTTTCCCAAGGTGAGTTGCCATTTAAGGTGTTGTCTGGCTCCCCAGGTTACATCAACTTGTTGGACGCATTGAACTCCTGGCCTTTGGTCAAGGAGTTGTCTGCTTCCTTGAACTTGCCTGCCGCTGCTTCTTTCAAGCACGTTTCTCCTGCTGGTGCGGCCGTCGGTTTGCCATTGACTGACGTTGAGAAGAAGATCTACTTTGTTGAAGACATTGAGAACTTGTCTCCTTTGGCCAATGCTTACGCCAGAGCCAGAGGTGCCGACAGAATGTCTTCTTTTGGTGACTGGATTGCCTTGTCCAACATTGTGGATGTTCCAACTGCCCAGATCATCTCCAAGGAGGTTTCCGATGGTGTGATTGCCCCAGGCTACTCCGACGAGGCGTTGGCGATCTTGAAGAAGAAGAAGAACGGTAAGTACTGCATTTTGAAGATCGACCCTAACTTCACTCCGGACGCGATCGAGTCCAGACAAGTTTACGGTATTACCTTGCAACAAAAGAGAAATGATGCTATCATCAAGGGCTCTTCTTTCAAGGAGATTGTTTCTAAGAACAAGGACTTGACCGAGCAAGGTATTGTCGACTTGACTGTCGCTACCATTGCTTTGAAGTACACCCAATCCAACTCTGTGTGTTACGCTAAGAACGGTATGGTCATTGGTTTGGGTGCCGGTCAACAATCTAGAATCCACTGCACCAGATTGGCTGGTGACAAGGTCGACAACTGGTGGTTCAGACAACACCCAAGAGTTTTGGGCTTCAAGTGGGCCAAGGGTGTCAAGAGACCAGAAAAGTCCAACGCCATCGACTTGTATGTTTCCAACCAGATCCCTACCTCTGAGCCAGAGAAGAGCGAGTACTTGAGCAAGTTCGCCGAGGTTCCTGAGCCATTGACTGCCGAGGAGAGAGCTGAATGGATGTCCAAGTTGAACAACGTTGCCTTGTCCTCCGACGCTTTCTTCCCATTCCCAGACAACGTTTACAGAGCCGTCAGATCCGGTGTCAAGTTCGTCGCTGCTCCTTCTGGATCTGTCATGGACAAGGCTGTGTTTGCTGCTGCCGACTCTCACGACATGATCTACGTCGAGAACCCAATCCGTTTGTTCCACCACTAAGTACTACGAGCATTGTACTTCTCCATTTCTTCTCTTCGCTCCGCTTTCTCTGCTTAGATTGAAAGACTGTTACTCCATAACTTTTTAATTCATACTTATTATCGCCTTACTGTAGTAGAAAGAAAGCCGTGGTGTGGGTGCACCCTTACCTCCTCAAAAATTTTCTATAACGTGTCGTCACTTTCTGTGCAATACCCACCGAGCATTCTCACTCTAACCGCTAATCTTCTTCAAGAACCCAATATTGAAACACCAAACTCCAATTAGTGTGCATCATCATGGCTTCTGAATATAAGTATGATGAGGGCGCCGACACTTGGCCGTACTTTGTATTGGCCGTGATTGTGTCGATATTGTTGCCGCTCACCTTTAAGTGGGTTCTGGACGTTGTATCTTCCAAGGCTGAGACGAAGGAAGTCAAAGGTGGTATCAAGGAGAACCACCATACTTTAGGATTGGCACACGCGGACCAAATTGAAAAGTTTTCTGCTAGCCAGAAGACCGACCGACTCATCAACGGTAGACTATTGCTCATAGTTGTGGGTTGGGCGTTGGTGGCGTTTATCTGGAAAACTTACGCAAAAGAGGTTAGCTTGCTGGGTCTTTTCGATCCTCACACAATCTTAGACTTGCCATATACTGCTTCTGACCGTGAGATCAAGTCTCGTTACAAAAAATTGTCCTTGACCTACCACCCGGACAAAATTGCCAGAGACTTGAGCGAAGAGGCCAAACTGGAAATGGAGGCTGCGTTCATTAAGATCAACCTTGCGTACAAGGCATTGACTGATGAACTCACCAAGGAAAACTTGAGGTTGTACGGGCATCCTGATGGAAAGCAAGATGTCACCCACGGCATTGCCATTCCAAAGTTTTTGGTCGAAGGAAAGTATTCTCCCATTATGCTTGTGTTTTACTTTCTTTTGATTGGTGTTTTTTTGCCATTTATCGTCGGCAGATGGTGGAGCAATGTCAAATCGTACACGAGAAAGGGCTTGCACGTTAACACTGCTACCCTGTTCGTTCGCAAATTGACCGACAAGAACCCGGGCAAAGTCATCACTCCATTTGATGTTTTGGACTGGGTTATCCAGGCACAAGAAATACAGGAGAAGTTTCCTCACTTATCTAACGAGGAAATCAAGACCTTGGTTTTGCAACATATCAACCGGGATTACTCGGGCCTGAATACCGAGGAGAAGTTGAAAATTGTTTCTCTAATTCCAGACCTCATCAAGGGTATTATTGATATTGCGACAGCATTTAGACTTCCTGAGGTTGTTAACTCTTCTTACGAATTAGAGAAGGCTATCTTCCAGGCTTCATCCCCTGTCGGAAAACACAAGGAGTTGTTGCAATTGCCCTACGTCGATAAGGCCATTGTTGAAGCTCAGCCAGTGAAGAAGATTGGAAAATTGCTTACGTTGTCCCAGGAAGAAGCCTCTAAAGTATTGGGAATCAAGGACAAGACCCAATTGAACAAGTCTTTATCTGTGGCTAAGAAGATTCCTTTCATCAGAGTGTTGGACGCGTCATTTAGAGTTCCAGGTGAAAAAGTTGTCACTCCTAATGCTAGCTGTCACTTGGTGATCAAATTTTTGATCAAATCAGCCCAATTGAAGTCTTGTCCTGAAATCGAGGATCTGAGACTCGATGAAGTAGAAACTCTTGAAGATTTAAAGGATCCTTTGAGATCGAACAACGATGCTTCGATCTTACCAGCTGCATTCTGCCCATACTTCCCTTCGTCTGTTCCAAATTTGTGGGAAGGTTTTATCATTAACCAAGCTGACAACAAACTCGTCGAGGGAGGTGAGCCAGCTATTTTAAATCATGTTGAATTGAGTAACTTGGAATTATCGCAAAAGGAGTGGATTGAGGCTGCTGAAGATAAAATCACCATCAGCACCTTCAAAATGAAGTTGAACGTTCCAACTCCGCCATCAGTGGGAAAATATCACTTCAGATTATTGTTGAAGAACAATGCATACTTTGGTAACGATGTTGATATTCCTTTGGAAATGAATGTCGTCAACCCTCCAGTCGACATCGAAGCTGTCAACAAGGCCGCCTCAAAGGACGACTCAGACTACGACTCCGAAAGTGATATCTCCGACCCAGAAGAGGACAGTCTTGCTGGTGCATTGGCTGCTTTGAGAGGACAGAATGTGAAGAAGTCAATCCACCAGGATGAAGATAGCGATTCTGACAACGAGAGTGTGTTCACCGATATCAACACTGATACAGAGGATGAAGATGGTAAATAGCGTCGCTGATTTTTTTTTAAGTGAGAGTATGGTATTACAAAATTATAAAGGAAAAAAATGCCAAGTTGTAAATCAACACTGCTGTTCATCCAGTGGATTCAAACGGTCAAAGACAAAATCACGGCATCAGGGTTTTCCAAACCTTGTTGCTTGTAATATCCAGTAACAAGCTCACTGTTTTCGGTGAAACCCTTCTTCTTGTACCATTCTCTAGCAAATGTATTGTCCACATGAGCGTGCAAAACAATCTCGTGAATAAATTTCTGCTTAGCTTCTTCGATGATCCACTCCAATAGCTTTGAGGCAATGCCCAACTCGCGGTAAGCTTTCAACACAGACAACGACTCAATGTAGATCGCGTTGGGGACAATCTTCAGGTTCATGTTATTGCTGTTGGATATTTCAAAGCTTGGGATCTTGTGGGACGAGTTGATCAACTTTCCTCTGATTTCACCAACGGGCAATTCGCTGTAGAACGCAAGCTTCGTGATGTGGCCGTTATTTAGAGAGTCCTTGAACCATGCTTCTGGATATTTTGTAGGCAAGGTCACCTCAACAATCTTCTTGAAGGTTCCCAAATTGTTAACTGTCAAGTCATCCAAAGTAATAACGTCCCTACCCATTGTGAATAGGTTATTCTAGTGAGCGGTGGAAAATACCATAGAACTGAAGTAATATGTGCACTACCGGTGCAAGACACTGCCAGCAAGAAGGAGATAAATGGAATAGGACCATTTCTATTTCGCTAATGAATCAGCTACCTTGGTTGATATTTTACCCAAACAGCTTAATGGTTTGACTTCTTTCGACCTATCTCTCTCTACCTAGCTGAGCTGTGTCTTCTCTAGTGACATGGTGACACCAGAGTTTTTGTTACATCGGGCCCTGAGCTATAATATATGGAGGTTGAGCACCGTTGCCGCCGATATCGAAGGAAAATACAATTGGAGAGAAGATACAAGTAGAATTAAGAACCAAAAGTGGAGATGATTGTAGGAACCTTTAACACAGTTATCTTTCGTGATTGCTGCCCCGGTGGGAGGATGACATAAAAAAAAGTACCAAAGTACATGAATAGTACACGAGGAAGAGACGGAAAAGACATCAAGCCATAAAAAATCCGACAGGCGCTATCATGTGATACAGTACGTTATGACAAACATAATGAGAATGTATGGCCGTATTATATACGACCGACTTGATTTTTTTCCGCACTCACTAAGTTGCGCCTTTACCCCACCTAATCATGATCTCCACCATAATCGCCTTATTGATCATTGCCTACTTTGTCAAATCGATTGTATCCGACATGAAAACCAACCCGTTGGCCCACACTCACAGTAACGAGCCTCCAGTTCACACAAAGTTTACGCCCGCCACTTTGCAAAAGTATAACGGTGCTTCCGATCCAAAGGTGTTCATTGGTATTCAGGGTACGGTGTATGACGTCACTAGTGGTAAAGCGTTTTATGGTCCTGGTGGTCCATACGAAAACTTTGCTGGCAGAGACGCATCCAGAGGTTTGGCGTTGAATTCGTTTGATGCGAGTATGCTTACCCCAGTTGATAAGCCGCTCGACACCTTGGACGATTTGACCAAGGACGAGAGAGAAGCTTTGGACAGCTGGACGACTCACTTCACCAACAAGTACAAGGTGGTTGGATCTTTGCACAATCCCCAAGACTTGACCGAGGAAGACAAGTAATGGGACTCCGCCAAAGTGGGTGCGTATGCGAGCATATATGTGAACCTAAGACAGAAGCGTCAAAATTTATTTTTTTCACACAGGTAATAATGTACAACAAAGAAACAAAATTCATTAACTGTAGATTCTGTTATTATTGCCACCCTCTCTTTGGGCCGCATCTATGGCCAGTTTAGTTCTACCCTAGACAGAAGCGAGGTACAGGTGTAGTGAGAAGTAGCATCGAAAAAAAAGTGCACTCACCAACTAGTATCTCTACTAGATCTCCACCTACACAATGAGTTATCGAGGAAGAGGACGAGGCGGATTCGGCCAACAGAACAATTTTTCTCGAAATGACTCCGTCAACAATCCTGTTGAGATGGAGATTTTTGGCTGGAACGGGTCTACGCCGGGCGACTGCATTAGTTTCATAGCGAGAAAGTGCAAGATCACCTTGACCAATTATTCCGTCAACACTGCCAACGGCGGATTGCGCGGTTTTGTGAAATCTGAAAACGAAGCAAAAGATTTGCTCCAGTGGTCGGGTGTCCGTTTTGCAGGAAACTCATTGAAAATCTCTCGATTGGCTTCTCCCGCTAACGGTGGGTTTGGAAACCAACCAAACGGCGCCAACAATGCTTCTGGTAATAATACGATAGAGACCTTGACCATGTTTATCAAGTCCAGATACGATCCACAGAGCAAGCTTTTGAATTTAAGTAACGTGCAACAAGACCCCACGTTATCGGCCGAAGGATTTTTTGGCACTGTATCGACTTCGTCTAAGTTCTTCCCCGCGTTGATGAAGATTGCTAAAGAATTGAAGCTAGAAGTAACTAGCGCGGATCTTTCTAATAATAACCTCACAGACTCTAGCACAATTTCTACCTTGGCCCATACCTTTCCTAGGTTACAGAACTTGTCGTTGCAGAATAACAAATTTAACAAGGTCAAGGCGTTTGAGAGTTGGAAGAAAAAGTTCAACTTTTTGCGCGAGTTGATTCTCATGGGCAACCCGTTGCTAAATACAAACGACCCTAACGAGGTCATGAGTATCAAGCAGGAAATATTGAAGATATTCCCCAGATTAGTTATGCTCAATGGCGAAGTGATTAGAAATGAGCAAATCCTCAACAGAAACTTGACTTTTCCCTTCGGAGACCCTACCCCGATGTTCTTCCAAGATAGCGAGGTGCAGAGCTTGTCTACCAACTTCATTGCCAACTTCTTCAATTTGTGGGATCTGAACAGAGCAGACCTCATGGTGTTGTACCAGAATGAATCGCAGTTTTCCTTGCAGGTTGACGCAACTCTGCCTCATACATTAGACTCTAAGGGTCCTCCCGACTTTGGTTATTACCTTTCCCTGTCGAGAAACTTGACCAGAGTTTCAACAGCCAAGGCTCGTATGGGAAGAGTTGCACAAGGACAAGAGCAAATCTACAAGCTTTTCTCCCAGCTTCCAAAGACACGCCACGATATCTTGACTAAACCAGACAACTACAGTGTGGAATGCTACAGATTGACTGCTCTTGGAGCCATTTGCATTACTGTTCACGGGAATTTTGAGGAGATAGAAGAGCCCGCCAACTTGCCGAACGCCAACACCAGCGGAGGCCGTAACAGACACTCACACCAAAAGAAGCAAAAGTTTCCTTTGGGAAGCAAGAGCTTTGACAGAACATTCATTGTCATTCCAGGACCAAACTCCTCAATGATTTTGGCGAGCGATCTCCTTTGCATTAGAGTTGAGGCGGATGCGGAGGCGTTCAGACCATTTCCATCTCTAAGTGGCCCTGTGGCTGCTGCTACACCAAACCCAACACAGCAAATGCCACAATCGGCTGCTCCTGGGGCTGTTCCTTTACCTCAGGGACAGTTTGGAACTCCATCCCCATCGGGTATCACAGTTGCAGGCTTGCCTGCCGAGTTGAAGGCTAATTTGAATCAAGTTCAGCAAGAGTTCATTGTGAAGATCATTTCGGAAACAAAGCTTACGATGCAATACGCATTGATGCTTTGCCAACAAAGCAACTGGGACTACCAGCAGTGTATTGTGAACTTTAAGAATTCCGCACAATCGCTTCCCGCAGATGCATTCACACCCTAAATAGTTAACGTAATGAAACAGAAAATCATAATAGACAGTCCCACTTGTTATTCGATCTACGATTCTATTTGTACTTCTGTAAACAATAAGCGCTATTAGAGCTCGCCATCAGACAATTGTTCTTCTTTTCCAGAAACCCGGTTCATTTGCAGTTCTGTCTGATCGCACTGGATGCTGTACGCGCAAGTTTCTTGCGATCTCAGCAGCGCTTCTTCCCAACAAAATGAAAAGATGCTGAAATCTTACAACATTGCAATGGTCACCGACTTTTTCTACCCCCAACCAGGAGGGGTGGAGTTTCATGTCTATCATCTTTCTCAAAAATTAATGGACCTCGGTCACTCTGTGATCATCATCACTCACGATTACGGCAATCGACTGGGAATTCGAACGTTGACCAACGGAATCAGAGTGTACTACGCCCCACTTCTTCAGATTTACAGGAGCTCTACCGTCCCAGGAGCCTTTGTTGCATTCCCTATTCTTCGAAATATATTTATCAGAGAGCAGATCGAGATTGTGCACAGTCATGGGTCCCTCTCCAGTCTTGGCACGGAGGCGCTTTTCCACGCCCGAACTATGGGCCTAAAAGCAGTTTTTACGGATCATTCTCTTTTTGGGTTTGATGATCTAAGCTCTATCTTGGGCAACAAGTTGCTCAAGTTCACCTTGACTGATGTCAGCCACGTCATATGCGTGTCCAATACTTGCAAGGAAAACACTGTTCTTCGTGCGTCCTTGGATCCATTGATCGTATCTGTTATTCCAAATGCAGTGGTATCTGAAGATTTTGCCCCAAACTTCAACAGGGCCAAAGAGCGGGAGCGGATCACCATTGTGGTAATTTCTCGACTCTTCCCCAACAAAGGTGCGGACCTTCTAACGGCCATCGTGCCTATCATATGCACCAAGCGCCCCAACGTAGACTTCCTCATTGCTGGCGATGGACCAAAGTTTCTCGACTTGGAGCAAATGAGGGAAAAACACTCGCTTCAAGAACGAGTAACGTTGACAGGAGCGGTCAAGCACGAAGAAGTGAGAGATGTTATGGTCAAAGGTGATATCTATTTGCACCCATCGCTTACAGAAGCGTTTGGCACTGTTATTGTGGAAGCTGCATCTTGTGGTCTCTTTGTTGTTACGACTAAAGTGGGAGGTATACCCGAAGTGTTACCTCTGCACATGACACGCTTTGCTGATCCAGAGGAAGACTCTTTGGTGGAAGCTGCAGTGGACGCAATCGACTTGATTGAGTCGGGCGAGATAGATACTTCTCAGTTCCACAAAGAAGTGGCCATGATGTACAGCTGGGAAAACACTGCCAAAAGAACTGAAAATGTGTATAATTCGCTCGATAACCGTCAAATCAACCAGCCGTTGGCCAAGAGGCTACAGAAGTATTATCATTGCGGGCCGATAGCGGGGAAGCTTCATGTACTTGTCGTGATTCTTGATATATACATCTATATGCTCTTGGAATTTTTTTACCCAAGAGAACACATCGATCTTGCTTCAAAGTGGCCAAAACGGACCCAAAGAGCAAAAACATAATATCAATACAAAATGCGGTGTTGTGGCTTTTCCGTAGTATGCAATTTTCGGGATTCAAGTGATCTCAGAAGACAAACTGCTTGTTCCCTCCTTTTATGAGCTTCGTCAGCCAAAGATGCAGCAGGTGATCTCTTAGGTGAAGCTGTCTTGTCGAAGAGAGACACCTCTAGCCATGTGATATCATCGTATAAGTCTGTCGGACGGCCAATTCCAGAAAGAACCATCTCTTTCAACAACGAAACTTCTTCTATCAATGCCAACTCATTTGTGAATTTCATTTTGGTCTTGAGATCCTCAAAAAAAGGAACTTGATGATGACTTGCATAAGAGTTCGAGTGAAGTAGAAGCTCTAGTTCAGCTTCAATGTCTTTGTTTTTCTTCTTCAATGCTTCATACAGCGATTGTAGTTCAGTGACCTCCTTCTTGGCTTCGAAAAGTTGTTTTTGCAATTCATTCGTCTCGGTACTTTGAGATTTAATTAAAGAATCCATATTCTTTTCCAAAAGGTCAATATTATGTTTCAAATCTTCGATCACTCGGTGGTCGGATGACGGAGGAAGGCTGCTAACTTCCTCTTGATTCAGAGGAAGTGAGCTACAAAAAATGTCAAAATAAAATGACTTAATACCAGAAATTTCGTTCGTTGGATCTGCAGAGAGTAAGCTAAGAGCTTCTTGGAAATTCCGAGTTCCCTCAGCCAACATTAAATCCAGTGAAATTTCTTTTCCAATAATTGAAACGAACTTATCAGGATCTTGCAGATCCGAATGATAATAAGACGCTTCTTGCTGAAGTCTGAGGTATAGTTCTAGAAGCTGCAAATTGAGCTGAGCCGCGCTTGTAGATGATAAATCCCAATCACTTTTGTACCTATTCTGGATGAGAGTCTCATAAAGGTCCAGGGCGCGAGATGAAACGCGGGAAGCCACTAACTGGTGGTCTTTCAACTGTTGAACGATATCGCCAGATTCATGTTGGGGTAAAAAGTCAGCAAAAATGCGGGAAATTATGACAGAAGATATTTCGGCACTTATCGCGAGATCTAAAAGTCCTAGCGCATGGTTAAGTTCCGGAGAATGAGCTCTTTCAAGAAGAAAGGGATAATCCAGAGCAATCTTACTCACAAAAGCCAAATTTAGGCATTCAGCATCATCATTCTTTACTTTATCGAAAATCTGATGCATTTCTTCAAAAGCATCAATCGCAGCTAACTGTAGAGTCTCCCAAGAAGGGGTTGTCATTTCCCCTCCGAACTCCACCAAGGCAGCCAAAAGCAATGCGTAATGACGAAAATGTATTAGCAGAAGTTGATCTTCAAGTCTTTTAGGAGGCAGACTTCCCCTGAAATAATCTGTCACAATATTACATTCGGATATTGAGTTCTTCAAGGAGATTAGAACCCGAAACTTTTGAGATAACGAATCAGGTATAACCTTATCGATTAAATCATTTTTAATTCGAAGATCTGCCGATGCTGCTTTAAGCTCGAGCTTATCTTGCCTTAAAAGAGCTGAAAGCTTCTTTACATCGAGAGCTAGCTCTTCAACCCTTGAATTATCATCACCAACAGACAACGGACTAGATTTAATATCATCAATAGCACGCTGTAATTTTTCGTTTCTTATGGAAATCTCAGAATATTTGTCTTTCCAGACCTGGACGTCCGTCAGAAGATTGTCAATCTGTGATTTAAATTCCAGCTCCATCTTCAGGTGGTACTCTTCAAGCGAGGTATTCACCTCGTTTAATTCGATCAACTCTGTAACATTTTTGCTGAGCTCTATCACTTTCGCTTGTAAAGTTTCATTTTTTTGGGTGAGATTTTCGACCACCAGGTCCAGGGCAGAAACTGATTCAAGTTGTTCTTGCAATTGCCCAATTGTAAACTCTGCCTCTTCTAGTTTCAGAGAAACGGCGGTGTAGGACTTTCTCAATTCACTAATATCGGTGATATTGTTTTTGAGGGCAGATATCTCTTCCTTGAAGTGAGTTTCTCGTTCTGAGGACAAATTTTGAAGCGACCGAAGAGCAATTTCCAACTTCTTGTTCCGCTGAACCAAAAGCTCAAGATCGCCTTGTGTAACATCGCCACCATTGGCAACCTGTAGCTGTACTGCGATTTCCAATTCCTTATTTAGTTCGGATTCTTCTTTCAAAATGGCATAATCTGCGCTGACTTCATCATACTTCACCTGAAGTACTTCAAGTTGTTTCCCAAGCGAAGTATTTTGGTCCCTCAAGTAGTTTTGATCCACCACCACTTCTTCCAAATTAATTTCAGCATCAATTAATTGCCTGCTCTTGGTGTTTAGCTCGGCCTGAATCATTTCAATCTGCCGTTTGTTCTCAGCAATCTCTTGCCGTGCGGTTTTGAGCTTGTCTTGAAGCCGAATCACAATTTTTTCGGCGTCCAGAAATTCTTGCGCTAGTAAAGGGGCTTTTGCAGATTTGCTCAGTAGGAGATTTGGCCTCACGAACACTCCATAATTGCCTTCTTGACGACATTCGAAATATGTGGTTCCTTGCACTGTTCCATTGTTCTTACCGTTTGGGTTATCAAGCTCCACTCCCACCCAAGTTCCTGGCGCAAATGAAGTGGCGCCGAAATATCTGACAGTTCCCGATTCATTCTTGAGATTAACCCGATCACCAATTGAGAACGATGCCATATTCGACTTACTGGTTTCGTGCCGCACGCGTGCAGATGGTCATCCAAGACCAAAAATCAATATAGTGGCACGGCCGAAACCTTTCAGAGGTTCAAATATGTAGTTTGGACCAACGCCGACGACTGCACTAGTAGCTGCAACCGCGATAAAGATTATGAACGCAACTTATACTCGAGTTGTATAAGAGACCTAGATAGTATGGATCAACCAATATACACTACAGCGCGACCATGTAAACACCACTCGAGTACACCACCATTTACCTTTGCAATCTTCACTACTTCGGAATGTCGTCTGTCTCCAATAGCAATTCTGGCCCGAAAAAAGGAACAGGAAACTTGAAAGTGGAACTACTTAATGAACAAAAGCAAGAAATCAGGGAGGCGTTTTCGCTTTTCGACATGAACAACGATGGCATGTTAGATTATCACGAATTGAAGGTGGCTCTTCGAGCATTGGGGTTTGACTTACCAAAGCGGGAAGTCTTGGAAATCATACACGAATATGACACAGACGACCGGAACTTGATATCTTATGAAAATTTCTTCCACGCAGGTATGTGTTTACGTTTTGTCAACATGATATGATGTGATACTAACATTTTCAGTGGGGGAGCGAATCATCAACAGAGACCCTATCGAAGAAATCAGAAGAGCTTTCAGACTCTTCGATGACGATGGAACGGGCAAGATCAGTTTCAGAAATTTGAAGAGAGTTGCCCGAGAATTAGGCGAGAACCTCTCTGACGAAGAACTCCGGGCCATGATAGATGAGTTCGATTTGGACGAGGATGGAGAAAGTACGTATCATAGAAGGATCAACACTTCCGGATCTTTACTAACAATCCAGTTAACGAACAGGAGTTCATCAATATTTGTACGGAGTAATTCTTTCTCCTAGATGGATTGAAAAGTGCTTCACACAATACAAAAGGAGAAAAGTAGATACTTTGGGCTCGAGTGAAATAATTTGAACGTAAATAGAATATTTTACACTGATGATGTTTCGTAGGTGTACCCATCACTTGCTTGACTACACTTGTTGTGTATGAAGTCACGTGTAACATTTTTTTTTTTTTGACCAGTAGTGCCCAATCCACGGCTCATTTTTTCACATCTGAGACTTAACGATAACTGCCAGAAACCGTATCTAATGTCTTGGAACACCGCTAAGAAACGTTTCCAAAAAGACTTGGACAAGTACCCTAAGGTGCTTCGTGAGGTTCTTTTGAAGAGATCGAGCAGATTTAACTTGCCAACCTTCGATGCTACCGAATACGTTCCAAAGCACGAAAGAAAGACCAAATTGGAGGAAGTTGGCATTGCCAGTGGCGACATGGTCTACGTGAGCGAGGGCAAACATAAGGGAAAAGTTTCGTCTGTTCTTCAGTACACAGAAGAGTCTGACTCTCTCATTTTGACCGACATCTTAGAGAAAAAAATTATTCCTAAGTCTTGGTGGATCAAGAATCAAACCAGTCATCTTATGGACTATCCCGTCCCCATTCCACGCTCTAGTGTTAAGTTGGCTGCGAAGGACAGAGATGAAACCGGTAAAGTTTCTTTTATTGTGGCCGAAGACGTGATCATGAAGGACAAATACTACGATGACCGGTACAAGAGATGGTTGCCAAGAAGATTTGTGAAGCATCACGACAATATCGAGATCCCTTGGCCAAAACCTCCTACGGAACCTGAAGACGACTACTTGTCTACCACCGCCGATGCTGTCTTCACGAGAACTTACGAACCACAGACGATCGCCAAGTCCCCTCTTCCGCTGGGAGTTTTGGCCGAGCTTAGAAACCCATTCTCTTCTCATAAGAAGAAGACACTTACTGAGGTTCAAGCAAGAAAGATCACAGCTCCAAAGATGCCATTGTCTGCTGAGCAGAAAATCTACTTGGCGAAGAAGGCGCAACAACCGGAGAAGAAGCTTGAACCATTGTCAGAGGAAGCCAAAGAGTACATTGGCGAAAGAATTTCCCAGCACCTTTCACAGATTGAAAACCCAGCACTTTTGGCTCACTTGGAAGCCTTGTCCAAGTCCACCATTCCGGACTTCCAAGTTACCATGGAGAAGCTCAAGAAGAACCAAGATTGAGGGCCCAGTCTGTCGCATATACGGAACCTGTACATACAATAAAAAAGACACGTTTAAAACAACATGTAGCTACATTGGAGGTATGAGCAGACTTGCATTCATCACAACTTCTCGTAATCCAACTTACCTTCTAACTTCTTGACGTCAGCCACCTTTCTAACGGCCTTCATCAAATCATTCTGGACAATGTAGTCCCTCTCGTCTCTGATGGCAAAGAAGCCAGCTTCGGTGACGACGTTTCTGATATCGGCACCATTGAACCCATCACTCATCTTGACTGCCGCCTCGAAGTCAAATTCGCCTTGTTTCGCCACCTTGGCGGTGTGAATCTTGAAGACCTCCAAACGACCAGCCTCGTTGGGCAAGCCAATCTCGATTTTTCTATCCAATCTTCCTGCTCTCAACAAAGCAGGATCAAGGGTGTCGGGTCTGTTTGTGGCCATGATGACCTTAGTTTGGCCCAACGTGTCGAAACCGTCCATTTGGTTCAACAACTCCATCAAGGTTCTCTGAATTTCACGATCGGCCGAGGTACCTTCACTGAATCTTCTACCACCGATGGCGTCAATCTCATCCATAAAGATGATACATGGCGCGTGCTCCTTGGCGTAGGAGAACATTTCTCTGATCAATCTGGCGGACTCACCAATATACTTGTCGACAATGGCTGACGCAGGAGAGAAAATGAAGTTGGCGCCGATGGTGGCGGCAACAGCCTTGGCCAACAAGGTTTTGCCTGTACCGGGAGGGCCGTACAACAACACTCCCTTGGGGGGCTTGATGCCCACACGGGTGAACAACTCCGGGTTCTTCAATGGCAACTCAATCACCTCGCGCAACTCTCTGATCTGCTCGGTCAAGCCACCAATTCCGTTGAACGAGATCTCGCCCGGCTCGAAAGTGGTCATGTTGTACACCAACGGGTCCACCTCCCGAGGCAATATGCGCATGATGGTTAACGTGGTCATGTCCAACGACACACGCACGCCGTTCTTCAAGCTGTCGCGGTTGATGGTGTTGCGGCACCCGACAATGTAGCGCGGGCCGCTCGACACCTTGACAATGTAGCTTTCCTCCGTCAACTGCTTCAACACCTCGCCCACAATCTGGCCCACCGACTGCAACGCCTTGATGTCGTTTTCCGTCTTGTCATAGGTCTTCTCCAAATCTCGCATGCTCAATCTCATGTCTTTGAGGCGCGCGTCCCACTTTCGGTGCTCAATCAACTTTTCTTTGAACCGGCTCAACGCCTTGGCTCTCTCGCGCTCCTCGGGAGTTTCCGTGGGCTCGGCCGGCTGCGGAGCAGCTTCTTCGGCAATGGTGTCGGTGTTGTTTTCGCCTTGCAACGCAGACAAGAGCGGATCGTTTTCCTCGCTCATGGTGCTGGGTGTTGGTAAGGGTGTATTGCGGTGATTGCCACAATTGATACTGGAGGTTGGGGCCCGAGCGTGCGGCGCCCAACTTGTGCGCGCCATCCGCCTTACAGACGGTCGCTTCAGATTCACCAAGCACCCACTACACCGACGGCGAGCTGCGCCAGATTTTTTTTTTTTCAACGGTCACCGCTCTGTTTGCGTGAGGGCAAAACCCGAGACCGCGGCTTAGTATTTTTCATCCACCGATGCCGGTGGTTGCGTAGTGCTGCTTCACCAGTGGCAGCAGGAGGCACGGGTGCAATCGCAGTGGCTAAAAAAAAAAACCAGCTAGCGCTTGGTGAAACGTTTGCAATGGAGTTTCATGCTATCATCCTATGTGGGCCGGGCAAACAGCTCACGCCCTTCTCGCAGGTGCGTTCCACCGGCGTGCTGAAGGCGCTTTTGCCCGTGGCCAATAGACCGCTCGTGGAGTATGTGCTCGATTGGTGCGAGCGGGCCTTCTTTTCCAAAGTCACGCTCGTGTGTGATGAAAACTCGGTCGATGACATCAAAAGCTCGGTGGAACACTACCGCTCCACCAAAAACGCCGACCACAACTTTGGCTCCATCACCGTGGAGGCTGTGGATGCTCCTTCGAGCGGTCTGGTGTTGCAAGCGTTGCACAAGCGCAGCGCAGTCGGCACATTCGACGACTTTGTGTTGTTGCCGTGCGATTTCATCACCAACTTGCCGCCGCAGGTGTTGATCGAGGCGTACCGCTCGCGCCAGGACTCCGACGTGGGCATGTTTGTCACCTACAAGAACAAGTTGGAGATCGAAGACAAAAAGAACAAGATCTTTCCCAAGGACTACACCATCTACACCGAGTTGCCCACTGGCCACTCGCAGTTGTTGGACTACTACTCGGCGCGTGACATTGAGTTCCACAAGGCCTTGAAGCTTAGAACACAGATGGTGTGGTCTTACCCCAACTCCACCATCAGCTACAAGGCGCTCAACAGCTCCATCTTTTTCGGCAACGCCAAAAAGATCTTTGACATCTTTGAGACCTTTCCCGACAAGTTCTCTGACCTGTACTTCGCCTCCAGACCTCTCATCAAGGTGGTGAGAGACTTGGCGAGAAAACCATGGCAGAGCCCGGGCCACGAGGACACTGTGGCCCTCATGATGGTTCCAGACCAGGCCGTCTTCATACGGTCCAACAATTTGCCTGTGTTCATGGAGGCGAATAGATACTACTTGAAGTTACAGGCCAGGGAAGGTGCCGGCAAACAGTCGGCGCCAAAGGAAAAGACTGCGGCCAATGTAGGTGCAGATTCGATCATTGGCGACAACACCCAGCTCGGCGAAAAAACTACCGTCAAGCGCACGGTGGTGGGTGCCAACTGTACCATTGGAAAAAGAGTCAAGTTGACCGGCTGTGTCCTTCTCAATAATGTCACCATCGAGGACGACGTGCAGTTGGAAAACACAATCGTGGGCCACGACGCCATCATCCGTAGCAAATCCAAGTTGACCAATTGCAATGTCGAATCGACGCATGAAGTGGTGAAGGGCACCGTGTCCAAGGGTGACACCTTGTTGTGCTTGACGTTGGAAGGGTTGGTAGAATCCGATGAGTTGAGCGAGAGCGAAAGCGAAAGCTCGTCCGAGGAAGATTCCGACGATGACTTTGAAGAATTCGACGAGGGCGACTACGATAACTCCGACGGCTTGTTCGGCTATTAATATCTGGGTGATAGTTAGAGACTATAAATGCATAATATTAATGATAAAATGTGGTGGAAATGCAGCGGATTGTAACAAGACCGATTTGGTGTGATACATGGGGATTATTTCTTCCTTCCTACGGGTATAATCCGTCATTATCACTACCGGAGCCCCGTTTGCGTCTCTTGGATGCTTCTTGTGAAATGTGATTCTTTCTCTTCTTTCTTACTTCAATGTCTGTATTCGTCTCTTCACTGTCGTAGTCGGACGACGGACTTGAATCTTGCAATGAGATGGGCATCTTTGTTTTTTTCAACTCCAGTCGCCTTTTAGATTTCTTGTATGTGACAGAAAGAGGCGCGAAGCTGGGACGAAAGACAGTATGCGACAAAAGTTCTTCTGGCAACAAGAATTCGTGGTGAGCGGGGAGAGTAAACCGAGCCACATCCTGATCCTTAATATCAGCCAGTTCTATCTTGTCATGTGCCGTATATTCTGGAATTCCAGCTCCCAGATCTTCTTGCTCTTGCGCTGTTGTATCGGTAGTGATGACATCCGGTGTTTTGTCTTGCTCTTTTCCCTTATTGAGCGCACGGGTACTGTTTGAGGTATAAAAGTTGGTTAGCTCGGCACGCTTGGTCAAGGCCCAGTTTTCGATATCTTCACCGCTAGTGATAATTTGTAGTAGGTCGTCCAAGCAGTCTAGGTACCCTTTGTGCATCAGTAAAACGTTGGAGTTGTTGCCCGTTCGATAGAGAGAAGCCACGGCCTTCGCTGCATCTGCAAATTCTGCTTTTAAGTTTTTGTCACCATTTTCAGTCGGGGAGGACGAGTTGTAAAGCGAAGCGACCGCCTTGGCTGTATTCTTGAATTCGTTGATTAACTCCCTGTTAATGTCCAGTAGAGAAACTTTTTCCAAGGATTTAACGTGGGGAAGGTTGTTTGAAAGATTCGATAAGTCCATCTTGAAAGCCTAAGTATGGATCAAACGACTATTCGAGCAGATGGACTGGTGTGGGTTCGACGGTGGATTGGATGATTTTTATTCTACGTTTCTGTCTTCAGTGTGATCGCATCCACAAGACCGGATTAGGTGCAGTGACACCTGTAGTTGCTCTATGAACAGCTCGCTCAGTTACACGTCACTGCATAACTTAGTTCCGCCGATAGGCCATGGTGAAATCGACTTTGATCTATCGATATGACGGTACGTGTGCTTAAATGGCAAATGCTTGAACTGAATGTTTGAGGTTCTGCTACTTGCCTTTTGGAATAAACGATCATTATTAACCGTGAATAGCACTTCCCCTTTGTGGGTCCGTGGATGACGCTGTCGACCAAGGGTTGAACGAACAAAAGAAAAAATGCAAGATCATCATCAGCAGAATAAACCCTAACTCTGCGCCCCAAGCAACTATCGAGTCTGGTAATTACAACATCCACTACCTCATCCTCAATAGTATCATCTATCTCACAATCTGCGAGAAGTCTTATCCGAGAAAATTGGCATTTCTGTACTTGTCTGAGGTCAGCCACGAGTTTGAACACTCTCATGGTAGAGAGGCGTTGAGCACCAACGCTAGGCCCTTTGGGTTCAGCTCTTTCGATAATTTCTTGAGTAAAACCAAGAAGATCTACCAGGACCAGAGAGCGCAATCGAACCTTGACAAGTTGAACACCGACTTGGCCGACGTTAAGAAGGTGATGACGAAAAACATAGAGGACTTGTTATACAGAGGTGACTCGCTAGACAAGATGAGCGACTTGTCTTCTAGCTTGAGAAACGATTCTATCAAGTATAGAAAAAAGGCACAAAGAATCAACTTTGAAGCAATGATCAAGCAGTATATTCCCATTGCTGGTGCTGGTTTGTTTGTGGTGTTTTTGATTTGGTACATGTTTCTCCGTTAATTTTCTGCCTTTACGCCTAGTGGCTGTTTTTGGCGTAACCTAATGCTGACTCCAAAATTTTTCGACAATATATATGGCCTAATGCATTGGAATGAGTGATTGCGGGCTTCATTCCTTAGATACCCGAAGCTTTTTTTTCGTATTGTGGTTGGTAACCATTTCCCACCCAACTAAATAGGTGAGCGCGATCTAAACTCTTATCTTAATCAATCTTCAACTGCGACATGACCTTGCAAAATAACAAGGGACCGCATCACTCTAATGGGCTCAATTCCAATACGACGCTTGGGGCTAGGCTGTTAAAACCAAAAATTTCCACTTCGTTTCTACCGCAATCAGCTAGTTCCGCAAACTCGTCCACAACCCTATTGACCAACCCCACCACAGCAGTTACATTGACAAACGCAAACCAGGCAGATATTGCCGTATTCAACGAAGCCGATGATGAAAATATGCTAAACGTGGCCCAACTGAATCGATACTCATTGACAAGTGGGTCCAGCCCCGCTTTAACTGCGATTGACTCTTCTGGTGAAGAAAGCCCTGAAGCAAACGTCAGCGATAGCAATGAACTTACCAGTCTATTCAGGACTCTCATCTCTGGTAATGCTGGAAGTTATCAGACGGAGGAGATCTCACATGAAAACACGTACAACGTCTTCTCTCGAGATCAGGTTCCATTGACGAGAGAGTTTCTACTAGAGCGTGTTGCTTTTGATAAGCAAGGTGACTCGTCGGCGTTCCACAAGAAAATCAAGCATTTTTTTGTTCTATCTACCGCAGGAAAACCAATTTATTCATTGAATGGCTCTGATGACTTGATCATGGGCTACATGGGACTAATAACTACTATTGTGAGCACATTTCAGGAAGGGTTGAAATCGGAACTTCGCTATATCTCACGCGACAATTTTTCCATATCTGTGTTGAGCAAGAGCCCCTTATTGTTGGTGGCGGTTACAAAACTATCCCGTGAACTCAACCCTAGGTTTGGAACTGTGAATGCACCTCCCGTGATTGAAACTCAGCTCAGTATGATATATAACTATATTCTTGGGGTTCTTTCGAAACTGGCTATTTCAAAGAATTTCGATAAGCGAATGAACTACGATTTGCGGAATATCTTGTCCCACCAAGACTTCAAAATTTTGGACTCGATATGTATGAAGCTCACATATGGCTTTAACTTGCATGTCAGTGGGGAGTACGAGATTGATAACTCGTTCTACTTGGAGACGCTTCTAAACAATGCTATACAATGCGCAATCGTCAAGAAGGCTACTAGAGATAAACTCAATTCTATCATGTTATCTACCAAAAGGCTCAAAGTCAAGCAACACAGCTCGAATGGGTCTCTCATTATACTGGACAAAATTTTGGGCTCGGATAAAGAAAGAGATATTTCTTGTGACTTGTTATTTGGTTTCATTACTTTCGATAAGAAGATTTTGAGCTATTTGCGTCCTAAATCCCATCGTTTGGAAAATGAAGACATCCGGACACTTCTTGCAACTGTTTCGGAATTGGTTCTGTCTCAAGAAGCGAATGACTCTCCCGAATTGTGGGTTCCTTTCTGCATGCCACATTTCAATGATTCCGGGTTTCTTTATATTTTTGTAAAGCAAATTTATCTTCCCGGTCTCGCTATGCCGCTTATTATAACATTGTTGAGCGGAAACAAAAACAGCTTTTACGATATGAAAGAAGTTGCAAATTACATTATCTACAAGATCAAAAAATCAGAATCGTTCAGCAGAGCACTATCCGCTGAACTTGCACATATGTCTACCACTATGCCTGTTCTAAAAGACTTGGGCATTTCATCCATCCGCCATTTCATTTACAAACATAAGGGATATAACCAACTTTACATGGATAACCTTCAATATGATGACGGCATGGAAAACAGCATCAGGACATTGTCTCATGTCAACCACTTGTACGCAAGCTTACGGTCGTCTAGGGCAACTGTGATGACGCAGGCCATTGCTAATCCGAAAAGACTAACATATACCCGCTGGAAACTCGAGAATGTGTGGATCACCGCATTCTTGTTGGAGGACGAAAAATCGGAGTTTTATTGCATTTGCGGTGGTACCGAAATGGCGCTGCTTATTATCAAGGAGAGTTTACGGGTCATCAAATGGTGTGAAAAATACAAAAGAAGGTTGTTTGTCGCTGAGGGGACAACGTTTTAACATATTTACAAAGTTCTGCTTTTGAATCACTTCAACATGGCGGTTTCAGCTGCCTTGAAAACGTCACCTAGCTTGTCAGTAAATGTCTTGTGCAATTTCTCGTACTCGTTCCACACTTTTGTTTCTTCGTCGGTCATCTTCTTCTTCTTGGCGACTTTGTTCTTGATATCAGCTCTGATTGCAGCTAATGTGTGAGCATGCTTACCTGATCCACCTGGCCCATTTCTGAACTTTTCGTAAACTGTCTTCAAATGCTTGACGTTTTCCTTTTTCGACTCGGTAGTTACAGGAGGTAAAGGTACTTTCAACATCTGCTTATTAGCAGGGTCTGCAATAGGGTTCATGTTCAAGTCAGATGCCAAAACAGAGTTAATCACATGTTTGACGTTGGCAGGATCGAAAACAGTGATAATGAAGTTTCTTCCCTTTAGCGCAGTTTGAGCCACCGCAGTAAATACAGCCTCGCCGTCGGCAGTAGCAACTTGCAAATGGTCAAACACCTGTGGGTTTGTCTTTCCTAGCTTTGCCTCATTGGCTAGTTTCGTGAATTTCTCGACCACGGTTTGAAGTCTTTGGGAAACCTCTTTCATGTCGATGTTTGGAGTTTCGGAAACCTCTTCCTCAACTTCTTTAGCGGGGCCTTTCTTTCCCTTTTTTTTCAAAGTAACGAAAGATGCATGGAGACTTCTAACAGGAGTACTAACTCTTGGGAATACAATTCTGGGTACTGCAGTGAGCGAAGGTCTGGCGAATAATGAACGCAACATGGTGCTCACTCACAAGAGTAGTTCGCACTTGTGACATATACCGTCTTGTTAGTACTACATGAGCCCACCAACCATTAATCTTTGTTATTGCATGGATAGGAAAATATAGAATGTGTTTGTTTGGGATTTAGTGGTAGCTATGAATATTAAAACTGAAGCTGAGCCTTACCAGCCTAGTTAACCTAACTGAAATGTATCTGTTGTGAGTGCCTTGCCCGTCAAGGCTAATTATCTTGCGCCTTCTTGTACTCCTCTTCAAACCTGGTCAATGTCACAAGACATGAATTGGCCTCCTTACCTGCCTCGCCACCCTCTCTCGCGATGTTTGCCAAATTCTTTTTCAACGGTCCCAAAAACACATCATGCAAAATCTTGCGTCTAGTGGCCTGGTCCTCTGTAGAAACACTATCGATTTCGCTCAAGGAGTATGCGCCGTCCTCTACATCTCCCTCAGTCTCAACTCGGTTGGACGGGAGTTCGTGAATGAAAAGCTTGAGCGGCGCGTACGCCTGTGGGTTGGACGGAAGCATGAACCGCGATGTCTGCGGATGGATGGTGGAGGTGGTGCTCCAGTTTATGGTGGAAGGTTGTTCCTGGGACGACTCAAAGAGTGCCGCTTCCAAGAACTTCTGTAGCACCGCCAAGTGGGCCACACGGGCCTTTTTTCCCGAGCCTGCAAGCGCGGCCGAGGTGTTCACCGCCAACGATACTGCCTTCTTGTCGCCGGAAAGAGTCCACGACATGAGTGAGAAGTAGCTTCTGAGTGTCTTGACAAAGTGGGCCTTGACTAGTGCGGGCGAGGCATATTCAAGAAGAACCTTCAACACCGCAGTAGAGGTGCCGCGGATGTCACCCTGGATATGGGACATGGCTGAATGGACAAACAACACGATGGAGCGCATGTGCAACTCTAGAAGACCCGGCTGTTTCTTCGCACATGCAGCTAGAAGCGACACAAATGCTAGTCTGACGCTATTGGACTGATCGGTGATGAGAGCCACGGTCAAGGAGAGGATTTGCTTGTACAACGACGGGTTCGAGGGCAAGTGGTTTTCGATGTAGCCGAGCACCTCCTTCCGCGTGGTGGCTGCGTGATGTTTCGTGAGCAGAAGGGTGAGGTCCACCTGTTCTTTGACTCCATCTGGTTTTCTTGCGAGTGACTGGTTGGGAAGCGAGATGGCCTTGGCCGTGAACGAGGTGTCTGTATGGTTATCTGGTTTTGCGGCTGTCTTACCGACCCGGAGCTTGGGTTTTTGGAAGTCCTTCTTTTTCTCCTTCTTCTTTCTAGCAGAGCCCATGATGAGGTTGAGTGGTGCAAAATTATTGTGCGCGCGATGCTCCACATTTGGCGAGGTGAACTTTTGCCAGACCAAGTTTGGCTCATCAGTGCCAAGTCGCTCACGTTCTCCCGTTCGCCTTCTTGCATTCTTCTTTGCGTTGTTTTTGTGTCATAATGAACTTTGACCTTGGCACCGAATTGAATCTTCTCTCCCTCCACGAGACTGCTGATGCGATGGATGACCCGATGGACATTGACGTGGACGCAGACAATGAAATCCAAGAATCTATGATCCAAGAAGCAGAGATGCGACAATCAGAAACCCATCAAGCAAATGCCGACGAATCAAGAGCACAAAAACCCACTAAAGTTGGCGGCTCGGATCTCGCTCTGGAACTGGAGGACGAAGAATCTCACCACCTGCTTTTGGATGTATTCAGCCCCACTAGCTTGGGTGCTCACTATGCGTTGAAGCAGAAGCTCCTAATGCCGCCGCCTGAACCATCCACGCCTGAGGAAAATCCAGACCATGATTACGAGTTCGACACCAGCTCGGCCCAAGCGAGCCGCTGCTTTACTGTTACCGATCGCAGCACCTTTGACCCCAAGGAAAACGTGTCTTTCTTCCAGAACGACTCTGATGCCTACCTGGTGCCAGCTTCGGCGCCTTCTTTGGCTTACAACAACATGATGAACCGCTCCTACCAGTACCGGAGGCAGATGTTTCCTGAGCAGTACTCCAGTATGGTGCAGCCTCCCCTGGTCGAGGTGCACCATCACCACTACTACTACGACAACGCTAGTGGGTCAAGTGGCGACTCCAACCGTATATCTGAAAACGCATTTGCTTCCGGGTTTGTAACTGGTTCTGATTCAGGTGCTCCTTCTGGATCCAACTCACGCCTCATATCTCGCAGTGCGGCTCCTCGCGATCCGCTCAACCACGCACATTCGGACGCTCTTTCGGGTGCTCTTTCGGGTGCTCTTTCTGGCGCTCTTTCTGGCGCCTTGCAAAAACACCAGGGAATTCTTCCCCTGCCATGGGACGCCAACTCTGTGCCCGCAGAACGCGTACCGTACATTCTATCGTCATATCTACAGTTTGCATTGAATCTCGTCCTCTCGTGCTACGCCTTGCATATTATCGTCAGCATTGTGCAAACAATCCGCCAAGACGTGATGCACCGCCTCGAATCACAGGCGAGCAACTTGCTCGTGGAGATTGCCCTGTGTGAACGGTCGTACGCTGAAAACCACTGCTCGCCCGACACAATTGTCCCCGCGCTCGAGAAAATGTGTGCCTACTGGGAGAAATGCATGCACCAGGACCCGTCGAAAGGAGGCAACATGTCGCTGGTGAGCGCCCAGATAATAGGAATGGTGGTAAATCTGTTGATCGAGCCGTTGAGCTTGAAGTTTTTTTTGGTGAGCGCCGGCGCCATCACTGTGGTCTTTTCTTGCAACTTTGCCTTTGGTTATATCCGGGCCAAAACCTACTATGGGTCGTCGGGGGCCGCGGATGATAGAACTTAAATCCTATGTCCGGTATCGGTCCCCGGGATAAAATCCTATGTCCGGAAAGTATTACCGAGTTTTAGCCGTCCGTTGTACCACATGCAGGTGGGCATCTCTTTCAAAACCCTCCCATATTCAACTGCAAGTGTATATTATAACATTCAACTCGGGCCACCCCATTTAGCCGTCCACAATGCGATTTCTTTAGTAGGTGAGTCCCGAACGTGACTGATATACTCTTTTTTGTCTTGCTTCTTTATCGGTTATTTCTCTAGCCCTCACTTCCCCGTATACTACCAGTCCCACAGCCTTGCACACAACATGGTGGGTGCTCAAACCAAAGCTGCATGCATATTCACCCGTCCGGATTTAAGATTGATTTTGAAAGAACAGCAAGAGATGTGCTTCGGTCACCCCTTTTCCCAGCCTTCACTGCATTGTCGACCCGCGCCTCGTATATATCTGGGCCTAACAGAGCGCACTGTTCCGGTCCGCTAGTTTTTACTTTTCTATCTCGTATTTACACTTCCTGCAGGTTGTATATTGCGGAAAACGCTGGAATAGCTTTCCTTCACCAACACAACTAGATTTTATTCACATACCTCCTTGACTTTGCCATAAGGTTTTTTCCAATTACTCTCAGCTGTTGTTTCTAGAATGGGAATTTTGGGTACTTCGGCCACTGAAGAGCAAGAGTTACGGGCTGCAGCTGAATTGCAGGCTAGTAGAGCGTCAGCTGATTTCTCTGTCTCTTCGCAATACGAAACCGCTTCCGATTATGCCACTGCTTCCTCCGAATATGCCACTGCTTCCGAATTCGATGGTGAACTGCGCAGCAGCTTTGCCGACACTCATCAAGCTGAGGATGTTACTTCTGAAACCAATTCCACCATCAAAGATGTTGCTATCGGCGCGCATCTGCCTCAACTAGACAATGCCACCGACAATACCGCCGGTGATGACGCCAATGAGGCTGATGACAATTCGATACAAGAAGTTGCGGACTTCGATCCGGCCAACATGACCGAGAACGAATTGAACAGAATTGCTACCTCCATGACCGAGCAAGGTGCGTCGTTGAGACTCAGTTTGACAAAATCGAGAACCCACGGCGAATACATCGACCCAAAGGACTTGGACTGGGATGGTCCAGACGATAAAGAAAACCCATTCAATTGGCCCAAGACTAAGAAGTGGTTTATCACAATGGTAACTGCCTGTCTTTGTCTCTGTGTGTCTTTGGGATCCTCCTTGTATGTTGAAGGTATTCCAGGTCTTGAGGTAGAAATGGGTATCTCTCAGACCCTTGGTATTTCGGGCTTGACCTTCTACTTGATTGGTTTAGCCGTTGGTCCGGTCATTGCTGCTCCTATTTCTGAGTTGATCGGCCGCAGATATATTTACTTGTCCTGTTTTCCTGCCTCCATGCTCTTTACTATGGGCGTTGGCTTGGCCAAAAACATTCGTACTGTTTTGGTGTTGAGATTCTTTGCTGGTTTAATTGCCTCGCCTCCAATGTCTCTCTCAGGAGGAACTATCTCCGACATTTGGGGAAGCTCTCCCGTTGACATGTCCATTGCCATGGCTTTTTTCTGTGTTGCCTCATTTTTGGGTCCTGTCATTGGCCCAATTATCGGTGGCTTTGCTGCTGAAAGCAAGGGTTGGAAGTGGACCATGTGGGTTTCATTGATGTTTTCTGGTGCCATCTTGCCTTTCCTTGTCATTGTTCCAGAGACCTATAAGCCAGCTATCTTGAGCGCGAGAGCGAAGAAGAGAGGTATCAAGTTGGTTAAAAAGGAAGCTGGTGAACTCGTCAAGATGACTATTCAGGATTACATCACCAGACCTGTTGAAATGTTGTTCGTCGAACCCATTGTCGGTTTGACTTCGCTTTATATTGCCTTCGTGTTTGCGGTCTTGTTCGGTTTCTTTGAGGCATTCCCAATCATTTTTAGAGGTGAATACCGAATGAGCTATGGTGTTGCTGGCTTGCCATTCCTTGCTGTTGGTGTTGGTTTGATTTTGGGTGTGTTCATATATATTTTGATTGATCTTTTTGTGACATACCCAAAAAAGCCCGACGGAACAAGACTCAACTTCGATGAAAATGGGAACATCATTTGGGGCCCACCGGAAGACAAGTTGATTGTCGCAATGATTGGTGCGGTATTCTTGCCAATTTCTTTGTTCTGGTTGGCATGGACTTCAAAGAAGTCTATTCACTGGATTGCACCAACTCTTGCTGGTGTTCCATTCGGCTTCGGTTTGATTTGGGTGTTCTTCGGTATTGTGCTCTACTATTCGATGTCTTTCCCACCTGCTTATGTTGCCTCGGCTTTGGCCGCCAACAACCTTTTGCGCTACCTTCTTGCCTCTGTGTTTCCATTGTTCATGGTCCAGATGTACACTAGATTGCACATTGACTGGGCCACTTCCCTTTTAGCTTTTATTGCGTTGGCAATGGTTCCAATTCCATTTGCATTCAAAAAGTATGGTCTGAAACTCAGAGCCCACTCCAAATATGGATATGTCGCGCTTTTCAAAAAGCTCGCTGAGCAAAAGGCGGCGGCGGCGGCAGCAGCAGCAGCTGAGCCTAACAACGCTCAAAACAATTCCACGTCCGTTGAAGATGCAACTGCCGTCCAATCTCAATCTGGCAAAGTTGAAAGTGCTAGTGGTTCGATCTCGGAAGGAACTGAACACACACAGCAGGAGCCAACTGCTCAGGCTGAAGAAAAGGTCTGATATCAACAATTAATTTTAATACCCATCGTGTCTAATTAGACCATTAGATATGATCTCTTATATCCACGGTTATAGAAAATCTACACTTACTCGAGTTACAACAAGT
The DNA here is from genome assembly GCA_030557995.1 of Clavispora vitiphila. Taxonomy (NCBI): domain Eukaryota; kingdom Fungi; phylum Ascomycota; class Pichiomycetes; order Serinales; family Metschnikowiaceae; genus Clavispora; species Clavispora vitiphila. The sequence continues at coordinate 561,809 of JANIJR010000001.1, forward strand.
CAATTAAACTATTTCGACGCAAGGCCAAGCTCTTGGAATGTATCTGCTAGGATGCTCTTAAGTTTGTACAAGTTGATGATCCTTAATTTTTCATCTTGCAAATGAGCGTTGTCACTGGCTTGACCACAAGGAATTTGTGCGGCAGGCGCATGGAATGCCTTTTCTAAAAACCTAATGGAAGGAATAGATCCACCTTCACGAATGAAAAGAGGATCTGGTGTACCGGGTCCCCAATTCAGTTTGATTTTTTCACGGAGAATTTGATAAACTAGGTTGCTGGGATCGCCTAGCCATGGCTCTGCCTCATGGAATATGTCAACTTTCAAACGATTGTCGGACTTCAAATCCATAAATTCTTTTTCCAAGTGGGAAACAAGCAGGTCTTTAATCTTCAGTAATTCTTGGTTTGGAACAACACGGATTGACACAGACGCTTTCGCTGTTTGTGAAATTACGGTGTTATTTTTCGGGCCGGAAACTTCAACATTATGAATTGTCAATGATGGATTTCTCCATTTGGCCAGCAAAGTCTTCAAATCACGTTCGTCATAATCGCCATGACTTGCGGCAGTCTTGATTGACTCATAGAGAGACAATTCCTTTTCATTTACCGGTAAAACATCGTCGTAGAACCCCAGAATATTTATCTTATTAGAGCTGCGACACATGAGCAGACCCAATAATTGAACCAAATCCATAGTCGGCTCTTTGGACACGCCACCATCAACACCAGAGTGCCTGTCCGGTTTATCCGATTCAACGACAATGGAGGCGTTTAGAACACCACGTAAACCGTAGTTGAGACAAGGCACATTGTCGCCTATCCAGTATGAGTTTGACAACATGATCCAGTCTATGTCTCCGATCAAGTGCTTCTGCAGAAGGACGATATCTTGGAAGCCGATAGAGCCACACTCTTCTTCTCCTTCAATAAGAAAGACAACATCGGTTGATAACAAACTTTGTCTATGCAATTCAGCCACTGCATACATGGCAGCTAATATTGGGCCCTTGTTGTCGGAAACACCACGACCATACAAATTACCATCTTTCGCAGTGAGACGGAACGGATCTGTCTTCCAGTTTTCCTGAGTGGCATCTACGACATCATAATGGCCATACCACAAAACTCTCACAGGGTCTTTGTCTAAGACGTCCTTGTTATTCCTGGTAAACTTTGCGTAAACGAGGGGATTGCAATCAGGAACCGGCAATAGTTTAGTATCTGTCGCACCGAGATTCATAAAAAGAGTACCAATATACCTAGCACAACCTCTGGAATCTTCTAAATAAAGACTAGGGAATTTTGAAACCGTCTTATAAGAGATCAAATTTTTGAGAGAGTCTATCATATGCTCATTGTTGAATCCTTCGGAATTATCCTCAAAAAGTTCATCCCGCTGCTTATCCTCATTGGAACCAGGGTCTTTTGTGATATTCCAGAGGCACAACGAGCCTGCCCCTCCAGATACAAGGAAAGTTGAATTACCCGATTGATAAGTTTGAACAGCAAAAACTGAATTATGCCCAACGCTGATAAGTTCACGAGGAAATAATTCGTTGAAATCCACATCCTTGGAGGTAGGCTGTCTCTTGTCATCTTGGTTGTTTCCAGGGTCATGTTTCAAGGTAAATTTACACAAACCACCGGCATTTGTAGCTTTATAAATGTACCCATCATGAATGCAAAGAGAAAGGATCTCGTCGTCATCTTCCTCACCTGAAATAAAATGGAACGATCTTGTGAACTGGAAAGTTGTTAAATCCCACGCATTGATGCATGAGTTCGATAACCCAACATATATACAAGATTTCGAAACATGCATCGAAAGGATGGATTCGTCATTCTCAAGGCGCGCAATTGTCTTGAGAGACAAGGCTCCATCCGCTTGTAATGTGACACCCCATACATTAATCAGGCCGTCACCACCACAACTGACTAAAGTAATAGAGTAGAAATTCGCGTGTAATTCGCAGAATTCCGGAGCATTGTTTCTGTCAAGTAGGCACATACAGTAAACATATCCGTTGTGTGCAAATCGAATGATGTTCAGATTGCCAATCTCGACCAACCTCGGTTGCGCAGGACTAAAATCCCCACTCCGAAGCAATTCGAGCTCTGATTGCACTCTGTTGACTGATCCACCAGGTCCCTTGGAGTCGAAGAATTTATCGAACCGCAAATGTGGTAATTTCTCTAGAGCAGAATTGGGAATTGGTTCGGTTTTTCTTTTGGGAGAAAGATCCAATTTGCACCATAAAATGGAGGCATTCTGGGCACCGATGAACAAAGCTGAAAGCAGCTGCGACCATAAGATAGAGAAGATATCACCTATATCTATAAGAGTGTACACGATATGGGTACAGTGGATTTCATATGACTGTGCTTGTGTGTCGTTCAAAGGGGTCAAATCCCAAATCTTGACCAATGAATCGGAACCAGCGGAGAAGAGATAGTTTTCGTCGTCGCTAAGTGCCAAGCATAACACGGACGCCGCAAATTGGTTGTGACCACAATTAATAACATGTTTAATGCTGTAAGTTCCAACATCGAAAATCAAGATCTTAGAATCTTGTGTGCCACACAAAACGAGGTTCTTCGAAGGGGCAGCCACAACGCTAAGAATAGAGTGTGTGTGTGTCCATCTATGAATCAACGGGGAAAGACCTTCACGAGAAGTGTGGTGGTTATCAATCTTAAGAGACAGTGTTCTAGACAGTAAGTGGTCCTCATAATCTCTCATGGAACCATTCTCTTTAGGTAACGGCAGTCCTGCTGATGCAGGGGTGTTTGGCAAGGAATTGGCAGTACTGCTAATCGGTAGAGGTCTTCTGTCCGGAATCCGGACATACTCCCCTTCGTGTATAACTCGAGGAGAAAAACTCATGGTCGTTTTAGAAATAAGTGCACAATCATAGGACGCAAGTGAACAAGCTGGTGTTTGTTTATATGCCGTACATTCTCCGGAACCGGGCACAAATGTGACACCGCTGGTATTTTTTAGGGTTAAGCCGGGGAGAAAAATTATAGTTCATCTTGTTTTGACACAATTCCACTCTAACAGTTTCATGGCATTGCTCCGAATTTGTTCCTCATGACTAAATTTTAGTCTCTGTTATTCTCTCCGTGATAAACCTGACTAGATAACATCCTGCAGAGCATGCAGGTGGTGTGGCTTTTCAACTGACAGGAACTTATCAATTGAAATGAGCAGGCGGTTCTACAGTCCTGGCTTAATTTGTATAAATCTACTCGTTCTTTTCTTCGCCAGTGACCATTCAGATTAGTATCTTGACCGGGTTCTTTGCATCATTGATCTTCGCGGACAAACGATCTCTTATATACAACACGTTATGTCGTGTGCTCGTGAATCATTTTCAAGTCCTTAGTGGAAGCGAAAGAAAGTGGGACGTGATTTCAACAAGCTCAGGATATGGCATGAGGATAAACCGATAAGCTTAATTTGACGTAAAAATTTGACGTAAGTTTACTCTGTTCAATTTTTTTCTAAACATTTTCGGTTTTGACAAAGTTTTGCCAATTACATGGCATTTTCAGTTTTAATACATAAAAGATGAACTCGACGTCGACAATGGCATGACAACATTTACAGATCAAGTCACCGAGCCTACGGACCGGTAATTAGAATAAAATACCCCAAACTTTTAGAAAATATGAGTGGCGCAGAATTTCTACTTTCCGATAAAACACAAACTGAGTCCGATTGGAGGAAAACCTCCGATGCAAAGGCGCAGCTTTCATCGGTTAAACTGCATACAGCTGATACCAAGAATTCTTTACAGGCAACCCGATGGCTCTTAATTACCGCCAGGAAAAAAGTGAGAAAAAACCTTCGGTGTGCCCCTGCACATCAACCCCACGTGGGTTAATTTTGATAATGCACTAAACAAAAGAAATTCTGGGCGGGAATTGTCACACGAGCTGTTTCCGTTTTTATAACCATCTCCAGGCTCACATTTTTAGTCACAAGACACTTTTCCTGTTTGGGATTTGAAGACTATTATGAAGTTTTCCCACTCGTTGAAGTTTAACGCTGTGCCTGAATGGCAAGACAGTTACTTGAACTATCCCGCATTAAAGAAAGTCATCTACAATGCTCAGCAAAACCAACTAGAGAATTCCGAGCCGCAAGATGGCTCCATCAAAGTTAATCATGCCAACATTTCTGATTTAATTAGGATTGCAAAAAGGAACAAAGCCTTGCAAGAAAGAAAAGAGGCTGCTCAAGCTTTAGAGAGCGCTGAGAACGACTCAACTGAAGGATTTAATCCTTCGAAGTTGGTAAATAAATTGAGATTTAAGAAGAATGGAAAATCCGAAGACAACAAGAGCGCAAGCTACATTGACGATGACGTCGAAGTGCATCTGTTCGAGGTCGACAACTCAACATTTAGGGGCTCGATTGAATTAGATGTCTTCACTGCGGCCAATGAGGCTTTTTCCAGTGATGGTAAGACAGACCCATTACCAATCTTTGCTAAGTGCTTGTCCGATGAATTGACTAAGATTGATCAGTTTTTCAAAAAAAAAGAGGCAGAGCTTTATCACCAGTATGATAATTTGATCAAAGACTTGGAGGCCAACAGATTGAATGTTGACAAGTTCATGTTCACCAACGCATACTTTGACGAAAACAGTGAAACTTACGGCGCCAATGCGCACCGTCACTTCAACACAAAATCTACTTTGCACAGAACCACTACCAATGCTTCTGTTTTTGACACCGTGAACCACTTGGATATGGACATCGAGAAGGGACACATTGAAATGAATGAAGAAGAAGATGAAGAAGAAGATGAAGATGAGGATGATGATGACCATCACTCGGCTTCTAACTCTGCATTGTTGACGCAGGAGGACTTCGACGTTAAGCAACAAAAACAAATCACGTTGAAGAGAAGATCTATTCACATGTTCATTTCTTTGAGTGAATTAAAGTCTTTCATCGAATTGAACAGAATCGGTTTCACCAAGATCTGTAAGAAATTTGACAAGACTTGCAACTATTCTGTTAAAGAAGACTTTATCAACAACTTTTTGCCTCACAACTCAAGGACCTTCTACCCCCAGACTTCGGAAAAGCTTGATTATTCGATTGAACACATTGTCCACATCTATGCATTCCTCTCTGGAAGATCTTACACTGATAAAGAAGCATTAGATGCCATTCGTGTTGAAATGAAGTCATATTTGAGAGACCACATCGTTTGGGAAAGAAACACTGTTTGGAAAGACTTGCTTTCCTTGGAAAAGAGTAACTACAATTTGCATCTAGATGAAACCGCTGTTGGAGTGAGTAAGATGGGCGACGAAGCTCATATGACTTCTCTCATGTACATGCAAATGAAGGATGTTAAAATTCCATTCACTGAAAAACACATTAAAGTTCCTCAATCCTTCATGACGTCTCAGATCATCAAATTGCTAATCATCATCACTGTTTTCATTATCTTGTTAACTGTCAAAACAATGAATGACAAAGAAGAGGCCCGCTGTTTGGCAGTGTTGGCGACCTGTGCATTGTTGTGGGCCACTGAGGCGTTACCATTATGGGTCACCTCCATGCTTGTTCCTTTGTTGATTGTTTGCTGTAAGGTCTTGAAGGCTTCCGATGGAAGCGCAATGACAGCGGCCGCTGCATCATCCTACATTTTGGCCGCCATGTGGTCTTCCACACTTATGATCTTATTGGCTGGTTTTACTTTGGCAGGAGCATTGTCAAAGTACAACATTGCAAAGGTTGTCTCGTCTTATATGTTGGCTCTTGCCGGAACAAAACCACGTAATGTTTTGCTTGCCATCATGTCTGTTTCCTTGTTTTTGTCGATGTGGATTTCTAACGTTGCGGCACCTGTGTTGGCTTATTCTTTGATTCAACCTGTTTTGCGTACGTTGCCAACCGAGTCTCCATTTGCACAAGCCTTGGTTCTTGGTATTGCTTTGGCCTCTAACCTTGGTGGTATGGCATCTCCAATCGCCTCGCCTCAAAACGTTATTGCTATTCAGTACATGAACCCAAATCCAGGTTGGGGTAAATGGTTTGCCGTTGCCCTTCCTGTGGCGATTTGCAGTATGTTCTGTCTCTGGATGGAAATGATTCTCACATTCAAGATGTCTACTTCCAAGGTCAAGGCTTACAAGCCTATCACTGAAAGGTTTACAGTGAAGCAGTGGTACGTCACCGCCATTTGTGTGGGTACTATCATCTTATGGTGTGTCGAAAGTCAGATTGCGGACACTTTTGGATCGTCCGGTATTATTGCCGTCATTCCAATTATCATGTTTTTCGGAACTGGTATTTTGAAAGTAGACGATGTCAACAATTTCCCATGGTCTATCATCTTGTTGGCAATGGGTGGTCTTGCATTGGGAAGTGGTGTCACTAGTTCAGGCTTGTTGGCGACTATAGCCAAAGCGTTGCAAAAGAAGGTTGCCGACTTTGATGCTTTCGTTATTCTTCTCGTTTTCGGTATTTTGATTTTAGTTGTTGCTACCTTCGTTTCGCACACTGTGGCCACTATTATCATTGTTCCATTGGTCAAGGAGGTGGGTGAGAGCATGAAACACCCTCATCCTTTGCTTTTGATCATGGGCACTGCATTGCTTGCATCTGGTGCTATGGGCTTGCCAACATCGGGATTCCCTAATGTCACGGCCATTAGTATGACAGATGAGGTGGGCAAAAGGTACTTGACTGTGAACACTTTCATCACTAGAGGTGTTCCCGCATCTATCTTCACTTTCGCTATAACTATCACTCTTGGTTATGGTATAATGACCTCCCTTGGATACTAGTATCGCTACTCTTCATTCTTTTGTACAATATTTAGACATCAAAAATGTAAATACAATTCATTAAAAATACACACTCGCATCAATTTTTTCCAAGGAAGTTATACCTTAGCTGGGCAAAAGCACCATTATTTTTGAGCTGGTAAAATATTCTAGCAATCCGGGGAGAAAAGATCGGGTCTCCTAACGCGTAATTTAGACTTGATGCCAACTTTCCGCTACTTCTTTGATCTTTGACGATAGACTCCAAGTCGATTGCATCAAGGGCGCCATAGTCGTAAAGCTTTGTGGAAATGTATCCTATCATGTTGAAAAAATTTCCATCACCAAGCAATTGTTGGAGAACGGAGGGCGTAATACCACTGTCACTAACGCCTTGCAAAACAGATATGGTTGACACAGATACCAATTCCGATTGGGAAGCAGAACTAATGAGATTATTCAAAAATGATTGAAATGACCCACTGTAGCTGCTCGTACTATTGTCTCTCTTAACAATGCTGTAACGAGTTCCATTGAAATTTGGATCCTTACTCGTATAGTTTTGCGCCAAATCAAAAATTTTAGGAATGCTGATCCAACCGTGAACTCCCATAAAATTGACGATACCTGCTATCCAGGACTGATTTACCAACAAAGAACCTATACTATTTGCTAGTTGAATGAGTTGCAGATCATCATAGATCAATTCCTGAACAGCAGAGTCCAATATCTCAGAGGTGAGGTTCTTTGCTTCTGGGGAGGAGAGCGCGCTTGTGTTGAAAGAAGACGACGAGTTACTTCCTTCAAGAGTTGACGCCATCACCGTAAGCAAATAATTAGCTATTGTATCCATATCTTGAGGAGAGTTGGAGATTTGATCAATAAGTTGCAAGAGAAGGCCCGAGCGATTGAATGCCAAAAGTAAGTTTTCTATGTTGTCCAGTAAAGCATCTCTCTTATCAAGGTTGTTGGGGGACAGAAATCCCAAGTGTTCGTCAATCATGTGGTAAAGTTGAGTAAACTCGCTGCTCATTGAAAAGTCCCGATTCATGGGCTGTAGTATGTAGACTTTTGAATTTGGAACAGGTTTTCCCATCGTTGCTTGAGCCCAGCAAAGATGACAGAAGGCAGATGCCAAGGTTAGAACAGAAAGAAACCTCATGTTGAAAATGCCCAACAAGAAACCAGTTCCGAATAGTTGAGGAATATTCAGAAAGGGGCTCAGATGTTATAAAAGCATTATATCGGGTCATACAAATATTTGCTGTATTTGACAACACTCATTGCACAAGGCTGAGGAATATTACTTAATTAGGCGAAATATGGGGTACATCTGGAGCACTTCTTCTGCATACAACAATGTATATTTTCTTCGCCATATTCACCCATATATCGCTGATTGCTATTTGAAGTCAAAATTCCCTACCTCCATAGTGTAGAATAGCTCCTGAAAAATCCTTAACGTATCATTTATGTCGGTTTTCGTAGTTTTAGCTGTCTGTACTGATGGCGAGAATCCGGTTGAAGTTTAGGATAGTCTTCACTCACCGCCTAGCATTTTCTAAATTTCTCAATTTGGCAATAGGTCTGACCGCAGCAGAGCGCCATCCCAAACAGGAAATTTACTATTAACTAAACGGGAAATTTGCACCCAAAGACTTTGAACGCTGAAACCACATAGCCATTTTCAGAATGCAATATTTCTTCTTTTGGGATTGCTGTCGTGACTGCGGCGGATTCATATATTAGAGCCAAGCCCTTCCATTTATCTTCGGTGCAATATCACCCTCTTTGATTTACCCAGGTTGTGCTAAAACATGAAAATGAAGCTTAGCTGCATTCCATTACTTGCGCTAACATTGGGTGCCCTGAATGTGGTTGCATCTGAATCACCCAAATATCCCACGGAGTTATTTAGCCAACTTATAGATGTCGTGGATTTGAGTGCCTATAGTGAAATGTTCAATGAGATAGGCTCTTTGCACCAGAAGAGAGATCGAGTTTCTACCATCGAAACCGTGCTTAATGTTGTTAATAGTTCAGACATCATATTTGATGTTTTGGATCAGATTGCCTATGATCCTCAACGGATTGAGTTGGTATCAAATATCACGGGTGCGCTCGTCGGAAACCTCAACACTTCTTCTTTAAGTTCTCTTCTCGAGGAAGTTCCACTAAATTATTCCCTGATCTATGACTCTGTCACCGACTCAGGAGTCGTGAGCAGCTTATTGGATGGAATCTTACTAGATGAGGATTACAGACCAACACTTGTGAAATTGGTTACCAGAGTGCTCAACGGAAGCAAGAATATTTTCTTGTATGTTGTGAAGGACATTTTCAAAAAGTCCAAGAGAGCAGATGTTGTGAAGAGGAGTACAATAGAAACACTCGTGGGTAACACAATCGGAGCAATCTTGAGTTCTGATCTTGTGTCGGACATTGCAGAGGATACTCTTGTTGCGTTGAACAGAACACAATTCCTCACTTATACCGTCAAAAGATTCATTGCAGATGAAGGTTACCAAAATATGACCGCGCAGATCGGAATTGACTTGATTCGCAATGGCGACCTCAAGCTCAATTCGAACGCGTTGAACGTCACCAGCCTCGTTGATAAGGCTCTCTCCAAGCCGGAATACATTTTGAAGCTAGTGAATACCGTTCTTTCGGGAAATTTGGACACAAGCAGCTTTGGAAAGTACTCCGACGCCATCAAGGACATCATCGCTGACACCGAGGATACTGGTGTTTTCGCTCTGCTCAATGAATATGTTTTCTCGCAGTCCCACACCGTGTCCACGCCTTTGATCCCCACTGGAAACATTGTAGTTCCCAAAACTACTAACACCAAAACGGCAACAACAACCCATTTGAGATCCAATTCTACCTCAGCTACACTGAAAACACAGTCTGGAGGAAATGGTAGTAATGAATCTGCCCGGGAAGTCGCATCCATTCTCTCTCTTCTTGGGGCATCGTCGTACGTAACATCAACTGCTACTTCCACCTCTACTTCCACCTCCACTTCTACAGCGTCAACTTTCGATTTGAGTGAGTTTATTGCCGAATTGAGCGACACAACAACCTCTTCTGCCACAACGACAGAAAATCTGTCTGAACTTGCCCTCCTTCTTGCCTTGTTTGCAAACTCAAACAACAACAAGGAGGTTGTTTCGCTGTCGTCAGAGATGAAACTGTCTGAGGCTAAGTCGAATTCTGTTTCAGGCTCTTCGACTTTTACTGTCACAAAATTATTGGTCTCTACTCAGATGATCGTCGTTGGTACGATTTTGTTCTTATAGTAGCGTAATCATACAGATGCTTTTTATTGTTCACTCGCTGTAGGAGGCATGTGATGAAGTATTACTGACTTATCAGAGCCGCACCACCTGCACACGGAACACATACCACACCAGGTGGTCCGTCGGGACAAAAATCCACGGCAACATCCGACCTTGTATATTGATAAGAGTATCGATCAATAATGTCTCATGAGCGACATTAAACCTTCTACACACATTATGGGGAGCTCAGATCTCTCTCAAGAGAGCCAAAACCAGACAGGCTTAGATGATAGTCACCCCACAGACATAAGCACATTTGATGGTAGAAATGGATACCATGACTCGTCGTCGATGCATCTGAGGGAGTACCCCGTCAACGAATCTGAGATCCTACTGAAGAGCTTGCCAAATGGAAGGTTTGGAGATGAATCACAGAACCAGCATAAACCAAAACGCATAAACTCTGACACCAGTCTACCCGTTTTCAACTTCAAAGATGACAGGAAAAATCGCCCGTGGTATTCTCCTGGTAAGACCAAACGGTCAAGGGTATTTCGTTCACCTGAAGTGCCGAATTACGTGATCGAATATTCAGTATTCAAGCCAGTGGAATACCTTGTGCCAGTTGCAGATGAAGATGATTTCCAGAGGCATTTTGTCGAATGCACAAAGGCTGAGCAGTACATGTTGGACGCATCTGGATCTCCTGAAAACAAAATAGATCCTGCGGATTTTTATAATATGGTTTCCGTCATCACGCATGATACGCAGAATGACAAGGAGCTAAAACCACTTAAGATAAGCCAGGGATCATCCGGAAGCTATTTTATTTTGGGTAAAGCTATGATAGACGGATCAGATGTTCGAAATGGAAGCTATAAAGTATTCAAAAGAGGAATTTTCAAGCCAAAAGATGAGGAGCCGTACGGACCGTTGTCTCCAAAGTGGACAAAGTGGCTCCACAGAACATTTTTTCCGTGTTTCTTTGGAAGATCGTGCCTAATCCCAAACTTGGGATATATTTCAGAAGCCGCTGCATGCGTTTTAGACCAGCAACTTCTCTCATTTATTGTCCCATACACAGATGTTATCTTTTTAAAGTCGTCCCAGTTCTACTACTCATTTTGGGAACGGGCTAGTGCAAAGCAAGGTCGATTCAAAATAGGGTCTTTCCAGATGTTTTTAAACGATTACGTGGAGGCACAAGAGTTTTTCAAAGCACATCCTATTCCTCAGGACCTTGACATGTTGCCAGCTGAAATCACTTTTTTTACAGACATCAATGACCCGTTGGGATCTCAAAAGCTTGAGTTTCGATGGAGTAAAAAAATCGTTTCCCAGTTTCAAGAGCAGTTAGAAAAGCTTGTGATTCTCGACTATATAATGAGGAATACCGATAGAGGACATGACAATTGGATGATCAAACTCGAGTGGCGACATGGCAAGATTAAAGGAAACAAAGTTCAGGTGTTTCCTTATTTGAAAATTGGAGCTATAGATTCCGGACTCGCATTTCCGTGGAAACACCCCAATGAGTGGCGGTCGTTTCCGTTTGGTTGGCTATTTCTACCTTATTCAATCATTGGCCAACCCTTTTCCATCAAAACACGAAAGCATTATTTACCATTGCTAACATCAAAGTATTGGTGGGAGCAAACCATTACCAAATTGAAAGCCGTTTTCATGAAAGATGCAGACTTCAAGGAGAGAATGTGGTTGAAACAAGTTGCAGTACTAAAGGGACAGGCATTTAACGTGGTCGAGATCCTAAAATTGCACTATGCTGGTCCCTTGGAACTTACAAGAAGAGAAAATCTTTTGATTTGGGACGACGTAATGAATGTCCCGATATCGAAGAAAACCAATGACCTTGATCATGAAGATAGAACTCAATTTGATTTGCTGAACGAGTTACGCCGACAAATTACCGCGTCAAACTCAAATATCTCGGAATATAACGAAACAACTCCTCTCTTGAAACCTCATGGAACTTCAATACAAGGTAACATTAAGGAGACATTGGCGTATGACCCTTTACATATGTCGGGGTTTGAATTCAACGTCAACTTCACCGATGAAGAAAGAAATAAGCGTCATACGGAGGATGAGACCAATACGAGAAAGGTTGTCATCGAACGACTAGAGAAGGTCCACAGCAAACCTCCAGTTTTCACATGGTGTTAGATCGAAACGAATGTATTCTAAATATATATCACTTACGGTTTAACTCCTCAAAAATTTGAGGGTAAAAATCACTGTCTTTACCCTTGTAATCGGCTTCGTTGACTTTAACCAATCCTTTAGATTCCTTTATTCTAAATTGGACCATCTTCAACAAGCTGTACAAGGTGGAAAGAATTGGAGTAGGAACACCATTACGCTGGGCAATGCGTAAGGGGTTACCCAAAATGACTTCTAATTCGAAAAGTTGGTTTTTTCTAGCATCCACGGCCATCGATGGCGAATAAAACAACCCATCACCAATATGAATGAACATCTCTTTATCCTCAAGATGAACGCCTTCACTAGCCGCAATTGCAATGACTTCATCCATTGCAGGAACAAAAAGATCCTTATTTGCACCATTGATTTGGCAACGGTTCACATCTAAATTAGTGAGAGCGCATGTTGTGTTCAAAACACTGTTGTAAATCAACTTGCGCCATCTGGACTTCAATGCCGTTTCTTCATAAATGATTTTGTTAATTGATTCATCCTCATTCTGATACAACTCACCAAATTCACGAGTCTTTGCAGTGGACAAGCTATCTGGCACGCTAGGGTTATGGAAAGGTGCGAGCAAAATAGAATCCTTGTGGGAGTTGTGAATCACACAGTCAAGATTGGTCGAACCGATTAAAGAAATACCAGAGATCACAGGGTTTAGAGGATAATGCTTAATCATTGGCTTTTCAATGTCAATTCCGTTTTGAATCAACACAATCGTAGTCTTTCCAGGAACAATTACTGGACGCACGATTTCTTCGCATGGTGTAGGTCCATCTGGAATGTTTTTGGTGGTCACCACAACAAAGTCATACTCGGCTCTTTCGGCTGCATCTTCGACACATCTAACCACATGTTCCGGTCTCCAGCCGTTAATCTCACCGTACGTGCGAGATTTGATGGTATAGCCATCAGAAATTACCTTGTCATAGTCAGAACGAACGACTAAGGTGACATCAGACCTTTTATTCAAGCACAATGAAAGAGCAGCGATTGAACCAACTCCCCCGGAGCCGATAACCAATACTTTGGGAAGAGTCATACGTGCAAAATTTTAACCGATACCGCGCTCAGATATATTCCGTATTATATGCAGTAAACAGATAAGATAGATATGACAGCACGGAGCTAATCTGAACAAATTATCGCATTTGGCAATTAGGTTCCGAATATGGTTAAAGTTTGAATTCCTTGAAGATTCCAGCTCCATTGTACCCATAAAATTCTCGAGATTCTATAATACGGAGTTCAAAAAATCTCATCGAGTTAGAGTCGTTCATCTTACTTTCAAAATCTGCGTTCTCATCAGATTTCTCATTTGAGATTTGCTTATGAGCACAGAATTCATCAACGCCGAGGGTATGCGTGAGTTTAAGCACATTGGCCATAATCGTAAGCACTTGATTTACCGCCAGGGAAATATCTTGATTATTCAGGAAAAACTTGTCAAGAAGCAAAGCAGTGAAAAGATCTCCCACACCGGTAAAATATGACTTGATCACTGGAATAGTGAACATCGTGAGCTGAGAAGTGTTTCTTTCAGAAACGGCACAGTATATACTAGTATCTTGAGCAGCGTTGATGATGTCTCCATTCAAACTCGAAACAACCACATACTTCACTCCGTACACATTGTGAATATGAGTCACGGCCGAGCGTAGGTCATCAGCAGATTGGATTTTTATACCACATAGAAGCTCCAACTCAAACTGATTGGGGGTGATAATATCCACTTTCTTTGTATCTAAAAGATTTTTGTAAGCCTCAACACAAGAGTCGTCCACATATAAGTGACCTTGGTCGCCCATTACAGGGTCACAGACACACAAAATATCTGGATTTTCTGTTTTCATGCGCAAGATGTTCGACGCAAGAACATCGATCAAGTCAGCAGATGGGATATATCCCAGGATGATTGCATCATGGGAGCACTGAATATCAAATAAACCTTTGAAAATGTTTTTCATATCCGAGACATTTATGGCACTTCCTTTCACCGTACCATATCCAGTATGATTAGAAAAGTTCACTGTGTTGATAGTATCCACATTCCATCCTAGATACTGGAGAGGAAAAGTAGCTGCCTTGTTACCAACATAGCCGTGAGCCACGTGGGACTGAATCGACAAGACCGATTTCATGAAAACTCGAAAGAAAGTGTTTACTTGGAGCAAATCGCACTATCCGACAGAGGAGGACGTAAGAGCCATTGATACAAGAGGCACGGGTCTTAGGATTTGACTATTGCACCAGAATCCTCCACCTTCAAACAGGAAAAAAAAAAAAATCTCACTCGGCAGCGCGTGGATCTAAAATTTGCCCCATCTGATGGAATTACACTCTTCAAAAACTTTTCAACGTGAAAGCAGGACCACTAAGGTTGTTAGTCATTGGCGTGTATAGTTGACTATTTACTTGTTGTGGTCTTTCACCTTGGCGTGAATAGTGTAGTTGCTGTTGGATTGTTACTGCAAGTCTACGAGAGTTTCTGTAAGGTTTGAATAGGCGTCGAAGAGACAATCAAGATCATTTAAGCCCATAACGTCTATCAGATTTGGGGCAAGTTGAACCGCGCTTGGACACGCGCACGACCACTTTGTTTCGAGAAAAAAGTAAAGTGGTGATCGATTTGATTATTCTTGATAATCGGCTTTGAATCTAACCACCTGGAGTTCACAATTTAAAGACAGCTGGGGCTGCCTGGAATACCAGCAGAGGTAAGTCTTCTAATCTTTACCAGCAGTTTCACTTCCAAATGACTGCGTAGTTTAAAAAATAATATGTGTGGCGACCATCCGGTACCCAGGCGACAATAGCGATTGTTGCATGTGGTGTGCTAAAAAACCGTTCGATTTTTAGTACTATTCGCGGTCGTGAATCGATCTATTGAAGCATCCTCAATGAAAACATACACGGATTCGAAGAAGAAGAAGAAAAGTGGCGATCAAGAAAATATCGTGTCTTCTACTCGCCCAAGTTGATACCCGATGATTATTTGCTAACTTATAATTTAAAGTGTTCCCGCATTTCTCGCCATTAGTGCGCAGTAGCAGACTGTATATATCCGATTAGTTGTAGGTTGATGCAGAAATGCGCCCAGGTGCAAGGTTCTAGAAAGAAGCGAGCTATATGCTTAGTTAGGAGCTCATCCATATTTGGCGTTGAAAAGGGCTCATATTTTTACAAGAGTAAATATTTTACAAGGTACATACCGGGAAAGCTTGACACGTCCATTATTCTAGCCGTTTCTTCGAGATATGAGCCAATCATTGTGAACAACGGAATGAGTTAAGAATACTCGAGGATTGGAATTAGCCAACCGTGCGTGTGCAGGATCTAGTATGAAAATTGTGAAAGGGGGAGGCTGAGTTCGACAAGACTAGCAACGCGTACGAACAATTTCTCATCATTCCATTATGGAATACAGACGATTGTAGAATGCGGCCAGGGGTATTGAGAACAAAAAAAGTATCACTTGAGCACCTCAAGAATACGAGTTTTTCAGTCCGCGTTCGGGATTGGAGTACCTCATGCATAAAGCGCGAGAGTGCCTCACTCGTGAAGGTCGTATATAAAGGACAACGAAATCCGTTCTTGCCGCTCGATTCCACTTTTTTTCACCCTTCAACGCAGCGGATTTCACCACCTGGCAATGACAGACACAGTCAAAGCTAACTTCAAATCCTCTTTGCCACCCCGGAAACGGGCCAAGACGCAAGAGGAGAAGGAACAACGTCGAGTTGAAAGAATTCTACGGAATAGGAGAGCAGCACATGCCTCGAGGGAAAAGAAGAGGAAACACGTTGAGTACCTCGAGTCCTATGTGTTGGCTCTTGAAAAAAACAACCAAGCATTAGCCAGCAACCTTGAAAAGTTGCAGGACATTCTTCCTAAAGACAAGTTGGCTACTGTGGAGTTGGACCAACTCGTTGACGTTTCCGATTTGAAGGGTAAAATCCACGAAAACCTCACATGCAACACCACGCTGACCAGACCATACACTACATCTAGTAGACAAGGGTTTGATTATCTGGCGGAAGGTGATGCGGAGGTGAAATACGAGGAGACAGATACGGAAACCAACTTTTCTGTGGTTCCTGAATCGTCTCCTATACTGAAACAGGTTAAGGTTGAGGCCGATTCAAATGAAGCGGACTTGTCTCTCAACTCAACAGGCGGTTACTTCAACTACATGAGTCCGGTTTCCATCAACTCTTCAGTCAACTCCCCTCTCGATTTGAGGCTTAAGAAATCAGAGACGGAATCCCCATCGAGGGACTCGTCACTGGTTTCTTCCCCATTCTCTAATTCTACACCGAATACTCCAGAAATGTCTGGCTTGGATGTGGAAAACGTTATGCATGGAGCAGCTATCCCAGGGGTCGATATTATGGCGCAAAGTTCGGAAGTAACTTTGTATCCTAGGTTGTTGATATTACAAGCATCTTTGCATGGCGATATTATTGCGCCTGTTTTACTGATAGTTCTCTGCTTGTTCAGACCAATTTACTCGCTAACTTCACCGAGGAAGACGTGTATTAATCTGGTGTACCCTTGCTTGTTGGTAAGGTACATGAGATTAATACACGTGGTATTTTCCACGAAGTGAAGTCTGCGAATGGTTTGGATTTATAGCATTGAAGTAACTTTCTTTCAAAACAATACAGAAATGCTTGTAATCATCATAACTATTGGTCAGCAGCACCAGTCGAGCCTGTGGTACATGTTCCAATGCGTGAATTTTTCCCCAAGACGGAAGACGGATTTAACTACTTGTTAAGTGAGAGCGAAGTTGAGGCGATCAAACCGCCTCAAAATCCAATCTCGGATACAATGGACTTAGATTTTGACGAGTTCTTGTGTTTTTAGTTCTATTTCTGGTTTATTTTTTTTATTTTATTTTGGGTGTTGAGACGGTTATTTATAAAAAGAAAAAAGTAAAAAAAAACTTCAAAACAAAAACAAAAAATAAAAAACATTGCAAATGTTTTTTTGAGGTTCTTTTTTCTTTTCAGAAGCATCATTTTTAATTAAGTCGATGATTATGAACATTAGTGGATTGAAAGTTGAGGTGCACTTGGCGCTCCTATATCAGTTGATGCGACATCACCTTCAAAATATTTCCGCTTATGATACCATTATTAACGAATAATTTATATTGATTGTGAAATTTATTGCAACTGTAGTTCCTTAAAAATTTTCGATGTCTCCGTGCTGATAATCTTGTTCTCCATGATCGCTTTTGCTCTCCCGTAATAAATAAGACAATCGGCATTTCGGCAAGAATCGTTAAAACTATCTCTAGCGACATTCCCAAAGTTCTTGACGTTGCAGATATTGCAAAGATTTGTGTAATCGGCAACATTCTTGTTACTTCTTCTCTTTGTCATGATAACATCATTCACCACCTCCATTTTATCGGCTAAACAATTCAGACAAAAAATGGTTTGATCAGTATCTAGGTTTTCCAAGCATCGAAAACATTCTCTTCTCCGAATAATGTCACCTATATTCAATATGTCATTCCTTCTCATTATAATTTGCTTTGTAGATTTTGGCATGTTCCGGTACCAATCTTTAACGTTCACGCCAATTAAATTGAATACTCTCTCCAAAGGAGGAATAAGCACTCGAGTGATATAATATTCAAAGTCAAGTTCCAAAGGACTATCTGTTTCAAGGGAATTCAAATAAGTTTCTGGAGAGACACTGCGGTCCTTGATTCTTTCTTTTGAAGGGTCTTTTATGACTAAGTAAGGTATTCTCTCCCTATACTGAGGTTCACTGCGGGGGTCCTTTTTGATTGCTTCTTTCGCAAGAATGGCACCAGGAGGTAAATATTTCTCATTCTTGTAAGAACCGTGGCGAACTTCTTTGGCAAAGGAAAAATCCTTTACATTCACTTGGTTGAAAATTATTTTGTAAAATTGTTTTACCACGTATTCTTTGACGTTAGATAAATTCTTTGTTTCAAATAGGATACGAATTGTTTTACCAACCATTTTCTGTTGGGCCGGTATGCCATCTCTTCTTATAGTTTCGATCCCCTTGGCTTCGAACTTTGGAGTGATTTGCTCTTCAAATTCGAAGCAATTGCCAACATATCTTTTTTTGGCAATGAGAACGCAAGGATGGTACACTTTTTCAAACTTTAACTTGATCGGATCGGGAAAGAAATCAGTTACTCTCTGAGCTAGATTTTTGCCGAATTTGAATGCGTCTTCCTTTGACCGGCCTGGGAAGTAGACAAAGAGGGAGTCTGTATCTCCGTAAACAACTTTTGCGTTGAACTCGCTGCTTTCGATCATTTCGATTGATTTTGCCAAAATTTCACGTCCCGTGCTAACAATTGCGTCGGCAATATCAGAATTAGGCATCCTCCCACTAAATGTGGCCGACGTGTATCCATATGTCACGTTCGCTATCAACTTTAATGCTAGTTGCTTCGAATTGCAAACCTTATTGAGGTCAGAATCATCCGGAAAAGCAGATGCGACTGCCTTTGTATTAATTCTCATATTCAAGATTTCTTGAAGCATTTTTGAAAGGATAGACTTCCTAAATTTGGAGGATGCAAATAAGAGTCCATTGGGTGAAATATTGATTCCATTATTCTTATCCAAAATATCTACTAGTCCATGAGGAATGCTAACGTGATTCAAATACCCCACGGTGTTTTGGTTTTGTTTGAACCCTTCAATCTTGCCGATTAATGTAGAGTAACAATAATTGTAAGCAATCATTATAGAAGGATAAAGTGACTGAAAGTCTAAAACTACCAAAGGAGATTTGTAGAAGTTTGAATCAGGCTCCATAATAAGGGGTATTGCATTTAATGCAGTCATTTCGTGCACTTGTTGCTTGGAAGGTGAATTGAGAAGGATGTTTTCACTTTTGGCGATTCTTATCAATATAGATTCAACTTTGTATTGAGATCCTCTGTAAAAGTTCGAATAAAAGTCTATTCCTATCAATCTGGATTGCTCAACATTCTTGATGATTATTTCCTGCGATTCTAAGATTTCAAGAGCAGTACTAACAAAAGAGTCATAATATCCACAAAACATGGCAATTTCGTTAATTTTCCCTCTATTTCGCCATATCGATAACTCTAAGTTGGAAAAGCGAGGAATCGATCGATGGAGCAAATGGAAGCATACATTTTCGAGTGAATAAGATGTTAAACTTGCTTCTGACCGAAGTATTCGCCAAAGATTTAACATGTGTCTTCCGTTAATTTTAATAACAGACGTGTGGGTATAACCCCATTTGTCTCCATACTTTCCATTTCCTTTCATTTTTGTCCTGCTTAGTCTGGATAAAATATTTGATTGATAGAAATTCCGCATTCTTTCAATCAAATATCCCCAACTGGCTGAATTTATTTCATAACCCGCTAGTATATCAGGGTCAAAATAGTCAATTATCAGTAAGAGCTTCTCAATCATCTCCATTTCAGATTCGAAGCACTGAATATTGATTTCCAGTGTCAGGGCCACATTGTCTAGCTGTTGTTGAAACTCTTGAAATTGTTTGCCTTCTGCTGAAATTAGGATCACATTACCTGGTGCTGATTCAGTAAACATATTATTAGCGTCGTCAAATCGATAAATAATCATGGATATGGGATCTCTGTTGGGGTCGGGACGAAGGTCTGATTGGGTATCTGCGTGAACTTCCATGTACAAGAGGGTCATATTGAGGTAACCACTTGGATTACGACTGAGTTTGGTCACCCTATGCGAATATTTGAAATCATTCGTCTGTGTTACTGCCGGTTCAATCTGCGATCGAAAGTGATTGGCCTTGAATAACTTCTTCTTTTCAGTCACATTAATCCACTGGATTACATCTTTCTTCAGTGGCGGACGAGTCATATATTCCCAAGTTTGTCGCAGGACATTGGAAGTCGGTAAGTCAAAGATTCCCTCTTCGGGTGACCTAATAGGCTTGTGAATATATCCTTTAAAATCAACGGGAGGCTCAGATCCTGCTCCTTTAAAAGGAACAATGATTTTTCGGTTGGCAAAAACCAAGGCTTTGGGGTGAATATCCTGCTCCAAGGAGTAGAAGGGCTCAGTATATGCAATGTCCAAGATACCCGACGAGCGCATCGTTTTCTTGAAATTACTTTTCAGGAGGTTCGCCGGAATCATAAACTCCCAAAGCTCATACGCATGACGCACTAGGTAGTCCAGTGATTGGGAAAACAGTTTGTCAGACATGCTTGCTTTCTCGTTTGTGAGAGGAGATATTTGTTTCATTTGTGTCAACGCGAATAACTGCTCATCAAGAGCAGCTAAGCCAGATTCCAAGGGCTTTGTCCCTAACTTCTCACTCGACAGCTCTTGTGAGGAGGTATTTTCGTCATCTGTACCACCATCGTTGTCTGAGGAGGAAGATTGAACATCTGGCAAATAGGCGGTTGTTTCAGCGGGGGGAGCATGTTCGGGGGCTCCCGAAGAGTTTGTATCAGTCGAATGTATATGTACTTTCAGTTTCCTTACTTTGAAGAGTTCTTCATAACTTCTCCAGACTATGAGGTCATTTTTTTCGACATTAGGTCTATAGTGACAAAAATTTGAAAAAGAGTTATTGGAAACAACGTCAAAGGTTGTCTGTAGCTGCTCATTATTCAAAGTGGGACGAATGACGGAATCATAATAATCATTCACGTCTGAGGTGCTGGATGGCAAATTAAGCTTTTTGACGTATTGTAAGAGTTCTGAGTGAAGAGCATGATTATCCCATTTTTGAAATCGACTTTCTCCAATATGCTTGAAAACTTGAGAATACAGCTTAGTCAACAATTGGGACGATTGCGTTGCCTTTCGAAGCGTGCATTGATACATCAATTCGTTGAATGTAGCTTCCAACGAAGTGAGATAAATATCATTTTTCGCCCCTTTGTTGTTGAATTCTGCAAAGTCGTTATGGATAGTACTCTGTCTTAGCCTTTTCCGATTTACGATATGGTGGGTAGAAATGTCAATCTCTAGTAATGATCGACCCATGCGGGGAAAGACATCGGGACTTAGAACATTTTTTGAAGAAATAAAGTTCTTGAGGTACGACTTCAAAGGATCAATGGCAATATTATTTTGCTTCACCACTGGGGATCTGAAGAAACACGAGGATAGTTCTAGCCAGCCACAACCATAAAGATTGAAGTCGCTCATAAATTGAGTCAAGAAGTTAATGTGTGCCTCGTAGACGTTAGGGGAGTAGAATGACTTTTTCTTCCTCGTGAAGAATTTACCAAAGTCAATCTTCTTCTCGTTGATAAGGCGAAAGAACCGCGTCTTATAAAGAGGCAGTAGGAACAGAATCTTGATTTTGGTAGAGTAGCCTATTTGGTACCCATATATGGGGGTACCTTTACACAAAATTATGGAAGCAATATAGCGTGGTTCCAATGTGGACTCGTCATGAAAGTCCTGGTCGCCATCAGACTCGAGATCAGAATCAACCTCTTTGCGCTTCTGGAATGAGATTTTTATGCACTCTTCAAGATACTTTTGAAACGCTTCTATCTCATGGTCGGTCACGGATGTCTCATTTTGGCCCCACCAGTCCAAATAAAGGTAGGGATAGAAGTTGTGGACGTGAACCAACACGTTGTAGGCCAAATTGGTCGGGCCAACAACGCGAAGAGAGCCATAGATGCGGATAAGAGGAACTTTTGGTACACGGTGCAACTGATCTAGCGACAGTGGCGTTTGATGGTATGAATCGTGATCATTGATTTGCACGTAGAGGACATCGGCCATCGACCGATAAGATTAGATACGCAAAGACAGACCACTACAGGCTGTTCCTCGCGTGCGTGCCCTTACCAAGACAAGTGCGTACATGGCCAGACTTTTGGACATTGTAGTTCACACCAGGATGAGCGCAGAATGATGAGCAGATAATTGGTAATAGCAATTTTTGCTGCAGAAAAATTTCGTTTCACAGTACTGAATGTGACTCTGAAGAGTATCTTAAGTGTTGCGGAAGCTGAGGACTCAAATCTGTTAACCACTATACGGCTGCAGGAACTGCATTGCGCGACAAAAAAAAAAGGGAAACTCGCCTATTCCTGCGCGCGCCAGTTCTTGCTTGACGACCCTGCCTGGCATTTCAGCGATGCAATGGCAAAAAAAGAAAAGACCGAAAAAGGCCACATTTTTTAGTCTTGATTGTGTAAGCAGCGGGAGAAAAATGGCGTAGACGTCGGATTTAAACCGCTTTCGAGCGTTTTTATGCACTTCACTACATGCAATGTGCGGCTCTGAACAAACATGGAACTAGCGTGTGCGATTTGGTTTTCCAACGTGCGAGTCGCAAACCTTCCTCCCTCTCTTTTCCTTGCACAACATCTGGAGACATTGCACTCCGATCTTTAATTCCAAGCAACGCTTCAGTCCTGGTTTTAATTTGCCAGACCTTTCAGTCGCCTTCCCGATCTTTCTTCATTCTGCAGTCGTAAGATCGTGTGGCCGCCCCGGTAATCTCAACCCTCCGCGTTAGGTCTCCCGGTACTAGCATTCCCAGTTACAACGTCCCCGTCTTGTTCTCCACCCAGCTCTGTGCATTATTCACTTGATCTCTAGCTTCGATGGGACAGGAAAGAGACATTTCTGATACCACGTCTCAGTTTGACCGCTTAGGCGTGGGTTCTCCCCGCCCAGGTTCCTTGGACGGAACCCATTCACCGCCAATATCCACTACCCATGGTCACTTGAGCAGCGACATCCAGGCGAGGATCATGGCGTTTCAGCAAAAGCGGCAAAATATCCCTCTGAAAGAGCCGCCGTCCAAACCTCTTCCCCCTCTCCCTAATGCTACTGTCAGGCCTGCTTCGGCAATGGAATCTGTCACCAAGCCTCTATTGGCGTCTCCTCTGATAGAATCCCCCTCCTTCTCGCCCATCTCTTTGAACAGCCCTGCTGCCACTTCGGTCGGCAGCCAGAAGCTGCTTGAATTGTCGAAAAAACCTTCTTTGTCCCAAAGAAGAGGCATGACCCTTAATATGAAGGATTTGCCTGGAAAAAAGTCTGACTCGGCTCCCTCCACCGGAGTAGAGCTTGCACGTCGTCTATCTGAGCGCAACCGCACCGACATGAAAATTAACCTTGGAAATCCCGTGATTGCCAGTGCTCCAGCAACCACGGAAGTCAGAGACGAAGAGGTGGCTGAAAAGGCGCCACAGTTGCAAGGCCTCTTTGCCAACTACTCCAAATATGTGGACATCAAGTCTGGGTCGCTCAACTTTGCCGGCAAGGCGTCTTTGCATTCCGAAGGTGTCGACTTCTCTTCTGGTTCGTCATTCCACATTTCGTTGGATGAATTGCAGTTCATTGAGGAGTTAGGCCGTGGAAACTACGGAACAGTCTCCAAAGTGTTGCACAAGCCTACAGGTGTTTTGATGGCAATGAAGGAAGTCAGACTTGAATTGGAAGAAAATAAGTTCACCCAAATTTTGATGGAGTTGGAGGTGTTGCACAAGTGTAATTCCCCCTACATTGTTGATTTCTACGGCGCATTTTTCGTCGAGGGCGCTGTATACATGTGCATGGAGTTCATGGATGGCGGCTCCTTGGACAAAGTCTACGGCGATGGTGTGCACGACGAAGCGTGTCTTGCCTATATCACCGAATGCGTTATTAGAGGATTGATGGAGTTGAAGGACAAACATAACATCATCCATAGAGATGTGAAGCCAACGAACATATTGGTCAACACCTTGGGCAAAGTCAAGTTGTGTGATTTCGGTGTGAGCGGAAACTTGGTTGCGTCTTTGGCCAAAACCAACATCGGTTGCCAGTCTTACATGGCCCCCGAGAGAATTAAAACTTTGAACCCAGATGACGCTACTTACTCGGTGCAGTCAGATATTTGGTCCTTGGGGCTAACCATTTTGGAAATCGCTGCGGGGAATTACCCTTATCCACCCGAAACCTACGACAATATTTTTCTGCAGCTCAGTGCCATTGTCGATGGTGAACCGCCAAAGTTGAATGACTCCATTTTCTCGAAAGAAGCGCAAATGTTTGTAAAGTCTTGCTTGAACAAGAATCCTTCATTGCGCCCACCCTACGATGTACTTTTGAAGTCGTCTTGGTTGACACGTTACAGATCGGTTGAACCCCGCATGGGTGAATTTGTTAAAGCCGGTTTGCAACATGCCAGTCAACAAAAGGGTAACGAGAAAAAGTCTCTGACCCCTGCGTCATCGAATGTTGCTGTTTCCGGTGCTGCACTTTCCCAGCGAGAAAACGTTCAAAGTTTGCTCAAAGGCAAGGTATCAGCACCAGCGTTACATAGAGGAGGTTTGCCCAATCAAAGATTGCGCCGGTAGCATCAGATCTACTCTTGAATGTTTGCATCTTGTGGCACTTGGAGGAGGGATACGTACAACCCTTCTCCTTGGTGTGCCTATTATTAACTTATACCCACGTTCCTTACAATTTTTTGTATTATACATAATTCTCCACATTTAGTTTCTGTGTAGCGTATTGTTCGTGAAGAATTGGGCGAGTATATCTTGCGTTGGTGTTTACCGAAAAAAGTGTTTTCGCGCAAAAATACAATATCTCTACCAAAGTACTAATCGTAAAGTGACAATTTCGAACAAACAGCTTTAGTTCATAAGGAAATGCAAGATGTAAATTCAAAAGAGGGCAAGAGTTTTCCAAAGCATGTTCTCGCCTTCAAACCACCTCGTATTAGTGATTATTAGAATGTGTCGTAGCCACAAACATTACTCAAGTGACCTCCAAGCCTTGTTCGCGGGAGAACACGCCGCACTGTGCAGTACCACTATACGCCAGGTGAATTTAGGAGTAAAAACCCTCACCGCTGGTCAATCAATTGCTGTGGATCAAGAAACCAATCATGTTGCAAATCGAAAAGAATAATCTCTTGATCCAAAAGACTTTGACGGAGAGGATATTTCCCGACCCTGAAGCATCATTGAAATCATTGGATAGAATTATCAGTGACTTCGATTTTACCAACTACCACATTTCCACGTTCCCCGACGATAAGGAGATGTTGTTGATTTCCATCTTTTTGCAGTGCTGGAACGACTTGACTACTTACGGTGTAGCTGAATACTTGCAAGCCAAATACTCCAAATATTCCGAGTACTTGGCTATTTTGGGAGGTGCTGATATCGAGGCTGGCTATAATTATTCTCTCGTGTTGAACGTCCAATCGTTGAGTGGGGCATCGGAGGAGACCAAAAAAGAATTGATTGATGAATTGTCCTTGTTGAAGAGACACGCGATTGCGTCGGCGTTCGAGACTGCTTTCAAGCGCTATGATGAACTATCACAACAATATTCCGACAGCAACACCTACGCGGAAGAGGTGCAAGCGGAATTGGCGAAGGAGCCCATCCAAGTCATCAAATTCCGCGGTGAAGAGGAATGTATCTATATCAAGCCATCTTTTGACAGAGTAACTGTCATTTTCTCGACCATTTTCAAGGATGAGACTGACAAGATATTCGGCAAGGTGTTTTTACAAGAGTTTGTTGATGCGAGAAAGAGGTCGGTGCAAACAGCTCCTCAAGTTTTATACACTCATAAGGAGGCTCCATTGGATATCCAAAGCGTGGTTGATCGCCAAGATAACGAAAACAAGGGTTTCGTTACGTTTGTGTTGTTCCCAAGACATTTGACCAGAGGCGACCGCAGAGAAAACTGTATCTCTCACATCCAGTTTTTCAGAAACTACTTTCATTACCACATCAAATGTGCCAAGGCATACATGCACTCGAGAATGAGATTTAGAGTCAAGGAGTTCTTGAAGGTTTTGAACAGAGCGAAGCCGGAAAACGTCGACGACGACGGAAAAGCGATTGAGAATAGAAAGACTGCCAGTGGAAGAAGATTTGACGCCGGACGTGTTTAGTTTCTACACTTTTATACAACGAAAAGGAAAAGATTGAAAACGACTAAAAACCACAGCCCTAGCACGGCTATTTAGAACCTTACAGTTATTGATTGCTTAACCACGCTTGGCGGGATATGTCTGTTAATATGTACACGATTTCTATGGAACGATTACTCCTTCGCTTTCTTCACACCGTATTTGGATCTGGAAGTGGTTCTGTTAGCCACCCCAGCCAAATCGTATGCACCTCTCACAAGACGATACTTCACACCGGGTAAATCTTGCACTCTTCCGCCTCTGACCAAAACAACATGATGCTCTTGCAAGTTGTGGCCTTCTCCAGGAATCAAGCACGACACAACATTGCCGTTGGTCAATCTGACTCTGCAACATTTTCTCTGAGCCGAGTTAGGCTTTTTTGGCTTTACAATCATGACTCTCAACACAACACCTTTTTTGAATGGATTGTTGCCCAAATGCGGAGCCTTGGACACATATGGCTTGACTGGCTTAACGTGTCTTCCGCTCTTTATTTGATTCAATGTGGCATAGCCTTTTTGTTGGCTAAGAATGCTTGAAATCTTTGTTGTGCTGAATGGTGTTGTGGGGCGAATAGTAGGCATGTATGGAGTAGTGAGAAGCGGTCTGGCCATAATATTGCGAGTGGCAAACCCAATTCTGGGGCCAAGTAAGGATCTGAACATTGTTGAGCCGGGTGTTATTGACAACAGCAGGTCTTGTGAGTATCAAGAGGTGATGAAAAAAAGGCGAAAACTGCACACAATGCATATTCACCACCCTAGAGACAAATGTCGGAACCAGCGTGATTGAGGCCAGAATACCAGGGAAGGTCCAGTGATTGGGCTATCAAGTGAAGGCGGCATGGCTTCATGGATTCCAATAATTTTTTGTCGTTTGGAAAATGTCAAACTATCACCATTAGTGACAGGTAGTGCCGCGACCACATTTAACCTGCCACTAAGAACTGTCTTAATTTGTTCCGAAGCTCATTACTGACAACAGTATATTCTCTTCCACAACACATAATGTTCAGAAACATTGCATCCAGAGGCATTAGAGCTGCCATTCCAAGAAGCACATTTATTGCCAGACCACAACCTATTCGTTTTTACGCTGGCTTTCCTGCCTTGACCAGAGATCTCGCCAAAGAGAGAGTGTTTGAGTTGTTGGAGGGATACGAGAAAGTGGCCGGTAAGGAAATCACGGAAGCTTCTTCTTTCATCCAAGACTTGGACTTGGACTCCTTGGACGTCGTGGAAGTTGTCATGGAGGTCGAGCACGAATTCAACATTCAAATTCCAGATCACGAGGCTGACACGTTAAAGACTGTGGGTCAGACTATTGACTACGTGTTGTCGCAACCAGATGCTTGTTAAACCGCCTTCTTGCTCAGGAAGCCGACCGAGCCACTGGTGTTGATGTTTACTAATCTACCCCATTCCATACGATAAATACAATTAAACGAGAGGTCTGCGTGCGTATCTGTAACGAAATGTAATTGGTTCACACAAAGTCCACACCAGAAGAAAAACACGTCTAGAGCAGCGATTTAAGAGGTCTGGGTGGTTTCCATCTTCCTTTTCCTTCCAGCTCTCGGCGGATGATTTCTGGGATGGACCAGTGCCATGTACGACAGGAGCACACGTGACCCGGTTTCTGTCCAATTACTGCGCGACAAAAGTCAACCTCAAAAACTTCCTACCTCTACAACTAGATCACTACACAATGGTTTCTGTATGTACATCTAGCTGGACTGAGCAGTAAGAAGCTCATCAGCATAATTGCGGTGTCGCAATTTACACCGCTGCTCCCTCCGACGTTTCGCCGGTGTTTTCATCGTGAACTTTACTAACGACTCAGTATATTAGAGGTCCAGCCTACAAGGTTGCCAAGTCTGGTATCAACTTCACCGCCGCCAAGGCCTACATCGGCGACTTGGTCTTCTGGGGTGCTGCTGGTGCTGCTGCCGTCGCCACTTTCACCGACGGTATCCCATTGTTCAGAAACACCTTCTACACCAAGATTCCTTACTTTGGTGAGCACTGGGTCTACAACCCAGACCCAGAGGATGTCCCAGTTTAAAGCAGCGTCTAACACATGCATTACCACGCTCGGAATATTACATATTCTTTGTAAAATACATAAATATAGTGTAACTATGGAATGTAGATGATGGTGACACCATCCGCTCCACGCTTGAGATACTCGTTGGTGATCAAATACTCGATATTTTCCTTAACTGTAGCCACCAGCACATCTTCTCTTGTATCCAATACCCTGGTCAATAGCTCAGGGAACGTTATGTTTCTCTCTTGCTTCATAAGCCGAACAATTGCCGCCCGTACGATAGGGTTTATACTTTTTTGGATTACCTTCGTTGCATCGTCCACCGCTTCCATTTCTTTTTCCCGAATCATGGGGATTTTCACCCGGTCACCCTTCAATTCAGCCTGAAAGTTAAATTCAACGTCCGTGTCGCCCACGATCAATAAAGGATATCTCTCAGTACTCAAGGATGTCAACACTTTTCTCAATTGCCTTTGGTCCATTTTTGTTTTCTCAAGTAGTTGCGTAATAGAGAGCCTCTCGGTCTCTTCAAAATGCATCAAGACCGAAGCTTGAAGTAAATTAAGATTCAACTCTTTGGATCCCGACGCAAGAGGTACAGAAAGTATAATCTGGTGAAGCAGGTGGTTCGACCAATCGAGTTTATGGTACTTGTGCTTTTCAGATTGCTTATAGTATCGTTCCGTGAACTCGTTCAACGCTTGGCCAAGAATGTCCGGCAATACAATATTAGAAATGGGATTAGGGATTTCCGGCCAATATTTTTTCTCGAGGACTAAAGCATTGAACTCTGTGTTCTCGAAGCATTCAAGCTGTATCAGACTGTAATTATTCTTCGACGCCTCCAAATCTCTAAACATCGCAAGTAAATTGGACGTTTCGTCACCTTTCCCAATAACAGCCAAGAGAGAATCCACTAATTTATTTTCAAGGGAAAAATTGAACGATTTTCCCAAAAGCATTCTTTTAGATAAATCCCTCTCGTATAGCAGTATGAATTCTGCTTTGTTCGGTAGTAATTTGAAGACAGCTAGGACTTCGGATGCAAACTGACCGTATAAGTCTCTGTCCTTAAACTTTCGAATCAGCTTAAAAAACAAGTCACAATGTTTTGTAAGTTGAACGAGAACATAAGAACTGAGGCTTTTGTTGCCCAATGCTTTCGATTTAGCAGATCTGGTTTCAAAGATCATAGATTCAACATTGAAGCACGTCTCGACAATTTTGCCTAATCTCTCCCATAGACTAAAGAGATTAGGAATAAGAGTCTTAGGATCATTTTTAGATTCTTCCACCACAGTCTGCGTTTGCTTCTGAACGAAACGACCCCAAATATAGGTGAAAGATCGGCATGCATCAAATCCTGCTTCCAGATTAGCAATTTCGCTAAGTTTCCAAATTGACTTCAAATGCACGTATCGCTCCTGCCGAAGAAGAGATGGTAAGCACGTATCGAGAACGTCCTCGAAATCCGAGAAGATGAGAGCCCATTTTAGAGTTTTTAAAAGAGACTCGATATTGTTCTGAGGCACTCCACACCGAGCAAGAGATGAAGATTCCGCAGCCAACGAATCTAGAACAATCACCAAGTATTCTTCGCCCTGATCAAGCCACAAATCTTTCAACTGCTTGTAATTAGAACCGATGATTTCCAGGAGGCGAGAAGACGATACCAAGTATTGATGGTAGTCTAATCTTATTATCGTTTGAAAAAACAGCAAAAAAATGCTTTCTTTCTCGCCTGCCACAGGGTAATTAACCAGCTCCGACACATTTCTACACTCGTAGTGGATCTTTTTTAGTAGCAACTCAACTTTCTCCAGGATCTTGCCCTTTTCGGAGTCATGGTAAAGAACTCTGTCTGCGAACTTATTAAGCCCATATTCTAGAAGCGTTTTTTTCTTTGGGTGCAGAAGGAGGTACGAGCGATCAATGTAGAGAAAGAGCTGCTGTAAAAGTTCCAAGCGAACTAGCCAAGACAGGAAATCTTTGACAAATAATTGAATTGCAATACTGTAATCGAGATTATTGCCGTTTTCATCACTCTCCAGAAGACAGGGAATCTGCCATCTCGACAATTGAAGATCAATTGCATCAAATAGAAAGTCTGCGAGTCGGGACTGTTCAAAGTGTTTGTACACGCAGAGCAATTCCACCGATTTGAAAACACTTGCGTATGAAACGTTTAAAGGTCTATTATCCAAAACATCTGAGGCGGTCGCGTGCAATTCAGAAAGTAGCTTCTCCATGCGAAGATGAACATCCTTGTTGATCTCAGCGGTTGAGAACTCCTTTCTCAAGTGTTCATTGTGAGTAGGAATATGTGATGACACACTGTTCGAACCCAGTCTTAGGTGAGACGAAGATGAATCCCGCAAGAACGAGATTCCTTCGTAGTCAAAATCAGCGTTCTGCATTGGTATTTTGGTTTTCACTTCGAAGGGTGGGTCCGATAGCGGGACGTTTTAGTAGAGCTACATGCACCACTTTCTGAGAAGCGTATGTATCGGAGATTCAACGTAACTCTAGGGTACAAACAACATGCCGGCTCCAAAGCAGGAAGAGAACACGCCCATCACCGACTTTAAGCAGCTCGTCTCTGTTTACAAGAAGAGTGGTGCGTTTGATAACCGAAGAAAGCTCTTGCTCGACAACTTCAAACAATCACAGACACACAAGAACTTGCTACTAAAGCTCAAGCTTATGGTCGAAAGTAAGGTGAAAAATGACCCTTCTATTTTGCTTAAAAACAAAGGCAAGATGGCAGCGTTGATTCAGGGTGAGATTATTGGTAATGCCAGAGGAAGCACCATTCTCAGTATAGTGGACAAAGATATCCAGGAGAAAATTATCGATTCGTCCGAGTTTCACGACAGCTTGAAGGCTGAGGTTAAGGACATCAAACGGAAGCGTGAAGGCGTCAGTGACGAAGACTACGCGAAACAGTTGATCGAGGAAGAAAAAATCAAGAAAGAAGAAGAAGAAAAGAAAGCTAAAGAGCAAAGCGCCCGAGACATGGCTTACAAGAACAACTTCAAGATTAAGCATCTTACTGCACCCCATAAGATATCCAAACCTCCCAGGTTCCACTTCAATTCTTCTCACGACTCAGATACATACGGGAGAGACAAACCGTACGGTTCGGGTGGACCGGGTGGCCCCGGTGGCTTAATGTACTAGACCACATACCCGGCGAAGAAAAATTCTTATATGAGTACATACCTTATAACACGTGCAAAAATAATCTAACAATGTGACACTAGTCGTCTTGGTCGAAAATCTCGTTGGCAATGAGCATCAACTCCTCAACAACTTTACTTTTATAGCTTAATTCTTGAGGAGACATGGAGTCGTCGTTTAATAGAGCAGGACCCCAAATTATAGCCAACGACTTTTGGTTCATTCTGTTTTGATCCTGGTGCTCGGCCACCTTATTGAGGTGGAACATTAGCGCCCGTAACGTGAAATAAGCACCATCGGGGAGATTGTAAACCAAGTGGTGCAATTTCTTGGCAATAAACGTCTCATCCAGCGATTTGACCGTATCAATGAAAGAGCGTACGTATTCCTGCGTCACCAACGGTTCTGGAAGACTGGCGAAATAAATCTTTAATAGAGAGGCAGCACAATAGATATCAGCATCGCGAATGTTATCCGGGTCAATATTATTGCCAATCAACAAGTAGTTGGCAAAATTGGCATCAATGGCTTCTCGCAACTGCTGCACACTGGCTTTATTTCCGCTCGTGCGGTAAATGCCTTCAATATTTAAGCCGTAGTTTTCAATCACATCGATACATCTCTTGACCACCAAAGGAACGTTGTCAATTCCAGCATATTGAATGACATCTTCGATGGAAACACCAAATGTAGGCTGTGGACTTTTCGTCACTTGCCCTAAGGTTCTGGGCCCCGTCAATTCCTCATGGGTGTTGCCCGGATCTAAGGAATTGTAAGTGAAGTTGGAAGAAGACGACGTATCAAGCAGTGACAAGTTGACGCCAACATCAACAGACCTGTCTGGATCAGAATGCGTCGCGGGAAGAGCAGGGGAAGCAGTAACAGCAGTTCCAGCTGTAGCATTTGTGTGATTATTTTTATTGGTTGCATTGGGGAAAAATGGCTTCGCTGGCTTCTGGTTTTTCGTGAACGAAGGGTGCGCCACGTATTCAACCGGAACCAATGCTCTGTTAACTGGAGTCTTAGAGTGCTTCTGAATGTAATCGAATAAATCAAGTTCATTGTCGATGCTAGCAACGATGCTCTTCATAGATTGCTTCTCCGCCTGCAATGGAGACACCAAAACACCGGAGTTCATTATGAGAGTCTCTGTCCAGGTGGCGAATTTCTGCAACTGAACATTCATGGCAATGTCCATTTCCAAAATCAAATTCATCAATTTCTTTGCGTTGATAGGGCGGTGAACCATCAACATCTCATCCTTGAGCTTCTTGCACGCACTGATCTTTTGTTTGTAATCTTGATCGGCCAAGTCAACCTTTCGCTGCAACTCATCTTCCTGCTGCTCGGCTGTTTTGTTTTTCAAAAAGGATTTTTTCTGAGGGTCAGAGGTCTTGACCTTTTCCAAATCGTCGCACAAGTGGTAGTATTTTTGCTTTGCCTTCTCCGCCAACGCCACTGCTTCAGCACAGTCCTTTTCTTTCCGTTTGCTCTCCTCCTTCACCACTTTCCGGTTTCTGGTGACAGCCATGACCAACGAAGTGAGTTCTTCGTTCATAACATTAAGCGCCTTGACGTAGGAAGATCCCACACCGTGGAGCTTCTCGTCAAACTGAATCACCTGGTCGAGTTTGGCACTGAACGCATCATGCTTGACGTTCTTATTTTTGATGACAGAGCGGATATTGATGGCGGACTTCTTTAATTGCGCGTAGTGTTCGTCCTCGATCATAGCCCGCTTCTTGACGTACTTGGCAATTTCGTCGCCGGTATTGATCGATTGTTTTAGCCGGGCCAAAAGGACGTCCAACGAGCCGTCACTATTCAAAAATTTCTGAACAGATTCTTGCTCTAACAACTTAGCACTCTCCGATTGCGGAGTGGTGGGATTCGCTGGAGCCATTCTCTGGTGATAGTATGGGGTAGAATATTTGCCTGTACCCGAAGCTAGTTGCGTAGATCTACTTGCACAGGACCCGTGACTAGTAGTCGCGGTCCGCGAAATCCCCGTTTCGCACCAGTATGCAGAGGAAACCACGAACGGTCCTTGCAGTGAACAACTTTATACATTCATTCATTTCCTTTTTTTTTTCTCTTCACAATGCTATATACGGAGTGACCCCCATGCTGAATATTCGTGTATCTTTGTGTCCCATCTGAGTGGTGGTCTAAAAGAACATACTGGACCGTTTCTCATTATCTCCGAACTGAGATACGCCCCGCTCCACATTGGCCACGGAGAACTCCAAGTCTTCAGTGGTGATCATGTCCCAGAACTTGTAGATCATCATCACGGCAAAAAGGTTGCAGAGAGTGCCAAAAAATAGCCCGTCCACGTAGTGCTTTGTTTTCTCGCAAATTAACTGGCTTGCCACGTACACCAAGATCTGGCTCACAATGAAGAAAAAAGAAAACAATACAATGGCACCCAAGTACCACATCAGGTCAAGCGCCACAATCACGAGAATCAACTGCGACACCACGTAGACTGCCAAAATGATTGCATTCATCACGTACGACACAACAAACATCGCCGTAGTGTGTCGCGGGGTCAACAGCGTATTCCACGACTTTAACGTGACAATGGCCACAATGAAGTTGATCGCAAACCACAACGAACACACCACACGCATGGTCCACATGGACTTTTTCGATCCGTCCTCCCAGAACTGGAAGCACACAAGTCCGTTGAACAAAAGCGCAGCACACACAAACGAGGACAAACCCAACTGAAGCGCAACAAAGTAGGCATAACTGCCCGACGCTGGGGGAGACACTCCACAGTCCACCACAAGCGAACTGATGGTGAGTGCAATGTAAGAGTACACGAACAACAACATCTCAGAGCGGCCGATGGCAGTGTATTTGGACCGCACGTTGAAGATGATAATAAGACCAACGATGATGGCGCCAAAATGGATAAAAGCGTTACCCACCTGGAAGATCATGGTGTTGGCCAATTCCACCAGTCGAGTGTAGCACACAGGCACAATGCCTCGAGTGAAACCGGTGTATTCATGGGCCGCGCCAACCACAGAGCAGAGCGGAAGTCCAGTTTTGCTGCATATGCCGTCAAAGCTGCCGAAAGCCATTCTGGTTCCACAAAGCGTAGGTACGAAAACGCAAAATCATAAAACACCCAGGTCGTGCGCGCGGAGAAGGTGGTGCCTCTTTCCTGATTCAGCTTATTCGCTGCAGTACGGAAGATACTATTAATAACATTGACCAGACATATAATAACCTAAAACCTAAATACAAGGGGGCCGAGACAGAGTTCAACTGTTGACCAACCGTAGGCCGACTGCCGACAAACAGCAGAATATGGACTACCAAAGCCAAACATTTGAGCGCGGTCGACTCAGCCTCAATAAATACCGACATACGCCGAGAGAAGTGAAGTTCGTGAAGTCATGCATCTACCACTCATTTCATACACGAGAAAGTTGATGGTAGGGAGGAGGAGGAGGAATATCAAACGATGCAGTGTCCATGACGCCGGCCAATTTTTGGTCCTGCGGTGGCTGCCGGCCGCGGTTGAGGTCAACCTCAAACGTAGAAACGGCGCGAAGCTGGCGGTCAAGATCTCTGAGCTTCTCATTGATTTGGGTCACATCAATGCGGTTCATTGATTTTTTGACCTTTAATTTCAAGTCATGTCCTGAAAGGTCCTTTCTCAACGGAGACGCAGAAAGACCCCTGCTGTTGGCAATCTGAAAGAAGTGGTTACCAAGACCAACACCACCCACAAATGACGAGTTAGAATTCATTGGTGAGCTGCAGGACAAACCGCCTTGAGACGATGCCACATAGTTGGGGTTGAGTGGAGGACGAGAGGAAAGTGTTCCCTTGACCGGAACCGGGTGCTCGAATTTGTGGTGGGTCGACTCATCATACACAGTAGATCCATCAGAGACAATATCTGTGCCCTCAGAAACACTCTTTGACATCGATGGAGAGTTAATAGGAGTCTCCAATGGAGTGCACTTCTGTGGCGTTTCAGTCTTCTTTTGTTTGGACCTCATCTTGATTGTTCTTCTCTTTGCTGGCTTGTGATCGTTGCTGCTAGACTTGAAACTCTTTGATTGAATATCCGAAATTTCTCGAAGGATCTCATTCACCTTCTTAAAATCCTGATTAGCTAAAAGCTCAATAGGAATAGAATTGGAAGAAGTGGCAGCAAATCCTTTAAGCCCCATGTTAGCATACAATGAGTTGGCCAAGTTTGGATACAAATTCTTGTTGAATTTCTCCAAGTGGTTTCTTTGAACAATCTTCTTGAGCTTGGGAACATTTAACTTGAGCGTTTCTCTCGACGTATAGATTTGCGCGAGCTTTTGAAGATTTGCTGAGGACACATTTTCCACCTCCAACGTTTCCAGAGAGTTGGCGTGACTATTGCTGTTCAAATGGTTTTTCAAATTGTCAATGATCTCATTTGTAGAATAGGAAGAAGTATACTTTAACGAGAATCTGTGAATCAATGTGGGGAGGGTCTCTCTGAAAAGATCCCGCACTTGGTTCTCGATTTGCTTTTGAAGAAACTTCGCCAAAACCTGAACGGTGTCGAATGTGGAAGAAACCTTGATAGACTCGAGCGGATCATTTCTGAAGACCATAGTAAGACCCTTAGATTTAGAAAAGACGATGATACCAATACCAGAAATTTTGATATCACTAAGTTTCAAGTCCAACGGAATGTTAAAAGGATCCACGGAGAGGAGGAAGTCAGGCGTTACGAAGGGGCTGGTTGCCAGAACCTCCCTCTCCAATGAGTTTTCGCTGTAAATCTTCAACGGGTTTGCTTGGACCTTTGTGTGGAGTGTCAAGTGGAAATCGCCACTGTAGTCAATTTTGAACATACCACGGAACCGATCGCGATCTAGTTCGCCAATTTCGAGGATCTCGAACAGCGGGGCAATTTTTCCGAAATTAAGATCCTTGATGGTGATGTCCGAAGCCAAAATATTGGGCCTCTTTCCCGAGTTGAGTGCGTCGGTGAGCAATTCGGTCGTCCAACTTTGCAAAGAGTCGCTTTCCAACGAATTCCAGTTAACTTTAAACGACATTGTGGTAAGGACAAACGGATGTTTGCTAAAAACCGGGAGTTAAGGACTTTAGTTATACGCCGAAAGGGAAGGGATTATCTCCGTGAGCACAAAAGTGGGGAGGGATTCTCGCAGTCTCGAATAAGCTGCGATGTGGAGGATAAATAACACAGGAGATTATGTCTGCGATGAAAATAATGCCGGATTGTACCGTTGACGCGTGAGTTCAATCCCTGTAATCGTTTCAAGGAGAAAGTCAGTTAAACAACAAAAAAAAAAACTTCTGCGCACAAGTGTTTCGCGCCAAAATCGTGTGATCATAGGCGCTCAAAACGGCAAATACCGGAATCACCACAGATCGTCTGAATGGAGAAAAATTGTCAGGAATTCGTACAATTTTGATTTTGGGTCTAATGAATGTCCACCTCCGTTACTGTTCGAGTATAGTTTGCACACGTTGCCTCGTTTTGACCCGAATACCATTCGCCTAGTACAGCAAGGATCATATACGGGTAGGCTCGATTGTAATCTGGGATACCAAAGAGCTCCGTCTTAACTGCAGTAGGAAATGTTTCTAATAGGATCGGCAATAAAGTAAAACTACGGCGAGATGGAGATAAGATCCGTGTGGAGAAGATATAACTAGCAGAGGCCCTAACCCCGATCACCGTTTGTGGTGTAAGGATGTTGTATTGTCTGTTTTTGTTGATGGCCAGGCTGTTATCAATACAACTGTCCCAGATTCGCCTCATAAGACATGTCCGAATTCTATAGTCTCAGCGCTCTCGATTGCCTGGGGAAAGAACTTCCGTTTGAACTATTACGAGGGAAAGTGGTGCTTATAGTGAATGTGGCATCTCTATGTGGGTTTACTCCACAATACTCGGACTTAGAACGTCTTTACCGAAAATATCACGACCAAGGCCTAGAAATATTGGCATTTCCTTGCAACCAGTTCGGAGGACAAGAGCCGCAGAATAACATAGAGCTAGAACGGTTTGTGCGAAAGAAATTTGGTGTCACCTTCCCCATTCTTTCCAAGGGGTATGTAAATGGCGATGATACCCATCCCATATACTCCTACTTGAAAGAAAAACAAAGGGCACCGTTGGGGTTCAAGGGAGTCCGGTGGAACTTTGAAAAATTTATTATAGACAGAGAAGGTCAGCCGGTTTATAGATTTCCATCCTCGGTCAACCCGCTGGCTTTAGAGCCGTTGATCGAGCAGTTGCTACTACAACACGACGAGTTTCAGCCATCAAGCTAGAATTCTTACACCTTTAAATTCCATATCTAATGTACGTGCATTGATCGCTATCGTATGCTAAAGCATCTATTTGGTTTTGGATTTCTTGGCACTTCCTTTAGGTGTGGGGGTAGACAGCCTTTTCTTAGGCGTTTCACTCCGGTTGCCCTTAGTTGGAGCTTTGGCCGACAATGCCGTTGGATTTATTTCTTTCAAAACACAAGCAATCAATGTGTTGCACCGTCTTGACAATTCTGCGGTGGATCTTGATTGCAAAAAGAAGTCAAAGCGGAGAAGGGGACTTTGTCTAATCACGTCCCTAATCCGCTCGTAAAGATCTCCCCGATCAAGTCCGAAACGGTACATCTGGACAAGCAAAAACCGGTCTTCTTCGTCCGTAAACGTTCTTTTGCTTGTGGTAGCGGGTGGATATTTCAACA